>JAJHZJ010000527.1:6812931-8012931 GCA_023548195.1 Bettongia penicillata ogilbyi | reverse complement strand
TAATTTGGCAAAATACTAAAATACTCTTTGATGCTACCTATTATCCTCCTTTTCATTTGCTAAGTTGACTCCCTTAATCCTGGTTTAGGCACTCCTCATTCTTTTTGCAAGTTATAGCATCTGAAATGGCATCGCTGGAATAAGAACTGAATTATAGTGCAGCAAATACTTGTCATCAGTGAGGATTAGAAGTCTAAGTGATACATTTTTAAAATAACCCATGGGAATTATAGGCACAACACTAAATCTTCCAAAGAACTAATTTGGCAAGTACAAGAATACAAAAATTTTTCCTGGGGTACCAGATTCATGTCGGCTGGTACCAATTTCCTTGTTTCCCAGTGGGCTCTGAAGACAATAGGGAGGGGAACTCAGGAAATGAAGACATTACTGACAGCCGCCTAACAGCCAAAATTACTTTAAATGGGTTGGCGTCAGTTAGATACCAACTATGGAACAGAGCGCATCTGTATGACATGTGGTTATTATGCCTGAGGGTCTGGAGTGAATAGTGGAGTACAGGCCTTGGGGGAAGGAGATAAGGAGGGGACATGAGGAAGAGATGGAAAGACAGATTTCTTGCAGATTTACTTGGTTTTGGTTTCCATTACTTCTTAAAGAATTTGTGTGCCGAACTCTACTTGTCGGCTCTTTGGAGAATGAACATTTCCATGTTGTTCCTTTAATCCAAACCGATACCATTGAAGCTCTTAGGAGACAGACAGCATTTGTAACGAGCTAGGAATACAGAAGGAACCAAATTCTTAGGAAAGAAAGACTAAAATGCATTTGGTCCTGAGGTCAGGATGAGGTAGCAAAAAATAGCTACTTCATGGTTTCCCTTAACTTTCCTGTCACAGTTTGTCTATATCAATCATGCTCCAAAAAGCTCAATGTTTAAGGACAATCCAGTCATTGATGAGCCTCAGAACCCATTTTAATAACCTTTTAGTTTTTTACAAAATTAATTTCATCTTTCAGACATGCAGTATATCTTATACTTTTTTCCTTAAACTTTTCCTAATATATTCTTTTATTATATCTCTGTTGCATTTATTATAAAATCTCAGCACTTTTTTAAAAAAAATCATCCTTGGCTTCTGATGCCCACGTATTTAGGATCTGACATCAGCTAATGTAACACCCTTTTGGGAGCCCCTACATGGTACAGTGGATAGAGTGCCAGGCCTGGAGTTAAGAAGACACCTCCTTGTGAGTTCAAATCCAGCCTCAGACACTTACTAGCTATGTGGCTCTGGCTAAATCACTGAATCCTGTATGCAACAATTTCCTCATCTGTAAAATGAGCTGGAGAAGGAAATGGCAAACTATTCCAACATCTTTGCCAAGAAAACCCCAAATGGGGTCATAAAGAATCAGATACTACAGAAAAATGACTCTGACAACCAATACCCTTTTATCAGATATCTGTTACAGTCATCACTCATTGTGTGATAGCCGTATCTACTTTTGTTGTGCTTTGTTTGTCCCCTTTGTAGATGTGGAATGTTGGCTTTCAATTAGTAAGCTTGCTGCTTAAGCAGAATTTTAGGAATCTGCCTCTCATTTTAATCATTCAATCTGTTGATCCAGCCCAAACAGTTCAGTTATTAATGGATTTCTGTAATAATGTTTCTTAGTATTAATTATGTCTCTATTTGAAACTGTTCCTGCCCATTCCTATTGATGATTTTTATGTCTATGAGTTCCCTCCTCGTACTCTGTTAGTCAATGCAGATATCTATTGACCTGGGAAGGCTCATACAATCAGTTCAGTAGTGATCTCAGAAAATACCATGAGAATTCAACCTTGCCTTCAATGATGACCAGCTTATATGTCAGTAGTTTGATGGCCACATAGGTGGCCTTGGTGGCACTCTCTCCTTGGTGATGATCAAAACCAGCTACACCTGAACCATCCTTGTTAGACTGTTCCTTAAATCTGCTAGAGAAGGCTTAGGAGGTCCTGTGGTACAGTGTAAAGAGTGCTGGACCAAGATTCAGAAAGACCAAGTTTCGAATTCCACCTCAGTCATCTACTAACTCAGGCAAAACATTTAATATCTGTGGGTCTCAATTCCCTCCTTTGTAAAATGAGGCATGTGGACTCAATTACCTCTTTAGTTCCATATAGTTCTAAGTCAAATGTTCTATGATCTACCCAGAATAATGAAGTTCTTTCTGCAGGTCTTTTAATATTCTTGGGATGCCTTTGTGGCATGTGGGATCTCCATTTGTTATGCTTCACTGTGGGGAGGAAAGAAGGAAGGAAACCAGCACTTATTAAGCACCTACTATATTCCTTGCTAGGGGCAGCTAGGTGGCACAATGGATAGAATGCTGGACCTTGAGTCAGGAAGACTCCTCTTCCCAAGTTCAAATCTAGCCACAGGTGCTTATTAGTCATGTGACCCTAGGTTATGGGCAATGTGAGAGTCTGTTCTGCTTGATTATGAATAACTGTTGCAAGGACTGTGTTTCAGTTGGAGAGGTGGAAATTGGAGAAAGAAAAAATAAATGCTTGGTAATTGAAAATTATTAATTTTTTAAAGCTATTACAGTAATTCATGTGCAAAGTAGTAAGGGCCTGGACTATAGTTTGGTCATGTAAGTGGGAAAAGCAAGTACATATCTAAAAGGTGTTACAGAGGGAGAATCAAAAAGACTTGGCAGCTTTGGCAGGGGATGGGGCAGATGAGGAAGAGAGAACCAGGGATAGCTCTGAAGTTTTAAATATGGATGATATTAGTGATGTTTTAATAGAAATGGAGATGTTTGGAGGAGGAGCAGGTTTGCAGGCAAGCTGGTGAGTTCTAAATGGGACTTGCTGCATTTTAAGATTCCACAAGGTACTCAGGAGGACTTACCCAGAAGATATTTGGTAATGATGGACTAAAATTCAGGAGAGAAGTAAAGAGTGGATATTCAGACTTATAAGTCATCTATGTGGAGATAATCAGTGAACCCACAGGAACTGCAGAGATCACTAAGACCATGTAACAAGAGAAGAGAAAAGGGCCCATGGTGGAACCTGGGGGAGTTCCCATGTTTTCTGAACAAGACATGGCAGGTGATTCAACAAAGGTGTCCAAGGAGCAATCCGAAAAAAGAAAAATCAGGAAAGATTAGTGCCTAGGAAGCCAAGGGAGAAGAAATTATTCAGGAGGAGGGAGTGACTGTCAAAAAGCTTCAGAAAAAATAAATAGGATTAGAATTAAGAAAAACATCAGGTTGACCCATTAACAGATAATCACTAAGCCTGGATGGAGTAATTTATCAACTGATAGGTTCAGAAGCCAGATTACAAAGGTTGAGAAGATAATAGGTGGTGATGTCTATATCAGATACCTCCATGCCCTCTCTTCTCACTCTGTCTAAAACCTCTGCAATCTGGCTTCTCCCTTCTCTCTTCTTCCTCCTCATCTTACATCACTTATATATTACCTGCCACTATCTTCTCCCTCCCTGCTTTGTCAGATGAAAAAATGACTCTTCTCCTTGATAAAGTCAGTTTGTCTACGTTCATCCTTTACTCTGTCCCCTCCTGGTTTTGGCAGTAAATTGCCCCCCCATCATTCCTACTCTTATCTTTAATTTACTCTCATTATATTACCTACTCTATAATCTAGCCATACCTCTCATATAACATTTCATCTCCTGATTCCTTTCATTTGCACTGGGTATCCCCCATTCCTAGAATACTCTCCCTCTTAATATCCCTTGCTTCCTTCAAGACTCAGTTCAAAAGCTACCTTCTTCAAGAGGCCTTTCCCAGACCCCCTTACCCTACTCCCTAAGATTAACTTCCTTCTACTTAGTATATATCTGGTATCACCTCTTCATATGTAAGCTTCTTGAGAGCAGGGACTGTTTTTGAATTATTACCTTTCCCTGTGTCCCCAGAGCTGAACATATTGCCAGCAAATAGTAAGCACTTAAATGTTTGTTAACTAAGTGGAGGTAACTAGTGACTGTTTCCTGGAGTTTGTTCAAGGAAGCAGAGAAATAATGGTGATAGTTTGAGGTGATAGCTGGATTGGACCACGGGGAGGACATCTTGATATGGTTAAGACTTGAGAATATGTGTTGACTGCAGAAGAGAAGTCACTAGGTAAGGAAAGATTGGAGGATTAATTCATTAGTTAATTAAAATTGAAACAATTAAGAGGGACAAGCTCCTAGAGGAAACAGCACTGCACAGAGTCTAGGGAAATGAAGGGAAGTTGGCATTGGAAAGAAGGGAGACTTTTTCCTCAGAGACTGTGGAGTATGTAGAAGCTCTGAGGTGTAGAGCAGGGGATAAAGGGGATCCCAGTAAGGATTGCCTCAATAATGTAATGTAGGAGCCAAGTTCCTCTGCTAAGACAGGAAATTGAAAGGTTTGAAGAGCTACGGTTTGAACCAACTTTTTCAGGGGGTACCATAAAGTCAAATGAGGATTAACATGCAGTAGTGAGATCTCACGTAAATTTTCCAGGGACCCAATCAGCATGATTGTGTAACATTCTCCAGTCATGGTAAGCAATATTGCAGTGGGGTAAGGGAAAGAGAGAATGGGCCAGTTGCAATCGACAAGGTGTGAGCAGTGATCAGTAGATTCCATCCAGCTCTATTTCTACCGAAATAACTTTGTATTTTAAAGCAAGCCAAACTGAAATTAGAATTCTAACTGAAATCATCAAACATTGAATGAAAAAATTGGAAAGGGTGATCCCAAGAACAAAATGTACATTTTTCATTTTTATGCCTTTAGATTTTAACATTGTAAAGTGTGGATTGTCAGAGCTGCTGTGTTTATATATGTACTCACTGTATTTGATAACTAAATAATTTCCTGAATAAATCTGGTATGTATTTATATATGTGCACACATATATGTGTGTGGATATATTTACACATGTGTGTGCATACACATATATGTATAATATATTTGCAATATATATTTTTATATATTTATTTCTATATAAATATATATACAATACCATATATTTACATACAGACACACATCTCTATATATGTGTGTGTGTATCATACACTGACACACATACACTCGATAAGTGAATATAGTCAGTAATATGAGAACAAGAATGGGTTTCTATTTTAATGCATGTTTAGGACAAGACAGACAGAACTGCCAAAAATAGGCAATTCTGGAGAGAACAGAAAAAGCAAGTGGAACTATAGCTTGGAAGAGGGTTTAGGGGTGGTCTCACTGCATGTGCTCTCTAATAAAGAAGGGGTCCTCAGGGCTGGGGTGGGAGGGAGGAAATAGGCAGCCTCCAGGCCTAGAGCCTAATGCACCACCGCTGCTGTTTGCATAGCTCCAGAACCCTTAGGAGAGACCAGGCAAAGCTAGCTTGAATTCCAATGAATATTTACAATTACCTTGCTCCGAAGCTGAATCCAATCACAGCACTGCAGTCTACAGGTTTTATGCATCAAAAGGAAATGAGAGGAGAGGAGCAGAAATGGAGCTGCCTTTGGAGAGACTTATAAACACAGATCTCACCGCTTGTGGCAGAAGTAAAATGCTTTACTTCTGATAGGAGCAATTTATTCTTCAGGCACTTTCCTTGATATTAGAAAGTACCTGACTGGGTTTTGAAGTGAGAGAGTCTTCAGTAGATGATTCTTAATTCAGAGCAAGAGAAAAGCATGGAAAGAATTGTATTTTATAATCTTGATTTTTGTTTCATAACAGCAGACTCTAGGGAGATGTGGGAAAATCCCTAAACCAGTTCACAGACTTCCCTCTTTCACTTTGTACTTCTTTCCTGTTGTCACAGATTCTGGTTTCCACATAGAATAATTCTGGCTGCCATTTTGTATCTCTAATTTAAAATTGTCAGATAATTGACTGCCTTTAATACCTGTAATCTACTTGCTCATTTTTCATATACGGTCTTGATGCACTCACAAAAACTGTCAAAAACTGAATATTAAAGTTTAGTTAAAACTAACTTGGACTTCAGATATGCCAAATTAAATATTTTTTAAAGACTCCAATCAGAACATGGTTGTGGCCAAAATGACCAATTTGTTGGAATATGAAGGTTTTTATCAGGCCACTAGAGCTCTGTACCCTTGGTTGCTACATTAACACAGCCTGCTCTTCTACACACACTAACAGATAATGAGCCTCTCCCACCAAACCACCATCTACGTTCTTTTTCTTTGCTTTAGTTTTTTGGTTTGCCCTAGACATCAGTTAATCAGGACCCAATATATGCACACAACTTCTATGTCCAGTCCATCACTTTCCCTTTATTAAGCTTTCTAGCCTTTCAACAATGAACTCATTTGCCCATTCATATATGTCTAAATAGGAATGAAAAAGAATGAATAAGTATATAAATGCATATATGTGGTGGAAATGTTGACAATTTGTGATTGGGTGCTCAGGTTCACCATTGGCAGCATTTTTTAAATACCTAACATGTACAAAAGTATTCCACGTCCAATTCAATCCATTTATGTCCAGATCTCAAACAGCAAGTACCCACTGACATTTTTCATGCACAATGATCCCTACTGAACTAATCAATGGACAGAGCACTAGGCCAGGGATCAGAAAACCTAGATTTCCAATACTGCCACAAGGATATGGGATCCTGGGCAGATCACTTAACTTTTCTGGGCCTCGGTTTCCTCATCAGTAAAATAACAACCTTCTATTCCCTGACCCAACCCAGTTTATGACAGAGATCTAATTAGCAGATTTTTTAAGAGCTATATAAGTACGAATCCTTGTAGTCACGTAACAGGTAATAGACAATAACATCAGCTTTGGAATCCTCTACCACTGAGCTTTGAGTGAAAAGAGTCTCTTGTTCATTTCTATAGAAATATTTTTGGTTTTCTTCATTTTTCCTACAGTTGAAAATGTACTAAGTTAAAGGCATGATAAGTAGTTAACTAATTGCCTCCCCGACTGATTTTTAGACCATGTGCAGCAACTGTAGCTGAGTAGAACCTTGGCAGAAACTGATTCTGTGAACTCACATGAAATTCTAAAGTTGCCATAAAAAGAGAGGAAAAAACCCCAGCAGCCACGATATAAGAAAAAGTCAAAGCAGAAGAGATTGATAGCTGAGAGGCCCTTTAAATGCCACAGGCACTGGCATTTTTAAAAGTTTACAAGCAGATCGTTTCATCTGCCACTGTTTGAACATTCCTATGTCTCCCGGTAGGACGGACTGCATTATTTTTCAGACTTTGTAATAGTAGCTCAGTGGATTGGGAAATAATTAGATTTGCTTGTGCATCTATACCAACGAGCCTTCATTAATGTCTTCCATAGCTTAGTTTGAGTTTACACCAAAAGTACCAAATAGTACAGGTTGAGCTGTTTTGAAAAAATTCTCTATTTTGTTTATTGTTTGGTCATTCAGTCACATCCAACTCTTCGTGACTCCATGGACCATGATGCCAGGTCCTTCTGTCCTCCACTATCTCCCAAAGTCTGTCCAAGCTCATGGTTGCTGCTTCCACGACACTATCTATCCATCTCCTCCTCTGTCATTCCCTTTGCCTTTTGCCTTCAATCTTTCCCAACATCAGGGTCTTTTCTAATGAGTCCTAGCTTCTCATTATGTGGCCAAAGTACTTAAGCTTCAATTTCTGTATTTGTCTTTCCAAAGAATAGTACCTAAGTTAATTTAAGTATTGACTGATTTGTCCATATTTAGAGAACCAAGATTTATGCTAATTTTCCCTTTGGATAACTTCTGATATTAATTTAATAAACATAGAAACAAGGTACCATGAGCTCGTTAGAGAATAATGTGTGTAATATATGGAGTCTTGGACTTGGCACTAGGAGGACATCAGGCCAATTCCATTACAGCCTTTGACTTTAGTGTGTGACATTTGGCTAGTCAATTAATATCACCTGGAGATTGCATTCCCAAACATATAGGGTTGTTGTAAGGAAATTGCTTTATAAACATTAAGGTACTATTGTAAAGTGAATTATTATTTATAGACCAACCCTTCCCATGAGGTGCAAAATCAGCCTCATAAACATGTGGGCACGATTTTAAAACACTACCACATATATTCTCAATGTGTTTCTTTATTGCATAGCTTTCTCACTCACAGAAGGAACCTAAGAGATCATCTATTCCAATCATAAGAAATGAGTCCTTGAGAGGACAGTGTGGCCAATGGAAAGACCATGGAATTTGGAGTCAGAATATTCAGGTTGGACTCTCAGCTCTGTTACATGTACGACCTTTGGCAACTCACTTAACCTAGAGTCTCTGGACCTCAATTTTTTCATATGTAAAAATGAAGAGTTAGACTCAAATTCTCTTCCAGCTCCAAACTTATGCTTTTATAAGCCTATATTGACTTAATATCTTCTGACTCCAAATCTTGCACCCCTTATGCCATCACAGGCAGACCTTTATAAGATCCTATCAGCACACCTTTCCTTCTCCTCAGACTCATTATTTGAAAACAATATGATTGGGTTTTTTCCTAGCTATTAATATGCTATAGAGATTATGTCTTCTCAAAACAAAGCAGATGACCCATGTGAACGTCCTCATAACTCTGTGTTCATTGGACTTCTGCCTTTTGTTTGCTTCCTTCTGGTTCATGGTATTTTATCTCCTTTTTTCCAAATTATGAAAATATTTGTTGTGACACAACAGACACTTCCCAACAAATACCCATAAAAGTATCCTACAGATAACATTCCCTGAAAAGAGACCATCGATTATTAGCAGACAAGAGGTATCCTTTCCCTTTGACAGTCCAGTACTAAAACTAACCATTATATTTGACAAGAATTGTATCAGTGTTGTAGTATATTGTTGTAGTTATCGGGCCTTTTGTTTCTTGGTTGGTTGCAACACTACAAAGAAGTCTTCCCATGCTGAACCCTTTCACATTTGTCCTTTGTTAGTCCCACCCCACAGTTCGTTGAGCTTTTTTCCAATCACCGGGCATAGTTTTTGTCTCTAGCTTTTTGTCTTAATGATGATTTTTCACCAACAAACTAAAATGATGGCCTCTAAATCCCTGTTTGTCTTCCCTGCTCACAGGTGGAAGAAACAAAGATTCAACTGGACAAGGCTGAGGTGGAGGCAGTGACCAAGAAGAACCAGTACACCCAGATACTAAAAGGTAACATCTGTAACCAGCCGTCTAAGACGCCTCACAGAGAGGAGAATCAAATCTTCCCTTTTTCCTTTTCTCCACATCATTGTTTCTGTTTTTACCATTGGTAGCCATTAATCAACATTTCAAGAAGCAATGCTAACTGTCTTTACAGTGGACGTATCGGTTCCCAAGATACCACCTTGAGTTGCCTGTTGAAAAGACTCGAACCTCAAAAGATAATTAACCTAAATTCCGATCCTCCTTCTGCGCTCTGGTGAGTTATCACCATCTGGAGCACTTCCACTCATTTTAAAGGGAATAATCACATGGAGGAGATAGAGTAGGATCTTGTGGGGCATGAGAATTAGGACGAATTGGATCAAAAGTAATTCAAATGCTATTCCAATTATCTATCTTTATTTTACAAAAATTCTCAGTGTAAATGGATACCTACAGGCCAAAAGCTATAACTTAGATGGAATCAGAAGATGATTTATAGATCAGAACACTTTTAAGTGATTAACAACAATGAGTTAGAATTTATATAATATTTATGTTTTGGTCCACAACAAATGCATAGCTAATTAAAATTTCAAAATACAGATAGATAGCTGGAAGAAATCATGCTTTGACCTAATGTTCCTCATTTTCTTAGTTCCAAAAATAATGCCAGTTAATGCAGTTTATTATTTAGAGAAGGTGGGGTAGTGGTGTAATAGTGATATCATGTACCCTCAAAGCCTTAATTTTTTATTTTTTTCCCCAGTAAAGACCTGTGAGGTTATCTGGTATAACCCCTTATTTTACACCCAAGAAAACCAAGGCCTAGAAAGACCAAGCGATTGACTTATCCAAAGTCACACATAGAACTCAGGTCTTCCAACTCCAAATCCAGAGGTACCTAGGATTTAAAATGGATAAATTGATGGGTCTGGAGACAGGAAGACCTGAGTTCAAATCCAACTTCAGATATTTACTAGCTGTGTGACCTTAGTCAAGTCACTTAACCCCTGTTTGCCTCAGTTTCCTTAATGTCGAGTGAGGATACTAATAATACCTATCTCTCAGGGCTACTATGAAGATTTAATGAAGTAATGTTTGCAAAGTAATTAGTGCCTGGCACATAGTAGAAGCTTAACAAATATTTCTTCCTTTCCCCTTTCCCTTGTACCATGCTCCTTACTAGACTACTTGAAAAAAAAAATGATAGCTGCTGGTGACATCCTTAGCCTCACTGGGTTATGTACAGGTTTACGTCTTTAGACTCTACAGGATATGGAAACTCTAGGTGCTTTGTGTTTTAATTGTCCAATACATTCTCTGCTACTAGAAATCTGACCTACCATAGTGTGACCATTAGTTTAATAAAATATCTTTGCTGCAAAAAAGCTAGAAGAGATGCAAATAATCCTCTAGAACTACAACTGGTTTCTATTGCTTTCTAGTTTTATTTTGAAAATCAACATTTTTGCTGTCATTTTAGGATATTTCCAGAAACATACTTGGCAATGAAGTTCTAACACATTGTAGAAAATCATATGTTACAAATTTGAAGTCCTTCTGCTCAAGGGATAATTTAAATTATTAAAAAAAAGATTATTATGTTTTCTAAGTTTGGATAGCTACAGAGAAAGCCATAGATGCTAACTTTTACAATTAATATTATTTGTTTCTTTTGCATATTTTGTGTTAATGTTTTATTTTCCCTAATTATAGGTAAAAACAATTTAAACATTTTTTTCAATTTTGAGTTCTATATTTTCTCCCTCTCTCCCCTCCCCCCTTCATTGAGAAGGTGGACAATTTGAAATAGCTTATACTTGTGTAGTAGTGCAAAACACATTTGCATGTAAGTCATTCTGTGAAAGAAAACACAGTAAAAAAAAAAAACAAGAAAAATAAAGAAAGGGAAGAAGAATCTTTGACCTGCATTCAGTCTCAACCAGTTCTTTCTCTGGAGAAGGATAGCACCTTTCATCATAAGTTCTATAAAATTGTCTTGGATCATTGTATTGCTGAAAATAGTAATTCATAGTAAATCATCATATACTATTGCTGTTACTGTATACAGTGTTTTCCTGGTTCTGCTCATTTCACTTTGCATCAGTTCTTGTAAGTCTTGTACGCTTTTTCTGAGAGCATCCTGCTCATCATTTCTTAAAGCATAATTGTATTCTATAACAATTATATGCAACTTGTTCAGCCATTCCCCAATTGATGGACATTTCCTCAGTTTCCAATTCTTTGCCACCAATGAAAAAGTTACTATAAATATTTTTGTATACATAGGTCCTTTGTTTTGTATCTCTTTTGGATACAACATTGGTATTGCTTAGTCAAAGGGTATGCACAGCTTTATAGCCCATTAGGCATAGTTCCACATTGCTCTCCAGAATGATTGAATCAGTATTCAATTTCACCAGTTGTACTTTAGTGTTTTAAATTTTTCCACATCCTCTCCCACATTGGTTATTTTCTTTTTCTGTCATATTAGCCAATCTAACAGGTATGAGGTAGTAGCTCAAGATTGTTTTCATTTATATTTCTCTCATCAATAGTGATTTAGAGGATTTTTATCATATGACTGACTATACATAGCTTTGATTACTTTGTCTGAAAATTGCTTGTTCATATCCTTCAACCATTTATCAGTTGAGGAATGTCTCTTATTTCTATAAATTTGACTCAGTTTTCTATGTTAAGAAATGAAGTCTTTATCAGAGAAACTCACTGTAAAAATTTTGTCAAAGTAATGATTACAACTATGTATTTCCATCCATCCTATTTCCCCCTGTTTATCCTATTCTCTTTCTCTCCTTTTACCTGTCAATTCTCAAAAGTGTTTTGCTACTGACTTTTACCTCCTCTAAACTGTCTTACCTTCTATCAGCTTCCCTCTCCCCTTCTCATATCCCCTTCCTTTCCTACATAGTATAGTAAGATAGATTTCTACACCTCATTGAGTGTGTATGTTATTCCCTCTTTGAGCCAATTCTGATGAGAATAAGGTTCATGTGCTTCCCTCCTCGCTTCCTCCATTTCCCCCTCTACTGTAAAAATCTTTTTCAGGCCTCTTTTATGTCAAATAATTTATCCCATTCTACTCACCCTTTCTCCTTCTCCCAGTGCATTCTTCTTTCTCATCCCTTAATTTTATTCTTTTAGATAATCGTACCATCATATTTAATTCACACCTGTGCCCTCTGTCTATATATACTCTTTCTAACTACCCTAATAATGAGAAAGTTTTAGGAGTTATAAATATCATTTTCCCATGTAGGAATATAAACGGTTTAACCTTATCAAATCCCTTATGATATCTCTTTCCTGTTTAGCTTTTTATGCTTCTTTTGCATCATGTGCTTGAAAGTCACATTTTCTATTCAGTACTGGTCTTTTCATCAGAAATGCTTGAAAGTCCTCTGTTTCATTGAATGTCAATTTTTCCCCTGAAGGATTATACTCAGTTTTTCTATGTAGGTGATTCTTGGCTGTAATCCTAGCTCTTTTGCCCTCCAGAATATCATATCCCAAGCTTTCTGATCCTTTAAGTAGAAGCTACTTATTCTTGTGTTATCTGACTCTGGCTCCCTGACACTTGAATTGTTTATTTCTGACTGCTTGCAGTATTTTCTCCTTGATCTGAGAGGTCTGGAATTTAGGAGTTTTCATTTTGGGATCTCTTTCAGGATGTGATTGGTGAATTTTTTAAAGTTCCCTTTTATCCTCTGGTTCTAGAGTGTCAGGGCAGTTTACCTTGATAATTTCTTGAAAGATGTTGTCTAGGCTTTTTTATTTTTATCATGACTTTCAGGTAGTCCAATAATTCTTAAATTATCTCTCTTGAATCTATTTTCTAAGTCAATTATTTTTCCAATGAGATATTTTATATTTTATTCTAATTTTTCATCCTTTTGATTTTGTTTGTTTCTTGATGTCTCATAATGTCTTTAGCTTGCACTTACCTAATTCTGACTTTTAAGGAATTATTTTATTCAGTGAGCTTTTGTCCCTCCTCTTCTATTTGACCAATTCTACTTTTTAAGGAGTTCTACTCTTCAATGAATTTTTGTATAATTTTGTATAATTTTTCTGTTTGGTCAATTCTATTTTTCAAGGCATTCTTCTCTTCATTGGATTTTTGTGCCTCTTTTACCATTTGACCAATTCTATTTTTAAGGTGTCATTTTCTTCAGTATTTTTTGTTCCTCCAAGATGTTTACTATTTTTTCATGATTTTCTTGCATCATTCTCATTTCTCTTCCCAATTTTTCCTCTATCTCTCTTACTTGATTTTTTAAATCCTTTTTAAATTCTTCCATGGTCTGAGATCAATTTATATTTTTCTTTGAGGCTTTAGATGCAGAAATTTTGACTTTGTTGTCTTCTGTGTGTTTTGATTTTCCTTGTCACCATGGTAACTTTCTGTGGTAAGAATTTTTTTCTATCGCTTGCTTATTTTCCAACCTATTTCTTGACTTTTAACTCTATGCTAAAGTGATACTCTGCTTCTCAAAAGGAGGGGACACCCTCCCAAGCTTCAGGTTTTTAGTGCAGCTGTTTTCATAGGTGATTCTAGGGACTTATAAGTTTTTGGTTCTCCCAAGGTGTTATGATCTAGAGGGACATGTATTTACTATTCTCCTGTACTGTGCTCTTGTCTATGAATGACCATGAGCACTCTATTCAGCCCTGAAACTATGACCAAGGTCACTGCTCCCCTGGGGCTGCAAACTCTGCTATGTTAGTGCTCTTCCACTCCCAGGGACTAAGACCCAGAACTGCAACCCAGATCCAAGTATAGGCAATGCAACAGAGTCCTACCCCCAGCAAAGGGACCCCTATAAATCTCCTTCTGACACACTGTCTGATGCGCTTACCATCTATGGGCTGAGAGGTCTGGAAACCACCGTTGCTGCCAGTGATTCAGTATCCCCGAGGCCTGATCCTGGTTTGCTGGGATCCAGTTTGCACTGGACTGTGCTTCTCTCTCACCCTGGTGACCTTTCCTAATGACCTTCTAAGTTGTCTTGGGCTGGAAAATTGTTTTACCCTATCTTTTTGTGGATTCTATCACTCTAGAATTTATTTAGTCATTATTTAAAGGCATTTGGAGAGGCTTATGGGAGAGCTCAGGAGATTCTCTGCCTTTAGTCTGCCATCTTGACTCCACCTCTCTGTTGCATATTTTATCATATAAATATCAGTAAATTATTTGCCATTAAGTAGGGAAATTCATAATTCCAACCTAATAAGGCAATGAGATTACACTGGATAGAGCCCTAGATTTGGCATCAGGAAGACCTCAGGTCAAATGTAACCTCAGACACTTACTCACTGTGTCTGTGTAAGTCTGCCTCAGTTGCCTCATCTGTAAAATGAAGGTGATAAAACAGAATCTACCTACCAGGGCTGTGGTGATGATCAAATGACATGATAATTGTGAACACAGCACAGTACCTGTCACATAGTAAGTACTATGTAAACGTTAGCTATTATTTTTAGTTACTGTTATTATTTAAGTCCTCCAAAAATTATAAGCTTTAACACCTCCATTTCCAATATGTTCCCCATTGACATATTGCTTCTGTTCAGTCTTCTTAGTACACAACTTTGACTGACATTCCATTTCTCAAGTAATTTCAGAGACTTCTCATCAACTACTAGAAAAAGCACTAAATCCTCCGTCTGCCTTGCAAGGTCCAAATCGAGCTTTAATCTGCCTTCTAATCTGTTTCGTTCATTCTCCCTTATATACTCTATACTCCACTCAAATTGGGCTATGCCAAAAATCACTAACTCATAGAATTAGAAGAGACCCCAAAGGTCATTTCATTTCAGCCTGCTTACATCATGAATCCCCTTTACTTTATCTCAAAAAATAGTCCTCAGACTTCTGCTGGAAGATTTGTGGTGATGAGGACCTACCACATCCTCCCATTCCACTTTGGACTACTTTAATGCTTAGGAAGTTTTTCCTTATTTTGAACCAAAACCATGAGACCTTTTCCACATGAAGACCTTTTCACCACCCTCAAGACAAATCCAGAGCTTTCCTGTCTCCATATTTGCTCACACATTTCAGTTCTGTGACTAGAATAACCATCTACCTCCCTTCCTTGCCTTTTAAAGCCTACCAATTTTTCATGTGTCACCATATAAGGTCTCATGTCCATTCTTGGATGACCATCAGCTTTGTTGCCCTTTTCTGAATGCACATAGCATGCTGTACCTCTCATATGTTTATTATACTTATATGTGTTTGTATCTATTAGACTATAAACTCTGAGAGCGAGGACTGTCATATTTCCCTTTGTTGATGTATGATGTCTTACATACAGTCCATATTTAATAAACAGTTGTTGAATTGAATTTAAGTTAGAATGTAGTTGAAGTAGAAAGAGATGTATTTCTGCCCCAGGAAGAACAAAGGAGAAAGAAAAAAAAGAACACTCACAGGCAAAGGGTCAAAAAGCAAGTTTCATAGCTATTAAGAATCACTGAGCAAAATACTTACATAAGGGTACGTAGTACTGACATCTAAGAATACTTAATAATCCCTTATGCCTACAGGAATTGTTGGGCAGTAACTTTTCCCTGGAGCATTCCTGTCTCTTCACATGCACCATTTTCTTTTCCCAACAACTCATTCCCAAATCTTAATGGACCCAATGTAGTGGGATATCATTATTTAATAAGCCACATCAATTGAAATGTGAGATTTTGGATCACTACCATATGGTTATAAGTACAACTTAGATATTTAAGTTTCATACTAGAATGTTTATTATTAAATGATAATTGTTATCTAGAACTGTGTTTCTCCAGGAGCTTAACAGTTATGCAAGAAATAAAACTTGAGTAGACTTTTCTTCTACTCCTCATCCTATGACACCTGTAGATGATGGCAACCAATCAAATATATTATAACTGGCTACATTGAAATGCAGATTCACCAGTCACTACACTTAATGGTATATGCTCAGGATGAATAAATTGCCTATGGCAGGGATTCTTACCTGGGGATTCATGTTTTTATAACTACATTTCAGTTACTGGTCTCCTTTGTAATCCTATATATTTTAGTTCATGCATTGAAAAACATTATTCTGAGACTGCCAAACGGGTCCTTGGCATAAAAAAAATCTTTAAGAATCCCTAAATGATGGCAGCCTTTCAATGTTCCATAGGCTCTGTGATCTCATTAATATTGCATATTGCAACCCATCCATGCCCACCATCTTATCCAGGAGCTTTCAGCTTCACACAAATCTGCCATCCCATGTGCTCCAGGTCAAACTCATGTTTTTCTGAATGCGGGCTGTCCATTAGTTACTAGAAGCTAGCTGGCACCATAGTGCACAGAATGCTGAGCCTGAAATCAGAAAGACCCATTTTCCTGAGTTCAAATCCAGCCTCAGACACTTGCTAGCCAGTGTGACCCTGGGCAAGTCACTTCACCCTGTCTGCCTCAATTCCCATCTGTAAAATGAACTGGAGAAAGAAAAGGCAAACCACTCCAGTACCTTTGCCAATAAAACCCCAAATGGCATCAAAAACAGTCAGACATGACTGAAAAACAACTAAACAGCTGTCGCTTAGTTATCCCCAGTTCTTACTATATGACCAGGCTATCTTTTCTTAATTATTCCTTGTAATAATGACATTTTAAAATCTCCTTTTCCTACATAATTTTTCTTTTTTATTGGTGTTATGCCTTTTGTTTGTAAGGCCCATCTGACCCATTCTACTCATGACCTTTGTCACTGGAGGATCCTCAACTTCAGGTTTTCATGGACTCCTTAACTCCCCAGCATACAATGCCTCCAAAACAATCTTGGTGTTAAAAGAGCATTCCTGTCTCTTTTTTATATTTTAGAGAGAAATCTGAGATCATTCAAAGAACTGTGTGGTTTCCCTAAGGCAAGCCCACCTGCTCTCCTCTTGTTTGAGCCTAGACGCAGATCTCTGCCCATATGTAGCCTTTGTCTAACTTTGGACAGGTGAATTTTGGCAGAAGTGAATTGATTAGTGTGCTTGGGCTACTGAGGATCAGTACTCCCGCTGACCTTCCTTGTGTATCAGTGTAAATCACTAGGGCAAACCTGAAGCATGCCCCTCTGTATAGAGGAGTACCATAAAGCAACAGGTAGCACCTGTCTCATCAATGACAGCCGTCCCTTGTGGATAGTGCTTGAGAGTACTTTCTCACATCCATAATCTCATTTGATCTCATTTGATCCTCACTATAATCCTTTGAGGGACATAAAGTCAGTATTACTCTCTATTTATGAGGAAACTGAGATCTAGGATGATGCTGCTTTCCCAATATTACTTATCAAGCTATTTACCTAGTTCTCTTGGCTCCTAGTAACAGAAACTCAGCTAAAGAGACCTGAATGCTCATCTGGTGCAACCTATTGCTCCAAAACAATGCAGTGTATCAGACAAGTGGTCATCTAGGGGAAAAGCTGTTACCTCCCGAGGCAGCCAATTCTACTTTGGAAAAGCTCTTTTGGGAGGTTTTTCCTCATATCAAGCCTAAAACTCCTACTTCCTCTAACTTCTACTTTCTGGTTTGCTTTCTGGGACTGGGCCAAATGAACCTAATAAGTCTTCTATGTGACTTTCCTTCAAATACGTAAAGACAATATCTTGTCCATACTAAGCCTTCTGTTCTTCAGGCCAACCATTCCCGTTTGCTTTAATTGACTCTCATAGGGTATTAACTAGAGGATCCTCACCATCCTGGTTGCCTTTTCTGGATACTCTCTAGTTTAAAGTATCCTTTATATAATGTGGGACCCAGAACTATGCATAACAGCCCTAGAGTAGTCTGGCCAAGGATAGATGGCTACTCTTTACTCCTGGATACAATGCAACCTAAGATTATTCATCTTACTGGATGTAGTAACCTACTTTCAATTCCTGTTGAGTTCAAAGCCCTCTGAAACCCCAGATCTTATTCAGATCAATTGTTTTCTAGTCATACCTCTGCCATCTGGCATTTGTGACTTGACTACCTGTCATCACAATGGCCTTCTAATTGGTTTCTCTGCCTCAAGTCTCTCCATACTCTGATCCCTTCTCCAGTCAGTTTCCAAAATGCTACTTCTAAATCACATCACCTTCCCCCACAACAAATACTAGTGGTCATCTGTTGTCTCTAGGTACAAATATAAAATCCTCTATTGGATACTTAAAGCTTTTCACCACATGGCCCATTCTTTCTATTCCCATTCTTACACTTCATTCCCCTCCACGTGCTCTACGATCCAGCTCCACCGGCCAATGCATACAGACCCCAACTCTGGCTAGTGTGTGTATATTCTATATTTAAATACATACATATATAGATGTGTATATATATATATATACATACATACACAATATATCCTGTATATACATAGTTATTGATAAACTGTCTGCTTCATTAGAATATAAGCTACTTGAGGGCAAAGACCACATTTTGGTCTTTCTTCATAAGCCCAAGTGCTTAGGACAATGCCTGACACATAGTAAGCACTTGATAGAAGCTTACTGACTAACTGGAGCTAAGTGATAAGACTCTGTATTTAGCCCTATTTAAATTTAATCTCATTTTATTTTTCACCCCAACTGTCTGGCCTATCAAGATCTTTCTGGATTTTTATCATGTCTTCTCATGTATTAACTCTCCTCAGCTTTGTGTTATCTCCAAATTTGATGAGAATACTATTTATGTCTTTATCCCAAGTCACTGATAAAAATGTTAAATATCACAGGATTGAGCACTGATTCCACTGGAGACCTCATTCCAAGCTATTAATGACTATTCTTGGAATTTTACCATTTACCCAGTTCCAAATATATCTCATCGTCCTGTCAGCTTAGGCACTTACCTCACAGGAAAGTGTATCTTACCATGAAGATGTAGGTCCAAGTCGTATGAGGCAGGAGATCAATCAGTAGGGGAGAGGAAGAAGAAACAAGCAGTGGTTTTTGACATGCTGTTGAGAGAACTTTATTGTCGTTCAATTGTTTCAGTCACGTCCAACTTTTCATGACCCCATTTGGGATTTCTTGGAAAAGATACTGGAGTAGTTTGACATTTAAATGAGGAAACTGAGGTAAACAGGGTAAAGTGAGCGGCCCAGGATCACACAGCTAGTAATTGTCTGAGGTTAAATTGGAACTCAGATAGACGAATCTTCCTAACTGCAGGCCTAGCACTCTATCTACTGTACCACATAGCTGTCCAACAGTTATTGAGGGATACTGAGATAGGAGTTTGTCAGTGTCATAGACAAATTAGAAAGAGATACTGTCTTGCTGGGGTATGTATCAAGAATGGGACAGAGGACCTTCCAAGACTTGTCAAACTAATGACTTCTCCACTTTTGTTGATTCATTTGACACCAATAATAACCACAAAAAATATTCTAGACAGTGCTGCTAAAGTTTAGGATGTCTTTAGCAAAAGATAGCAGTGCATAGGGACTCAGGTGGTGTTTTTATTATAGGTAATGGATGATTGTAGACAAGAGCTTTAGAAGAGAAATAGATTTGTGCAGTGATCAACTAGTAAAGAAGATAAAATTTCTCATACTTTGATGAAATCTGGGTAAATTTTATCAACAAAAATCCCAGGATCTACCAGTTTAGAAACTACCAAAAAAGGAAGTAAGTTCAAAAAATCAAAAAAGAGTTCACCATGACTTTTTAATGATGAGATTAGGCTCTTTGCAATTACCATTTGCTTGGCTAGTTCAGTCACCAAGAATCAAAAGTCAAACTCACTGATCTATAGTCTGTGTACTCAGATAGTTTGTATCTGAGTTCTGCATTGAATAGGTTGAGTTTGTGATATCTCAGCAAGATCTCTTGGGGTTTATCAGCTAGATTTTTTTCTTAAGAACTATACTTTACATCCAAATCATTCTGTCTCTCAATGATTGGCCAACAATAGGTCCCAGATCAAGCCCTACCTGGTCATTGCTTGGGCTCTGATGACTCACAGTGAATGTAAATAACAACTGTTTCTGTTTTGGCCAGAAACTCTGAGGGTCTTGCCCTCCCAGACTGATTTTTTTTGATAGTTAAAAAAAGCCATTCTCAGCCTCATTTCTTACTTAGCCTTAATCAAACTAAGTCCTGTTAAAGACCTGAGCTTAAAAAAGCCAAGGTCTTCCACTGCATTCAGGGCCATCCCCAGTCCTCCTGATCAATATCGCGCCACTGGACCCAGATAGCTTCAGAGGAGAAAGTGAGGCTAATGACCTTGCACAGTCCTCCCTCACTTAAATCCAAATCACTTGCACGTTATGGCAGCACCTCCCGGATGTCATTATCTTCTTTGGTAGTGATGGACAAAATAATCACCTCTAGGACATCCAGTTTTAAATGTCCAAGAAAAAGTTGATTATGTGGAATTTGGCTGAAGCTCAAATCAATTGATTTTAAGCTCAGGAAAAAGACTGGGGTGGATATATAGATTTGTGAGTTGTGCATTGATTTTAAATTCAGGACATTTTTCCTTCTCTGACCAATAACATCTTTTCCATTCTCCACAATATTTCAAAAATTCTCCATAAAATTTCAATTCTCCACAAATCTTTCAAAAATCAGTGACATAACATTTGCATCCAAGTCTTTTCACCATCTGAGGATTTCTTTTATCCATTCCAAGCCATTTTAAATCATCAAGGAGCAAAACACTCTCTTATCATCTTCCTTCTTGTCTTGAGTATGAGCTTCCATAATTTTCAACCTTTTCCAGCCCAAAGATTTTTCAGCCCCTTTAAAAAACACGCCAAATATGAAACGACCATCTCTGTCCTCTCAGAGGTCATTAGTCATTAAACTGTAATCATCATCAAACTGTAGCCCTATCTATCTCTTATTTGCTCCTCCTACATCCTCAACATAGGAATAGCTTCCTTTGTGTTCTTAGCTTGCCTTACCAGCCTCAGATCTTTCTGCCACTTCTGAAAGGCTCATGCCATGTGTTTTTGTCATCAGAATGTCATTCTTGATAACTTCCCATCCCTCCTTAGCTGACTTTCCCTATGTAACTGGACCTCTGTTAGCCCTTCTTTTTAATTCTGAAACTGCTCTCCTCAAATCTAGGGACTCTGCCTGTCCTTCTCCTCCATCACAAACTCTAAGGTAGGTTAGTCACTTCCCTCCATGGTTCTTGTCATTTCTATCCAAAACAGACTCTCCATTTGCTCTTCCAACTTTTAAAAGATTATCTTAAATCAAGTCAATAATAGTTTCTCTGTTTTGGCAGGGAGTGTTAACAGATTTCCAGATAATTGAAGTCCTACATAATTCCATTTATACCAAGCTTGTGATGTTTTCCAAACTCTGCCTCCACTTCCTCCTTCTGCCCAGATGATCTGTGACAATTTCTTCTCTGATTCTGCTTCCCTTGATCTTTACTTAGATGCTTCCTCCATACTTTTCCTCTCTGATTTCTGGATTTCTTCACTAGTGTGTCCTCTTAATACCATCGCCCTTTAATCTACCTTGTTTCTTTTGAATAAAAGTCGCATTCCAGTCATAGCTCACAAATATAGAGTGATATCTATAAGGTTACATTTTCCTTCTTGCATAAATATCTCTAGTTCCTTCTTGATTGTTACCTACACTTTGTATATTTTGGTGTTGACATTTGAGGTTATGGGTTCTATTACTTTATTACTTATTACGTTATTAAATTTTGTCTCATGAACTTCTGAGTGTTTCAACTGATATTCTTTCTTCATTATAGATACTCTCTGTATCTATCTTGACAGATGTACACAATTGGTTTTCTCCCTCTCCTTCTTTTCAGTTTAACATACTCTTTGTTACATTCACAAAACAGGCAAATATATTCTTAAGAGTTCTTATAAGGGGCAATCTGTCTCTGGCCAGGATTGTGATTTCTAGGATTCCTATATTTTAAGCTGTGGTACAGTAATCCAAATTACGGTCTTTTTCATGATATTTTTAATCAGCTAGTCATTTTCCAACTCTGTTTCTCTTCTAAAGTACTATGTAAAAGAATATAAAGAATGTAGTGCAACGGTGTTGAAAACACCACTTCTGCCCCTGTACCCACCCACTCCTTGCTAAAGACATCCTAGTTTCTAGAAGGACTTCCTTGATTCCTCAAAGTATCATTTGTGGCAAGTGGATCAACACAAGTGGGTAGTAGTTATCCAGTTTGATAAATCTTGGGAGATTCTCTGTCCTGTTCTGGATGTATATACACCCTAGGAATTTGGTGACTCTCTCTACTTTGGCTGTCTCAGTATCCCTCAACAAGCAAGCCACAAACCACCACTTCTTGTTTCTTCATCCCTAGTAGATGACCTAAGAGCACCTTAATTCCTTAGCAAACAAGCAGCTGCTTCCTTCTCAGAGCATCAAACTCTCTCATCTTCAGAAAGAGCCTCAGTTTTGTTTTCTCAGCTCCAAGCGTTCTATGATCCTTTATGTGTGGCATTCTTCCACTCTCAGAATCTCAATCTGACTAGAATTCCCCTCTGCTATTTCAGTTCTTCTCTCTTCTTAGGTTTCATACTGATGTCCTACTATTTAAAGAACACTGACCATTAACTCTCTTATTCTAGAAAGAGATGGTACCAGCCTGCTTTTTAAGTATAACTAGCAGTCACTTAGTCATGGCAGAAACACAGACATTGACATTTCCAATGCACCTCCACTATCCAAGCCATCTCTGGCACCCAGGCTCACTTTGCAGTCTCTTACATGAAAAGTAGACGCAATACATTAATGTACCATGTTCACTTTACAATGTCCGGATCCCCCTCTGATCCTCTGTTACATGCCCTCACCAGAGATCTTCACTCAAAGGCTCCATGGCCACTTAACTAATATATGGTAGATTCTTGTACCGGTACTGGTTTAACTAGACGAAGTCTGAGATCCCCAAAACTCTTGAATCTTGTCATTTTGATCAAGAAGGGGAAGGTACAAGCCAAAGAGAAGGTCATTAATAAATAACATCTAATAAAAGTCCATCAGTCAACAAGGATTCACTAAGAAACCTGGAGATATAAATAAAATGAAATAAACTTGTTCTTCAGGAAAATCACTTTGATAGCTATGTGGATTCTTTGGAAAGAGAAGACTTGAAGAAAAAAGACTAATTAAGAGACCAGTAGTCTAGGTGAGAGGTGATAAAGGCCTGAACTAAAATGGCAATTATAGAATAAGTAGAGAAAAGGAATCAGATGCCAGAGACGTTATGGGAGGAGAAAGATTCTGCAACTGATGGGCTCTACAACTGATGTGGAGTGAGGAGTCAAGGGTAACAGTGAGGTTACTAACTTGGGACACTGGAAAATGTCCCAGGGGAAAATAAAAAGTGGGGTTTGATGAAGGGAGAGTTTTGAGGGAAGAGAAAGAGCTCTGTTTTGAACAGAGATGTTTATCTTGAGATGTCTCTGGGACATCCACTTGGAAATGTCCAACGGGCAGTGGATTGTGTGGGACTGAAGCTCAAAAGATACTGGGGCTGAATCTATAGATTTGTGAGTCATGT
The DNA here is from genome assembly GCA_023548195.1 of Bettongia penicillata ogilbyi. NCBI lineage: Eukaryota > Metazoa > Chordata > Mammalia > Diprotodontia > Potoroidae > Bettongia > Bettongia penicillata. The sequence goes on along the minus strand of JAJHZJ010000527.1, from coordinate 7,989,287 downwards.
AAATAAAGATGATAGTTAAACCCATGGGATCTGATGGAGTCAACAGAAGAGAGTGTAGAAAAACAAGAGGGCTCCCAACAGAACCTTAGGGAATAACCACAGTTAGAGGGAGGGATATCTATCAATATGGAGGATAAATCAGCAGAGAAGCTGGAGAAGGAGCAGTCAGACACGTAGGAGGAAAATCAGGAAAGAGCAGTGTCATGAAAACGGAAAGAGAGTGTATCCAGGAAGAGAGGGAAGTTACATTACATGCAATAGATAGTTTGAGAAAAATGAGGACTGAGAAGACACCATCACATTTGACAATTAAGAGATTGTTGATGACTTGTGAGAGAATTATTTCAATTGAGATATGAGATAGGAAGTCAGGTGCATATTATATCATATCATATATCAGATCACATCATATATATTATTGATGTTACGGGTGCCATGATCTATTAAGAAAATCTTCAGGATAAGCAAGCTGTGGGTTTTATTCTGCTCTACTTGCCCACATCTCCTCTATCCTTTAAAAAAAGACACCAGCAGCCTCACTTTTTCTCACCATTCCCACTCTCTGTTATTCTATATCTCCCCTCCTCTTTGTTGCTAAACTCTTTGAAAATGCCATCTCTAATGCATTCTCTTCCCCCGCTTCTGTTCTAAATCCTCTGTAGTCTGACTTCTGATATCATTTAAATGAAACTGCCCTCTCCAAAGTTACCAGTAATTTCTTAACTGCCAAATCAAATAATCTTCTCATAATCTTCCTCTTTCTTGGCATTTCTGCAGCCTTTGGCAATACTGATCAGTCTCTTCTCCTCAATATTATCTCCCTCCTAGGTTTTCATAATGGTGTTCTCTTTTTTCTCCTTCTATCTGTTTGACCACTCCTTTTCAATCTCCTTTGCTGGATCTTTACCTAGACCATACCTACTAACTGTAGGCATTCCTCAAGACTGTGACCTGATCTCTTGTCTCTTTTCACCTTCTCACTCAGTTCAGTTATCATCTGTATATAGATGATTCCCAGGTCTACACATGTAGCCTCACCCCCTCTTCTGAAACTCAGTCCTACATTCCCAACTTCTTTTTGGAGGATGCCCTGTAAGAACCTCAAATTCAGGGGCAGCAGGGTGGCACAGTGAATGGAGCCCTGAGTCAAGAGGACCTGAGTTCATATCCTCAGACTCTTGACTAGCAATGTAACCATGGGCAAGTCACTTAACCCCAATTGCCTTGCCTTCCCCCTCAAAAAAAAAAAAAGAATCTCAAATTCAACATGTCTAAAAAAGAACTCATTATCTTTCCCTCCCTTCCTCATCATCCCATTAGCATTGATGACACCACCTTCCCTCCCAGTTTTACAACCTTGATATCATCTTCAATTCCTCATTTGAACTCACCCCGTATATCCAATTAGTTGTAGTCTCAACATTTCTGTCTTCATAACATCTCATGAGTGCATCCTCTTCTCTCCACTTAATCACCACCATAGTGCAGACCCTCATCACCTCTCATATAGAAAATTGCAATAATTGACCTCAGTTCCCCAACCACCAACCCACCCTTTCAGCCACCAGTGAGAGTTTCCTAAAGTGCATTTCTGCCAAAAATTTCAGTAGATTTCTATTACTTCAAATATCACATATAAAATCTTCATTTGGGCATTTCAAATCCTTTATGATCTAACTCCTTCCTTTATTTCTATTTTCCTTACATTTTATCCCTCTCCACACACTCTGATCCAGATCCATATTGGATGACCAATATGACATTTCACCTCCAGACTGCATAAATATTCACCGACTTCCCCTCGTACTTGGAATGGTCTACTTCCTCACCTCAACCTACTTGACTTCCTTCCAGACTCATCTCAAATCCCACCTTCTGCACGGTACCTTTCTTATCATCACTCACCTCCCACTTGAGCCATCCCTCTGAGATCACCTCCCATTTATACTGTATATTTCATATGTTCATGTTTTTGTTGCATCGTTCAATTGTGTCCACCTCTTTCTTTATGGCCCCATGAAGCATCTTGTCCATGGGACTCTCTTGGCAAAGATCCTGGAGTGGTTTGCCATTCCCTTCTCTAGTGGATTAAGGCAAACAGAATTTTAGTGATTTAGCCATTATCATGTTTGAGACCAGATCTGAACTCAGGTTTTCCAGACCCCAGGCTCAGTTCTCTGCCTACTGAGCCACCTAGCTGCCTTCTCATATATACATATTTCTTTGCACATTGTCTACCCTATTAGAATGTGAGTTTTCTGAGGACAGGAAAAGTGTTTTTGCCTTTCTTTTTATCCTCAGTGATCAGTGAAATCCCTGACACATAGTAAACACTTTATAAACAGTCTTTGACTGACTAACTGACATTATCCTGTAGACAAAGTTGAGTTTGCCTTGGAAAAAATGTCAAACCATTGGAAATATTACTTTGTCTAAAACATCCTTTGCTTTTTTTCTTACTAAAATACTTCAGAAGATTTGTGATTTGATCAGTGGAGGTGTTACTTGCTCTTCATTTGCAAAGAGGACCAATGACATCAGAGGGTATTTCCTCAACCAACATAGAGCATAGCCCCTCCATACCTCCATAGACAATTTCATGAATTCCTTTGACCAAAAACTTAATAATCTTCTATCTGGTGACCCAGCTTCTGGCATTAAACTTCTCTGGACTTTGCTAGCCTGGCTCTCTTGTGACAAATACATCCTTGCCAGATGCCATTTTCAAATCCTTTCTAGCTTGGAAGAACCCATCAGAGCTTGCTCTCTTCTGACATAGTCTTTGAGAACTTAGGGTGGCCTCCATCACCCCCCAATGGGTGAGAAGAAATCTCCAGTGTGTCTAAACTTCCTATTTCCATTTTTCTGTGTAGCCATTCTTATATCCAATGACAATCCTGACAACTTGTTCCTTCATTTCCCTTGCTAAGAGCTTTTGAAATCCATTCACATAGAAGCAGGGACTCAGGCTTCAAGCTGTTTGTACTGTAGCTTTCTCTTCTTTTGTTGATTATCCCACCTTTCTTTCAGCCTTCATTTTAAAATTGAGATGATGGTTGCCATGTGAATAGCTGGAATATATGTTTCTTTTAAAATTAAGTATTTTGCAGGTTATATGACTGATTTCATCATAAGTGGTTAATTTGATCACTTTGATTTGCAGAATTTTTTCCTGTTTATTTTTTCCATATTAGAATTTGAGCACACACGTTTAATAATTTCTGATGGTTTATATTTCAGCATCAGCTGGGCAAGGCAGAATGTGCTCTAAACTGTCTCAGAATTTGATTACAACTGAGGAGCTACTACCCCATAAACAGTGAAAATTGGAAATTATCTCTAGAGCTGTTTGTTAACGAAGTCGAAGGATAACCTTTAGGGCTCATTAAAATTCTACTGATGAAAACTCGTGCGCTGTTTTCCCTTTCATGAATCTATCCCTATGTTGCCTCTGCTATGTGTGGAAATTGGTTTAGACCCTCCCCTTTTGCCCTCCCCTTTAATCTCTCGGTCAGGTTTAAGCAGTGATTTTAAAGCCTGCAGATTTCTATTTCTCTCTACTCAGGGCAATTGTTGGGAATCTAAACAAAAGCCAGTGGGTCTCCAAACCTGTCCCTGCTACTTCCCCACCCTCAACCCCATGCAGTCCTTCTGAATCTACTTCCTGCCCTCACTAAAAAGCATAAAATTATTTGTCCCTGGGGCAGTTAAGGAGGTGGGGGTGTAAAAAAAAAAAAGGAATGCTTTTCATAACTGGCAGTAGGTATATGAAAAAAAGAAAAGAAGGTATGAACACTATATTTCTTATAAACCGATGAAAAATTCAAACATGGTTACTGATTTATTTAGTTAGAGGTAGTCATTATTAGAAGTAGAATCACCCAGTTTTATTAGAAGAGTTCTACTCAGTATTTTCAAGGTTACTAGGTCATTTTTGGATAGCTGTGCTTAATGATAACATCCCACCTTAACTCTGGACAGAATGGGATTTGAGTTCATAGAGAGCATGATTTAATCTCGAAAAGGGAATGAAGCCTTGATGACACATCTCTGTTATTTCTAAGCAGATGGAAAATAATTGTTTTTGGAATTTGTGTTTTAATCATATTAAAATATTTGGCAGAGAAATCCACATCAGTACACAATACAGAGGCCGCCTTTGATCTGTGGCATTATCCCCCTTTGGGGCATTTTCCATGACTGATAAACTGCTTCCCCCAAGTTCATAGGCAAATGATGGAAATGATAAAGGAAGAAAGAAGAAAGGGGAGGGTGGAGAAAGCCCAGTACCAAAACCTCCCACTTGGCTATTTTGTCTCCTTGGAGAATCAGACAAGCTTACGTTCGTGCTAAGGATTCAGCTCAAATCTCCCCCAATTATACACCCACCCTGGGCTTAATATGAATGCCCTCCTCTCTCTCTCTCTCTCTCTCTCTCTCTCTCTCTCTCTCTCTCTCTCTCTCTCTCTCTCTCTCTCTCTCTCTCTCTCTCTCTCTCTCTCTCCTTTCCTATTTCCCCCTCCCCCTCTTTGTCCTTTGCTCCATCTAATACACACCCATTGCAGGAATTCAGGTTACACTCTGTCATGCAAAGATGGCACTCAGCCTTTATGTGGGCTACCTAAGCTGCTTATAAAGTATTTATCAGTAGTAGTCCTTACAATATTTTTTCTTTCTGTCATCCTGTATTCTTGGCAGTCCCTGGAATGTGGTAGGATGGTGATTTGAAGCTTTGCTTTTTTTTTTTTTAAATCAATGTTAATGGTCAAAGTGTGAAATCCATAGTTTTCTGAATAAGATTAGGCATGGACTGAATGCAATTGTGGAGAAGGCTGGGCACAGTGAGCTCGCCAATTTCCCTATTAATGAGTTTCCAGTGAGCAGAATATAGTGTAAAAAATTGAGAGAGAGAGAAAAGGGAGAGAGAGAGAATGAACAAGTCCTATGTGGGGCTGTAGCTTCCCAGTCCCACAACACCCCAGTGCCTCTTCTCCCAGCTCTGGTGGTAGTTAGTCAGGAATTATTAAGAAAACATGTGCCTCTCCTCCTCATATAAAGAGATCTGGGGAGGTTTTCAATTTTTCGATGGGTTTTGTTTGTTTGGTTGGTTGGTGGATTTTTCCCCTCATTCTTTCTCCTCAGAGGAACACAACTAGTAAATGATTGGATCTTTGACAGAACAAAGGTATTTTTGATGGGCTCTGTAATCTGGCGAGCTAATGCGTCCAGTCTCTCATTGTCTTGCTGTCTGATCCCATCCCTTCTGCCAGACAGTCACTGCGGGATGAGTCACTTTTAATGTCTGATAATCAAGGTGAATTTTCAAAAAGCTGCCATTTTGGAATTCTGCACTATATCACGATGTCAGGGACAAGAAGGGGAGAAATGAAGGAAAGGTTAAGATAGACACCTACTGCCCATTTGGAGTACTGCAGGACACATAGCAACCACCATGCCTAGCACGATATGTCTGGAGGGTCTGAGTCGATCAAGGCGTACATAATGAGAAGGAGACTATGTTAATTATAAATTTAAAATAACTTCTATGATAATGAAGATTATATGCACAGGAGAAAATGTCTTAGTTAAAATAGACTGGAGGGATGGAATTAAGCACCAGCCATTTGGGGTTATGGATTCTGTATCTACTGAATATATTGTGGTCCATTAAATAACCTAATACAAACTTACATTTGAAAAAGAATGGAGGTGGATTGTAGCTGTCTCTGCAGATGCTGTATTGTCAGCTGTCCCTATTTAAAGCTACGTCTGCTAAGGGACATGACTTATTAGATGAATAACAGCCCCACTTCCCAACCGGGGAGACTGGATATTTCTGGAATCATTTAAAAGACTGAACCTTTTTATTGAACTAGACTGTACTGTGTATTATTATCCAGGCAGAATGCTGGAACCCGGGATAAACAAAGACAGATCTAGCATCCTGCATGCCTAGGATGGTCAGCATCCACACCAATGTGTCTAACAGCATTCTCAAAGAGCTACTTTAGCTTTGGAATTATTTTTTATCATCAGTGTATTTCATTAGATGATAGGAGAGTTGAAAGTAAAATGATATGAGAAGAAATGGCCTGCCATTTCTCTGTTTATTATTCAGAGAACCGAACACCTATAAATAGAATCAGGATGTTTTGACTAGGGAAATGCCGTCCTCATTACTAGCTGGGAGATGCCGGGGCCAGTTAAAGTGTAAGGTTCAAAGCTTTGTCCCATTTTATAAAAACAACACAGGCATTTCCATGGGCTTTTCAGGGGCAGATCAGTGTTTGCAGGAGTTACAACTACTCTTCAGATGGAAAAAGGGCATTTCAGAGAAGTACCAGTTAGAAGCCATGATGTTTGTTCACCTGTTTCCCTTAATAGAGAGATTTGAAAAGATGAATATCTTCTTAATCAGTAATTTTGTTTGTAGGTTATTAGACCTTACTTTTGTCTACCCCATGTCCTCTCTCCCCACACAATTGCTCCCTCTTTTCCATCCCTCTTCACCTCAAAGTCACTAACAGTGTTAGGGAATAAGTCAAGGAAGTGAGGGAGGGGAAAGGAAGGATATGGCTCTTGCTAGCTTATAAATAAAAGGAGGTGGAAAGAATTAGAACAGTGCCTCTGGTTAAGCAGTGGTTAAAAGGCACATCACTGTTTGCGACATCTGAGAAAGGGATGCTAATCCTCTAAACTCCCAATACAACACAAAGGAGAAAAATGAAGAGAAATAGTATGAAATTAAGTCAAATTTCAACAGACTGGCTGATGAAAAAATCTTTCTGATGGGTAGATCTATTAGGTTGCAGAACAGTCCCTCTGTCAGGAAAATTGGTGAAAACATTTGTAATGATCTAAGAGACGGTATATAAAAAAGTTGGTCATGACATTCATATTTTGTTTCCTTCCTTTTACTCCTTTGCTGTAAGGATTTCTAAATGCCACCTTAATTTTTCAGCCTAATCTCATATTATTCCCCGCTACACACTACACTTTGACCACACTAGTGTACTCATTGTACACTGCCTGAGTCCAATTGGTAGGGGGAGGAGACAAGTATCTCTGTAGCACCTATTATGTGTCAGGCAATTATGCTAAGCCCTCTATAAAAATCGTCTCCTTTAATCCTCTCAACAATCCCTAGGAGTGAGGTGCTATTATTTTTCCCATTTTACAGTTGAGGAAACTGAGGCAAAAATGGTTAAGTTATTGGCCCAAGATCACAGAGCTAATAAGTATCTGAGGCTGGATTTTAACCCAGGTAGTTTGTGATTCTGTGTGCGGTACTCTATCCACTGCCGCACCTATCTTTTATCACACTGTTTCCAATACTGAGAATGCCCTCCCTTCTCCCACTGTGCCTGTTTAATATCTGCTAATCATTTAAAGAACAACTTAGATGCCACTTCCTACAAGAAGCTTTCCCTGATCCCCTCACTGCAGTAGTAACTTCATCATAGCATTTCAGTTTTCATCTCTTTAATATACTTTCCATGTAAAGTAAAGATCTGACCATGTCAGTCCCTTTCTCTTCTTTCTACCTTTCTATATTACCACCAAAACAAACTGGTCTTCTCACTGTTCCTCATGTGTGGCATAACATCTCTTACCTCCATACCTTTGCATAAGCTGCGTCCTATATCTGGAATGCACTCCCCCCCTTATCTCTCTGCCTCTTAGAATACCTATTTCCTTCAAGATTCTGCTTATTAAGTGCCACCTTTCCATTGGGGAGGGGAGTGGGAGGGTTCTTAACCTTTTTGTATCATGAATTCCTTTGGAGGTCTGATGAAGCCAGTAGACCCCTTCTCAGAATCATGTCTTAAAATACATTTTTTAAAATGTATAGGATTACAAAAGAAACCAAATATATTAAAATATAGTTACCAACATGTTAAAGACCCCAGGTTAACACTAGAAGAACCAGGTGCATCACTTGGTACAAAAATTAGCTTGGTTGTTCAAAGTATTCTTAAATATGACCCTCTGTTCTACATGAAGCTTTTTCTGATCCCACCAGCTCCTAGGGACCACCCTTCAATATGAATTTGCCTTGTATTTATTTTCTGTGTAGCTCATCTAGTCTTATTTGCACACATATTGTCTCCTCCAATAGAAAAGAAGCTCTTTGAGGGAAAGCATTTGTCTTTGTATCCCTACTTCCTTTGTATGCTTATTAATTGATTGGAAACTTTATACTTTTATCTGTTTATATCCTATCTCCTTTTTAAGACTGTAAACTCTCTGAGGATAGAGACCATCTGTTATCTAAACTTTGTATTACCTTCAATCCAGTGCCTAGCCCAATGCTTTGTACACAGTAAATGTTTAATTAATGTTTGTGGAACAAGAATGAGCCAAAATGAAGCAAGTATTATCAGCAGTATGGGCCTGGAGTCAAAGAGACTCATCTTCCAGCCTTAGACATTTTATTAGCTATGTGACCTTGGGCAAGTCACTTAACCCTGTTTGCCTCAGTTTCCTCATCTATAAAATGAACTTGAGGAAGAAATGACAAATCACTCCAATATCTTTGCCAAGAAAACCCCAATTGGGGTTCATGAAGAGATACCCCTCAAATGACCGAACAACCACATTTTAGTGGTGATACTTAAAGAACAAGAATTATTTACCCGAATGCACATGGGAATTCGATTGCACAGCTGAGTCTTAAACCTGTATCTCCTCATCTTTCTCCTAAACTGTAACTGACGTAGTCTTGCATTAGTCTCCAAAAGAGTAGACTAAGCATAACCTGGTAGATACCACCCCTCCGTAATGCCCGTTGTGTGCTGTGACCCTTGTTCAGTTGAAGCCATCCAAGTCTCATATCTCCTGAAAGTTTTCTTTTAAAATCCTTCAATCCAGGGGCCTGATATTCCCGTCCTTCAAAAGGCCTCCCAACTGTGCCTTCTCTGGAAGGAAAAAACCTCTGACCATACCTTAATAATCCTGAATGCTCCTAGACATGAACTTGAAGTGAATAAAGGAGCATAACCCTAATTTCATGATGACGGAAGAAACAACACAGAGAAGGGAGAGTCCTAAGCTTTGACAGAGGGATCTGAATAAGGTCTAAAATGGGGGCTAAAGAACCAAAACAGAATCTTATTAACTTGAGAACCACATAGGGCATGGAAATACAGAAATGGAAGCTAGAGAAATAGCAAAATAAAAAGGTCATCATGGAATACAGGATTATGATTCCTTTAAGCATAAAGTCAGATGGGATTCTATAGCGTCTTTGATTCACAATCTGTTTTTTGCTAGGTTTATGGAGAAGAGGCTGGAGAATATGCCCTTGATTGGGGGAGTGAAAAAGAAGCTGCCTTACACCTTCATTTTTATAATTAAAATAATTAGGAGTAGCAGTGTCATAAAGGTCGTGTTTCTGTAGTGTTTCTAGGAGCAGAGAAAATCACAAATTTTTCTTTTAGAAATATGTTCAGTTGTTCCATGTTTTGAAAATGACCTTTATTTGTAGTTCACAGATACATCATCATCATTGTCATAATAATTACTCGCATTTATATAGTGCTTTGTCCTTGAGAAAAGCAGAACTGTATCCTGTCTTTCTTTCTATACCCAGCATTCAGTGCGGTGCCTGACACATAGTAAGCAATTAATGAATGTTTGTTAACTCACTGACCAACTTCAAAGGGACAGAGTATTTTGCCTACATTGTCTCATTTGATTCTCAACAATTCTGTGCGGTAGATAGTACTATTATTATGGGGAAACTGAGATTCAGAGTGGTTGGAACTTGTCCAGAGTCACACAGCTAGTACATGATAATCAGGTCTTCTGATTCTTTCCACTGTACTATTCACCCTCTACCTGAGTAGATGTGCATGACGAAGATTCCCATGATGCTGCCCATTTTCCTGACAATTGCAGTAGCCTGGGAAAGCTCAAATGATACTTACTAAATTTTAAAATGAAGGAATGGAGGCAAAGATGTTGCTATCATTCATTTTTTCCTTATTTCTTCCTTAAACTGTATTGATACTCAGTATTTTTACTCTACACTGACCCTCTCTACTGGGACCTTCCTTGTAACAAAGAAAAAAAAGTTAAGCACAACCAACTGATAAAACAAGAAGCTGAGCACATAGGCAATGATCTGCTTCCCCAGCTCCCCACCTCTCTACAAAGAGGAAAGTATATCTCGTCATCACTCTTTCCCTTTGTATCCAGACTCCTAGGGGAAAACAAGCTCTCTCTAGACATATTGTCTTCATTTCTTCGTGTCCCACTCACTTCTCCATCCCTTGCAGTCTGACTCCTGACCCCAACATTCACCTCTCCAGGGTGACTAACAACATCTTGTTTGTTATATCCAACGATCTTTGCTCAGTCTTCAGTCTTCTTGACCTCTCTGTTTGACACTATTGACCAGCCCCTCTGTTTATCTGACATTACACTCTCCAGTTTCTCCTTCTGTGGTGTGACCACTCCTCAGTCACCTTTGCTGGATCATCATCCATATCATGCCCCAAAATTCATGGGCATACCTCCAGGGTTCTGTCCTAAGTCCTTTTCTCTTTTCTTTTTCTTAGTAACCATATCAGATCCTATGGATTTGGTTATCATGTCCAGTAAAATGACTTCCAAATGAATATATTTTTATTTTTCTCTTGAGCTCCATTTCCATGTCACCAAATGCCTACTAAACCTCTCTCTCTCTCTCTCTCTCTCTCTCTCTCTCTCTCTCTCTCTCTCTCTCTCTCTCTCTCTCTCTCTCTCTCTCTCTCTCTCTCTCTTTCTCTCTCTCCTTCTCTCTCTCAAGAACTTTGAAATTGATTGCATGACATGGGAAACACTGGCAAAGGACTGCCCACTATGGTATGCCTGCATCAAAGAAGGCAGTGTGCTCTATGAGAGAAGTAGAGTTGCAAAAGAAACGCAAGATATGTAAATTCAGAGATATCTAAGATAGAGATATCTCCACTCCAAACGTTCATGTGGCAGATCTGTGGCAGAGCCTTGCAAGCTTGTATTAGTCTGATCAGCCACAGTAAGGACACATTATAACTTGATTCCAACATAGCAATGTCATTTTGGTCCTCTTCGAGCATGAAGGGCAACCAGCCAGCCAACCAACTGGACTTCTCCATTGAGATATTCCACAAAAAACTCAAACCAAACTTTTGTACAGCAGAACTCATCTTTGCCCCTAAATTTCTTCCACACTTCTCTGTTTCTGTCTAGGACCCCACCACCTTCTTAACCTTCCTTCCTTGAAATGCCTACATCCCTGCTACCCAGGTTTGCAACCTTGGAGTTATTTTCAGTTCTTATCCAATCAATTTCTAAATCCTCTCAAATCAACCTTATTTTGCGTTGTTTTTCCCAGAGTAAGTGCTTGTCAAAAGCAAGAACTGTCTCGCTTTTCCTATTCGCATCCACCATTTAGCACAGTGCTTGACACATAGTAAGTACTGTAAAAATGCTCTCTCTTCATTCATTCACATCTGTCTACTCATTCACATGGCCACCACTATAGTTCAGGCTCTCATCATCTTTTATCTAGGTTGTTACAATAGCTTCCTAATTAATCTTTCTATATCAGTCTCTCCTCTCTCCAGTTAAGCTTACACCCAGATGCCAAACTTATACTCCTAAAGCTTGATCTCACCCCATCATTCCTTTACTCAAGAAGTTTCAATGGCTTCTATCATCTCTAAATTAAATACAAGTTCCTGTTTGGTATTTAACCTTTGGTATTTAACTTTTCACAATCAATCTCTGCCCTATCTTTCTAGGTTTAATGTACATTCCCCACATACAGCATTCCATCTCTAAGCTTTCTTCTTTTGCTTGGGTGGTACCCATGTTAGGGATGCTCTCCTGCCTTACCATCGCTTCTTAGAATCTCAGTTTCCCAGGCCAAGTTCTGCTAGAAAATCAGGTTTCTGTTCCCTAAGTCGTTAGCACTCCCTCTGCCCTAGAAAAAAAATTAATTTGTATTTCCTTTGTTTATGTTATCTACTCAACTCGCTCCGAACCACCACCAACCTTTGCATGAATAGGATAAGCTTCTTGAGGACAAGGACACATTCATCTTTATCTTTGAATCTCTAGTATCTAGTACATTGGCTGGCACAGAGAAGATACTTAATGAACTCTTACTGAATCACTGAACTGAAGTGAGTCTATTCTCCAAGACCAGCATTGGACATTACAATTAATTGAGTTTGAGTACGTTTTGGTTTTCTTTTCACGTCTCTGCTTGCATGTGTGTGGATTGTTCTTCTGATTCTGCTTACGTTGATCTGCACAGATAAATCATTTTCAGTCTTCTGCTGTTTCTGAATGCCCAATAATCATCCTTGCTTATAGTACAAAAGTATTTCATTCCATTCCCATAGTAAAATTTATTTAGCTATTCCTCAATCAATGGATACCCACTTTGTCTCTTATTTGTTGCTACCACAAAAAGTGCTCTCTGAATGTTACCACTATATTTGGTAAGTATAGGACCTTTCAGTCTGATTCACATGGGGATATATATCCATTCACTTAGTGACATTTCTGAACTAATGCCAAACTGTTTTTCAGAATTGTTTGGACTAATTCACAGCTCCATCAACAGTGTGTGAGAGTCCTGGCTTTGGGCTGCTTCTCCCTCATTGACTTTTTTCACTTTTTTGCCATCCTTTCCAGGTTGTCATTGGTTTTTGTTATAATTTATTCAACATATGCATCATTCTCACCCTTTCAAGCATCCACCTGCCCCCTACTTGTTGAAGATGTCTCTTGAGTATTAGAACCTCTGAGTTAAACACAATACTGATGTTGAGCTACAATTTTAATTCAAACTATCTCCCCTGGAGGCTCAAATATAGGGTTTATACCAAGTAGCAATCAATCAACTTCTCTTTCATTCATTTCTTCATATCTACCTTCTTCTGCTGATAGCTCAGGGTTATCAGTTCCTTTATAAGGTCTTGACTTGAGATACAGGTCTAATTCATTTTTATAAGAGGGTTATCTTTATATGGGTTATTCAGCATAAGGATATTATTTCAATGACATACATTGGAACAATAGTTTTATCCTTCTATACCCTAATATTTTGGGGATTCTTCACCAATATAAAGTGCTTTTCAACTTGTAAATTTTAATTTATATTCCCTTCTTTCTATTTCAAACTTGGGACATAGTACTCATTCCATTTTAGCTATGAGAAAATGGAGACACTGAATAAGAGACTGAGTGACTTTCTCAGTGCAGTCTAGCAAATTAGTGGCAGCTCTGACATTTGAGATCATGACCACTGAGTTTCTATTCTTATATTTTCTCTCAAAAGTTATGCTGATTCTGAGATTATTGCAAAGGTCTGAATACATACACATCTTTATAACATTTTTAAAAAAGATATTTATTGATTCAAATCATGGAATTGGAAGGAGTATTATCAGCCATCTCATCCAATCTCCCCTACAATTTAGCAAACTTTTCTGCAGCATTCCATAGATATGGCCAGCCTCTACTCAGATGGAGCCAAGGAAAGAAAATAAATGCTGAAGCTTTTTCTCTGCCAAAGCAGAGTAGCTAGAAAATTTGGTGACTTGCCTAAATGATAATTTTATGTCTAGAAGGTAGAAAATCAAGATAAGAGAAGCTGCTGTTTTCCACCTGATTATAACCAACAAAGAACTGGTTGGCGAAATGGAAATGACAAGAAGGTAAAGGACACTCAATGTGTGATGGCATTTATGATTGCAAAGAGCAGAAAAACTGTCCTGTTCTGGCATGTCCCCTCAGTTTTTCCAAGAGCAGATTTTAAAATGCTTAGCAAAAGAATAAGTAGGATCCAGATGATGACACTTTGCACAAGAAACTTGGGCCAGGAAAGAGGGAGTTTGGGAGGTTCCCCAAAAATGAAATTCTGAAGATGCAAGGAGAAATAATCCTAATAGGGAAGAAGAAGGCAAGCCATCTAAAGAGACGAATGATAATGCAAAAAAAAAAAAAACTTATCAAACAACTCTGATTCTTAAAAGGCACATGTAAAAATGACTACCCAATATAAATGGAAATAATAAAATCCCCAAATCAAATACTCTATAATTATCATAAGAGGAAGCTTAGTCTCAGAGAAAGGCAGAGAAAATGTACCTCCCTCCCTTCTCTGAAGAGGTATAGGGACCATTGGTGCAGAATATCACATATACAGTTGATCTGTTGATTGATTTTCCTTAATCACTTATTTTCTCTTTCTTATTCTTCATTACATGGAATAACTCATGAGTTTGAGGAGGAAGGAAAGATATTCAAATTAAAGGCAATATAAAAGCAAAATATTACATTGAAAATAGAAATGCATGAAGAGGATGAAATCAAGGACTAATAACCAAAGATGAATTCAAAAATATTGTGTAGTTCATATTGGTGACATGCAAAGCCCTCACTCACTCAAGATAAAGTCAAATGCAAGTCATGTCATTATTTCTCTGATGGCATGGTCTTCGGCAATGAAGGACGAACACACACACACATATCAGGAGTACTAATGCTGAGGCTGACTGTGAATGCTAAGAGCAACCAAAAAACTGTTTGGGATTGGTTTGGGTTTTCTTTTTTAAGTTTTACTGGGTCTGCTAGATGTGAATGGTATGATGATAAGAGACAATGTAGAGAAGGTGGAATTAGTAGACTTTTACTTTGCTTCAGATTTCTATTCCAAGGAAAATGATCTTTAGATTAAGAAGGTTGCTAGAGAGGGAAATGGTTAGAAGAGAGTAGATGCCCAAGATAAGTGAAGGACAGACAAGCAGCCACCCTCAATGGATTCAAGTCACCAGGTTCAAACCAACCACATCTTGGGGCACCAAAAGAGTTCCATATGGCATTGCTGGGCCACTATGGGTAATCTTTCAAAGATTATGAAGCCCTGAAATGCTACAAGACCACAAAAGGACAAATACCTCGCAATTTTGTTTTTAAGGAAAGGAGATGAAGTCTGAAAATCATAGGTCAGTGAGCTTTACTTTTGGGACACCTTATTAAGTCAAGTCCAGCATCGATTAAGCACCATTATGTGCCAGGCACTGTGCTGAGTGTTGGCAATATAAAGAAAGGTAAAAGACATTCCTGCTCTTGAGTTCAATTTCATGGGGGGAGACAACAACTCTGTGTAAGCAAGAACTCTATATGACAAGTTGCAGAGGGAAAAAACTGACATTAATGGGGATTATGAAAGGCTCCTTAGAGAATATGGGATTTTTCTAACACCTGAAGGAATTAAGGAGGCAAAAGATGAGGAGGGAGGAAATTCTAGGCATGAGGGGATAGCCAGAGAAAATTCTCAGAGTTTGGAAATGGAATGTCACATACAAAGAACAAAGAGTATCACTGGATTGTGGAGTATGTGAGGCTCAGCAAGGTGTAATAAGTATGGAAAGATGGGGGATGGAGGTGGTGGCAGGTTACAAGGAACATTGAATACCAGAGGATTTTATTTTTGATCTTGGAGGTAATAGGGAGCCATCAGAGTTCATTGAAAAGGGGGATGACTTTCACAACTGAATGGAGGCTGGACTGGAGTGGAGGGAGACCTGAGGCAAGGAACCAACCTGCAGGCTATGGCAATAGTCTGAGGGTAATGTAGTAAGGGCCTGAACCTCAATTAAAGTGATAATGTCAAAGAAAAGCGGGGAGAGGGATTATGAAATATATTGCATAAATGGAATAACCAGACATTGGCAACAGATTGGAATTGGGGGGAGAAGGAAGGGAGAAATAATAAGGACTCAAGGATGACACCAGGCTGTGGGCCTGAAGGGACTGGGAGGTTGGTGCTATCCTTGACATTAATAGCAAAGTTAGGAAGAAGAGATGGTTGGAGGTTGGAGAGACAATGAGTTCAGGTCATTAAAGGGATGACTTCTGAGTACTCAGAAAGGGAAGTAATGATTACTAAAAGCTAGCATGGTTTCATCAAGAACATGTCATGCCAGACTAACTTCATTACTGTTTTTATAGGGTAACTAGGCTGGTAGATCAGGGAAATTCAATTTTAGCAAAACACTTGATAAAGTATCTCATGATAACCTCATGAAAAAAATGGAGAGATATGGGCCAGATAGTAATGCCATTAACTGGATTTGGAACCAGCTGAATGGTAAGTCCCAAAAAGTCATTTAAAGGTTAAGTGTCAGCTGGGTGGTCTAGAGTCCTTCAGGGATATGTCCTTGGCCCTCTTCTTTTCAGTGTTTTATCAGTTTTGGATAAATGGCATGCATGTCAAATTTGCAGTTGACAAAAAGCTTGGAAGAGTATTAACATGTTAGACACCAATGTCAGGAGAGTTTCCTGAAGCACTAAGAGGTTAAGGGACTTGCCCAGGGTCACACAACCAGTACAACTCAGGAACTAGAATAGAGCCCATGTCTTTCTGGCTCAGAGGCCAATTCTCCACTACACCAACCTGCCTCTCACCTGGCATACAGAATGTTGAAATGAGCCAAGTTAAAGTTGCAGAGGGGCAGATTTAGGTTTAGTATCAGAAGAAAAAAATTCCATTAGAAAGATTCAGAAATAGGATGGGTTTGCCATAGGAGGTAGTTTTTCCCTCCCATTGGTGATGAGTTGTTCCTCCCTAGGCAAGTGTTGGATGCCCATGTCATGAAGACCTTGTTGAAAGGATTCTTGATCCCATATTCACTGGACTCACTAGCCTCTGAGTGGCACTTCTAAATCTTTGTTTCTGTGACATGGGGTTCTTTGCTTGTTTCTTTTATTTGTCACTCTTCAGATGATTCCTTAAGTAATCCGCTTGATCAACCATAGAGCTAGCCTCTGCAGTCACGAAAGTAGTTTTTCAATTCAGACAGTCATTATTTTTCTAAAGGTTGACTTGAAGTTCATCCATCTGACAAGTGTTTCCTAATGAATATAGTATCCTCTTACCCTGACCACAGACAGAACAGACAATCAGTCAATCAGTGTTTGAAAGGTACCTGAGCAATTAATCATTTTGATGGTGCCTACCCAAGAGGATGTTCTGACTCAAGACCTTACCCAGTTTCTCCAGTCATCCAGAATTTAGTCTCAGTTTTATCACTGTGCCTCAACTGTTTGACTTTTTTTTTTATTGTGGCCTTATATTTACCTACTGTGAATTCAATTTATGGCCATTGCAATTTTCTCAAAATATCCTGAAAGTTGAATGAAATGAATGGGAAGGGAGGGAATAAATGAATATGAAAAAAGCATTTTAAAAATTTATACAGCTCTTTTGCAAAGCACATTACATGTTATCTCATTCAATCCTCCCAATAACCCTGCAAAAGAAGTTACTATTGTTATCCTTATTTTACAAATGAGGAAACCAAGGCTGGAAAAGGTTTAGTGACTTGCCCAAGGTGGCTACATAACTAATAAATGTTTGAAGCAGGATTTAAACTCAGGTCTTCCTGAGTACAGATCCAGTACTCTAACCACTATGCCACCCAGCTGCCTCCTTAAGCACCTACTATATGTCATATACCATACTAAGCACAGGAGATAATACAAAAATGAAACTGTCCCTGCTGTCAAAGAGATTATTTTCTAATAAGAAGGAGACAATACATATAGGAAAGTGGTTGTCAGGAAAGGAAATTTTATCTGAGATATAGGAATGCTGAGTAAGGCCCTACAACAGTCAGTTTTCATTCTTTTCCTAAAAGCAATGGGAGTATTGGTTTGGTTACATTTCCCAGAACAATAGCGGGGAAGCAGGAGGGACAGAGCATATGCATGGTTTGAGGGTGGCTAAGTGGATTAATTCACCTTGGGAGGGAGATGTGGTCTGCAGAGACCTTCTCTTTAATTTGCCAACTGTATTAACTTGGTCAAGTCCCTTCTCCTCTGTAAAATGAGAGCATTGAAATGGACCATCCCTTGGGTCTCTTCCAGCTCCAAAATTCTCGGGTTCTATGAACTCTCTAGTCCTTGAATTTGTAAAGTCCCTGAAGTCTTTCGAAAACACTCATTCTAAAGTTCTCAGTGGAATGTTATGGAGCTGATCTGTCTTTCTGAGATACTTAATGCTTTTGCTTTCATTTCCAACTTGGAAACTGTTGCTTCGGTTGGTCATGGTTGGGGATTATAGAGAAGAAAGCTCCAAGTCTTCATAAATGAGCTTCTCTAGTCTAAGTTCACAAGGTTCATGTCCAAGAGTCCTTCTAAATGCAGCAAGTATTTCTCTGGGCTTCTCGTCCCAGAATTAGGCGAGCTACATCGCCCCCTCAGGACTCTTAAGGCTATCCCTGATGTCTTGAGGTATCTTTCTCTACTACCATCATTTTGATTCCCTTTCTGGGTGCATCTGTCCTGCTCACCGCCAGTGACTAAACCACCCCCTTCTGTTTAATCAGTTAACATGGATTAGCTTTTGCTAAGGGGTATTTGCTTCAAAGATAAAGCAAGAACAGAAATATAAACATTCCTCCCCTCACCACAAGAGTACCCTCTCCCTTACGACACCTTTGTCTCTGGGGAGAGGGTGCTCAGACAACACACTTGCTACATAGCATTGGGTCCTTTCAATTTCAGAGCCCAATACAGTATTGTTACCAGATGAGTCCTCATCTCAGCTCCTGCTGGCCTGTATCCTGAAAGTCACTGCTTACTATTCAGGGCATTGGTGCCAATCTGACTAGAAAACCCAACATGGCCTCAGTGCCAGTCCTCAAGAGGCTCAGTCTTCTGAACGTTTGAATCTCATAAGGTCATAGCCTCCAGCTTCCTTCCCCTAATATGAAAGAACAGACACTGAGGCAGGTAAAGAACAAAGGCTGTATATTCATAGACCACATAGCTTCAGAATGAGAGTACCCGGTGCCTCTCCCATTTCTCTATGGACATCCTCAGCAGAGTTAAATCAAGAGCAGAGGTCCAACCCAGAGCAAGGAAGAGGCCAACTGAACCCTTTTGAAAATGCCTCTAGTACTAGTTCTACACCTGCAGACAATCAAAGGGACTGGCATTCACCATGTGGGTAGCAGACCAGAGGCAGTTACACAACATCTACACATGCTCCAAAGATTCTTCAAGGTATTGCCATTATAAATCATCATGACTCCCAGAAGCAAGCACCTCAGATTCTCTTATATGGGCACTTTCTTCAGCCAGTCATACTCCACATTCTGTACAGGCTCATAAGGACTAGCCTTATTGTCCAGTCTTCCATTATATAAAATTTTAATTATTTACCTTTATCTAGCAGCTCCTGCCCATATTCCTCACATATCTTCACTACCTGGTCAAGTGAAACAGCTTTCCAAATTCATCCCAGATTGGCTCTCTGTACAGGCCTCACTTTGTCAAGCAAACTCCATGTTGTTTCTTGGTAGTTTTGCAGGATGTCTTGTAATGATAACAGCCAGCATTTACATAGCATTCTAAGATTTGCAAAGTCCTTCACATATATTATCTCATTTGCTCCTCACAAAAGCTCCATGAAGTAGTACTATTATTCTCAGCATTTCACAGATGGGGCAACTAAGTCTTGAAATGGATAAGTGACTTGTCCAGGTTTACACACCTAAGAAGTATCTAAGGCAGAATTTGAACTCAGATCTTTCAGACTTTTAAAAGTAGCACTCTACCATATTCTACTAATTCATAATTTGTGATCCTATGCACTTAAAATATTGCACTGAAGGGGTTATCTTTTCATTATCTCTGGGAAAGGACTTCTAATGTAATGTAAACAAATAAGATTAAAAGGGGAATGTTTCACTTTTTGTTAGCAAGTGTTTAACTATGTAATACCACCCAATTCATATGAAGTTCAGCTAAAACCTTTGCAAATGTGTATATTTGGGTAAGGATTCATGTTAGAAAATGTATTATATAGTACTTTCTTTTAGTGAACACAAAAATGTACAGACTCATAACCTTCTTTAAAGGTGCCATGGGTCCTCAGTGCTCTACGTACCTTCCTTTCCTTTAGAAGCAGAGATTATTTTACGTGGCATATCTCTTCATCGTCCATATAATATATAGTGCAACCTCATTTAACGAGGCTGGTTGGGCCTAAGCATGATCCAAATATATACTGTGTGTGTTCAGTTAGTCCTGTGTTTACAGTTACTTTCAAACCCAGACTCTCTGCTGTTTCCTTATTTCAGTGCTAATCCTACATTCCAAAAACAGTCTAGATCAGCAGTTCTTAAGGTGTGGCCCCTGAGACCTTCTCAAGGGGGCATGAAAGGTAAAAACTATTTTCATGACAACAGTAAGGCATTATTTGTTTATTAAAATACTTCTCCATTCTCCAACTGCGTATCTGGATGAGGCTGGATTTTCTTTCTATATTTCAACCAAATCATCATATTAAAACAAATGGAAGCAGAAGAAGATACAAAAGCTCACTTCTCTTCAATTGAGTTAGGCTTTAAATAGATTTGCAAAAATATGCAAAACAATGCCACTCTTCTCACCAATTTTTTTGTTTTAATGAGTATGGTTATTTTTCATTAAAATATAGTATTTATGTCAACCTACAAGGGTTATTGTTATGCTTAATTGAATTGCTAAATATTTTAAGATTTTATCAGTTTTAATTTCTAATATGATACTAATAAGATATAATTGACATAAACAAAAACTCTATGTAAAGGGATCCTGACACTAAAAAATCTGAGAACTACTACTCCAGATAACCCAGAGAACCACGGAAGTCATGGTCAGATAGATGTGATTGTATTGTTGACTATATATATATTACCTGGGAGGCAATGTATTATAGCAGAAAAAGCACTGGAAAGAGAAACCTAGTTTGGAACCTTCCCTTCACCAGTCACTCATCTTCGGTTCCTTCATTGGCAAAATGGGGACAATTATAGCGGTGGTACCTGACTTTGCCGAGCTAGCGTGAGGTTCTAAGGAAATCATGGTAAAAAAGCATTTCACAGACATTAAACATCCACTGTTGTTTTTAACTACTTGCTCTCTCCAAAGTTACCAATGATCTCCTGGTTGTCACATCCAATGGTCTTTTCTCTTGGTTGCCCAATCCTCAGTCTCAGTGACTTCTCTGCCAGCTATGACAGCATCAATTACACTCTTCTTCTTGATACTCTCTTCTCTCTGGGTTTTCAGGACATCCCTCTCTCTTGGTTTTTCTCTTGCCTATCTGATCACTCCTTCTCTATCTCCTTTTCTGGATTCTCATTCAGGTCATGACCACTCACCAGTGTTGGCCCACAGGGCTCTCTCATGAGCCCTCTTTTTCTTCTCCCTCTATACTGTTTCACTTGGTGATCTCATCAACCTCCACAGACTCAAATATCTCTATTTAAATTATTTTAATAATCTCTATTTTAATTTTAATCTACTTATCCAGCCCTAACCTTTCTACTGATCTCCAGACTCACATTTCCAACTGCTGTCTTAGATTAAACTGGTTAGCCTACTCAATGTGTCCAAAACTAAACTGTTATCTTTCCCCAAATACCGTCCTGTCCACTTAACCTTCCCTCTTACTGTCAGAGGCACCATGATTCTCATGGTCTCCCACACTCACAACCTGGGTCTATCCTTCACTCTTCACTCTCCTACCTCCCATATCCAAGCTGTGGCCAAGGCCTGTCAACTCTCCCTTTGTAATAGCTCTCACAGACATTCCTTCTCTCCTCTGACACTGCCACCAACCTGATGCAGACCCTCATCTCCTCATGCCTGGGTCACCAACCAATAGCCTACTGGTTTGCTTCCCTGCCACAAGTCTCTCCCTACTCCGATCCATCTTCCACTCATCTTTCAAAGGGATCTTCCTAAAGTTCAAACCTGACCGTATCACACACAAACCCCCACACACATTCAGAAAAATCCAGTGACTTTCCTGTTACTTTCAAGATCAAACATAAAATCCTCTGTTTGGTGTTCAGTGCCCTTTATTACTCAACCTCTCCCCACCTTTCCAGACTTCTTACTTAGTTCCACAAACTCTATAATCCAGTGGCCTCCTTGACCAAGACACTCCCATCTCCAGACTCAGGGCGTTGACACTGTCTGGAATTCTCTCCCTCCTCCTCTCTGTGTCCTGGCTTCCCTAACTTAAATACCAGCTAAAATCCAACCTGCAGCAGGCCTTTTCCCAATCCTCCTCAATTCTAGGACCCTCACTCTGCTGATTACCTCCCATTTGTTCTGCATGTTTCTTGTTTGTGCATAGTTGTTGGCATGTTGTCTCTCCTATTAGACTTTGAGCTCCTTGAAACAGAATATTTTACCTTTCTTTGTATCCTTTCCTGTTTTTGTGGGGGTTGCTCATCCTTCATTCTCTAAGAGGATCAAGATATTATAAGGGTGATGTCTTGACTTTGGATTTAAGTGAGGCAGAGTTGCTTAAAGTCATTAGCCTCACTCTTTCCTCCAGGATCACCAAAGTCTAGTGGCAAGACAAGTCAAGACAACTGGTGATGGCCCAGATCGGCACACTTAATAAGAGCTAGCATTTTTATAGCACTTACTATGTGCCAGGAACTGTGCTAAGTGCTTTACAAATATGTTCTCATTTTATCATCACAACAACTCTGCAAGGTATTATTAGTATCCTCATTTTACAATTGATGAAACTGAGGCAAACAGAGTGTAAGTAGCTTGTCCAAGGTCACACAGTTACTAAGTATCTGAGGCAGATTTGAATTCAGGTCTTCCTGACTCCAGGGCCAGCCCTCTATTCGCCGTGTCACCAAGCTGCCAGTTATTGACTTAGTGTATAAGTATTCCAACCCTTATGCCTGCTTTGATGATTGCCTGACTCTCACAACTTCAGACTATGAGGATGACCAGACTTGCCATCACACAGCATTAACTGGATTTATTAGTGTGGGGCGTCTATGATGAAAAATTTACCTTTAGCTAAAGAGTTCAGTAGCACATTATAATCCTACCAATATGCAGTTTTCACCCTGGATCAACACTCCTAAAATCTACTGACCTTTTTCCCTCCCGCAGTTCCCTGTTACTCCCTGCCTTCTTCCTAACCTCCCATATCTCCTCTCCAGCTGCTCTCCTGTTGTATCCTCTGCTGCTAGTCCAGCTGTCAACTTCTGTCCAGAACCATCCCTTGTGGGTCAGCACAGACCTTGAGTGTGCCCTTCAGCTGCACCTCCCTCCTTTACTGGGCAAGTGTACTCCACGGCCTGAGGTATCTCACAAGCCTAAAGTTGCTTCTCTTGTCTTTAGGGGAAAAGGCCATGGTGATTAACCTAGGACCTTATCTCAACCTATTTCTCCTGAAGCATTAGGAATTCTAAGACTTCCTGGAGGGACTCTGGTGTCTCCAACATGTAAGAAATACCATCAGCCAATTAAATCACATTAACTATGTCAAGCTAACCTTGACCTACCTCAAGCCTTACCTCATGAGTCACAAGCAATTGGACATCTTTTGGCCCTTCATGCTAAGTTATGCAAGAGATTCACCTTTACTATAACCTTTCCCAACTTTACCAAAGGAAATTATTAGCATTCTTACATGAGACATAGTAGGGATAATCTCTTCTCTTACTGACTTTACCGATATTTCAATGGATCCTTAATCACATTTCTATGGGCGTCCACTGATAATGATCACAACTCATCCATGTCTTTCAACTGATGTGGTTTTTGTCCATTTCCTCATTTAATTTTCTCAAAGAAGATTTGCACAGTGGGCTGGAGGCCTTTTCCAGATACCAGCACATCTTGGGCCATCCATCTATTATATCTCTTACTCTCTCTTATGTAGACCTTCTTTTCCTGACATTCATGTCTTCAGTGATGACATTCATTCATTTTTTCTTTTGTGTTTAGTTGGTTTTCAGTTCTGTCCAACTATTCATGATGTCATTTGGGGTTTTCTTGGCAAAGATACTGGAGTGGTTTGCTATTTTCTTCTCCAGCTCATTTTATAGATGAGATGGACAAACAGAGTTGAGTGACTTGTCCAAGGACACATGTAAGTGTGTACTTGCTTAGTAAGTATCTAAGGTCAGATTTAAACTCACGAAGAGGAGTCTTCAGGACTCCAGGCCAGCAGTCTCTCCACTGCCCTCATTGATTCTTACATGCAAGCTATCATTGGTAATATGTTACAGCCTACTTCTTTTACATATTTATTAAAGTAGCTTTGCAAAGCTTCACTTGTGTAAGACCTAAAATAATCAGTGTCCATGAAATCAGACATTGAACCCAAAAGAACTTAGCAGACTGTTTCTGTTTTGTTGCATTTTCTTAAGAATTTGTATCTAGGTTAGATGATCCAATTTAGCTTGACTGCTTGTCTTGTCATCAGTAACTGCAGACAACTTTGATGAAATTTCACAAACTAATGAGCATCTTGTTAACCTAAAGAATTTTTTAAACCTCTCCACAAGTCTATTAAAGGAAAGACAACTTAGTTCACCTTGCTAGGCATTATTTTCTTCATCGGTAAAGTAAGAGGGTTGGAAATTATCTCTGAGTTCCTTATGTAACAAAGTAAATTTCTGTAAAGAAGTGCGTAGTTTTCATGATTGTCATGAGTTCATAGATGGAGTTATTTTTGGTTCTTATCATTTGCTAACAGTGTGTCACATCCCAAATATTGTATTAGGCTTCGTAAAGTATGTTTGCTTCCCTCAAAGAACTTACAGTCTCAGGAAAAGACAATTTTGAGTCAGAATCAAGGACTAGAATGAAACATTTAGGTACTCTCTCATTATCTACTAGTGAAACGGAGATTAAAGAACATTATTGGAATTTTTAATGGGTAGAGGCAATTATTTGTCAGTGTCCAAGAACATTTGAATGAAAATTAACCCTTTAAATTTTTTACCAAGAACTGAAAACATTTATAGCCCTTTAGACTTTTGTAAGACCAGAGAAGTTATGTCTTTTCTGCTTACTTATTAATCTAATAGAATAAGCTAAAGCTACAAACTATGTGCATGTCCCTAACTGTACCACTTCTGGGTCACAGAATAAATGAAATAAGTATATGAAATCACTTTGAATTGCAATATGTTCAATACAGTCCCTGTAACCATCCTATCAAAGGCTGGTCAGAAACTGGAAAAAATTCCATAAATCAAAGGTCTCCAAGAGAAATTCTCACACATTATATACAAAAAGCCTGAGTCAGTCCAGTGGAATAATTAAGCAAGCAGTAAGTAAGTTAACAGGGCAAACTGGATTCCAAAGCATCAAGCTTAGTATTCACCTGAGGATCCTCATATTCCATCTTGGAAAGACAGTCCCAAAAAGAAGAAGTAGGTTAGATCATCTCACAGATAATTCAGCTGCTAGTTTGTATCGAGCTCTTCCCTCTACTGGACATTTCTTATTCGATGAGCTGTAAGCATCTCAGAGCTCATTGTTTTTTCCCTCAAATTCATCTCTCTTCCAAGTTTCCCTATTTCCGTCAAAAACACCACCATCCTTCCAGTGACTGAGATTCACCCCTTCAGAACGTCCCCAATTCCTGCTTGTCTCTCAGCCCTCATATCCAATCAATTGCCAATTCCGCTTCCAAACCTCTCCTATCCATTCTCTTCTCTCCACTCACATAGCCCTCGTTGCCTATCAAAAGTTGTTTTAATGAGCCTCCTAACTGGTCTTTCTCCCTCAAATCTCTTCCCTTTGTGCTCCATCCTCCACACAGCTGCCAAAATGATCTTCCTCAAGCCTAAGTCTGACCATGTCACTTTCCCAATCCAGAAACTAAAGGTTCTGTCTCACCTCTACTGCAAAGTACAGATTCCTCATTTGCCATTTAAATCCCTTCAAAACGTGCCTCCGCTTATTTACCTTTTCAGGCTTATCACACGCTCTGCAGGCCTGCCACAAGAGCCTCCTCATTGCTCCTCACATGTGGCATTGTATCTCTTGCTTCTGATCCTTTGCAAAGACTTGTTCCTCACTTTTGACCCTTAGGAGACCAGCTTCCTCAAAGCTCAACTCAAATACCACTTCCTATACAGATCTTTTTCCTAATCCCCCCTGCTACTGTTACTCCCTTCTGCAACAAAATTACTTTGTATTTATTTTCTCTTTTAAATTTTCATTAATTTTATTTTTAATCTATAAAATAAACATTTCCATAATATAGTAGAATTTTAAAAGAAGATTGTAGATAAAACTGCAAATCTATTATGTACACCTTGCTATTTTAAATACATGGTATGTATAATTTTAAATATATAATTATTTAAATATATAACAAATATATATATTTTAAATGTATAATAAAGTTATCCTGTAACTTTCTTTTTTTCCCTTTTTTTCTTTTCTTCTCCCCTTCCCCTGCTAGAGTTGGTTACCATTAGATACAAATATATATGTGTATATATACATACATATTCATATATACATATATGTATATGTATATATTTATATGTATATATAAAATATATCATTTTTATATATGAATATATATCTATATATACTTCCATTTATCATTTCTTTCTCTGGATGCAGATAGCGTCTGTCTTCGTAGGTCCTTTGTAGTTAATTTCAGTATTTATAATAGTCAAAATGACTTAGTCGCTCAAAGTTGTTCTTAAAACAACATTGCTGTTCCTGAACCTGTCAACTGATCCACCTGTTTTGGAGAACAATCTGGAAGTATGCCCAAAGACTTATTACACTGCCTGTGCCCTTTGACCTCTACCAGGTCTGTTTCCAAAGATGATTAGGAAAAAAGGAAAAGAACCTATATGCCCTAAAATACTTATAGCAGCTCTATTTGTGGTGGCAAAGAACTGTATTTCTATATAGTTATATATGTATGTGCTGTTGAATGTAAACTCCTTGAACACAGTGGCTCTCAGTTTCATCTTTGTTCCCCTGGGGCTTAGTTTGGTACCAGAATGGGACTAGGGAAGGGGAAGAGAGTCTTCCCAGAAGCCCCAAAACCTACACTACATAGGTGATTGTCTGTGTGGAAGACTAGCCTTTAATGTCATTATTATTTTTAAATACACACAATGGAAATCTACTTTTTCAACCTAGCTCCTAATTTCCTTTCAGAGTGGTGGAAGCAGAACTGAAGTAGGACTCTAGGGATCTGAATACAAGCCCCAGCTTTGCCACTAGCTGGCTGTGTAACCCTGAACACTCACTTCTCTTCAATTCAAGTTTCCTCATATAGAAAATGAGAAGCTAAATTAATTACTCTCTAAGGTCCATTGGAACCCTAACATACCATGAGTCATCAAATTTCTCAGCTTCTGTGGAATAACAATTCATATCATTGTAGCACTTGAAGATTTTCTAAGTATTTTCCTCACTACCACTTTTTAAGGTAGATGTACATGTATTGCTGTCTCCATTTTACAGATGAGAAAACTAAATCTAAAAGAGATTAAGGATCTGGCCATCGCTGCACAGCTTATGTGTACCCAGATCTCCTGACTCCAAGTCCAACTCTCTCTGCATTGTCCAAGCTCAAACTGCTCACCTCTTTGGCAGGTCCAGGTTCCCATTCAATGTGCGGCCTGCCATGTAGCTGCCCTGTCACAATAGTGATATTTTTAAAGTTCTGTTCTTTTTACAAACTCTTCTGCCACAGGATGTTCACCAGTACCAATTTCTGCTTTGGCCATCCCTTCTTTCAGGTTTGGGTGGGTGAATCACTTGAATGAGTATTTACTGAAGTTCATCTGCTTTACAATTTTTCCTAGTGGATATTAGCAGGAGAACAAATCCTGTGTAAATCCATGCAAGCCAATGGAAAGAAATAAGGTCCAACCTTAGAGAAATCAGGTGGCCAAGCAAAAATTTAAAATTCTAGC
Source organism: Bettongia penicillata ogilbyi (assembly GCA_023548195.1). NCBI lineage: Eukaryota > Metazoa > Chordata > Mammalia > Diprotodontia > Potoroidae > Bettongia > Bettongia penicillata. The sequence continues at coordinate 7,961,526 of JAJHZJ010000527.1, read as the reverse complement.
CACGGGTCCAGAACTATGTTTTCCGACTTACTGCTGATTTCTGTTCTACCACTTCTGCCTATCAAGGAGGGCAAGGAGTCAGGAAAATTTGGCAAGCTGATAATTTCCTTGAACCTTTTGACTCTCCTCTCTCCTTCATGCTTTTTTCATTTGCCATAGGGAAGCTCTAGCAGAGTAGAGCCTTAAGAGTTTGTCACATGCCATATCCCTGCCTTTTTCATGTTCCCACATCTAAGCTGCTAGCAAATGACACCTTCTACTGGATGTGGCTGTCCCCACCTAATACATTGTGACAAAATGCCTCTGGCAATTAGCGTTGCAATTCATACACACACACACACACCCTTTATTTGAAAGATCCAGATACCAAGTGTACCCATTACCCTTGGTTTCATTTACCATCTCATCAATTTCACCCTTCCCTTGCTACCATTTTCCTTTGTGTGTTGTTTCCTGCTCTTAGACTTAAGCTTCTTTAACAGAGGGACTATCTTTATTTTTGCAATTATATATTCATTGCATAGAACTGTGCCTGGCACATAGTAAGCATTTGATAGATACATTTTCATTCATTTACTTATTGATTCAGGAGCATTGTGATATGACTTTCCGAGAAGCAGACTATGTGAGACATGGTCAACTGGTAACCTTAGAAATAGATGTCCAAGGTGGTCACCTGACCCCAAACTATGGACATGTTATCAGTTTTTGCTCCCTTCTGAGCCAAAGGGTCAATAAGGGATAACTTCAATCAGTTGGGTATTTGGTAATGTCATGATACATATTTATGAATGAGAATCTTGATGAAGGAGCAGTCAAAGGGCTCTGGATCTATACATTTCACATTATACTAAGAGAGATGCAGTCATCTCTGCTTTAAAACATAACTGGAGTCCAATAATTCTAATTGAATGATTAGGCTAATGGTTATATGTCTAAATAGTCACATACATTATGTGCATGTTGGTAGAGATATGTGAATTTTATATTTCAATGTCATCTCTGTTGGTAGATCTCAAGGTACATATCTGTCTATGTGTATACGTTGAAAATGTACAGCACTATTCACAGTCAACCCATCAAAACCTTTGCCTTTTTTCTCTCTTTTTCCCTCCCTCCCCTTCTGTCTACCTCAGCCACCCCTCAGCTGTCTGTCACTTCTTAAAGACCAGCTTCTCAAAATGAAATCTCGGTTTTCTTTGTTTTGCCGGTTTCCATTTTGTATCCTAAAATATTCACTCCAAGTTCCGCTTGACAGACGTCCCTAATCTAATCTCCACGTCTGCTTTCTAATTTTCGCAGTCAGGATAAAACAAATAGGCTGGAGTTAATTGCCGGAGCAGCGGGCCGGAGCTTTGAGCTGTGATTTATGAGCTGAGTGCAGGCGCTCCGCAACACATTTTTCTTAATTTATTTTTAATGAGTCTCTCAATTAATTTTCTTGGAAACATCTTAATGATGTTGGAGGCGGGTGTTAATGAGGTCTGCACCAGCTCCTAATTTTGCATATTTTAAAGTGCCGAATGTCATCTTGAACCCTTTCTTTTCGTTTTGAGAAGGAAAAAAATTGCTTATTGTTGAATGGAGAATTTCCACTGCTCATGCCTCTGTCTTTGCTTAACCTTTCAGGCTTCATGGGTTTATTGGTGTGTCTCAGAGCAAAGCGCCGGCTCTCTGTTACCCCTCCCCCACTTGAGATCAGCTTTTTCTGTACTGTCTGCCACCATCTAGCTGCTGTAGGAGAGGAAGGGAACCTATAATCCCCAGAAAATTTGGGGTTCTATAAAATAGACTGAGATTAACTCTGAGGGCGGTATAGATGATTTAACCTTCTTGCTTCAGATGGAAAATTGGAGTAGAAGGGGAAATTAATCGGCTACCTTGTGGCCACTTTGTTATTTATTCACAGTCCTGGGTACCAAGGGTGTCTCTTCAGATTTCTGACCACCAAGGAACAATGCAGCACAATGCAGCATCTCTACCAAAGATGTAAATTCCCCAGGAAATCTCCTTTGAGTGCTTATGAGTCTTGTGAGCTCTGAACATCATGGGCAGGTGCACTAAGTCTTTTTTCAAGTGGCACTTCAGTTAAATTCTGGGCATTGATACGCAATATGTTTGCTAACAACATGCAAAAGGGGATGGGAAAGAAATAATTCCTGTACCAAGACATTCTTGTAGGTTCTCGTTGAATGCATTGTGCTAGAGTATTCAATATTGATTCATGTTATCTAACTCCAACTGCGGCCTCATTGCAGTATAGCAGTCCTTTCATTCCTCCTTAATTGAGTCCCTATTTCTCTACCACACTATCCACAGAAACAACTCCAGTCCTTTTCCCTTCTCAAGTCTCTCAAATGTCCACCACTCCCCTCCTCAGCTAAAGACAATGCCTCTTACTTTACTGAGAAAGTTGAGACCATTTGATATGAACTCCATTTTATCCCCTTCTCTTCATCTCAAAATCCCTTGATACCATGCCCCACTCTCTCCTCCTCTCCCCCAGTCTGTGGCAAAGAAGTGGCCCTTCTCCTTGCAAATGTCAACCCCTCTATTGGTATGCTCGAACTCATCCCTCCTGTTCCCTTGTTTCCTCCAGTAGAAGCAATCTCAATCATTCTCTCTCTCTCTCTCTCTCTCTCTCTCTCTCTCTCTCTCTCTCTCTCTCTCTCTCTCTCTCTCTCTCTCTCATCATCTTACTTTCATGCTCCATATTATCTCAACTACTTCCTTACTAAAGTCTCTACCATCCTTTAAAAACCTATACTAAATCCCATCATCCCCACAAGCTATCAGCCCATGTCTCTCATCCTTTTCTCAGACAAAATCCCTTGAAAAAGCTGCCTCCACTTCCCCTCTCACTTACTCCTCAGTTCTTTGTGGTCTGGCCTCCAACTTCCTCGATTGAAACTGATCTCTACAAAATCATTAACAAGATCTTAATGGTCAAATCCAATGATTTCTTCTCAATCCTCTCCTTTCTCAAACTATTTGCTGTATTTAACATCATTGATGATCTTCCCCTCTCAGATACAAAGTACTTTCCTTCCAAAAGAATCTCTTCAAATATTTTTCACTGATTTCTTGTGTCTCAATGTCAACATTGCCAAAACTTTCCCAAGAAAAGCAAACAGTCTAGCTTCTGAGAAATAATAGATAAGAACAAGGCTTTGCAGTTGGAAGAATACATTGATATCTTGTTGTCTTACAGTCAAAGCAATGTCTTTCCAGCTTTACTTTGGAGAAAAAAAACTCTTGTCCCTTTCTGATGAATTCTAATGCTTACCCCAATCTATATGTAGATCTTTTGATCCAAATATTTCATAAATGAATAAATGGTGAATGGGACTCTAATATATGAGGCAACTCAAAACAATTAAACTCTGAGTTTATACAATGAGGGAACAGAGATATTAAATTAGATGAGGCAGTACATGATGGCAGAGGAGTAATGATTTCACTGGTGTAGATTTATTAATAAAAGTCATTGTTTACCAAATGCTTTTATAGTATGTAATCTTTACAATTGTACTTATGTTACTGAAATGAAAAGATCATCTAGTTACAATACTTAAAATGGTTTCCATAGTCCATTTGGGAGTTTACTCTTTTAAAATAAATTCATTTTCTACAATCTGAAGCTTAGAATTTGGGAATATTCTCTCTGAGTTCTTTCAACTCTGATTTGAGGATGGTGTATTAGATAGCAGCCTCACTGATGATTTGTGTTATAGCATCTGAGCTCTGATAAATATTGTAAAGAGCATACAGAAGGATAGTTAATTAAGTTGAATTCTAGAGATTATAAATATGAAGTCATCTACAGTCATGGAAGATATTATAAAGAGGAAAACAAGTAGAGTAGGGGGAAGATGGGAGATTTCCATTTCATAATTAGTGCTTTGGCATATTTCAGAATTCTGAAAAAAAATTATATATACATATATATTATATTTCTAGTACTATACCCCCAACTTGCTTCAGAGTTGGCTATCATTTTTACTACTTCCTATTTTCCAATGGACAAAAAAATTTCCAATTCTACAATATAAGTAATTATGGAAACAGGATTCATTTGATGGAAATTTACCCTATAACTTTGCTGGGATCCATCTGTGTATTCTGCAGAACATAAGACATACCCATCTTTTAAAGAATCCAATGAAGGTATTGGTTTCTTTCCATATCATCCAAGAGCCACCATATTGAAGTTTGTCTTCTAGACACTGCCTTAAAGCATTATACCAAATCAAGTCAACAAGCATTTATTAAACACTTGACATGTGCCAGGCAATGGTGCCTAGAGTTGAAAATACATGTACAAGCGGAAAGATGGTCTCTGCCCTCAAGGAGTTCGCTTTCTAATTGGAGAAGACAATACATAAAAGGAAGAAGAGGAGGTGTCGGAGTGAAGGTTCCCAGCCAGGCATAGTAGGAGTCCTAAGAAGATGAGTCAGCAGTGCAGCCCAAAAACAGCAGTGTCTTGAGCAGAAGAGTCAGTGTCTGACCTATCCATGCCATTTCTCCTTGAGTATTCTCTGACCTGCCAATTAAGTCACATGGATTTTTGTTGAGAGCTGTGATGGACAAGACCTCTAAACATTGCAATTGTGTGCTTCCTGATTAAGTCCACTTTGCAATGGAATTATTTTTTGCTGCTACTTCCATCTCCATAAAGCACAGCTCCTTCTTAGAAAATCTTCTATATACAACAAGTTATAGATTTTATATAAACTTGTCTCTCCCACTAGAATGTCAGCTTCTTGGGAGCAGGGACCATTGTTGTCTTTTTCTTTGTATCCCTGAGGCTTAGCACAATACCTGTCACATGGTGAGCTCTTAATAAAGGTTTGTTGATTGATTAAGGAAGGAGACTGGCGAAAGACTGAAACACAAGAGCACCACAAGAGGCTATAAATGGAAAAGAGAGGAGGTAAAGGGGAGAGGTGAGATGGGTAACATGGTAGAAGCTGTAGGATTAGCAGCACCAAAAAGCTACTCTGAGACCCCAAATGCAGGTGAAGACATAACCAGTCCTAGACACCTTTATTAGCAAAGCACAGGTCAATGAGGTGAGCCCCGTAGGACATTACTGCCCAGTTGAAGGGTGTCCTCTTCAGTCTGACCCTCCCAAACACCTGACAGCAAGCAATCTCTCCATGAACATCCCCACTGCAAAAAAGACTACCCTTGGGAAAACCACTTGCCCCAACAATCCACCCACTTGTAAAAACCTTAGTGATGGCCCTGTAGAGAGAGAAACCATCTGAAATCACCAGGAAGGAGGCCCAAATTCCTATTCAGCTTTAAACATGTCATTCCTCCTTTCTAGGCCTCAGTTTCCCCATTTGAAGACCTCAGGATTACCGTAGGGGCCTGTTCCGGCCACTGCTCTTCCTTCATAAAGCACAGCATCTAATAAAATGGACAGATGTCTGTGTACGTGTGTATAAAAGAAGCTCCAGGAGAATTCAAAGACCTGTCTCTGTGCCTTCTTTCCCTCTGACGATCAGTGAATGAATCAGATTTCCCATGTCATTAGCTAAAGTCAAATTCCATACCTCAAGAGCGGATAATTAAGAGCTAACTAGGCACCCCAAATTAATTACGCTTGATAAGAGCCTCGAACGTTTTGGTGATAAGTGTTTTGTTGTTGTGACTACATCTGCATCGTTTTCTATCAGCTTTTTCTCATCTCTCACGTTGTAATTTTTATTGTTACTGTTAACATTAGTAATTATCGTCTCTAATTTACATAGCACCTTCTCTCCAAAGACCTCAAAGTGTCCAAATTTATTCTTCTTCATTTTCATGACTTCCCTGACACGTTGGAAAGGTTAAGCATTGTTCCTACAGTGCATGGAGGCAAACTGAGGCACTAGGAAGTTTTCTTTTGTCTTTGAGGGCATGGAAAGTCCCTGAAAAGATCAGAAACAGAATCAAAACCTCCTAACTACACATTCAGTGTTTTCCCCAAAGATCTCCCTGCTTCAGGTACCTTTTGCCCATTACTTCACAGGGAGATGGAATTTCCTTTCACCTCTATTCTCTGCCAACAAGAGTTGACCCTAAATACCCAACAAGGTACCAGTTAGACAAGTATTTTTCGTTCTTCTTTGGCTGCCTCCAGCTTTAATCGGGCATATGAGAGATTTGTAGGGAACTCAGAGTATTAAGTTTGATTATGAGAAAGTTTTAGCTATGCATGGCAGTCTCGTCATTTGAGGTCATGGGACTGATATGCATTCTGGGGCAGTCTCCTTGGGTCACACCTGGATTCAGTGTCTGTGGATTCTGGTGCACTTGCCACCCCTCACACTCTAGGAGGAAAAGCCCTTACTGGCTCTGCTGGGCTCTTTGCTTGGCCTTAAGTTGGTGATTGTGCATCTCTGTGGCCACGGCAGTTGAAATACTGCTGGTTTCCTCACACCCCGTCAGTCTTCATTAAATCAGGGAGGGATGAAAAACAGAATCTCTTTTGTCCTGGCCCAAATGTGGCAGCTGTTTAATTTCAATTAGCAAAGCGTGGAAAGAAATACTATGCCAGGAGTAATTAAAGCAAGACAGGGTTCCTCTTTCACCTCCAGCATCTCACCTAATTGAAGATCTAAGTTGTCCCCCAGCAAAGGAGTGAGTTTGGGTTCTGGGGAATTCTGGTGTCTGGGGCTTTGATATGGCTCTCCTTTTTTTAATAAATGATAGAACAGGAAATCTAGACCTCTGGAGAGAATCTGTTTAACTCTTAAAACTCTAACAAGTAAACTATATAAAGCAGATCCATTTATTTCAAACCTGTAACCATCTTCTTCTTAAGCATATCAAAGATCCTCTCCATGGTTAAACCGGATGATCTACCTGGAATGTTCCTCCCCCATATAGCCTCTGGAAAGTTAACTCATTTTTCCTAAAGCAACCAACTAGGCTTAGATAGGAATCCTAAGGGGTCTTAGAGATCATTTCACCCAACAGCATTATTTTATAGCTAAAAGAACTGAGACTCAGAAAGATGGAATGATTTGACTAAGATTACCTAGCAGAACTAGGAAGCTAGGTGGCACAATGGATAGAGCACCAGGCCTGGAGTCAGGAAGACCTGAGTTCAAATCCAGCCAAAGACACTTACTAGCTGTGTGACCCCAGGCAAGTCATTTCACTTTGTTTGCTTCAGTTTCCTCATCTATCTAAATGAGAAGAAAATGTCAAACCATTCCAGTATCTTAGCCAAGAAAACCCCAAATGGGATCGCAAAGAGTCAGAGACAACTGAAAAGACTTGAGAAAATTGCAACTGAGATTTAAACCCAAATCTTTCAGCTACAAATTCATTGAACATTCTCCTGCATTATACTGTCTCTCTTATCACACCATGCTCATATTTCCTAACTTCTGCTGATTCGGGATTCCCACACTGGAGCGACAAAGCTTATGTCACATAATTCACTGTAGAGATCTGGCACCCGACTTCAAATTCCACCTCTAATGCATCCTGGCTGTATGAACCTGGGCAAGTCACTTAACTTCTCAATACCACCAGTTAACTCTCTCAGTTCGTAAATTCCAGAGCAAACACAGATCAGCACTGGTGGAGGGAGTTTCCCCATTGGGAGTTGCCCATACTTATGAAACACAGGTCTGAGCCAAAAAAAACTTTCTATATAGGCATATATATATATATAAAATATAATATATATACACACACATATATATATACTCACATATATATATATACATGTGAATGTGTTTGTATATTTGTGAATGTAAATATGTAAACATATTTATGTGTATATATACATACACATACATATGTATATATATATGAATATGAATATATATATCATTGAAGCATGCGACTTAGAAAGAGTAGAGGAGCTAATAAAGATGATTATTATGAGTACGTTCTAGTCAGACCAGAATATTATCCAACCCTTGTGTACAAACACCATGGAGTACTTTTACTCCATCCCCAGCTCTGCTTACTGAAGTCCTTTTCTCCAAGGCTCAGCCCACATGCTCCCTGCTCCATGAAGTCTTCTCCATGGCTTCCCCACCTGAAAATGGGCTCTACCTTCTCAAACATTTCAGAGCACTTTGTCTGGACCTCTCCTCTCTGCTTAGCGTACTCTCCCTTTGTCTTTCCCCCATTTGACTGTCCTGTCCTTGCAAATAGGGAACATGTCATAACTATTTTTGTACTGCCAGAATCTAGAAGAGTGCAATGTATATTGCAGTTGCTTAATAAATGTTTGTTGAATTTAAATGAATATACCCATTGAGCTCTCTCCATGCAAACAGGTAGTGCCCCATGATTGTGTATTAAATTATACTGTCTCAGTCCGCTGCCTGTTTTTTCATGCATTTGAGTCATATGTATCTCCCCCAATCAGATAATAATAATTTTCATGACCATGATGATCATAATAAGGGCTTATAGGATGCTATAAAAAAATACTATCTCATTTGTAAGATTCTTGAGGGCTGGGCCATGGCTTGTCTTCATTTTGTCCTGGTGATGTCATTTTGGTCCTCTTCAAGAACCAAAGACAACAACCAGTCAGTCAACCAACCTGTAATCCTAAATAGATAGTAGACACCCCTTCAATTCAATTCAATTCAATAGACATTAAGTGCCTATTATATGCAATGCCCTGTGTTTGTTATTCGTTTGATTAAAAGTATGAAATTATTACAGATGTTGACTGGAATATCAAATACAATGGCATCTTTCTGAAGATACAAGAATGAGTGCTAACCCTTAGCTGAAAACACAGAGGCATCTTACTTTTAAATAAAAGCTTCGGAATGTCACTATCAATGAGGCATGACGGTTAATGGGCAGGTGTGTCAGCGACATATTGAACATGCAAAAGCAGCCAAGTGTAATGTACAGGCAATGAGATTCTTAGAGGGAATGCAGAGGTACACTGGGGATTTATTGAGAATATGCAAACATGTCTTTCTCAATGCAAGGGTACCAAAACAAATGCCAGGGATCAGAGGGAATTTTTAAGAGCAATAGCGTACCCATGTACACATAAATCCTGCAGAGAGAGTGCCAAATATTTGAGCAAGATGAACCCCACAGCACTGTTAAGGGCAGAGCAAGGATTAACCTAATCTTTAAAAGACATAAACATGCTGTTGATTTTTGTCGGAGGCTATCCAAGAACCATTTCTAACCAAACTTTTGAGGAGATAAAATGTTAAGGAAACTCCCACAATCCCTATTCCTCACTGATTGTTTTTGGATGAGGCTAGCTGCTGACCCCCTCGCCACATTCAACAAGCATTTCTTAACCACTTACTATATGCCAAGTACTGTAGCATTGCTAATGAGTCTAATGCACACATAGCCAAAGCTAGCTCAGTGTTTGGGAGACTCCAAAGGAAAGTGTGAGAGAAAAGAAATATTAGGCTGCCTACCAAACTGAAGGTCTACGGAGCTGTTGTGCTGACCTCATTGTTGTATGCCTGTGAAACATGGACAGTCTACCAGCACCATTGCAGGAAACTGAATCACTTCCATTTGAACTGTCTTAGGAAGATTCTGGGGATCACCTGGCAAGATAAGGTACCAGACACTGGTCCTTTCTCAAACTAAACTGCTAAGCATTCAAACTCTGCTGTAGGGAGCGCACCTACGATGGGCTGGCCATGTTATTCAAATGCCAGTCAAATACTTGCCTACAAGGCTTATTTTGTGGAGAACTCACACATCCACATGGGGGTCGGAAGAAGGGATACAAGGACACTTGCAAGGTGTCTCTTAAGAACTTTGGAATTGATTATGGGAGACACTGGCACAGGATGGCCCAGAATGGCGTGGCCACATCAGAAAAGGTGCTGCACTCTCTGAGCAAAGCAGAATGGAAACAGCTCAAAAGAAACACAAAATCACAAATTTAGAGAATCCACCCCAAATGTTCACATGGGCTATTTGTGCCCAACCTGTGGCAGAACTTTTATTGGTCTGATCAGTCACAGTTGGATCCACTGTAACTGGACTCTAACATAATGATGTCATTTTGGTCCTCTGAGAACCAAGGACAACCGCCAATCAGATACTGTGCTAATGACTGAGGATATAAAGAAAGATGCAAATATGTCCCCCATTTTGTAAGGAATTTACATAGGGGAAATAACACACAGATAACTATTGACATACAAGATAGGGACAGGGTAAATGGAATTTTTCTAGCAAGAGGAGTGGGGAAAACCTAAAAAGGCCTCCTAGAAAAGGTAGAACGCGAATACTGTTGAAGAAAGCCAAAAGGTGGGAGAAGTAAGAGCATTCCAGTTATGGCAGACAACCAGTGAAAAGACATAGAGGTTAAAGCTGGAGGTTTGTCATGGAGAGGGATAAAATGGTAAAATGACTGCCCCTCACTCTAATGGTAAGAATAAGTGGTCTCCTTTACCATATGAACCTACCCATTCTCCATTACCCAAAACCATTCTCATCCCTTCCTCTGATCAGCTGGGTACTCCAACAACTTACAATTGTCCTGTCCTATAATTAGTAAATTCCAACTTCCCATTCCACTAATTCCTGATTCAGAATTGCCAACTGTCAAGGCAACAACCTTTGTCCTCTGACTGCTCCTCACTCTTCCATCCCTACCCAGCTCAGTCATTCTCATCCCTAGCACCCATACTCACTATGCTCCCCAACACTGACACCCCCAGAGTTCCCATTTAATCATTGTCTTCCTTCTCTCTTAGATCTCTTCCTCTTCTCTTGTCATTTTCATGGATTTCTAGATTTTTCCAGAAAACAAATGACCTTTTGCCATTATTTTCAAAGGTTGCTCTTCCTTCTCTTTTACCCCCTGATAGTTCTAGACCCTTCTGTTGCCACTGTCTCTCAGCAGTCTCTCTTGATTGAAGGCTTTGTGGATCATCTATCATGAACCCATCTCTAGATCACTCTTCATTCTTTCTCAGTACTGGATCACATTTTGCCCACGCTGGTCCATCGTTCCTTTTTACCACATGTCTCCCAGTCCTGGAATGCGCTTCCTTCTCACCTCCACCTCTTGGCTCTCTTTGACACTCCATTCAAATTCCACCTTCTCTTAGGAGGTCTTTCTAGGTTTCCCCCACTTCCCTTGTTAGAAAAACTACATTTCTATTGTCTATATCTTGTATGTCCATAGTTATGCATGTTGTCTCCCCAATTAGAATGAAAACTCCCTGAAGACCAGGGCCATGTTTTTGCCTCCTTTTGTATCCTCATTCTTTAATATTTAATACTAAATAATATTTATATTAATACTTTTGGAAACTGGAATCAAAGGTAATCAACTTCCTAAAACCCCATCACCTATGCCTTGACTTCAGCTGCCCAGAGGAGTGGTAATCACACCTTAGACTCAACTATAATATTTCCATGATCGTAAACTCTGAAATTCTCTCCCCAATCACAGTCTCCTTCTCTTCGAGTTTTCCCTCTACCTTCACTCGCTCTTTACAACATCCTCCAATCCTTCCACCTCTCCCTACTGACCCTGTCTGTCACTTTTCTCTAACTTCATTTTTATCCTTTAGTTAACCAGCTAATCTTCCGCCCTTCATCCTCCTGACCTCTCATCCCCCTGTTGTCTATAATGTGCCATTTCCCAGCCTGAGTCTCATCAACCATCTTCCTTTCCTTCACCTACTCCCAAAATGCTGGACTCAACTAGAGGAAGTTCATGGATTCCAGATTAAGAACTGCTGTTTTAGGATATTCTGTGATTCTGTAATTCTGCTCATCTAATATTTATTTAATGCCTGCTGGCTGTAGACCACAGTGTCAGGCACTAAGTAAGATACAAAAATTAAATAAGACACTTCACAGATCTGAAGGTCTTATAGAAGAACATGACACATGAGTGACCACAAAACGCAAATAGAAAGCAAGTAAAGAGATGCAAACAGTGTAGTGTGGGAAGGAAATACAGGTCATTAAGGACAGAGAAGACTTTGTGGAGAAGGTGGAGATTCGAGCCCAATTTAAAAAATAGGTAGAATTTCAAGGGGGTTAAAGGGAAAGGTGATTCCAGAACCCAGGAACAATGTCAACAGAGGCATAAAGGGAAGAAAGCACATGGCATGTATGGGGATTACCAAATAGTTCAGTTTCACTGGAATACAAGATCCATGGGAGAAAGCAGTACTCACAGTGAGGCTAGAAAGAGAGCAAGAGATGGAATGAAAAGCCACAATGGGCCACTAGGTGACACAGTGGATAGAATGCCAGGCCTAGAGTCAAGAAGACCTGAGTTCAAATCCAGCCAAAGACACTTCCTAGCTGTGTGACCCTGGGCAAGTCACTTAACCCCTGTTTGCTTCAATTTCCTCATCTGTAAAATGAGCTGGAGAAGGAAATGGCGAACTACTCCAGCATCTTTCAAGAAAATACCAAATGGGGTCACGAGTCAGACACAACCTGAAATAACTCAGCAACAACAAAAAGAATGCAAAACTCCCTCTAGCCCTTCTCCAACCATTAAGCATCCTGCCTTTGTTTGAATACCCCTAGTGATGGTGAGCTCACTACCTTGTGAGGTACCATATTTAATTTTTGGATGGTTCACATTATAAAGAAATTCTTCCTCCTAGTGGATAAAATCTGCCTCTGCAGCTTTCACTCATTGCTCCTGGTTCTGCCTCAAAAGCAAAGGAAACCAGGACTAATCCTTCTTCCACATGACAGCTCTTTAAGTCACTGAAGAGGCTATCATGTCCACCACCCCCCTGAGTAAAGTGGTTCTGCCTTCTTTGATCTTCCTCTAACCCCCAACATAGCAGAAAAAAGCCCTTTTTGTTGTCTGGAGCACTCATGGGAACCCTCAGCTCCTTCGGGGCTTTAGCTGCCCTGACATTTTTATAGGACCTTGTCACACTCTTCAGTTACTGGCCCTTGCTCCAATCTTCTTATAATCTTTTTTTTTAACTCAGCTCATCCTTTTAATGATTTGTTCTAAGACTTTGCTAGGAATTAAAGTCAAACTTTCTAACCTATAAGTCTAAAAAGCCAACCATCTTTCTCTTTTTGAAATGGATCAACATTGTCTTCTTTTTTAAACATTCCAGAAGCAAGGGTAGAGATGTATCCAAACTATGGTGAATTTTTATCTTTACTTTTGATAAGAACAGAAAATGGACTAATTCCTCCATTGGAGGAACAGTGGCTCATTCACTCATAAGACTTCTTCACCTTTTGGGGTCAATGTCTCCTTGATAGCCTGGTGAAGCCCATGGACCCCTTCTCCAAATATTTTAAATACATAAAATAAAATATATAAGATTAAAAAGGAAATCAATTACACTGATAGACAATTATCAAAAATATTTAAAAAGCAAGTTCACAGACCCCAGATTTTAAAACTCTGACAGAAAGATATGACCAAATATGGGCAAAAGATAAACATATACTCAGGCAATGGATAGAAAAAGAAGGAGCCTGACTGCTCTCCTTCCCTCAACTAGACATTACTCGGTCATCTTTTCTTGGTTCCCTTGTTCCACTTAGTGGTACTACAGGAGTCCTCCCCACCACTTTGGGCTTTCATGTGGTTTTGTTTATGAATCTGTAGGGAAAAGACCCAAGAATAGTAAAGCAATGGAAAAGAGGAAAAAAAAATAGCTTAAACATAGACCATAAACTGTCTCTTCAAGGGTAATATATATTTGGTTGAAAGGGGAGGGGGAGGAGAGGCAAAGATTTATAAAGAAAAAAAGACCACAACCTTTAGAGGGTTCTGAATCTGGCCTTTTGTCACACTCTGCTGAACCCCCTCAAGGTTTTGTAGAATTCCTACTCTGTAGTTGCAGACTTTGGTAGCTCACTTCCCTCGCGTTGATGTTCAATTACATGGGAAATGGTGCAGGGAACTGTCCCTCTGCCCTGAGGTCAGGTAGCAGAAAGGTGACTGTTCACCCCTTCCAGCTGATAAAGCTACAGGTTCATTTGTTGTTTCTGATATATACCATACCAGTGCCCTAAAACTGCTGCTTTATAGTTTTGTTGAAGTGATAGCTAAAGCAAATGAGATCCTGGTCAGAGACATGTCTGTTTTACTCAGGAGCAGAAAGATAACACACAGTGAGCTCAACATGCCATCCTTTTGTGGACCATGGACTTTGTGGAGGACCTGGCCTGTAGGTCTCGTAGGTCTTGCTTCCATCTGCCATCAAGCATAGTTCTAGATCCAGCTATGTTTGCTGCCAATCAGAAGGCATACAGGGATTCAAATGCATTTCAAAATTACCATAAGTTTAACAATTTTAAAGGTAAGGGGATTGAGGGAGAAATTTAGTTAATTCTAAAGCTGAGTAAAAATAACCACCAAATTGTCAGTTCTACGCAGATGATGGAGACTTGACTGATTTGTTTCCACATTTGGAAAGGTCTGCGACAGATACAAAATGGTCTGCAGAATAATTGAAGGCTGCCCAAGAAAACAACATTCTTTAAAACCGTAATTGGTCATCAACTCCACCAACTTGTTTCCTGAAATGCGTTTTATCTTACTCTCTATCTAGTCCCAGTGATACCATCCTAGTACAAACCCTTGTCATCTCATGCCTGAGTGGGAAGAGCTTTCCAGCTATCCTCCCTTTGCCTTTGCCATCTTGATCCTCCAAAAACACCATTTTTATTACATCACTCCTACGATGAAGACAAAATGGTGCAAAAATATTTATAGCTGCTCTTTTTCTGGTGGCAAAGAATTGGAAATTAAGGGGATGCCTATCATTTGGGGGATGGCCGAATAGGTTGTAGTATATGATTGTGATGGAACACTATTGTGCTGTAAGAAATGATGAGCAGAATGCTTTCAGAAAAACCTAGAGTGCAGTGGGCAGAACCAGGAGAACAGAGTATGCAGTAACAGGAATATTGTGTAATAATCCACTGTGAATGACAGCTATTCTCAATGATACAATGATTTAAAACAATGCTGACAGACATATGATTAAAAAAAAGTTATCTACCTCCAGAGAAAGACCTGCTAGAATCAGAATGCAGATCAAAGAAGGATATTTTTCATCTTTTTATATTTTTCTTTTTTGGGGGGGGTCTATATTTTCTTTTTCAACATGGCTAGTATGGAAATATTTTGCATGACTGAACATGTATGATCTATATCAAATTCTTTTACTTCTCAAGGAGGGGGAAGAAAGGGAGAGAGGGAGCAAATATGGAAATCAAAAGAAATTTCTAAATGAATGTTAAAAATGTTTATTTTCATGTAATTGAGAAAAAATAAAAATTAAATGTAAAGTTAAAAAAATACAAAGTGGCTCCCATTAGATGAGACTAATATCATAACACAATGACAAGATTGACAAACATTTATTAAGCACTTACTATATGCCAGGAACTGTGTAAAATGTTTTAAAAATATTATCTCATTTGATCCTGAACTTGTAGAAAGAAGATATTGGTTCAGATCTCACTCATCTCTGACACTTACTAGCTGTAAAATCTTGGGCAAATTGCTTAACTTCTCTGGGTTTTACTTTCTTCAGATTGTCTCTAAGGCCCCTTCCAGCTCTGATCCTAAGAGATTAAATCCAACCACCATATATGTCCAGGCTCATCTCTCACTATCCACCAATACCCTTCCTTTCCAACCAGGCTACTCAACTTACTTTCCACATACATGTCGATAGGCTACTTTTAGACTTCCACTAGAAGTAGCTAGATGACACAGTGGATAGAGCACTGGACCAGGAGTCTGGGTTTAAATCTAGCCTCAGATACTTATTAATGTGAACCTGGGCAAGTCACTTTACCTTGACCTGCCATAGTTTCCTCATCTGAGAAGTAGAAATAATAATAATAATAATAGCATTTATCTCCCATGATTGTGACAATCACATGAGATAACATATGTAAAATGTTTTGAAAACCTTAAATGCCAGCTATGATTATTCCTGACTTTGCTTTTGGAATGCCTTTCTCTACTAATTCCAATAGAACAGTTGTTCTCCTGACCAAGTTCCTCCAGATACTCTTCTCTACTAGGAAACCTTTCCTGACCAGTGCCTGTAGTGATTCCCCCCACCCCTCACTTTTAGCCCTTTGCTCTACCACCCTATCACAGGCTTAAAATAAGTCTTAGATTTGGAAGGGACCTCAAAGGTTGCTAATCCAGCCCATGCCAGGACAGAAACCTCTTCTACCGCATCCTGTTGTGATCATCTCACCTCTGTCATCAGCCCTTCCTAGGAATGACTAGTCCATTTCCTTCCAAGGCGGTCCATTCTACCTTGGAACAATTCTACCTGGTAGGACATCTATCCTCAGGTTAAACAAGAATGTTCTCCTCTACCACTTCTGCTCGCTGCTGTCCATTTTGTACTCTGCGACTACATAGAACAAATCTTACCCTCTTGTACATCGTTGCTTTTCAGATGTTTAAACACAACTCTCCTGTACACCTGGACCTTCTTCTCTGCCAGATAAGCATCCCCAGTCCCTTTCATTGAATCTTGTGTGGCTTCCTTTTACATTCCATGCCCATCCTGCACTCCCTCCTGAATATGATCTACCATGTCAATGTCCTAAAACATGGAACTCATTACTGAAGCCTATACTTCATCTTTGGTCTAACCAGAATGGAGTAAAACAGAGGTGATTCATTACACTTCATTTGATGGAGTCTGAGACCACTTTGCCCTTTTGGTAAAACACTGCTGATTCACACCAAGCTTGCATTCCACTAACATACCCAAATCTTTCTTGCATCTCTCTTGTCCTATTTATTGTTTAACTATTATTGATCAAACAAATTATGGTTAATTTTTGAAGTTATTGTTTAAACAAAATATGGGATATTATAGATTTCCTTATTAAGTATCCTATTAGCCTTAGCACAGTGTTCTAACTTGTTGATGTCTTTCTGGATTCCAATTTTCTGGTCAAAGAGGCTAGCTATCCCTCCCAGCTTGATGACATCACAAATTTCTTAAGGGATTCATCAATGCTTCCATTCAAGTCATTAATAAAAGCATTGAGCAGTCCAGGGTCAAGACCAGAGCCCTAAATGCTCCATTAGACACATCCACTCAGGTCAACACCAATATGCTAATTGTCATTCTTTGGATTGACTTGTTCAACCAGTGTTAAACCCACCTAAGAATATCGTCCAAGCCGCTTATCAACGTCTTGTTCAGAAGGAGACTGTAAGAGGTTTTGTCAAATGCCTTGTTGAAATTTAGGTGTACTCTGTTTATGTTATCTCCTTCATATAATATTCTAATAATAAACCTTTTTCAAAAAGATTAGGCTAGCCTTTTGTGGCATGTTCTTGATGATCTCATGTTGCTTCATAATGATCACAGCTTCCCTTTTCTAAGTGCTCACAAATCATGCCTCTAATCACACAGTCTATAATTTTGACAGCAATCAAGATCAAGATATATCATTTTAAGACTCTGCTTTCTCCTTCTTGAAAATCAGGACATTTGCCCCACTCCTTTTCTGGGGTGCTTCTTCCATTCTCTTTCAATGATTACTGACAACGTTGTTCAAAAATCCTATCTTCAAGTCCTTACAGAACCATGAGAGGTGATGTCTTGACCTGTTGACTTGGCTTCCTACTAAAAGCTTTCTTAAGAGATAATGATACTTTCCTGGTTCCCCTCCACCACATCTCCCTATCTACAACTGCTCTGTTTTCTTTCCCCACTTCTCATTGTCTCCCCTAAACTCTTTCTCCTTGTCAATCTGATGTAGTCCCATAATTTCATTTAATACTTCTATAGAAGTAATTCCCAAATTCCATCTCTTAACATTTACCATAAAAAGTCATTTAAACCTTTGACCTTCCATTTCCTTATCTATAAAATGAAGATAATACCAGTAGTACCCACATCACAACATTAGGAGGATCAAGTGGGAAAATAGAATCTTAGAGTACAATGTTAAATGTAGCTGTCCTTGCTGTCTCTGACCCAAACTTTGAATTTTCTTTTAAGCTCCAGATCTAGGTCTTCCACCATGTAGAGGGCATTTCTACCCAGGTATTTCCTGACACCTCAAACTCAACATGTCTAAAACCAAGCTTATTTCATTTCCCCTCTAAGTGTTCTCCCTCTTGATCTTACCATTCCTATAACTGGCACCACCATTTACCTGTTCTCCCATAGTTGAAACACTCATATCATGGTGACTTTCCCTATGTTGTACTTCTTATATTCAATCCTTTAGCAAGTCCTATGGATTCTACTTCCGCAGCTACTGTCATTTTTCTTTTCTTCCCTATTCGCACTGTTGCCATTCTAGCATACACTCTCATCCACTACCTGCCTGAATAAATTTGTTGATAGGTCTTCCAACTTCCATATTGCCCCAATCCAACCTACCCTTCAAACTACCAGTGGGCTAATCTTTCTAATGCATAGATTTAATCATGTCACTCTTGCCCAGTAACCTTTAGTTAATTTTTGCCTACTGAAAGAAGTCCAAATTCCTCTACCTGGCATTCAAAGTTCACTACAATCTGGAACCACTTTATCTTTCCAAACTTATTTTATATTTATTTATAATGTTTATGTATCATTTATTTATATATCCTCTATATTTATGTATTATATATTTGTATATCATATATTTAAATACTTTTATATTTCCATGAAATCTATGCTTCAGCCAAGTGTACTTCCTGTCCCTTGAACAGTCCCTATATATTTCTGCCTCAGTGCCTTTGCAAGTACTGGTTCCTATTTCTAGAGCATTTTCTCTCCCTCAACTTCACCTGTTAAATTCTGAACCCATTGAGTTAAAATTCAATTCAGAGCACTTCCTCTATGAAGCCTTCCCTGATCATCCCTTTTAAGTCAATACTTCTCCCTCAGACCTCACACAGTACTTCATTGTGCGCATCTCTACTGCACATATATATTATTGGGTATTATATTTATTTGTGACTGATTCAGTTACTGGACCCTTAGTTCCATGAAGGTAAGGACTCCATCTTTATATGTCTCCCAGTATACAGTAGGTACTTAAAAGAGCTATATTCAGGGGGTGGAGCTAAGATGGCGGAGTAGAAGGACGCACGTTTACGAGCTCCGAAACCATAGCCCATAGAATTAATGTAAATAGAGACCCCCATAACTTCTGGACCACTG
Organism: Bettongia penicillata ogilbyi; assembly: GCA_023548195.1. Lineage (NCBI taxonomy): Eukaryota > Metazoa > Chordata > Mammalia > Diprotodontia > Potoroidae > Bettongia > Bettongia penicillata. Next base: position 7,942,402 of record JAJHZJ010000527.1, on the reverse strand, counting down.
AAAGGTGTGCAGAAACGGAGTGGAAGAGATTTTCATTCCAGAGAGCCCTGGAGAGCTGTCCCCAGGGTCCGTCATGCCCCAGAAAGTGGACCCCAGCCCAGCGCTGCCCTGGCCGTGGCCCCAGAGAAGCTGACCAGAGCAGGCTTCAGGGACGGAAGCTCCGGCAGCTGGGAAAGTCCCTCCGCCCACAGAAGCTACAGGTCAGTGAGAGAAACGGCTGGCTGGCTGAGGGGAGCAGGGTGTCTCCGTGACTCAGGCCCCCTTGGGAGGAAGCAGCGGCGGCAGAGGCGGGGGCGGCGGCAGAGGCGGGGGCGGCGGCAGAGGCAGCAGTGGAGCGGCTGTGGGGGCCCGGGACTCCCCCAGCAGCAGGCAGGATCTTCATTACTGAAAGTCTCTGCATAAACAACCCGAGGGAGCTGAGCCTGGGAGACGGCCCTGCCCCACCTCACTCCTTTTCTGAAGGTCTCTGCATAAAGCCCCTGAGGGAACTGAGCCTCGGAGGCGGCCCCCCAACCCGCCCCGTTCCTGAAAGTCTCTGCATAAAGCCCCTGAGGAAGCCAAGCCTGGGGGGCAGCCCTGCCCCCACCCCAGCACCAGAACTAAAGCTCACATTGATCAGCAGGTGGGCGGGCAGCGCGGAAAGCCCATTTGAATCTCAGACCCCAAGTACTAGCTGGGCGGATCTAGGCGGGGGTGGACAGGAATCTCAGAAGTCAAGTAACTGGCTGGGAAAATGCCTAGAAAAGGGAAGAAAAATAAGACTATAGAGAGTTTTTTCCAACAAATGCAAATGATCCCAACCTTCGGATCTGACAAGGAGGAGGACGTATTCTTGCCATCAGGGAAAGATGTGGAGGGCGGGGCCTCAGTACCCCAGACATCCCAGGGGGATGTCCGGTGGGCTCAGGCCTTGGAAGAGCTCAAAAAGGATTTTGAAAAGCAAGTTAGACAGGTGGAGGAAAAACTGGGAAGAGAAATGAGAGAGATGCAAGAAAAGTATGAAAATCGGGTCAATACCTTGGTAAAGGAGACCCAAAAAAATGCTGAAGAAAATAACACCTTGAAGAATAGGCTCACTCAATTGGCAAAAGAGGTTCAAAAAGCCAATGAGGAGAAGAATGTTTTCAAAAGCAGAATGAGCCAAATGGAAAAAGAGGTTCAAAAGCTCACTGAATTTAATAGTTCTCTCAAAATTAGAATGGAACAGATGGAGTCTAATGACTTTACGAGAAACCAAGAAATCACCAAACAAAACCAAAAGAATAAAAAAATGGAAGAGAATGTGAACTATCTCATGGGAAAAACAACTGACCTGGAAAATAGATCCAGGAGAGACAATTTAAAAATTATGGGACTACCTGAAACTCATGATCAAAAAAAGAGGCTAGACATCATCTTCCATGAAATTATCAAGGAAAACTGCCCTGACATTCTAGAACCAGAGGGCAAAATAAGTATTGAAAGAATCCATCAATCACCACCTGAAAGAGATCCAAAAAGAGAAACTCCTAGGAACATTGTGGCCAAATTCCAGAACTCCCGGGTCAAGGAGAAAATCTTACAAGCAGCTAGAAAGAAACAATTTCAGTATTGTGGAAATTAAATCAGGATAACTCAAGATCTAGCAGCTTCTACATTAAGGGATCGAAGGGCGTGGAATAGGATATTCCAGAAGTCAAAGGAACTAGGACTCAAACCAAGAATCACCTACCCAGCTAAACTGAATATAATACTTCAGGGGAAAATATGGTCTTTCAATGAAACAGAGGATTTTCAATCATTCTTGATGAAAAGACCAGAGCTGAAAAGAAAATTTGACTTTCAAACACAAGAATGAGAAGAAGCATGAAAAAGTAAACAGCAAAGAGAAGTCATAAGGGACTTACCAAAAGTGAACTATTTACATTCCTACATGGAAAGACAATATTTGTAACTCTTAAAACTTTTCGTATCTGGGTAGTTGGTGGGACCACACACACACATGTACACCCATGCACAAACACACACATACACACATGCACACACATACAGAGACAGTGAACACAGAGTGAATTGAATAGGTTGGGACTATAGCTTAAAAGAAATTAAGGTAAATGGTGAGAGAGAAATGTAGTGGGAGGAAAGAGGGTGAAATGGAATGGGGTAATTATATGTCATTTAAGAGGCAAGTAGGAGACTTTTTAGTGGAGGGAAAAAGAGGAGAGCTGAGGGAAAAAAAAAGCAAGAAGTTTACCCTCATCATATTTGACTAAAGGAAGGAATAAAATGCACACTCATTTTGGTATGAAAACCTATCTTACAGTATAGGAAAGTGGGGGAGAAGGAGATAAGCAAGGGGGGGATGATGGAAGGGAGGGCAAAGGGAGGAGGGAGCAATTTAAAGTCAACACTTGGGGAGGGACAGGATCAAAAGACAGAAGAGAAACAATGAGGAGCAGGGTAGGATGGAGGGTAATTCAGTTAGTCTTACACAACACGACTATCAGGGAAGTCATTCACAAAATTACACCGATATGGCCTATATTGAATTGCCTGCCTTCCCAAAGGGAATGGGTGGGGAGGGAGGGATGGGGAGAATTTGGAACTCAAAGTTTTAGGAACAACTGTTTAGTATTGTTGTTGCTACTAGGAAAGAAGACATACAGTTAATGAGGAATAGAAAGTCATCTGGCCCTACAGGAGAAAAGAGAAGATGGAGACAAGAGAAGGGAGGGATGACAGAAGAGAGGACAGATTGGAGATAGGGAAAATTAGATTGCTTGGGGTATTGGGGTGGGGGGAGGGGATAAATGGGGAGAAAATTTGGAACCCAAAATTTTGTGAAAATGAATGTAAAAAGTTAAATAAATAGATAGATAGATAAATAAATAAATAAAAGAGATATATTCAATTAAATTGAGTTGAGGATAACAAAGTGCTGTTTTACCATCTCCTTTATCTTGGATTTCAATTTTTGTCAGAGATTTCCTATTCTGAAGATCATTATCCAAGGCAGACAAAACAGGAAAAAAATGGAAGTTGTGAATTACAGCATTCTTTTATCTTCCTCTTGTTAGAGAAATCTAACCCATGTTAGATTTTTTTAAGGTGTTTTTCTTGTCCCTAGCATTCAGAAGTCTCAGCCCATTCTGGACTCTAGTTTTCCTAACATTTTTATAAGTGCCATTTTCAAAATTTTATTTTCAGTTACCTGTCCTTCTGTCATAGACACATACATATACACATACAACTGCTACACATCCACACTGGACTCTTCTAAATAGTTCCTCTTTTATGTAAGATTAATGAGACTTCTTTACACAAACAGTTTATATTATTACATGTCATATATTAAATATTATATTTATATTATTTCTATAACCCTAAAATTAGTCTCCTTGTTCATTGCCTCTGAATTTCTGCTCTTAATAGTTTCATGTTTATATGTCCTGTTATTCTAATAGCCTCCTAAATGATCTCCCAGAATCCAATCTCCATTCTTTGTGGATTAATTTTCTTAAGATATCACTTTTAACATGTCCCTCCTGTGTGCAAAAAAAAAATTTTTTTCAGTTGTTTTCAGTCACATCTGACTCTTTGTAACCCCATTTGGGGTTTTCTTGGCAAAGATAATGGAATAGTTTGCCATTTCCTTTTCCAGGTCAATTTATAGATATGGAAACTGAGGCAAACATCAAATTTTTCATACAGTTCACATATGTACTGTTTTGTAAAATCATGGAATGAATCACCATGGGGTAAAGTATCAATTTTTTACTAAGACAGGGGTTTGATGAAGTGACTTGTCTAGGGTCACACAGCTGGTAAATATCTGAGGCCAGATTTGAACTCAGATCTTCCTATCTCCAGGTCCCTCATTCTATAGCTACCTAACTTCCCATGGTCAAGAACCTCCTTTGCCAAAAGGATAAAATACAAACTGCTTGTGCTGCTTTTCAGGGCTTTCCACAATCTGATCCTCATCTATGTTGATTTTTTTAATTATCAATTTTTAAACTATCAATAAACATGAACATACCAATATACAAAGAACAAATAAAGAGGATTGTATGTGGAACTATGAATTTCAAATAAAATTTGATAGTTTTAAGTGTATATTAAATTTAACATTGCAGCACCAATATTCCCCAACTTAACTGTGTTGCCTTCTGCCCTTTCTTCTTCTCTCTTCCATGTGTTCTTAAATATTTCATTGATGCTCTTTTCCTACCGACTTTCCAATTTATCTTCCATTCTCCTCCTACTTGAATTCTCTGCTACATCCAGATTTGTCTAGTTGTTGTCTCCTGGTCATTTTTTTTTCTTTGAAAAAAATGTATTGAGTATGAATAAATGGCTTATTCATTTTAAGTTATAAATGCTATACATATTATAATTAAGCTGTGTAATACTGAGGAAACCTTTTCATTAAAACTTCATCCAACTTTAAAACAAAACAAAACAAAAAACAGAGGAAGAATTCCAGTTCAAATTTTGTACATGTGATGACTTACTGACAAGAAGGCACCATAAAACCCCTGTCTTAGTAAAAAATTGATACTTTACCCCATGGTGATTCATTCCATGATTTTACAAAATAGTACCTATATGAAAAATTACAAAAACAGTCCAAAATAGTTGAAAAATCTTGATAATGGAAGTAGGTTTCTTATAAATATGTAACAAATTTTCTTATAAATATGTAATCAAGTTAACATGGAATTAAAGAGTTTTTAACATTCACTTCTCCAATTGAATCCAATAAACATTTATTAAGTGCTTACTATATAACAGGCACTGTTCCAATAGCTGAGGATACAATTAATAAAAAGACAGTCCCTGCCCTCAAGGAACTTACAGGCTAAAGAGGGAGACAACAAACAAAAGAAGAGACGGGAGCAGTGGGGGATAGAGAAGCTAGAGGAGGAGCCATGGAAAGGGTCTGAAAAGTCTAGTTTCTGCCTTCTATAAAGGAAGGCATTGGGAGGAGTTTGGTACTCCCGCCTTCCAGTCTTCCAATCAGAGTGGAGAAGAGGCTGAGGGATGCAGTGTTAGTTGAGGCTTGATTAATGAGATTAGGGAGCAGCCAGGTGGTTTATAGGGTTGGAATGAGAGACCTAGAGTCAGGAAGACCTGATTTCAAACCACACCTTAGATACTTACTAACTGTGTGCCCCTGTACAAGTCACTTAACCTCTGTTTGCCTTAATCCACTAGAGAAGAAAATGACAAATCACTTCAGTATTTTTGCCAAGAAAACCCAATGGACAGCATGGTCTGCAGGGTCATAAAGAGTCTAACAGGACCAAACAACAACAGTGAAATTAGAAATGATGAGCTTAATTTGGGAGTAGGGGTAGAGGCAAGCATCTTGTTTCATGGAGTTGAAACCGGGCAATATCAGATGTGACTTGGTTAATCACCAGTCAAATGAACAAATATAAATATTTGCTCAATTCAAATTAAATATAAATATTGTGATAATCTGTTGTCTATTCTGTTCGAGACTGTGATACAAAGGAAGATATAAAAAGTATAATTTGTATTATCAGATTTTATGGACTTCATTAAGATACTCATCATTTAGTAAAAAAGATTAAGTAGAAATAAATGAAAAGTTAAATAATTTTAAACAAGACAACATGCAAGAAATTTCACAAGCTAATATGTGATTACTTGGCAAATAAGCGCTATAGGTACCTCAGTGCCATGAAGTCAAAGGAGGGAGAAGTCACATGGATCTCTCTCCTCTCTAGTCTGACAATCTTCTCTGACTAGTCCAGTCCACAGTGATCTCTCTCTTCTTCTATAATGATAATATTCACTGCAGATAGTATTCATCCTGTCCTCCATCATGTACCACCTTTTGATAGTCCTTGTGCTTGTCTTCTGTCCCAACTAGATCTTAATGCTCTTGATGGTAGAGACCATGTGTTATTTATAACATGAACTGGGTTTATCACCATAGTATACACATTTTTTGGTTGTTGATCAGTCATTTTTTCAGTCGTGTCTAACTCTTCTTGACCCCATTTGGGGTTTTCTTGGCAAAGATACTGGAGTGGTTTGCCATTTCCTTCTCCAGCTCATTTCGCAGATGAGAAAACTGAGGCAAACAGTGTTAGGTGACTTTCCCAGGGTCACACAGCTAGGAAGTGTCTAAGGCCACATTTGACCTCAAGTCTTCTTGAGGCCTGTGACTCTATCTTCTGTACCACCTAATAGCCATAGTAGGCATGACACAAATAACTAATGATGTGATACTGTTCACTGGATAATTTTAATGCTATTAGTTCACATAAATGTGAACCAGATCCAAAGAGTAGAATATTCTCTGAAGACCCAGAAAAATAGAGGTGGCTAGGTGGCCCAGTGGAAAAAGCACTGTCCCTTAAGTCAGGAAGACCTGAGTTCAAATCTGGCCTCAGGCGCTTGCTAGCTATATTACACTGGGCAAGTCATCTAACTTTGATTGCCTCCACCTCACTGCCCCCACACACAAAAAAAAAATCCAGAAAAATAGAATAAGAGGAGCATCTCTGGCATTGAGAGAGAATTTGTTCAGTTTCAAGATCTTTGGATGAACAGCAAAGGAGGAAGGAAACTACAGAGAGAGAGAGAGAAGGAGGGAGGGAGAAGGAGGGAAGGAGATGAGTTAAATGAATGTAAGAAGAATGAAAAAAGTTGAACTGAATCCCATGAAGGTAAGCTTAGGGGTCCAAGAGAAGAAAGGATTAAAAGCAATATGTACTGTCTAAAATCCAAAAAAAAAAAAAAAAAAAGGTTTGAAATATAAAGAATAATGTCCTATGTACCAAAAGAACTGTCAAAAAGAGATTTACGAGGAAGGGAATGTGGCTCAGCAGAAAGTCAGGGGAGCTGGTTCAAACCTCATCTCTTCTACTTATTCTCTGTGACCTTGGTTAAGTCTCTCATTCTCTCTAGGCATCAATTTCTGTTTCTTTAAAATAAAGAGGTTGAAATAGTTTATCTCTAAAGTGCATTCAGCTCCCAGTCTGTGATCTTTTCTTGGGGTGAGTAGACAAATTCAGTTTTCCAAATAGTTAGCAAGACTTAGATAATAACAGTCAAATCACTTCCCCTCAAACATCCGAATGCATATTTCCACTAGAAATAACCATCCAAGTCTCATATTCACATACAAAATTTCAGTAAATTTCATGTCCAGGTATATGGGAAGTGGGAAATAATCCAGATTTTAAAAAAAAAAACTGGATACTTAGGAAAAGAAATTTGTAAATGGATTCTGATAACAGATGCCTCACCTCCTTCCCAGCACTGATTACCATCTTCAAAAACAGATAAATCAAAGATCTAAATAAATGAAGTTGTCCTTGCCTTCCTGACACATTTTGTCAATATTTCAAGCAGGCAATCAATAAGCATTTCTTAGTGCCTACCCTGTGTCAGGCATAGTGCTAAGCACTGAAAATATGAAGAAATTATTTGAATCTATATTAATAGATTTCATTATCTTGGACATTATATAAAGCATAATGTATTTGATACTTATTAATATGTTTATGATTTGAATCATATAACATATATGGAATGATTGGCCCATTATAAAATTCACTTCCCCATCATGATACTCTATCTTTTTAATGTAATTACAATTTATTGTCTTTCAATCCTGCCCTTTTTGATGAAGTTGAATATTCCCTACCTTGTTTTCTTAGATATCATTCTTAGATATCACTAATTTGAATTATTATGCCTAAATTAAGCTTTCAGATGGGAGAAAAATCAAGTCCTTTTTTAGTTCTCTGCTAAAGAATGACTGAAAATAGTCATGCATGCGTATCCCAGATAGGCCAACATCATGATGGTGGATGAATGGGTCTTCTAGAGCTTTTCTGTGCTTTATACCTCCCAGGCTTATTAGATGATGGCTGGTGAATCTACCCAGATAAGAAGTAGCACCTCCTTCTTCTTTCCTCTTGGTACCTCTAGCATGGTCAATGCCCTACTGTTCCTTCTCTAAACTTTCCTATTTGTTATTGATGATGTTCAGCCATTCAGTTGTATCCAACTCTTTGTGACCCAAAAACCATAGCCTGCCAATGCTGTCCATGGAGTTTTCTTGGCAAAGATACTAGAGTGGTTTGCCATTTTGTTCTCCAATATAAATCCTTACTCACAGTATTGAAATAGAACAAGTGAGCCAGGATTTAGATGGCTATAAGAATATATTTGCATTTTCAATTGGATCAAAGTAAAGGAAGGCATGACATTTATTTTTCTTACTCCCTTGCTGTTTTTAGAGATATTTTTACTATCTTAACCTATGACACAAGAACAAAGATCGAGGTTGATGGATACTCTACACTTTTAAACTTACATTATCTAGCTTTAAGAGGTCAAAGAGGAAAGGAAATGGAAGACAAAGGAGGGAGATGTGCAAAGGTGGTTTATTGTATATCCTGCTTAATTCCTAATGTGCCAAAGAGATACGAGGGGTAAACCAAGACCAGGAAAAATTACATGGCCTCTTAGGTGTTCTGGAGGTACAGGAGTTCTACAGATGCCATCATAGGTGCTAATCTGGTAGTTTTGTGACCTATTATATCCCAGAATTGGGTTTTAATTCTACCCACTGGGCATTTTATTCACCCTTTCTTCCACCCTTTTATTCACCCTATTCACTAACTCAACTTGGAGAGTGGGGAAAAAATTCATAAGCATTCCTTAGGCTAGCAAAGGGGAATACTAATCTGTGTTAAGAGATTGGAAGAAAGAATTTGACACAGGGGAAAAAGGAAAGGAGAAGGACCAGTGAATATTTGGAGCTAATTAATAGAGATATGGTTCTTCCTAAAGAGGAAGCAATGATTTTGTTATGCAAGGAAGAGTAATGTGGATCCATAACTGCCATTAGAGAGAAAATCAGTCAGAAAATCATTCAAAGGAAAAAAGACATGCAGATATGTTGACCTCCCAGTAGCCACAGAGTCCTTCTGTCTTCCCAGGAGATGTATCACGGATCTGAAGAGAACCTCCCAAAACCCAGCAAGCCTAATAACTCCTACTGATGATTCTTATGAGCATAAGTAATGCTGCAAAAAGGAATCTTGGAAACATTGCTGTGGGTTTTAAAGTCTTGGGCAAGAAACTGAAGATATTAGGGGCACAATTTGTTTTGTTTTTATCACTGTACAGCTACGGGCATCTGGGTGACTCCATAATGCATAGAAGGCCAGGCCTGGAGTCAAGGACACTCATATTCCTGAGTTCAAATACAGCCTCAGACATGCTTCCTCATTTGTAAAATGAGCTGGAAGGGGGAAATGGCCAACCACTCCAATACCTTTGCCAAGAAAACCTCAAATGGGGCACAAAGAGTGGGACACACATGAAAATGACTGACCAATCACAAGACCTTCAGAAGAGAGAGACAGGTAGGGGAAGTGAGGAACTAGCTGAAAATATGGTATCTAAAATGGAATTTGAATTTCGGGACCACTGATTAAAATATAGGAATGCATTCTTGATTAGGAGCCAGGAATGCCTTAACAAAAGTTAATATGAAGGTATTTACCTAGTGTATTGCAAATCTAATAAATAAGCCTTTAGAATCAAAAGAAAAAAATGGAAAGGGAAAACTGTCTACATATGTCCATTAAGGTAGATACCATAAAGAAAGGATTCTTTACCTTCTTTGTGTCCTGGAACCCCTTGGCATTCTGGCAAAGGTTATGAGTCACCTCTCAGAATGATGTTTTTGAATGCATAATTAAATACATAGTGGTACAAAGAAAGCCAATTATGTTGGAATAAAGATGAAATGTTTTCCCATCCAAGTTCATGGACCCCCTGAAATCTATCCACAGACTCTGAATTAAGAACCCTAGAAATGGAGAGTAACTAATTACAGTATAGTAAGAAAAATGACATTTGAAACACCAAGAATTTCATAACCCCAAATAAAGGAGACTGAAATAAAACTCTTACCCTCAGATATTCATGCAAAATGCAGAAAGTATGGATACCAAAAAAGATGACTTTGAGATCACAATTCAGGAAGTGAAATAGACCTTGATAGTAGTATGCCACTGAGACTTGATGGGTTAGGAGTCATGACTGGGAGATAACTCCAGAAGGGAATACTTTTTATTTTAAAAAATGGAATTGGTAAATAAGGTAGAATAATATTATATATTAAGAAGAATATGTATTCTTATAAGGAAATACAGGGAGTTGATTTCCTAGTGAAGAACTTTTGGGTAAAGATCAGTGAATAGACTAACAGAAACAGTGTCATTCATTGGTACATAACCTGAAGATAAAGGAGAAATAGATTGGTTTAAGAAAATACATCACAAGTATGACATGGAGGTGTAAAATAATGATGGGAGATTTCAAACATATGAACATCTCTTAGATAGCTCTCTCTAATACACACACAGAAAAATTAATAATTTCCTCACCTGTCAATAATATTTGTCCTACAAAACATGAAGGCACCAACAAGGGGAACTTCAATTTTGGAACTTATTCTCATCAACAAGGAAGAGCCGGTTATTGCAGCAGAAAAGATGAAAAATAGAGGAAATGGAAACTAGGTGTATCCTAACATGCATGTTAGAATTGGGATGAGTAGATTTCAAAGAATTCAGAAAAAGAATAGGTACAAAAGTCTACTAGAAAGTCATGCCAAGAAGGATGAGACACTCTCAAGAATGAAATACTGAAGATACCAAGGAAAATAATCGTGACATATAGACATACAGAGAACTCACCAACCAATTTCATTCATCATTCAGTCATGTTTGATTCTCCATGACCCTATGGGCAAATTGGAATGGTTTGCCATTTCTTTTTCCAGTGTGTCACCACTTTACAGATGAGTAACTGAGGTCAACAGGGGTTGTTGACTTTCCCAGGATCACATAGCTAGTAAGAATCTAAGGTCAGATTTGAACCCAGAGCTTTCTGTCTCCAGGTTCTCCAGTGTTCTATCTGCTACACCACCAAACAATTTAGATATTTAAAATAGCAATTAAAATATATGGAAGGAAAGTCACATAGTAGAAGACTGTGGCAGAGTCCTAGGAAAATTGTATCTGGATTGTTGAAGTTTCCAATAATCTAAGACCAGTAAAGAAAGCTGAAGATAACATAAAAGATGCATTGCTTCTTTTCCTACATTGGAGAAAAAGAGAGTTCCAAAAGGATATGCCTGCTGCTCAGTGTGGATCAGGTGGTGATTAATACCAATGGAACAAAGGATGAGCTGCTTAACTCATCTTTTGTTTCTGATTTCACTGTCAGGATGATCTTGGACCAAAAGGGACAGAAAAACTGGATGTCAATAGGAGTTGGAAAACAAGATAAAATAGAGCCATATTAAGGTAACTCAAAAAGCTGTCCTTAATGAAGTCAAACACCAGATGCCAATGAACTTCATCTGAGGCCACTGAAAGAACTGGCCAATGGGATTACTACACTATTGTTGTTATGAAATGTCATGAAAAATGGGAAAGGTATCACAGCGCTGGGCAAAGGTCCTGATTTTCAAAAAAGTGGAGAATGGAATCTGCAAATCAAAGGCCAGAGAGTTTACAATTGACTCCTGACAGAATTCTAGAGTTCTTTATTAAGGGGATGATTACTAATCATTAGGAAAAGAAGCAATGATCCAAGAGTCAACATGGCTTCATCAAGAACAGCTCAGCCCAAACCAGCCACATTTCTTCTTTTTTTTTAATGGGGCTAATAGACTGGTAGGCCAGAAGAATAACCATATCTATAGTTGACATATTTTAACAAACATCTAACAAAATTTCTCATACTTTTCTTGTGGATGAGATGGAGAGATAAAGACTTAGATAATAATACTATTATATGTATTTAGAATTGGTAATAGCTGGACTCAAATAACACTTATCACCTAGAAAGAGGTCTATGGTAGAGTGCTCTCAGACATGTGTGGTTGGTGTTCTGAGCTGTTTAATGTTACTATCCATGACTTGGCTTAAAGTATACATGAAGGATTATCAAATTTGCAAATGACACAAAGTTGAGAGCTATCACTAATATATTAAATTATCAGAGTCAGGATCCAAAAAATCTTGTGATTCTATTAGATGGGGTTCTTAATCTTTTTTGTGACATGGACCCCTGTAGCGATCTTTCTAATGAAGCCCGTGTACTCCTCAGAATAATGTTTTTTTTTTAAATGCATGGAAAAAACTATACAGTTTTACATAAGGAACCAATTATATTGAAATACAGTTATCAAAATGTCTTTTTAAAAAACAAGTTTATAGACCCATTGTTAAGAGGCCTTGACCTAAAATGTTGGACCAAATCTGATGGATAAAATTTAGTATGATTATATGTCAATTCTTAAACTTGGGCTCAAAAATAAATCTACTTCACAAGTACAAGATTGGAGCATTGTGGCTGCATAGCAGTTTGTCTGGAAAAATACTTGAGATTTTTAGTGGATTCCAAGCTCAATATGAGTAAGAAGGATAATATGGCAGCCCAGAAGGCCAATGCAATCTTAAGTTGTGTTAAAAAAAAGCAAATGTTCCAAACTAGGGAAGGGATTACTTTGTTGTGCTCTCCTCTAATCATAATATATCTGCAATATTGGGTTCTGTTTAACATACTACATTTTAGAAAATAATATTTCAGAAAAATAGTAAGCTAGATTGTTCAAGGGGAGTTGATCAGAATGACAAAAAGCCTTAAGAGCAAACTATGTGAGAACCAGTTGAAAGCACTGGGTGTATTTCATCTGGAGGACTTAGAAGGGACATAATAGCGGGCTTCAGGTATTTGGATGTGCTGTCTTATGGAAGATAGTTGGATTTGTTCTGCTTAAACCCAGAGAACAGAACAAGGAGCAGCTATTAGGAGATCTCAAGAGAAAGATTTAGGCTTAATGTAAGGGGTGAACCCAATTAAAGCTATCTGATAATAGAATGGGACACCTTGAAAGTAGTGTTTTCCTTGTCACTAGATGTCTTTAAGTAAAGTATATTGACTTGTTAGGTGTTTGTGGGGGAGGCTAAGGGGAGATCCTTGTTCAGATATGGGTTAGAGCAGGTAGTTTCTGAGATTTGTCCAATTCTGATATTCTACAATTCATATTCACGGTTATCAATTTCAATTATATCTAAATGGCACCTGGATTTCCAAAGTTATAACCAAGTCCTTGGAAACATATTTCCTGATTTTTCAAGGAATTTTCTCTGCTTTACTTGCAGAAAGGGGAAAGAGGAAAGATTAAACACAAACCTGCGAACAGGAGGACTTTCCCTGATGAGAAACGACTTTTGCTTTACTTGAAATCCTTGGTTAGTGCTTATCTCTTCCTCTGGCAGACTCTTTACAAAAATGACTAGATTCTGAATGTCTTCAAGGACTACCTCCTCAATTTGTAAATCTCTAATCATTGAATAAAAGAACTTAACTATGAATAAAACTCTTCTTGAAGGCCGTTTCAACATCACAACCATGTGAAAAGGAGTTCACTCCCTAGCCATGTGGTTGTATTCATAGTAGAGACAATAGTGGTGTGCTATGTGGACGAGTGTTCATACACTGTACTTTGTGTTGGGATCATTGATCCCATCTTTTCCATGCATTGTGTTGTCCTGTATATGCAAAGTAATCTGGAATGCTGGCCAAAATTAGGATGCATGAGTGTCAACATGCCCCTGGCAGTCATGGACTAAAGAGTTCTGTTTGCATTCTCATCAACCATTGTCATGATTGAACATACACTTGTGGTTGCCATGGGAATGTCATGGAGAAAAATGCTCAGATGATAGACCTATTTTCAAGTGTCCAAAAGGAGTCCATTGACTAGGACATAGAGGATACACAATGGAAAGCCGGCACAGCACCACCCACCACTTCCTCTCTAAACAATCCCTCTAGCTAACATTATACTGATATCCTCTATGCCAACACTCCACCCCTCCAAATGTCACTAAGAATAGAACTCATTAGTTCCTAAAGATTAAGAAGAACTAAGCAGGAAAAGAAATACTCAAAAAATCACTTAGGAGTTTCAATACCCATTATGAGGTATGTTCCATGTGCCAAAGGATGACAGTATCTCCAAATTCTCCTCAGCGCTTCTGAGATCAGCCCTCCAGATTTAACAGGAAGAATTTTACATGTCTATTACTGGATACACACACCACTATGCAACAGGTATTTATTAAGCAAAGATGCATCCCAGATGATGTGTCTGTGATTTGCCATTAATTGAATAACTACTTTCAACCTTGTTATGTGTTATCTTGTATTAAATTTCCCCTTTGGTGCACAATTTGCTTTGAAGCACAGTTTCTAAAGCCAGGAACGGGCAAGGAACAGTGTGTAATAATACCTGGTAATATTTCCCTCCCACTTGGGTTCTATGCAAAACCTAAAAATAGACTTTTGATAGCTGCTTTGCAGAAATTACTAGGTTCTAGGACTGAATCAGTCAGTTAATGTTTATTAAGCAGCAGATACCTTATTAAATACACCAAGCACTGTGAAAATTGTTGATACAAAGACCAAAGTGAAAAGTTCCTGTTCTCAAGGAGTTTACATTTTAACAGGAAAACAACACATACAAATCCATACACCCAAATGACTCTAGGATCCCATCAATACTGGAGTTCTCTGCCAGGGTGGAGATCACAGCTATCCATGCCTGCCCAGCCAGTGTGATTTTTATCTGTGTTCTCCCAAAAGTCTGTCACAGGGTTCCGCCCAATGTGCTGCAGGCTTTCCTTGCTTTCTCCTGACCTCACACAGGTACTAGTGGAGGATGTTAGCTGTCCAACTGCTAACCCTTGATATAAGTATATACAATTAAGAGAAGTGTCCCCACTTTCAGCGACAATTAACATAACTGACAACATGATCCACACCCTGATAGTGTTACCAGGTAAAAATGCCTCTTTGAATTATAGAATCCATCATTCAAAGAAGCAAATGGCATGAACACAATTCACGGGCACCTGTGATGAAGCAATCAAAGGTTATAAACTGAGTATGAAATGAATGAAAGCAGAAGATTCCATGTAAGAAATGTCTTGTGGTTGGTTGAAGAGAATTAGTCATGCCCTAGGGCAGAGTTGAAATAGGTGGATAAAATGGCAAGCCAGTTTAGAATGCAGCACTCCAATGGTAGGGCAGTACAGTGGTGGAGCAACTCCAGCCAAGCCTCTGAGAGGAAACCACTGGAAGTAAGAGAAAGAGTCCCTTTCTCCTCCCCTACCTCCAGACTTTGACTAGAGGAAAACGTTATGAATGAACTTCAAAGAGTCACAAGATTTAGATTTCTCATTCTCATCAGTATTCTCAAGAATAGTGATATCTCCATTGAGAGCTAAGAGGCATGATAAAGACAAACTAGATGTTCCAAGGAAGGGCAATCTTAGGATTCTACACAATCACAGACATTGGAGTCCAGCAGAGAGCCACCACAAAGGGATACCTCATGAGATCTCCTCAGAGAAAGGAAAGGACTTCCAAGCTTCCACAGGCCACATGTGCTCCCTAAGCTTGAGCCCAATTTCCCCTAGACTCAGTCTGTACTTGTGGAAGAATGTGTCTCAGACTTTTAGTCTAATGTTTTTGTGCCCTCTGTCCTTACTATTCTATAATACTATATCACCAAATTACTTGTTATTATAAAATAAAAATAATTAGTTAGCATTTATGTAATGTTTAAAGGTTTGCAAAATACTTTACATACATTTTCCCATGTCTGGCTGGCTGGTAATCAATGTGGAGTGCATTGGATGGGATCCCATGATAAATGACACTTGAAAGTAACCCAGTCCCTAGACTTATTAGGGGAGAAGTAGTCAACTGTCCTCTAGTGACCAAATCTGCTTATGCTAATGGAAGTTGGGGAATGAGTCCAGAGAGAGAGGTACATATAGAATATACACAAAAGTAAGTCCAAGGTAGTTTGGGGAGGGAGGACACTAGTATCTGGAGCATTAGGAAAAGCTTCATGTATAAGATAGTACTTGAGTTTTGAAGGAAACCAGGGGTTCCAAGAGGTGGATATGAGAAGGGAAAGCCTTCCAAGGATGAGGGACATACAGTGCAAAGGCAAAGAGGAAATGAAGTATTTTGAAGAGCAGGTAGAATGGTTTTGTTGATCTTAAACTAATGCTCTGTGCCTGAGACAGTAATAAACCCTTTTTAGTTCAGGATGCTGCAGAAGAACTGAGGGATGCCCCTTCCAAATTAAGGTACACATTCTTTTCCAGGGTTGTTAGTTTTTCTCATCCATTGTAGTGATAGAGTTAAAGAACCTCCATAGTTCCTCACAACCCAACATAGGAACCCCATGATGATGTAAGGTTGCTCCCTTGTCCAACTTTCTGACCTGTCAACACTAGTGCTATGTCTTCCTCCTAAAGGAACCCCAAAGTCTACCTCTCCTCCCTGCCTTCCCTCCAGTAGGATTTGAGTATTCAGTGTATCTCATAGAAAAATTTCAGGAGCCTGATCTCTAAGAGGTCAAAAAGTCTTGCATTTAGGTACAGAAAAAAATCAACTCCTCAAATCCAGGAAAGAAAGGAAAAAATACTTTTTCTGAAAAATATCTAGGAGTTTTAGTGGACTAGAACTGTGATATGAGTAAGCAAGAATGATATCAGTCCCCTTCCACTCCCTCGACAAAATTGACTGCAATCTTGGATTGCACTTAGAGAAACATCGTTTCCAGGAATGAAGGGGTGATAGTCTTTCTGTACTATGCCCTCATTAGATCTCATCTGAGTATTCAGTTCTTGACCCTACAGTTTAAAGTGGGCCTTGATAAGCTTCACAGTGTCCAGAGGAGGTCACCCAAGATGGTGAAGAAACTGGGGATATTTAACCTGGAAAAGAGAAAGCTTGGAGTGAGCATGGCACATGATAGGTATCTTTAAGTAGATGGAGAAACTATCATATGTGGAGGAGAAATTAGATTTCTTCTTTTTGGCCTCAGAGAACAAAACTAGGAGCAATTGTAAAAGCTGCAAACAAAGACCAATTGAGGCTCAACATGGGGAAATTTTCCTAATACATAGAGTTGTCCCAAAATGGAATGAGATGACTGAAAAGGTGGTGAGTTCCCATTGTTTGGACTCCTTTCTCCCCTTTTGTGGTCATCTGGCCTCTCTAAGGATGACCAAATGTTAAATGTTTTAGTGGGGATCCTTTCTAGTGTATGGATTAGAATAGATGGCTACTGAGGTAATCAAATTCTACACTTTTCTGAAAGGTGAAATCCTAGCCAGATTATCCTGAGACCAACAAGAACTTCTTTGCATCTATGTGCCTGATCATCTGAAACATCTGCTGTTGCCATGGCATGACCCATTATGAGTGTCTTTGGAAACCTCCACAAATCTCCATGTTTACAAAAGACAGTGTGTGATGAGGACAGACATAGCCTAAAATGGAGACTTAATTGGTGTCCCAATCAGGTTCCAATAAGGCAGAGGCTAAGAGTTTCAGGAATGTTCATTTCAGAGCATCCCTAGCTCTGTTCTCTTGTGGCCTCTTTGGAAGTGTTTTAACCAAGGTCTTCAGGGAGCTGATGGCACCAACCTACATCCCCCTCCTTGGGTCAACATTGGATGAGGAATGCTAGAGGGAATCTACTCTTAGGATGAGTTTGAAAACCTAAAGAGTACCAAGGGGAAGCTGGCACCCAGCTCCCTGCTTTGTTTGTCATCATAGTAACCCACCGCTGAAAGCAAACAGCAGGTAACTGCAGAACACACCTGTCTATGGCAGCTGTTTGATGTGAGGGGGCTTTGATTGTCAACTAAGCAATTTGCTTAGGATCTGGAAACAAAGCAAGGAGATTGTCATGAGCTGGTGAAACTGTTGACGTACAGCATGCCAGCAAGCTCCCAGCCGTCTAGAGAAGAATGAGTAATAGAAAGATTGGCACCAGAGGTGGCTGTACTTCCGTGGGAGTGACAACCTCCTGCAGAGAAGTAATGGGATCTCTGTAACAAAGTGCCAGCTTCCTACCCAAATAAAGCCTTGTCGTTGCTAAAGAACCCACAGCTAGTAAATGACTCAAACGAGTGTCAATGTGGTTGGACTTGAGAGAATGAAGAATACTTAATCCTAAGCATCCTTGGAGAAAAATATGAAATGAAATTAAGTGAAGGGCTTTTCATGGAGAAGGATGTTGGCCAGAGTAAGCTGTTTATTCTGAATAATCACTAAAATATACATGTTGGTTATTGAGAAGCATCAGAACTGTAGCTGTCCTTCAAGGCACAACTCAAGCCCTATCTCACCATTATGGTCTTCCAATGTCAGCCCACCCAAGGTTTTCCTATAGTATTTGTTGTCTGTATATATCATAGTCTATCTTATATTGTTATACTTCGTATGCATGGCCTATTTCAATTTGTAAACCTCTTGAAGGTGGGGACAACGAGCTGACAGAAAAATGTCTACAGGTTGAGTGAGCAGGATAAAGATAAATTAGGACAAGATTAAACCTAGTTACTAATTTGGTCCTTTACTAACCCATTGATATTCACAGAGATCACCTGAGCCCAAGAGAAGGCATAAAGCAGGTGTATCTGCATAGTAACAAAGAATATACAGATGCCATGATTCTAACAGCATATTTTATGTTCCTCGGGCATAAGACACTCCATAAAGGAGAAACAAATCTTACTATTAGAATATAAAAAATGAGGATCAAATATTCATAAAAGGGTATGTAATGACCAAGTCTGGCCCCAAAGAATCTGGAAAGCATCTTCCCCGATATCTTTGTGGAGATGAAGACCGTAGACATGAATTCTTTTCATATGTTGGTTAGTTTTGTTTTAACTTTTTTGTTATTGTTATAAACCATGGCTTTCTTGGAGGTGGGAGAGAAAGGAACATGTTGGAAAATATAAGTTATGTAAAACCAAAAAGTACCAATAAAATTTTAGTTTAAGAAAAAAGGAAGGAGTCTTTAAAGAAACTTCATGAACCATGCCTTCCATTTCAAATTTTTGTCATCAAATGACTTTTTAGATTGCAGTACAGATTAAAGTAAGGAAAGCAATCCAATGTACAGAGATGGCTCAGAAGAGAAATGAATTTACAGGAGGATATTAATGGGACGGCCAAATGTAGAAGTTTAGTGCAGTCTCACCAGCACTGGACTTTATGCTCTGCCATTTTGACTACTGTTTTGCAGTTGATTTTTGAGTCAAGCAGCATAGAATAGTGAGAGAATAGTGGATTTACAGTAAGGCTGATCTGTGTTCAAATCCCTCCTCAGATACTTAGTAACTATGTGGCAAATTCATCTCTTTATACCTCAGTTTGCTCACCTGAAAAGCGAAGAGGTTAAACTCAATGGCCCCTACGGTCCCTTCCAGGCCTAAACTTATAGTCCTCCCATCCTTGTAGTCATGAGATAATTCAGTGTTCATGGAGATTTGCTCTGAAATTAACTGCTTATCTGTAACTCTCATATGCAGAGGCAATACTAAGGAAGGTTAGAGATTCAGTCTATACTATGCACATATGACATGCGCTGAACTAAAAAGTGGATATAAGGGAAGGGCAAGGAATAAGCATTAATTAAGTACCTATTATGTGCCAGGCACTGTCTTAAATGCTTTACAAGTACCATCTCCTTTGATATGGGATGTGCTAACAATTAAAGCAAGTTGGAACGAGGGATTGTTCTCTCTTCCTATTTATGGAATACCCATAGTCGCAGATAGAGAGCAAAAGTCCAAAAACCTTTTCACCTTCAAAAACCCTGATGTTATTTCAGTCGTCAACATCAAGTACAGTATCAGTCCACCAGCCTATCACCCTCTCAGAGAGAAAACCCAAGTACCAAATGAGTCTGAACTAATTCTAATAAACCATCTGTTTATATACTGGAGAAGTCTTTCTAGATTAAGGATAGGACGCATTTACAGGAGAACTAATAGAAGAATGGTGTGACCTACACAGCATTTGTCCCATGAATGGAACAGCAGGCTCCACAGGTAATTCATCCAACAAATATTAGAGGGCAAGACCCTAATGGAGTCAAGGACTGCTGGAATAGTGTTTGAGAAACTAGGGTCATCTGTGTACCACAGAGTGGGCACTAAATAGGATATGGAATGCCAAGAAAGAGCAGAACTTCAAGCAACAAGCTGATATCAGTATCCCAGATCAACGTCTAGAATAAGGTCCCCAAGAAGGGAAAAATATCAATTAGGTACCAGGAGGCCCAAAGAGTCAGTAGTGGGAGGTCACAACATTGAGAGGAATATCAGCTTATGCTGTTACTGTTCAGTCATGTCTGACTCTTCATGACTCCATTGGGGTAGCAAAGATTCTGGAGGGGTTTGCCATTTCCTTCTCCATGCCATTTTACATATGAGGAAACTGAGGCAAACAGGGTAAAGTGACTTGCCCAGGGTCACACAACTAGGAAGCCACTGAGACCAGATTTAAACTTGCAAAGATGCAAGCCAAGCACTCTATCCATTGTGCCACCTACCTGCCCCTAGCCATTTTATACCTAGCACCACACCCATAGAGAGTTTTGCTTAGCTGGGTAGCCTAATGAATAGAGTGCTGGCTTTGAAGTCAAGAAGACCTGAGTTTAAATTCCACCTCAGCCACTTCCTAGCTGCGTAGTCCTGGGCAAGTCATTTCATCTTTGTCAGACTCCGTTTTCTCATTTATAAAACAGGGATAATAACAGCATCTACCTCACAGGATTGTTTTAGGGATAAGCAAGATAGCATGTGTAAAATCCTTTGCAAACTTTACAATCCTACATAAAAGCTTGCTATGGCTAATTAACTGCTTATTTGTCATTTTAATATTCAAGGAAGACTTTCTAATTCTAGTTTATTGGTTAAGCTCTGCTTGCTGCACCATTCTGCTCCCCAGATGATCTCTGGTAATAACAAGACAAAACAAAACATCTACTGAGATAAAGAAAAGGAAATGGAATTTGAGTTTAACTTGTGACCATTTCTCACATTGGGGCCTCTTTGATTAGAGGACAGAGCAGAGAACTCCTCCTAAAACCTTCACTTAAGGAGGGTACCCAGGCTAGCCATCTCTTCATTTCCCACTGGGCTGCACTCCTTTGAAATTCTCCATCATGCCCTTGTTCCAAATACCTCCCCAGTTTCAGCTTTCTTTTACATGTTGTCTTCCCCTCATTAAGCTCCTTGAAGACAGGGACTGTCTTTCTTTTTTGCATTTATAAGCCCAGTACCTAGCATAGTCCTTGGCACATAGTAGTTATTTAGTAAATGTTTAATGAACTGACTGACCCTGTAAAGAGGAAGAGGGAGAAAGGATAACCAACACATTGTGCCAAATCTTCTAATTGGGAACCTTTATAACTACATCTTATATTTCAAGAATAGGTTGTTTGGTTGGGGTGGGTACTCCTTCCACCAGCCCAGACAATAATGTTATCAACTGCTTAATAAATTTAGGGAAATTTAGGGAAAACAAATTTCCCTGAAATTGACTGGTTTGTCTTTGGATTAAAATCATTCCTATCCATCACTGGACCTCTCCTTGAAATTTTTCCAGCTTAGAAGGCCTTCCAGAACTTTCACTGCATTGGCATAGCTTTTACCAACCCAAGGTTATTATCCATAGACCACAATAAGGCATTGGAGTAGGATATTAACAAATGAATGTGTGTAAACATATTTAATGTAAACACTTGTAATGGAAGCAATCAGTTTCAAATTGCAATGGATCCTTTAGCCAAAAATGTCTTTTTTCTACCTTTATTATTGATCTTGCTAGAACTAAAGAAGGAATTAGCAAAAAAGACCAAGAAGGAAACTGCTTCATTGATGGCCAATCGTAGAGTCTTTCATATGTGAATCTAAATTCAAGAGATTCACTGAGGCTCACTCCAGATTAGACACCATGTTAAAGAAGCAGATATCAAAAGAAATTGGATCACGTTCATGATCACTGTCTTTCAAAACTTGTTCAGTCCCACGTAAACACAATCTTAGAACACACATGTAAAGTAAAAGATCCAATGAATTCTGAAAGTAAAAGATGAGGAATTTTTTTGGAAATGTTCAGTCTGAGATATCTGTAGGACATCCAGTTGGTTATGTCTTATAAGCAGTTGGGAATTCAGGATTGGAGCTCAAGAGAGAGAAGAGAACTCAATAGATAGGAAAAGGAAATATCTGCATGGAGATGATAGAAAATTGATGGAAAATCACCAAGAGTGAAAGTGCAGAGAAAGAAAAGGAAATGTTCCAGGACAGAGCTTTGGGATATATGGATAATGAGCTAGTAAAAGAAACTAAAAACAATAAGGGAAGATGCTATCTTATTGTCTAGCACAGAGGTATCAAATTTATGGCCAAGGGAATCAGATTAAAATGTAATTGGAGAATATTTAACAAAATAATTGAAAATACAATGCAACATAGATAGTATGAATTTGTGATTTTCTAAATCATTATGTAGCAGTTTGGCACCTGGTCTAGTGGGAAAAGTACTGGCCTAGGTATCAAGGGACCTAAGGAATATTCTAGTCCCAAATCGGTCACTACTTAGCTGCCTGATATTGAACAACTGAATTTCAATTCCCACATCCGTTAAAATGAGACTAATAATATGTGTTCTGTCTAACGATACTGTTTAGATGTTCCAGTGATATGCTATATATGATGGCATTTTAAAGGCTTTGAGATCCTAGGTAGATTTCAGGAATTCAGTAAGAATTTTATTGCTGAATTATTTTAGTAATCTAATATATTAAGGTGGACATTGTTAGCATGAAACTGAAGGATCCTCCTTTTCTCGGTCAATAAGCCTCAAAGAGTGAAATGTATTTTGCCTTATATTCCTTCTATTTCTTCCTGCATCCCAGGGCCTCCGAGCTGTGTTCTCCTGGGTGGAAAACAGCTCCAAAATGCCACTGCCCATCTAAAGAGCCATTTCCCAGAGAGAGATTAGTCATTCTCTGTATACTTTCCAGGACACTAATTACCTGGCTGACTCAAGCAATAAGGTCAGCAAGTATTTTAGACTACTAAGCCTGGAAATGACACTCTAGTATAAATCAAACCAATTTTGATTAGAAAACATATTCACCTCCAGCCAGGGAAATATAATTTGACAGTCTGGAGAGCAACCCCTTTCTCATCCTAATCAGAGTGAAACTTATAATCATGAGCCTTCTCTGAAAGGGGCTGGGTGATAGGCTTTATATTAATATACTCCTCCTGTCTGGAAAGGCAGATGTGGCGATGAGTCTGATTAGCAGGGAGTTCCTAAGGTCTCAGAGAAACCAGAATGGCTAATAAGATCCACATGCCTTACCAGCAGATTGGTGTATATTTTTCTATTTCTCCTTTCAAATGTCTCATTGCTGAGAGAAAATTCACTGCTGCCTTGCTTTTCATTTCCTATGTGATTTTTTTTCAATAGCTCAGTCTTTGAAAGGATGTCCATCACTGCCCAGTTCCTTGCATGAATCTCTGCTCCCACCACCCTTCACCCCAGCATCACCAGTTTGCATCTTTCTAATTTCATTCAGCCTTCCTGCACTCTCTTACCTTTCTATATGACCTGATATAGCTATATAGAATCAGAGATGGATGAAATGACATCAGAGAATATCTGAGTCTTAATAAAGCCTTCCAGGTCAACACATCCTTGCCCACAAGTCTCTTCTCCAATATCCCTGATGAGTCGTGACCTGCTTGAAGATCTCTGAAGGGGAACCTCCCACTTCCCAAGGCAGATCACTCCCTGTCTTTGTCCTTGCACTTACAGACTCCTAGATGTAGACTGAGGAAGGGACCTTAGAGGTCACCCCACCCAATGTCCTCAATATATAAATATGGAAAAAACATTAGGATATTCTGGTTGTTTCCTTTTTTAACATGGGCCTTAAACCTCTACAGTTTCTACCCATGCTTCTAGTCCTACCCTCTAGGTTCCAGATGAACAAGACAAATTCCTCTTCCAAGATGGCAACCCTTCAAATATTTTCAAACAGTTTTATTACTCCCCATAAGTCTTCTCTAGGTCAAAAATCCCCAATTCCTTCCACTGACCCTGGTTGCGTTGCTCTGACAATCCTTACGTTTGTCCATATTCCTCCTAAAATATGACACCCAGTGCCCTTGCTTATGGGGCACCCAGAAGTGAATATTGAACTCCAGAGGTAGTCTGCTCAGGGCAGAGTACAACCACCTCCTGCATTCTGAAAGCCACTGTGTATCTTGTACTGAAGTTTTACACCACATTAGCTTTGGGGGATTAGTGTGGCTTTATCAGATTCCTGTCCCCTTAAAGGAATCTATTCCCTAAGATTTCTACCAAGTACCCTCTGTATTTGAGAGGCAGCTTTTCACTGTGGATGAAGAGCTGGCTTCAGAGTCAGCAGACCAGAGTTCAAGTCCGAATTCTGACTCCTTTTGTGACCCTGGGCAAGTCATTTAAATCTCTCCATTCCCCCAAGCAACTCCATGAGACTATACATTTCAGAAAAGATGCCAATCTATCTGCATTGGTAGAGGAAGCTTCCATGCTAATGAAATATCAGGTCTGGTAAACAAATAAAGGCTTATTATTAAACATTTCTTTTGCTTTTCCTTAACTGGGATACCCTGAGATCTGCACCCTGCCTTAGCACCATTTAGATACTAAAGCAAACCTTAAGTGTTTTGCAATTGCTATTCACAAGGTGGGGAGGGAGAGGAAGGGGAAAGGGGGAGGTCACTGCATAGGTATCATCTGTGCAAAGACTCGCCAGCAAGCGAGGTATCTATGCCTCCCTCTATCCTGCCTCCCAAGGCACACACAGGCAGATTGCTCTCAGCACCTCAACAGGAGAGGAGAGGTGACCTTGGATTGGAAACAAAAGGCCAGGCCACATAAACAGTGCCTCCTGCTTCCCTGAAACAACCCAGCCCAGAAAGAATAAGCACCCAGAAAACAGACTCATTTGGCATTTCCGATATCATCTTTGGAACTGAATAAGACAAATAACTTAAAAGGGGGCAGGAGAGATCGATGAAGCTGCTGACTTGAGACCGTTCGTATGAGAGTTCCTGATTTATCAGCTATCATAAGAGCTGATAAGCTCCTACAATGAGTGTTCAGTGATCATGGGCTACACTCCTGGGTGATCAGAGGATGGAGAGGACACATTTGGATTTCAGAACTCACTAATCAGTTGACTACCAACCTAGGTCATGTGCCTTTATTACAGAAATGCCCATTGAGGCATCCCAGGCTCCAGCCCAGAACTCATGCTATTTCTCAGCTTAGGCTAAGGTCCTGAGAATTCTGTTTGTGATACTGATGAAAGTGGGGGCCTCTGATGTTGTGTGATTAGCACAGTTATGATGAAAACTAGGCTTATGGGTAGCCATTCCAGGTAAAGAAGGATACCCCAGGACAAAAGGGGGTAGGGGTAGGGTGTGGGGGGAAGAGAGAAGTTATTTTGAAGATTGAGAACAATAAAGAACAGAAGAGGGCTATAAAGTGGACCAGTGACTTGGGCCCAGTGTTGGTGCTGAACACAGAGCCTGAGCACCGACTGTGACTGCCTGAATAAGATTAAAATCTGCAGGGAAATTTTGTTCCTTAACACTGGCAGAAATTAGGAATAAATTCAATTGCATTCTGCACAATAGCTGGAAGCGATTGAGGTTAAGTGGCTCGCTCTCTGATGTGTTAGTATTACTGAGCACTCTCTGCTCATGTGACTCTGTGCAATCTGCTCTTGGAACAAGTCGCCATGGCAACTGATGATTTCTATTACAGTACAGTCAAGTTCACATTCTAGGGCCTGTCATATGCTTGGAAATTTCCAGTTAAAATATTTACTTATGAAAACCCAAAAAGGAAAAGATGAAGAAGAAGGAAGAGTGAGAGAAAAGAAAGAAGGAAGGAAGGAAGGAAGGAAGGAAGGAAGGAAGGAAGGAAGGAAGGAAGGAAGGAAGGAAGGAAGGAAGGAAGGAAGGAAGGAAGGAATGGAGAGAGAGAAGGAAGGAAGGAAGGAAGTAAAGAAGGAAAGAAGGAAAGAGGGAAGGAATGGAGAGAGAGAAGGAAGGGACAGAGGGAAGGAAGGAAGGGAGGGAGGGAGGAAGGAAGGGAGGGAGGGAGGGAGGGAGGGAGGAAGGAAGGAAGGAAGGAAGGAAGGAAGGAAGGAAAGAAGGAAGGAAGGAAGGAAGGAAGGAGAGAAAACCTTCAGAGAGAGTAGGGAGGGATAAGGAGGTGAAAATGTATCATGATTTATCTGCAGAAGGCAAGGGAACATTGTATTTTAACATAGCTGTTGCAACAAAACAAAAACTTCACACGAGGCTAAAGAAGGAGGTTTTGGGCTCACACGGGAGACGAGTTGGTGTCGTGCCTGATACAATTCAGCATGCAGAATGGGCAGGGAGTCTGAGGATTCAGGGTCCTACCTGACCTTGAGAAGCTAAAGGTCATGTTTTCAGTTCTGTTCAGCTCTGACATACATGTTTACCATTTCAGCTTTTCACATAAGGGTCTGATGAGTGTCAGAATGGTGGCAATAACCTGGACAGGTAGGGAGGAGCCACTTAGTTTCCTCAGGCCTCAGTTTCCTCATGCCTCAGTTTCCTCATCTGTAAAATATGGAGACTGTCCTAGAATAGCCCCTGAAGTCCCTCCTCTGGGGAGATGATCCCATATTTCTCAGCAATGAGGGAGAGGTGTACATGAGGAAATTTGTAGAACTACCCAGCTAAGCTACTAAGCACTTTGGGGATCACTACAGTTCTGACCAATGGTCCCTTCCAAGTGAGGCTGATGGGACACTGAAATACAGATAAATGAACTATTCCCTCATGTAAGCTATAGGTTCTCAGAAAGTGATGGAAGGTCTGTCTTTCTGAACACGGCTCATGCAAAAGAAGGCACCACAGTCATGCCCTTCAGGGATCCAAAGAGCTAAAACTCATGGTGCACATACAAATGTCACTAGGTTCTCACATGAGAAATGCTGTATAGAAGACCCTACAGAAGTTTTTCTTGAGGGAAAAACCACCCTGGGCCCCTCTGACTCCTAGAATTCATAAGATATTTTTTTAGGCATAGATTAGTCAGGTATCTAATTGGAACCATATAGACAAATCCAACTTGACACATTATGGTTTTCTAGCTCATCTGAAATATTTATTTGCCCACGCAAGTGTTTGACACTGTACTAGACATTCCCTGTTAACAGAAGAGGGAGGAGGGGCAGAGTGTGAAATAGGGAACGCTTCTTCTGGGGCAATTCTGGAAAGTTAATGATTCTGTGGAGTGTAACAAAGAAACTGAAGAACGTAAAAGAAAAATAAAGCCGGCACTCATGGTCGGAATCTTGGAAATCCTGATAGGGACATGAATTCATTCTTGGTTATTTGGGCCTATTTTCTATGCAACCAAAGAATCACTGAGAGGGAGAGAGACAGAGAAATGTATATGCACATACATAACTAAGTAATTATTTCTTGGAATTACAAGTTAACCAACTGGCCAACCTAGCTGTTCTAAGAAAGGAATATTATACATATAGAAATCACATGTGCAACTGATTATAAGAGGGACAGATTGCAGGGTTAAATTTTCAGCATACCACTCAATAGCCATGTCTACCAGGCAGGTGTTAGGCGTGTAAATTGCCCCTCACACATGTTAAAGAGGATAGGGATACAGTGCAAAAGATTCAACATTTGAAAGCAGAAATGTGACTATAGAAAGGCCAGTGTTATTGTTTTAAACAGCACCAAGCACAGGATCTTATATCCTCAGTGTTTACAAAATCCCAGCGAAGGTGATCATCATGTAAACGTATATATGTATTACAGGATTTTATGTAATAAAGTTGAGTAGTGTACCAGATGAATTTCTCCTGGGCTGGAATTTCGCCCGACTTCCTGTTGCTCTGTGCAACCCAAACAGTGAGCAAGCATGCTCCAGGCTGCGAGGGTGGATATCTGTAGCAGTTACAGAAATGCTCTGTTAACCCTTGACTCAGTTCAGTGCTCTTAAGAGTATTTCCTATCCTCCATCACTAGGAATAGAAAATGCTCATCCCTAACTGGGAATCATGGGCTCTGGAGTTAGTCTTCCACAAACTAGAGTGGATTGCAACCCTGTAGACCACATCCACCAAAGAAAATTGCAAGATTCACCTCCTCCCATCAGAGCCCTGGATTTCTCTGGTAGATAAGGGCTCAGGCCACTACATTTCTGTGGCGCAGTAGTGTCACCTGGTGATAACTCAGTTTAATTACAAGTTGCTTTCCTGGGCTCATTCCATTTTATCAAAATTCGGTGAACTCTCAATTGTCCACATTATGGAAGGAAAGCAATGATGCAAATAATCCCAAACTGCACATAATCTAAAAGCATTTCATATTTAGTTTAGAGGATGCATAATATGATTATTTTGTAGCAGATTAATCTTCCTAATGATGTTTTCCTTAGGCTAATATTAAAATCAGTTTGTATTGCCTAAGTATATACCAATCAGGATGTGTGATTTAGGGAGTTGGAGAATGTGGGAAACAATGAAGGA
This sequence comes from Bettongia penicillata ogilbyi, assembly GCA_023548195.1. Taxonomy (NCBI): domain Eukaryota; kingdom Metazoa; phylum Chordata; class Mammalia; order Diprotodontia; family Potoroidae; genus Bettongia; species Bettongia penicillata. The sequence goes on along the minus strand of JAJHZJ010000527.1, from coordinate 7,913,859 downwards.
AAAAAGGATTCTGGGTATTAGAAGAGAACCTACCTAGGATTAGATATTTCTGTTTACTGGTATCTCCATTTTGAAAAATCTGTGAGATCAGGGATTACAAAATGAAAATATTTGGTTGCTCTTTTACAAAATAAAGAAAAGCAATCCCGATAATTACTCTACATGCCAGTTTAACTCTCAAAGATATATTGCAAAGGCAAATGACAATAACGTGAAAAAAATTTAGTATATATATAGAGTATGTCTACATATATAGTGTTTATATATGTATATGTGTGTATGTATGTATATATGTGTATCTGTGTAAATATACACACAATACTCAAAAGAATTACATATATGTGTATATGTGTGTACACGTATGTGTGTAGAGAGATATACGTATATCTCTGTATAAAAATAAGACTTGACCATAGAAGAAAATAATAAGGCAACCATTACAAATGAAGCGCACATGGAAGATTATCTGTTAATATGCAAGTTAATAAAATCATGTTGCCATTCTAAAACCTTTCTTCTCATGCCTTTAACAATGTAAGCTAGAAAGGCGCTGTTGCAAATTTTACAAAGGTGGCAGTTGTCGGTCTCACCTTTCAAAACAGCATGCTACCTATCATGACAGGTATGATCTCTGCCTAGGAAACCATTTCTCAATGCCAACAGCTTGAGGTACCAATGATATTATGGATTCTTTTTCTGTACTGATATGGTACTCAAAAAATGTCAAATGTGCTGCCCAAAGCATGAACAATAGCCAATTCTCTGGCACCTCTAAATGGCCTTTGAGGCCGTTGACCATCCAATGCTGCTGCCCTGATGATATGACCCAGTCATTGAATTCAAAAACATTAAGGAACCTGCACATCCTATGTACAAGTACAGAAATGTTTAGAAATCTAATCCGAATGGAATTAAGAAGCCTGGACCACATGGTGAGAAAGGGCACAAAGTTTTCAGCCCTCTAGTTGAGTCTCAATGGCCTACAATGCCTTGGATTTTTTTTAAAAAATGCAAGGACCAAAAAGCTGCTTGACAAAGCACATTGAAAAGATCTAAAGGTTAAAAAAAAGAGCCTACTGTGGACATAGAAAAAGGACAAGGAGAGTAAGAAGAAGGAATCTAAAAACTCTTTCTACAGCTTGTCAGGAAAGGATAAAAGCCACTGAGAAAAAAAATGAGTTAGCAGGGCCAAAGAGGTTAAAGGAAATAAAAATAGTCTAGGGAAAAGGAAACATTGGCAATAAAGTAGCCCAACTAATAAATGAGGAGGGGAGAGAAATTAATGATGACTCTGAATGGCAGAGATACTGAAGGACTTTTTAAAATTGGTCTTTAACAAGAAAAATAAAGGAAAAGAGCATAGATAATTAGGAAGTAATGAAGACCTTTAAATTTAGATGTTGAGACAGACCAGGTAAGGGAATACTTGCAAACACTGCGTGTATGCAAATCAGCAAGTCCAGATGATACACCCGCTAAGGCCTGTAGGGAATTAGTTAATGAACTTACTGAACTGCTAGCCATTATTTTTGAAAAATCTGAGAGACCAGGGATTACAAAATGAAAATATTTGACCAGTCTTTTATAAAATAAAGAAAAGCGATGTTGATAATGACTCTGCCTGCCATTCTCTCCCTCAAAGGGGTGTTGTAAAGATAAATGAGATTGTGGATGTAAAACACCTTTAGTTCTTTGAAAGAAAAGTACTATTATAAATGCAAAGTGGTGGTAATATTTTGTTATTCTCATTATTATACCATCAATTAATGGCCCACACTAATGGACAGGAGCTGCGGCACCCCAAAATCCAGAATAGTTTGTGATGGAAAGGTCATTTATATTTGACTTCGGAAAGCATTGCATTGTTTGGTGGGGAATGGGAGGAGGGTGGAGAGGAGATTTGTCTTCCTAATTATGTTTTGCTTAAGCTACTGTGAAAATTTGTTGGCATTCCCTAAGAATGTCAGCCTCAGATTAAAAACTTGCCACAGATAATCCACATGTGGATAATTGAGAATTGATTATATAGAAGACTACACATCCTTCCCTAATACATGCAGTGGAATCATCTTTTCAGAAAAAAAAGATTCTGTAAATTAATGAAGTACTTTAATCTCCTGAACATTAAGCTTAGGAAAATAGATAAAACAATGCTCAGGGAGCTTTGTCTATTTTCTACTGCCTCTTCAATCTCTCTGGAGAATTTTCCATATTATACAACGTCCTATTGATAATAGAGTTGGGTGAGCAACCCAAACAAAAGATACTTTAAATAAAAATATCAAAAAGTATGTTTGAACCTATCAGAAACAAGGTTGTAAATTGTTCTGCATCTAGCAAATTATTAAGTATTGCTCTAAAGAAATAAATGTAGCTTTTTTCCAGTGAAATAAAGCCCAATATCTTACACTTCTGGAGTACCTACTACTAGAACATCTAATACTGAGATTCTCTAGGGTATTCAGCTACTCTCCAGGGTAATGGGTTTCATCCTAACTACTCAAATAGAGAATTGACCTCTGGAGAATTTGGAATGGGGAAAAACTACCTCAGCTTTCTGCAAGGAAAACTTCAGGAGAAAAAAATCATTGGAGAATTTGAAGTGAGTATATATGTCAACTATAAAGTTCCTAGATCCACAGAGTAAATCCTTTACATGCCCACATATTTCCTAAGAAAAATAATCACGAGAAATGAAAAAAGCCAAAGGGCTATAAACCATACAGAAGCCTCATATCTATTTACCATGGATACGTTCTTCAAGAATAGAAGAGACATTAGACATGAAAATTTCTTAACAAATTGACTATTTCTCAACAGCCAGAAAACAACTAGTAACATTTCTGAATCAGCCATTCAAATGTAGTATATCCATTGATATGTTAGAACAAAGATTAAAATCATTATCAAATTAGAAGAAAGAACAAAAATAAGAAGATAAGGTATGAGATTAAAACATTTGTTAAATGATTTAGTTAAATAAGTTACTGACACCAGGAAATGGGAAATGGATAAAAGAACAAATATTGGCACAGTTTCTGTTTAAAGCCAGACTCGATGGTACATGCTACCAAGAAGCCTAAATCTAGTGGATTGTTTAGCGCAGGAGTTGTGAGCTACTGAAAGCTAAGCAGTCCAGGTGACTGCATTAAAACTGGCACCAAAAGTCAGTAGGAGCACGGTTGGGGAGCTCCAGTCTGCTTTAGTAGCAGCAAACTGCCTCCTATACCAGTCAGTAAGTAGTTGGATTGCGCCTGCAAGTGGCCGCTTTACTTCTGTCGAGGGCAAGATATGGAAACCCAGACTCAAAAAAATAAAATAAAATAAAATAAAAGATTTAGCTGACGTAACTCAGTCACCAAAGTGAAGAGGTAAGATGAATAAATAAATAACTCAGCCAACAAACACATGATTGCTTCATCAAGCAGGGATATATAAGTAACACTGATTTAGCATATAAACCTTGATAAAATCTTAATGGAGGAGGATAGTGGATAGCCTCATAAAATAATAAGAAGCGGTGGAGGGGAAAATGAGTTTACGGAAAATATGACAAGAGACCCAGTTAAGTCAAACCACTCTAAGAGCATTTGAGGACGAATTTAGAAAGAAAACAATAGGCACAAAATGGAAAGTATCTACCATCTACAAAATGTTTCCTTCATCAAGGACAGTGGAGCCACCAAATTTATACTTTTATTAGCACAGTTCCCAACATTCTATGAAAACAGAGAAATGGGCATAACAGAGAGCAAGGACAAGCAACCCTAAGAGCAAACCAAGACTAAAGCTAGGGGCCACCCAACTCTAGGTTGCTGCAGCAACACTACTAAAGATATTTGAAAGAGGGGAGGATGCCAGATGTTTGGGGAAAGTCATGTTATTCCCACCAAAAAAGGAAACTGAAAAAATCTACAAAATCCTTATAAGAACACTCTATGTCTACACAAAGGATAGATAAAGGGCATCCGTGATGTATACAAGTGAAAAGGAAAAGGAAAACTTTTTGCAGATGATATTCTACAACAGACTGCCTCTTCCCTGTCACATAATTGACTAAAAAGTACAGAAATTGTAGGATTACACTGTTTGTTTTTGTATATTGACCATAAAAAACATTTAGTTAAATAGCGCAAAATTCTGCCTTAAACCTCACGGTGTTTCCCATGCATATGATGGAATCATATAAAATTCCTTGAAACATACCACCACAGATATAATTTTGTTTGATAGCCCTCCTATGACTCATATCAAGTGAGGCATAAAATAGGGAGACATATGCTCACCACAGGTGTTTGACATGGTTATGGATAATATCCAGTGCAAAGCCCAACTGGAAGAGGAATGATGAGGTGTTGCTCTAAGTGCTCTAGGAATGAATAGCATTGTACTAATCACTTCAAGCCATGGAACATTAGATAACCTGCCAAAATGAGATCCATAATTACTCAAAAGAGTTCATCTAACTAACCTTATGGGAAAAACCAAAGGGATGAAGGATGCCTATTACTCAGGCTATGAGACGCATCTGGATCAACAACCCCTAGAGCTGACCTATCATCATCAGTCTGTATATCTTGGACAAACTCTAAAGATGAATGATGTACTATGTGCAGAATGAAGGTGCAGAAAGCAATTAGGAATTGCCCAAGATTTTTTGTGATGGCAAGCTTTTCTCTAAAACAAAGAGCCATGTTAATACCCATCTTTTTCCAGTAATGCTATATGACTATTGCCAATCAACAAGCATTTAGTAAGCACTGAATACATGCTAGGCATTGTGCTGACCACTAACAATACAAAGAAGCAAAAATACAATCCCCGTCCTCAAAAAGTTTCCATTCTAATGGGAAAGACAACATGGAATACCAGTTTTCAAAGAATTAAAGTTGCAGGTTACTCAAAGATCGAGAGAGAGAGAGAAAGAGAGAGAGACAGAGAGAGACAGAGAGAGAGAGAGAGAGAGAGAGAGAGAGAGAGAGAGAGAGAGAAAGATGCTGAAGGAAACTACCAACTAAGAGTTGCTAACCAAAAGTTTCATAAAAGATATCATCAAAAATGTACACAACATGAAGAGGAGGGAAGCTATTCACATAGCAAGAGTGAGGTATAACAGATGGACAACATGTGTGTTCCATTGGTAGCCACCTAATGTCAAGATATCTAGAGGAAAATTCCCAGCATGTTAGGTAAGGATTTTTGGTACAACATGGGCAAGAGTCACATGGGATGAGAAAGTATAAATGAGTTTCAATTTGCACCAGTGGAGGAAGTAAGTGCCCATATCAATGAAATGATAGATTCATTAAAGGATCAATTAATCACAAAAATAACCCAAAACGATTCTGGATAAATTGTAGGCAAAAGTAAGTTTTTGTTTTTGTTTTTCTAGCAAAATGATACTTGTGTAGCTAAATAATTTTGCATAAGCAAAGATCAAAGTTACTTCCAACTAAGTTTTACTGAAAATAAGGGCTATCCCTCAATAAATGGTGTCTATGTAAACCCAACAGTTGGCTCAAAAATATTCTCAAAGAAACTATGAATAATTGTACATACCTAACCTCAATGGCAATCCAAGCACAGTATGGTAATGTTTGGAAAATATATGAATCCAAACGGGCACCCATAGGTACAACAGGAAAATTACTTTCCATTTTCTTAACATCTTTAGCCACTCCTAATACTTCAAAAACAATTCACTCTGCTTGCCACGGAGAAGAGTTGCAAAAAAACACAAAAACTATAGCTATCAGAGTAGAATTGAAGCAAGAGCAAAGACGAGGTTTTTTGATGACCCAATGAGAAATCATATAATGCTTCTAAACAGAAAGTCCTCAGGCAGGGTGAATACCTCAGTGAGTTTATATAAAATGAGCTGTGGTCCATAAAATATCTTAACTTTATATGACTATATTTTCTAAACTTAAAAAAAAAAAGCATTGCAATAGACCCTGCCTGATAAGATTCACCATGGAAACAGAAAGAGGGTCTATTGATGATACCTTTTAAAATCAACATCTTCACAAAATCTGCATCTTAATATTTTTATTAGAATCAGAACTGACTGAAAAAAAGGAATTACATCATTTATCATGGGATATCAATTCTACATCATAGTATTAGACAACAAAGAAGTCTTATGACCCACTTAAAGAATTAGGGTCACATATGAAAGCCCCATTTTGATGGTATGATTGCATAGATTCTCTTGGTATTGGAAAGGTTTGGCTGGGTAGAGTGGATGTATGATGTCTTCTTTATCCCTAAAAGACATCATTTAGGGGAAGAGATATTTTTATGTGCCAGCAATAATTTACATTGTACCAGTTCCCTTGTCTTAAGTTTATTAAGTGACCAGAAGCAATGCCATTGTCTTTCTTCTTGCCCAATTTGGAACCATACATAATCATTCTAAACCAGTATAGCACCTCTATTGTGTTTACTTTTCCATCTCCTTTCCCTAATTCTTTCTTTTTATGTAATTAATAGGATCTACATTTAAAGTCTGGAATAATAATAAAATCACAAATTTGAAAATCATAATTTAACAGTACTTTGCTCAAGAGTATCCCAATTAGGCAAGAAACATTATTAAATAACTGATTACAGTCAATTCATATCACAATGATTGTTCTAGGAATGACAAGTTTTATGGGAAAAAGGGGACAGTGTTGAAAATTCATAACACAAAAGAAAGCTATGGCCGTTCCCTTTTAAGGGGTTTACAAAGAAATAAAAGTCTTTCAATAAGGTATATACATCTATAGGCTGATTGAAGATACAGCCAACTAAAGTGTTTGTTTCTTTCATCCAATTTTTGAATACTTCATTTTCTAGAAAGACTTTGCCACATGACTATCAGTAACTAAATGATTGATAGGAAACCATTTTTAGACCAAATAAGTCATTAGTTGATAGTATTCTTACTTAATCTTGGTCTCAATAGAAGCCTTTCTTATAAGGAAAAGAAGAATACACTGAAATTAAGCTGTATTTGCCTAATGGGGCCAATCCTGAACCTAAGTAAGAAAGAAGAGAATTTATGAAAATTTTCATATTAATGATTGACAATTTCAGCACTTTCTACTCATATCTGAATATATGGTAAGACAAATTTTCCCATGTTAAATGCTACAGTTCGGTCCACAGTCTGAGAGAGATTTTTGATTGGCTACTTCCCAAATATAACTTAAATTGGCTCAAAATAGAACAATCACATGCTAACCTGGTAACATTAGCAACTCTATTAACAGCCAATTTCAAATCCACACCAGAGGGAGTAAAAGGTAATTTGCTCATTATCAACACCCTCCGGCTGTGGAGGGAAATGACTGTTCATCAAAAAGAATTTTCCAACATAACAATACTAGACCCTGTACATAACAACCACAGTCTTCCTTCACTCCAGGGACAAGCTCACTCAAGAACAACTATGAAAAGGCCTTGAGATGCAAACATGTTTTTATATATGCGGCCTCTTTGAAGATCTGACTACCCTACCAAAGTCAACCTGCACCTCCACTCTTACCTAGCTAGTCACAAACAAAACATACCACTTACAATATGGAGGAGTACAGGTCAAATCCCATTCTAACAAATAATATTACAACAAAGAATGCCTATTTATGACAATACTTATAAGGCCCAGCTTGTATTTCAAGCTATATTCAATACAAATGAACTCCACACAAAAGGAGTTCTCTCATAAAAGATTTTTTCTGTAGGCTCATATATATTAACTCAAAAAGATCAGGAGCTATGCATTACTCAGAAGCACGATAGTAATACTCCCAGTCAGTGTGGTTAGGTCCTAGAGAAAAAAATAATTTTTCTTCAGAAATGAAGCTCAGATCTTTAGCTGATTTAATATAATTTCATTTTTATATACTCTGCTTGAAAAGTTTGAATACAGCATTATACCATTATCATTCCAAGTTACAGAATCTTACTTGTTATATTCACTTCTATTGTGATCTTTTTGGCTTATTAGCCTCTGAACAGGATCCTCCACTTCCAGTCTCTCCTCCTTCCATCCATGCTCCATATAGTTATCAAATTAATCTTCCTAAGCATTTAAGATTGGCCTCAATTTACATTTACACTGTTACCTCTTATTACTTCCCTAAAAATATGTTGTGTCAACCAAAATCATTCCTCGGGTATAGTCGGAACTTACCAAGCTCCAAATTTGTGTTCATGTAAATCCCTCAACCTAGTAAGCCTTCTCCCCTTCTTCTATCTCCATTTACCAAAAGCTCATTCCTACTCCAAGTTCCAACCCCCTTTAGGAAATCTTTCCTCTTCACCAGGCCAAAAATGATCCCATAGAACATTGGAGCTTAAAGTCATCTTAGACGTCTTCTAGTTCAACCCTTTCATACTATATATGTAGAAACTAACAGCCATCTACGTTATTTGCAGCCATGTTTCAAACCCAGGTCCTCTGTCTCCAAATACAGTGCTTTTTCTTCTATGCTGTATTTCTTGTCTCCCTTCTAAATATCTACAAAATCTTGTATGATGCTTATCTTTCTTATTTCCATACTAACATACTATAGCTATGTATGGGCACATCTCATCTTTTCTATTAGATCATAAATTTCCAAAAGGTTGGATATGTGGGATGGCTTTCTGTGAAGAAGGGAAAAGATATGAGGGAAAGTTAGGCAATATAAAAACAAAAGACATCAATAAAATTACTTTTTAAAAAAGAAAGAAAAGAAAAATCACTTCCCTAAGTATGATATTAGGAAAGAGGGACTAGATAGCATTTCATCTGAAAGATATTTGTGGGGTTTAATGAATTATATGCTCAGAGTTGAGCAAATAGTGTGCCTTGCAATGTACAAAAAAGCTAGCATGGTTTTAAACTATACAGGAAGATGACTAGATGAGAGCCCAGCTCTCTTCTGTCTTGATCAGACCACATTTGGAGTAACTATATCAGTCCTGGACATGGCACATTTGAGGGACAATACTGATAAACTGGAGAACTTCCAGAGAAGGTAACTCTAATGGTAAAGGGCACGAAGAGCATGTCAGTCATGAGGACCAGTTGAAGGAACTAGAGAAGGCTAAGCCTGGAAAACAGAAGGTGCTAGGGGAACATGATAGCTAGGTTCAATTATTTGAAAGGTTTGTTCATGCAAGATAAATTAAACTTATTCTACTTGTCTAGAAAAAAATAGAGGCAATACAAGGGGAGGAAAAAAGCAGCAGATTTAGATCCAAAAGTGGAATGAGATGCTTGCCTAGGAATGAGTGGAGGAAAGTTTCCCATCACTAGGGATCTGTAAGTGGGACTGTTTGTCACAAATGTTATAGAGGGAAAGGGAAGTTGGAACCAGTCTGTGTAAAGCTTTAAAGAGCTCAACTGGGGAGTTAGTGTTTTCTTTGTCATTTTGAACAAGGGAGTGATGAGATCAGACCTGTATCTTAAGAAAAACCTTTATCTCCAGTAGTACTGTAAAGAATGGATTAGGCAGCTAGGTTGCACAGTGGATAGAGTCAGGAAGACTCATCTTCCAGAGAACAACGACTACTTATTAACTGTGTGACCCTAGCCAAGACAGTGAACTCTGTTTGCCTCAGTTTTTTCATCTGTAGAATAAGCTGGAGAAGGCAATGGCAAACCATTCCAATATCTCTGCCAAGAGAACCCCAAATGGGGTCATGAAGAGTCAGACACAACTGAAAAACGAGTCAACAATAACAACACAAGGGAGGTTGAAAATTAACTTGAACTAAACTATGATACAGTCTCCTCGTTTCCAAGGAATAGGACTATCCAAGAATACTATAGGAAAAGTGGGAAAGAATTCATTTCTCACAGATTATCAGTTACAATGATCAAGGAAGCACTTATAATGAAGGAAGTCATAAAAATTGATAATGCATCAATCAATAAACATTTATTAAGCACCTACTATGACCAGGCACTCTACCAAGCCCTAAATTACATGTAATGGGGCAATGGGTAACTCGAAGATTTAGCATTTTTCTGTAAAAAGCATGGTTAGGAACTGCGCAGAAATAAAGAAAACGTAAAGGAAATAAGAGAAAAAATGTAGTAGAAGCGATTTAAAGAAATGAGAAAGCTAATTATAGGTAAAATTGGAGGGGAGATGTCAAATTTCATGAGAGCTGTGTTCTACAGCAATGTCCTCATTCTTCCAAGTACATGAGCAGAAGTCCATGATCCCCATGTTTCCATGCATGTGTGCGGAGAACTGCCTATTTCTCATAGATTGCAATGCAGTAGGAACCTTTAGACAGAAATCCCCTTTGAAACCTCCCTGTGACCAGAACAGAGGCTGAAGCGAGCGGGCTGCATGGCGGTTTGGCCCAGGAAGCCTTCCTCCCCAGTCACCATTTGCTGCTCAGTTGTCGGGCTCTTACTTACAAAGCTCTGGACTGCTGCTGCCTTCAGTCAATCCGTTTAGCCGAAGGCCTCTGATTTGTTCACATTTACTACAACACATACAGAGGGCTGGAGGATTTTTTTTACTATTGATCTGGTGCTTTAAGAGGGGAAAAAAATCTCCTTGGCTGTCTAAACACTATTGATCCCCGCTTGGGAGTCGCGGCAGAAGTGTAGAAAGGGCGGGGATAAATTGAAATTTCATTTCCGACAACTTGTTCCTGTTATTTTTACCCTTTTGGATGGGGAGAAACACGGAGCAGCAGCTTCAGTCAATGTGGTCGATAGCGCCACTGAGAAACTCAACCCAGCGTCTGCCAGGGGCTTGGCAATGAGACATGATGTTGGATTTAGAGTGTGTAAGGCCGAATACTGTAGGTGAAAGGCACACGGCCTCAACACCAAGCCAGAGGCAGAGCAAGAGGTTTCTCTGGCTCCAAAGGGCTTCCTGTAAGCCTGGCTTCAGGGGGAAGAAGGAGGCTGGAGAGCACCCCATGACTGTGACCCCTGAGTGCCCCTCTCTAGGGAAATCCCCTTTCCTCAAGCAAATGAGTGATATGATGGGCTCCAGCAAGTCTTTTCAGACAAGCCCCTTCATCAGAGGTGTCATCTTGTTTCTAGCTTTCCAATAATTTCTTACAGTGGTATCCAGGAGAGCAACCCTGTCCAACTAAACCAATGTTTCAGGTCTCAGAGCAAAGCAATAGGCTGCAGAAACTCCAGGAGGAGCTTTAAGAGCTCTAAGTGAAGATAGCTGACCTCGAGAGGCCGATCCAGCACCCGGAGAGTGAGCTGCAAAAGCAGCTGGAGGCCCTGAAACATGCTGAGGAGCAGGTACCAGGCATATGATGGGATGCAGTCCTAGCTAAATGACATCAGGAAAGGGTCACTAATCTTTAGGCACAGTGAGTGGGAGGCTGGATTTTGCTGGAACAGCACTGGCTTTGTTCTTGTTTTTATTAGATGTTCAAAGAATATAGGAAAGAAACAGGCTCCCTCTTACTAATGTGAACATCTGGCATTTATGTGACTGAACACCTTTGATCCCCAGGTATTCCAAATCACTTTATAACCTGTTGTCATACTAATGGCCCTTGCAACAAATCTTTTCGTTAACATTACCAAATACTTTCCACATTGGCTTGCCCTTTTTCAGCATCTCCGGGTTCAGTATCCTTTTATGAAATGAAATGTTCTATTTTGGGGCCACAAAAATCTTCCTTTTTTTAAATTTTTATTTCTTGAAAAGTTTGGACAACCAAAGTTCCTTCTGCCACTTTGCCCTAAAGATGTTTTTGTCAAAATATTTCACTGTTAAATGACAGTATCCTTTTTTATTTCCAATCACTTCACAGTGCCTGCTCATGCCTGACCATTACTTTTCCTTTTATATCCCATCCTGGAGAAAGATGTAAATACTATTCTCTCTTGGGAGCCAATATTATCTGCATCGCGTATGAGGTTGCAAATTTGGGCACAATAAACAGAATTAAGAAAAACTGAGCTGGCATTTGACAGAAATTGTGAAATGACATTCAGAAACGTTGCTCTTGTGGAAATTACTGATATTAAAATATAAATCAGTGTCTTGTGTTTCCCGTAGCACCAGGGGCTCTATTAGGTTATGCAGTTTGATTGCTGAGCTGAACCTTAGAGACTTGACAGTTCAGTGCTGAAGTTATCACACACACACACACACACACACACACACACACACACACACACACACACATTTAACCCTTATCCTGCTGGAGAAAAGAAGCCTAGGCTGATGCCATCTGTCAGAATCACCTCTAATGAGCTAACTTTCTCCATTGAAACCTGGGGAACAAATGGAGAGGACTGAAGACGGTTTAGAGGGAGCTGAATTGAGTCGCGTAGATTTGAAAGCGATGGCTCTTAGAAGAAGCTATCCTCTGTTGGAGAGTATAATGTGGGTGGATTACAAGAGGCTTGGTCTCTTATATAGATTAGCTGACTGGGGCCTAAGTCAAGTGCTCTTGTTCTCTCTTTATCCCTCCAGGTGAACCAGCAGGGGCAGACTGTGCAAGGACTAGAAGTGGAGCATGATCGCCCTCCAGGACCATTCTCATCACCTGGAGGAGGAGGCTACCAATTTGTATGCCTTGCTGGAGTCCCAGATCCTGATGGAGAATAAACAAACTCTGGAAGCCAGCCAAGTAAGTAATCCTGGTGCTATCCATATGGGTTAGGGTTATACCTGGCAGAGAACCTAAAAAAAGTCTCGGCTACACCTCAGGATGCTCATGTTGTAGTCCCAGCCCTGAGTCTAACCTGCTCTGTCACCTGGGGTCCCTGAGCCTTTGTTACATCACCCAGACGGCAAGCACCAGGATGAGATGGTTGGATGAAAGGTTGACTAAGGTTCCCCTAATTCCACTCAGCAAACATTTACTAAGTGATCACCACATATAAGACACTGGAGATCAAAAGCCAAAAATGAAACAATCTCTGCCCTCCAGCACTAAATAGTTCTGAATCTATGATCAAATGGCACTTGGCATCTTATCCCACCTAACCCTCTCTGAGATTGCTCAGAATTTTTTCCTTCCCATTTATTCACTGGGTCTAGCATGCTCTAACCCAAAGATCTATCCAGCAAGAGATGTATTATATTCCACACAACATGGCGAAGGGTCACTTCTTCCCATGGTGTCCTCTTCTCTCCAAAACTGGAGGAAAGAGATCTGATTTTATTGCTTAACTCAAACTAGAATGACGAGGAAGAGGGAACATGGTGCAGTGGAGAGAACTCTGGCTATGGGGTCAGAACATGAATCTCATTTTCTACCATTTAGCACCAGTGTGACCTTAGGGAAGTCACTTCTACTCTCAACCTGTTTCTTCTATAAAATGAGGGAGTTGGATTTGGATTACACGGTATCTAAGGTCCCTTCCAACTGTAAATCTATGATTCTGTTAAGATCTATGATCCTTTCTTTCTCATACCTGTGTTTCCTAAATTCCCAATTTCCCACATAGATTCTATGACTAATAGGGTCTAGGTGGTGCAGTGGCTAGAGTATTGGACCTGGAATCAGGAACTCATCTTCTTGAGTTCAAATCCAGCCTCAGACACTTACCAGCTGTGTGACCCTGGGCAAGTCACTGAACCCTGTTTGCTTCAGTTGCTTCATGTATAAAATGAGCTGGAGAAGGAAATGACAAACCACTCCAGTATCTTTGCCAAGAAAATCCCCAAATGGGGTCACAAAGAGCCAAACACGACTGAAATGAATGAACAATGAAATAGAGGCTAATGTTAGGAATAGCAATTTGTACATTCATGAATAAGAGTTCTATTCATAGCTCTCTTGTCATGAATAATTATTTATTAGCTTACCAAACTAAAAAGCTTTTGTATAGTAAATAAAACATCCTGGTAGAAATCCAAATGCATTATTCTTTACTGACAAGCATTAAATGAACTAAAGGAGGCAGAGAAACTGGATTCAAGCAAACTATGAGTTCATGGGATCATAGATTTTTATAGAGAAAAATGGAACCTTAAGAGTCATCTAGTCTTAAGTCCCTCATTTAACAGATGAGGAAACTGACTCCCAGAGAGTAATTGACCCAAGATTACACATGTAATAAAAGGCAGAGACAAGGTTTGAACCAAGGTCCTCTGACTCCAAATGCATGTTTTTGACAATATATTTATAAACTAGACATGTTACATATATACATGATACACACATATAATTCTGTGCATATATGTATGTACATATGTCTATGTGTATAAATATACTTATTTAAAATATACTTAGAAATATATTTAAATATATATCTACATATATCTAATATATTAACTTAACATAAACATATAATATCTTATATGTAATATACAGACTTATTGATATTATGTACAGTACATACACACATATCATACATGCTGAAATAGATTTATAGGTCCAGAGCCTAACATAAATTAGGATGGACTTAAAATAAAAGACTATGGACAAATAAGGATTTTAAAATATAACCTGTGGGTAGTAATGGTGAAGAGATGCAGCAGAAATACTCTGTACTCTGCAATTTGGCCAAAGAATTGATCAGAGACAAATTTATTAATTAAATGCTAATCATCTCCACTTAGAGAAAGAGAAATCTGAAAGAATAGAGATCCATTCTGCTTTGGAAAATCTTGCAAACCCAAGGCATTCCAAAATGCCACAGTTAAGGGGTGCTAATAAAAGGGCTCAGATTCCAGTGCCTGACAGGAACTAGCAGCACTCTGGACCTAGTGGAAAGAGAACAAGAACTGGGCAGGAGACCTCAATCCTAGACTTAGCTCTGATGTGAACTATGTGACCTTCTCTATACTTCAGCTGCCTCTTTTATAAAATATGATTGTGCCAAGTCATCACGAAGGACTCCTTAAGCTGTAAAATTCTGTGCTTCTATATGTCCTTATTTGTTCATGTTCATTGCCTTCATGTGTGTCTTTTCTCTAGGTACTAGCATCAGAAAGTGAAAAGGAGTTGAGGGTTTTAGTAGACCACAAGGCCAAATATGAATCAATGGTGTGGGATGCCAGCCAAAACAGCTAATGAAGTCATGTATTCATGGACACACAGGGTCCAAAATAAAGGAGATAGTAGTGTCTCTTTTACTGTATGCTGGCCAATCCATATCTGAAATAACTGCATTTAGTTTTGGGGGCTACATTTTAGGACAGACAAACAAATCAGAGTTGGTTCATTGAAAGGCAACCAGAAGGGGCATCCCACACAAGGCCTGGCTGAAGGAACTGAGAAAATTTCACCTAGAGAAAAGAAGACTCAGCTGTAGGGGCACCAGACAACAGCCTTCAAGTATCTGAAGAACTCTCCTGAAGGTTTATACAGTTACCTCTTCCACTTTGTTGAGGTAAGGGGCACAGAACCCTGTGATATGAACCACATAAAATTTTTGGACCCTCCATATCAGAGAAGAAGTCTGAATTACTATAGTATTAAAAGATAAAATATGTGGATATTATACAATACTATCCATATATTTATGCATTTCTGAGTTTCTAAATGTTTTCTGTGTCATCTGCTAGCTTTCCTGTATCATCTGTGGCTTTCGCAAAACTCCAAAAAAATTCCCATTTAATTTCTTATGCCAACTCACAATATATTGGGGCCACAATGGAGAAAGTCACAATGTGGAAGGGATAACTGTACTTATTCTGCTTGGCCCAAGGGCAGAAGAGCAAACCATAGAAAGCCACAGAGGGGCAACTTTAGTTCAACATAAAACAAATCGGGTGTATAAAGCAGTGCAAAAATGGTGACTAGAATGCTTTGGGGAGGCCTCCTCACCACCAGAGATCTTCAAGTTGAGAATGGAATGAGCAGGATACATCAAGGATAGCTTCTCATTCAGGAACTTGGGGGACCTTTGAGGTCATTTTCCACTCTGAGATTCTGGAACACTGAACTCGTGAAAATTTTGTGAGTTGTCTTTAAAAAAAAAAAAGCTTTCAGCTGACCTAGTCTCTATTTTTGTTACTGAGTCAAGTTTTCAGTCATGTCTGATTCTTCATGACCCTGTTTGAGGTTTTCTTGACAAAAATACTGGAATGGTTTGTCATTTCCTTCTCCAGCTCATTTTACACATGAGGAAACTGGGGCAAATAGGGTTAAATGAACAGCCCAGGGTCACACAGCTAGGAATTGTCTCCTGCCTTCAGGGATGGTGCTTTATCCACTGAGCCACTTAGCTTCCCCTCTGAGTCTTTTGTGAATGAACCTAGAGCAGTTTAGTGGGGTCTAGTCTCAGAAGGCTAGCCATCAAGGGAGGATTCTGTTTAACCACAACAACTCAAGAGACTCTATACTCCTGGAGCTTGGAGAACCTAGACACCACCGCGGTATGCTTACTAACCCCACCAAGTTCAAGGCCTATGGGGGAAAAAAATGATTTTGAGCACAATTGATCAAAGAAACCCAATTTCAGTGAGTGTGGAAACAGTGAATTCAAAAACAGTTCAATATGAAAAAGCTGTTATTGTTCCATTAAATTTGACAGTAAGGATGAGAAAAGGCATCAATTAGCATAGAGTGGGAGGATGGTTGAGTGGTTCAGAGGGCCCATCTAAGGTCATATGCTGTAAATTTGGAAATGCGTGCAAATCTGCGTGATTGCATGGCTTCTCTGGCTGGCTCAGCTACCTTGGAAAGGGAAGGGAAGGGGAGGGCATCACCAGGACTGAACAGAGGAAGGCTGGTGAAGGACGCCAAGGGCTTTCAGGGCAGTAGCAGGATCAGGTCAGGTAGAAGAGAACCCCTCTTGTTTTGCTCTGTGTGTCTCCATTAAATCAAAAAGAAGAAGAGGTAGAAAGGCTGAAAAGGGATACACAGAGCAGAGACAAAGGCAACTGAAAAGATATACCCCTATGACGGGGAGCCAGAAGGGTTTTTAAAATGTCAGTGCCCTGTAAAATTTTTACTAGTTCACAGTGTCCCAGAATCTCAGAGTAGAAAATGACTCCAAAGGTCCACTAGGCTCCTGAATGAGAAGCTATCTCTAATGCATCACCAGTGCCTCATTGTTCCTAGGACGTGAGGATTTATAAGTCACAGAGCAGGGAGGGAAGGAAGGAAGGAAGGAAGGAAGGAAGGAAGGAAGGAAGGAAGGAAGGAAGGAAGGAAGGAAGGAAGGAAGGAAGGAAGGAAGAATTTTTTGAGAATTAATCCTGACTTCTGAAAGCAAACAGTTAATCCTTAACAGAAGTTATGTCCTGAGGGATATGTGTATCTAGGTATGTATGCATGCATGTATGTGTGTGTGTCTGTGTGGGTATGTGTGCATCTATGTACATGTGTGGGTATGTCTGTGTGTATATTTGTCTTTCAAGGTGTGTCTTTGAGCATATACGTATGTGTCTGTGTCTGTGGTGGGTATGTCTACGTGTACCCATATATTTGTCTATATTTGTCTGTGTTTATGTGTGTGTGTGTATATATATATATATATGTCTGTGTATATCTATGTGTCTGTGTGGGTTTGCATATGTACATATGTATCTGTGTATATGTATATTGCGTATGTCCATTTGTCTTGTGTCTGTATCCATTTGTATGTTTTGTGTATATGTGAAGGGGAATGTGTATGTGTGTCTTTGTTTCTGTGTGTCTGTATGCGCTCTGTGTATATATGTGGGGGAGAGGAGAGAGGGGGGAAAGTGTGTGTGTGTCTGGGGATCAAGCCCCTGCAGCCTCGCTAAGCTAAGTGGGCCCCAAACCTTCCACCCCCTCCATGTGATGAAGAAGAAGGTTCTCAAGGGCCTCCAATTGTCCTTTGGGTCTCCCTGTAGGGAACGCTCTATGAAAAATGCCATCAAGCAGTTGAAGGAAGATTTCAACACCTCCCAAGTGTCCTGAGACAAAATCCTGCCCACCATCCATCTCGAAGGAAAGGAAATCCAGGATTCAGAGGGAGAAAGGAAGTCACTCTGTGAGGCGCTGAAGGAGCTTCAGAGTGAGATTTGGCCCTTCCAGGAGGAATGCTAGTCTTTCCCTCATTATATTCTGAAACTTTAGGACAAGATCTAGCATCTGAACACCTGCTTCCTTTACACCTGTGCTGAGGGAGAAACTACTTTTGGCTTTTTCCACTCTTGCTTCCATCTCTCCATTAATCGGCCATCTGAACTGCCTCTTCCTGCCTTTGTCCTCTCTCCCTCTCCTCCTTCCCTTTCTATCTGGTTCTTCCTATGATTCCCCTTTGGGCTAAGGTTTTATTTTATGATTGAAACCAGGTTCCTCCCTGTCAGCTTTTTAAATAAGAAAACTGGGGGCCTTTCCATCAAATGTTCCTGTACTACATCTGTTGCTTATTTTCTGTTGATTTCAGGTCCCTTTAACCAGAGCTGACCAGTCCTACTGTGCAACATTGGGGAAGGGCATAATCATTATGTAATGTCATTAGGTGTTACACCAGACACATAGGCAAACATTTAGAGGAGGGTCCTTATATCTATTTAGGGTTCCAAGTCTGAAGAAGACAGGCATTTCTAAGGGAGTGGGGAAGGGGTCATCCAAGTCATTCCCTCTGCCCCTTGGAATGAGGAATAAGTATGACAGCGGGGTAGGGAATCTATCCTGTTTTTCTCCCCTGTAGCTTTGCCAGAGGAATTTGAATCACCCAAAGAGGGCCTACTTAGGAAAGAAGGTAAGCTGAACCAGCTGCCCAAACAGCTTTGGCAATCTCCAAATGTACTGTGCAAGAGAAAGAAAACTACCGGGAGGAAAGAAACTGTCAGAGAGATGCTGGGATAGAGCCAAGGATCCCGGAGGAGGGGAACCTACTGCAGGGAGAGCCTCAAGGGACAGCATAGCAGGAAAGGAAGGGGGATAGTAAGAAAAGGTGAGACTGTCAGAAGTCAGAGGAGGAGGCACTAAAGTGTGCTAGCTGGATGCAGCCCAGAATACTGGAGAGATTAGAGCCTGCTAGGAGCCTTCCATTACACATAATTTTGTTAGGACAGTGTAATCAGAATACAGAAGAAAGAACGTTGACTCTGGAATCGAAGTCTTGGGTTTTAATTCTGCCCAAAAAATGTAAGTGATCTTAGACAAGTCATTCAGTTTCCTCATCTGTTAAATGTGGAAGTTGGACTGGCTGGCCTCTGAGGTCACTTACAGCTCTAGATCTGTGGAGAGAGAAAATGGCTAGGTGGCACAGAAGATAGAGCCCTGGTCCAGGAGTCAGCAAGATCTGAGTTCAGATTACGCCTTAGGCACTTACTAGCTATGTGACCCTGGACAAGTCACTTAACTTCTGTCTGCCTGAGTCTCTGCACCTATGAAATAGGGATAATAATATCCCCTACCTCCCAGGTTGTTGTGAGACTCAAATGTGATAATACTTATAAAGCACACTTAACACAGTGCCTTACATATAGTAGATGCTATATAAATACTATTATCATTATTATTATAGCAGCTAGGTGGGTCAGTGGATTAAGCACTGGATCTGGAGTCAGAAGGACAAGAGTTCAAATCTGGCCTCAGATACTTGCTAACTCTGTGACCCTGGATAAGTCGCTTAACCTCTGTTTGCCTTAATCCACCGGAGAAGGAAATGGCAAACTACTCTAGTATCTTTGCCAAGAAAACTCCACAGACAGTATGGTCCACAAGATCACTAAGAGTCAAACACAACTCAGTAACAACAAAATTATTATTTCTTGCTTTCAAAAAGACAAACTAGACTGTAGAAGAAAGTTTGGAGGAAATCCAGAGCATACACCTCTAGCATATCCCCCGACCTGTAGATAGGAATATTCAGGTGATGCAGTAGATGTACCCCTGTGGAAAAAGAGGACTCACCTACATTATGCTGTCCTCACCAAGTCTGTCCAGTCCACAGTCTGGTTTTCTTTGATCAGATCATAGATCAGGGAAAGGAAATGGTGACTTCAATGTGCCTCCTGTTACTTTTCCACAAAAATTCTCACATAGACAGCTCTGAGCAGTCAGGACTTAGAATAAACCAAAGGATGTCAGAGCAGGAAAGACCTAGAGGTCCAACCCTGTTATTTTACAAAAGAAAAATTCAGAATCAAAGAGAAGTGACTAACCCAAGGGAACACATCTAGTAAGTAGCAGAGTCAAGACCAGAACCTAGGTCTCAACCATTCTGCCTCCTTGAAGACACCCTTCTATACCTTCTGCTTGCTGAGCACTGCAAATCCTAGGCTCATCCTTATGACAGCTTCCCAAGCACTGTCCTTGGAGCCTGAGAGCCATTTTGACAAGAGAAAGATGGAGAACGCTTAAGGTACATCAGACCAGGGCTAACTTGGAAGGGCATTAGACATCAATGTACTGCTAGCCAGATTTTTTAAACATTTTTGCTAAAATTGTATGGGGTCATTTTCCCCCTGGGGCACAGCTATCACAAAGTGAAGACGAGGTAAAGGAGTTGATGAATATGAGAGAAGTACTGGTCGCCTCCATTGGTCAGGCATCGGAAATGAACCAGAGAAAAGAGAAGGTAACTGTCCCATAAGGAAGACCCAAGACTGCCCAGGAAGAAGTAAGTCAAAAGCCTTGGAGAAGAGACAGATTGACCTGTTTAATGGGAATTTTAAAAGCCAACACTGACACAGTATCCAGGGATCTTGAGCAAACTGTATGAAGGTATCCTTATAGAATCATGAGCTGGAGATGATATGGAGATGTGTTAGATCTGTTGGTCAATTATTTGAATCTCCCTGCAAACACCATACTACAACTATATAAAAATGATTACTATTAGTCATTGCCAATAGCTTCTCAAATATTTACCTAAAACCTTTCAAATGCTGCCTTCATAAAATCTTTCTGTCTTGTCTGCTCCTGTTGGGAATTAACACAATTCTCAGTTCTGCTGCTGCCAACAGTGGAATTGGTTTCCTCAACCGTAAAATGGGAATAATAGTAGCACCTCTCTCTCAGGATTGTTGTGAAGCTCAGAGGAGGTAACATTTGTAAAGCACTTAGAACACAGTGGATGCTTTATAACTATTGATATTTTTAATATTATTCAAGTAGTTTTGCCAGTTGTGCTCTATTTTGTACCTGAGATACATTCAGAGGTGAGGGGCATTGGCACTCTATGCCTAGGGGAATTTGTGAATTCTGTCACTCTAAAATGCACTTTTGCAAGTCGAACTGCACACTTGTTATATGGAGGAGAATGTTATTATGTGGAGAAGGGCTTTTCCATCCTTACTTTATAACAAAGAACCTACACAGGATTTTGTGTATTGGAAATTGAAGGTTTAATTTTAGAATGAGCTCCTAAAAATGCAAAATTTGCCTTGAGTAAAGTGTAATTTTCACCATGATGACTCTTTCATCCCCTATAATTCTTTCTCAACTCAAGTAATGGAAATTTCTCCTCCTGAAACATTTTAGGTTCATAGTTTCCTAGAACGTGGGAAGTGGAAAGCACAGAAGTCTTCATCTGGTCTCCTGAACACTCTGAGAGAAGTAAGTCCAGAGACAGGAGATAATTTGCCCAAGATCACCCAGCTAGTTATTGGCTGAGGATCTTTTCACTCCTGTCCAAATACTCTTTCCATACCACAGGACTTACCTCTCACCTAGCCTTTGGCCTGGGCAGGGAAAAGTTACCCTCCCATCCCATAACGCATCTGCTTCCCATGATGCTTTAAGACGGGAGACAATGCTGCCAATCAGAATCCAACTTCAGAAACATTCTAAATTCTAGCTGTTTGGCTCAAAATCACCAACAATTCTTTATTCCTCTCAGTTTATGTGATAGTGTGAGTGATGTGAGGGTTTTTTTTTTTTAATAGGGTGAATATTCCATTAGTTTTCACTTCTGGAACTGATTTCACTGGTAAGTGTCTGGTGGAAATTTTATCTAGTCTTAGAAACTTTAAATGTAATTTGTTGGGAGACAGTACTACATAGGAGAAAACACACTGGAATTAGGGTCCAAACATCTATGTATGTTCTAATATCAGCACTGGACCTTACCAAGGTTGTAACTTTGAGCAAACTATTGAACCTCTCTGAGACTTGAAATTCTCATCCTCAAATTGGGTGGAACAATTTACCCCATAAGATAAAGAGAACCAAATGAGATAATTTACACTAATCACTTTATAAAAGGTTTTGGGTTGTGCTTCGTGTAATCCATAAACATAAAGATTCAGTGGTGGCTGATGCTATAGGGAAGCAGGAATAACAGATGAAAAGATAAGTTCCAACAGTGTTTTCAAACCCTGTTCTTGAAACCTAAATCTAGATGAGAGAATATAAGCCTAAAAATCCTTGGTTGACAATTCATTTGTAATTTTCTTATCCTTTTTCAGGTCCATGACAAGACTCAGGGCATGATTAAAATAAAAGGAGAGTTGGAGGCCACTACAGAAGATGTAAGGCTAGCGACAAGTACGGTAAGGACCCAAAGATATTGCCTCATTTCATTTTGAGCCTTTTCCTCAGAATTCAACAATCCCAATCACAAATATAGTTAATGCTCTCTTGTCCATCATGATTGGGAAGTAAAGCAATTAGATTAATCAACTATTGGAGTCAAGTGGGAGTGAATCATATATATTATTTATATGACACTAGACCACCATATGCCAAGGGTTTATATCCTTTTAAAAGAGATATATAATTCCATCTTCTTTTTTATCCTATTGGAGAAGGAGGTTGATTGCTACTGACTCTCAGTGTTTAGGATGGAAGAGGTGTTGGATGGGGCGAAGGGAAAGTAGAGATTGGCTGGCCACCAACTGAATGATACTATTAACTTGTAACCTGGGAAGGGAATGAGCATGTACTGACTTCCCAGTCAGAAGGGAACATGGGCTGGCACCAGTTCTTTCATTTGACATTGGGTTTGTAGGTTTGTAAAATGGTAAGGAGTCAGTGTCAGAGGCAACTTCCCTGTATGCCTCTGGAAACAACTTTACTGCCCATATATCTGCCCCCTGACATGTACCATATATATATATATATATATATATATATATATATATATATATATATATATATATATATATATATACACACACCATATTCTATCGTATTCCACATTTGGATTGCCAATGCATAGATCATTTAGAACAATAGCATCCTATAAAATGTGAATTTAACAGGAATGTATGTGTAGAATCTATATAAGATTGTATGCCATCTCAGGGAGGGAATGGGGAGGGAGGGGAACAAAAATCTAAGAGATATGGAAGTGATTGTTGAACACCGAAAACAAATAAAATAAGTTAATTTTTAAAAATAGAAAAAAGTAAATGTTGAAAACTATCTTTTCATGTAATTGGAAAAAAATAAAATACTATTTAATGGGGAAAATAAAGACAATTATCTCAAAAAAAAAGAGCATCAATCTTAAATAAAAATGGAGGTCATCAAACTCTACATAAGAATCCCTACAGGCCACATATTGACTTAGAAAACATGTTAACCTTATCTATGCTTATTATATTTTTATTCATTTAATTATTTTCTAATTTCATTTTAACCTGATTCGGATCTCAGAAGTGTTATAGGCAGCTAGGTGGCTCAGTAGATGGAGGACTGGGTCAGAATGTTGGAAAAACTCATCCTCCTGAGTTCAAATCTGGCCTCAGAAACTTTCTAGCTATGTGATCCTGGGCAAGTCACTCAACTCTGTTTGCCTTAATTTCCTCATTTGTTAAACAAGCTGGAGAAAGAAGTACCAAACCACTTGAGTGTCTGCCAAGAAAACCCTAAATGGAGTCACAAAGAGTCAGACACAACTAAAATGACTAAACAATAATAGTGGTTGGTTGGTTGCTGTCCTTAGTTCTCAAAGAGGACCAAAATGGCATCTCTATGTCGGAGTCCAGGTGCAATGTGTCCCACTGTGACTGAGTATTGTGGACCTCATGCAGCCTATAGGCCACATGTTTACCACCTCTGTATTCTAAATTTGAGAATACAATAAAATGTACTTAATACCAAAAACAAGCTGAACCTAACTGGATGATTTAGCATCTGCTCTTCCTCGGATGATTCAGAAGACCCTTTATGATCTGACAGTGCTTTGAGGTCATCACTATGAAGAAAAGCATACCACAAATGCACACAGAAGTGCTGGTTATAGGGCTTTCTGGTTGATAGAACATAAGTAAACCCAACCTCTGCTGCTCATTGACACTACAGTATCAGGGTCACCACTCAGTTATTCTCCATTCCAACCATCTCATGTAAAAACTTGCGTGTGACCCTGAGCCATCCCTGGCAATATGCCTTTGTTCTGTTTCTAGATTATATCTGGCCTGACTTGAGGTTGGTATAGGGATCCACCATTCTGCTCTCCTGCTGCCAAGGACTGGGTATCATAAGTAAACTCCCCTACACAATCTAATTAACCTGAGACATCTATACTTATACAGTCAATGGGCACTTCTTTTTTCTGTATCCTAGTATTATCTCTCAAGGTCTGTGTCCCTACAATTGGCATATCAGGGCAGAACAGTTCAGGCCCTTTGCATTTGGCCTTACAATTGATGTTGCTGGCTGAGTAGCCTGTACTTGTACAAACCTTGTATCCTTATTCCTTTGGTAATCTGGTGAAGCCTATGGACCCCTTCTCAGAATCAAGTTTTAAATAATTGAAGGAAATAATAAATTTCAGTGGAAAATAAAGATGTATGTAATTTTTTCCGTCCAAGTTCACAGACTCCCTGAAATCTAAGCAAGGTAGAAAGTGGATAGAGCACCCTACTTGGAATCAGAAAGTCCTCATTTTGAACCCATTTCAAACACTCCCTAGCAGTGTGGCCCTAGGCAAGTCATTTAACCTCTCTGTAATCCAGTTTCTTTATCTGTAAAATAAGGATAATAATAGCACCTACCTCCTAGGGTTGTTGTGAGAATCAAATGAGATAATAACTATAAAGTGCTTTGCAAACCTCGAAGTGTTATATAAATGCTAATTATTATTCTTAGACCCCAAGTTAAGAATCTTTGGCTAGAATATTAAGCTAAATATAATAAGATAAAATTGAAAAGATATAAATATAAAATTTTACCTTTAAGGTCAAAAAATCCATTTCACATCTTCAAGATGAGATGGCTGTTCATCTGAAAAAGTTGAAGTTTTTACAGAATTGTAAATTTGTGTCACTGAACCCCAAAATGTAATGGGATCTTGATCTTCATTGAAATGGCTATTGTCCAGAAAAGAGAGAGGTGATGGTCCCCCTGTACTTGTACTGTGTCCTGGTCAGACACCATCAAGAATATTGTGTTTGGTTTTGGCTAACCCAATTTAGGAAGGACATTAACAACCTGGAGAGGGTCCAGAGGAAGGAATCAAAGACAGAGAAGGACCTTGTCATCGTGCTTGGAGGCACGGAGTCAAAGAAACTGGGGATGTTCTGCCTGGGAAAGAGAAAGTTTTGAGGATGGGGAGCTGAGAGGTAAGGTGAGAGGTATGAAAGCTATTGGCTTTGATATAGAAAAAGGATTAGCCTTGCTCTGCCTGGTCCCAGAGAAGAGCTATAAGCACTGGGTGGGAGTTTCAGGGAGGCAGATTTAAGCTCAATATGATGGGAATAGGGGGAACGCCTGACAGTACAATGCAAAAGCAGAGCAGTAGCAAGCTCTTTCCCCACCAAAGTCTTCAAGAAAAAGTCATTTGATTCCTTGTTAGACGAGGGAGCCAGCAGAGGAAGGTTTTTCATGTTCAACTACAAGTTTTTCCTTTCCAACTCTGGGATCCTGTGCCAATCCCTCTATCTCAGTTTCCTCATGTGCAAAATGAAAAGTCAGACTAAAATGGTCTCCCAGATCTTCCAGGCTGTGCCCTAAAAGTCTGTTTTTAGCTCAACAACTGATAGTGAAGGATTTGTGCCTTCCAGTTGAAAAGTATCTATTGCAAGCACTCAGCCTCTTAGCTAAGGAGGTGCTGTTTGTGTATTGTAAATCTTTTATGGAGGATCTACAGGGTGCGAGACTAGATTTAGCCCTGTCATCCCAATCATGGAGTTGGAGCTAGAAGGGACTTGTCAAGGTTATTGTATCAAATGAGATAGCCTGTGTAAAAGGTCTTTGTAAACCAAACACATTCGTAAATGTTAACTATTGTTATCACTGACTAGTCCCAGTTCTCTCATTTTTACAACTGAGGCCCAGAGAAGTAAGTGACTTGCCTAAGGCCACACAGAGAGTAGGTGTCAAAGGTGGGAGTAGATCCCAGCTCCTCTGACCACAGAACCAGCCTTCTTTCTATGGTGTCATGTAATCTCCCATCTTCAACATCCCAAAGATATGCTTTTGATGTCAAGACAAAGGGATGCTCAGTCTACGTTTCCCTAGACATGTGTAGGAAGCTTGGTGCGCGTGGAAGGATTGCTCACTGCCATACCCCAGGAGAAAAAGAAATTTAATATAATTAAGATACATCCCACTCACTTGGTGCCTTATGAATATCAAAGCGCTATCACATATATTATCTGACCTGATCTCACAACCACCCCAGGAGCTAAGCAGAACAGGTAGGTGCCATTCATTTATCCTCAAGGAAACTGAATCAAGCCAGAGTCATTTGGCACTGGGATTTCCCAGAAATGTTGCTGTCCCCGCTGATTGATTCCCTTGTCGCCATTTAGTACCTGAGGGGTTTTTTTTAATCATCTTAAGGTTTAATTAGGTTAACAGCATAGCTTTGCCATTAAAAAGATTTCACTGTCTCCAGACTCCCCGCCCCCCTTCTCCCAGTCCCTAGTTCTTCATTTTCAGAGGAATTCTATTGGATAGCCTAGCCTCAAGCATGTAATTACCATTAAGACAATTACCATGGACTAACTTAGCAAGCCTTGCCTATGTTTAACAACTGCAAGAGCTGGAGTAGAAAGATCAGCTTCTCCTTCTGGAATAAAAACTTGGCCATAACTAGGAGCACCTCCCTGTTCCTGCCCTTTAAAGCCCTGCAGAGTAATCTGTTACCTAATATTTGGGTACTTGTCTGTCTTCTATGATTTTAGCTTGATGGAATCTGTAACGACTTTGACTGGTAATTAGGAACAAATTAGGCAGCTAGGTGGAGCCATAGAGCATAGAGTGCCAGGCCTGGGATCAGGAAGACATCTTTCTGAGTTCAAATCTGGTCTCAGATACTTACGGAGATGTGTGACCCTTGTCAAGTCACGGAACCCTGTTTTCCTCATTTTCCTCATATGTAAAATGAGCTGGAGAAGGAAATGGCAAAACAAGAAAATCAAAAGCCAAGAAAACCCCAAATGAAGTCACAAGTGAAGACACAAATGAAACAACTGAACAGTAGTAATGGTGGTTCTGGGCAGAATAACCAGGATCCAAGTCTTCAACATCAAACTTTACTGTAATTTAGTTCAGTGAACATTTATTGAGTACTATGTGCTGCTTATTATTGCTATGTGCCAAACACCCTGCTAGCCACTGAGAACAGAAAGATGAGAAAAATGTAAGTTTCTGCCTTCAAAGAGCTCAATCAGCATTTATTAGGTGCCTACTATGTATGTACCGGGCACTGTACTAAGCACTGGGGATCCAAGAAAGGCCCAAAATGGTGCCTGCTCTCAAAAAAGGCTTTTTGTAAAAATTGGGTTTTTAGTTGGAACTTGAAGGAAGACAGGAGACAGACATAAGATAGGAAGAAAATTCTAGGCATGGGGGGGAGAGCCAATGAAAACCCACAGAATTCTGGAAAAGGAGGCTAATGTCACTGCATTGTAGGGTATCTGAAGGGGAATGAGATATAAGAAGACTAAGAAGGTAGGAGGGAGTCAGGTTGTAAAGGGCTTTGAATGCCAAACATAGAATAGAAAGAAACTTAAGCCAATGGTGTGATTTCAGTAGCCAGGCATAAGGTGAGGGGGAGGCTACCCCAGGGTAATATTTGTATCAGAAGAGAAGGGAGCATGTATTAGAAATGGTATGAAGGTAGAATCAATACAACTTGGCGATAGATTACATATTGCAGAGTCACACCTACAGAAAAAGTGGATAGTCAAAGAATGACACCTAGTTTTTAAGCCTGTGTAACCAAGAGGATGGTGGTGTTGTTGACAGTAATAGCATAGGTCAGAAGAGGGGAAAGTTAGGGGTGAATGATAATGAATTCAGTTTAGGACATTGAGTTGAGTCTCTGGTTCATGTGGTTTGAGATGAAAATGTGACTCTTGAAGGAAGGACAAAAGTTAGGTCTTCATAAGTAGATCTAAGAATTATCAACGTGGAAATGACATATGAATCCATGGGAGCTGATGAGATAATCAAGTGAAATAGCATAGAGGTAGAAGAGAAAAGATCCTGGGACTGAGCCCTGTGGGACACTCACTATTAGCAGTCATGATAAAAGATAAAGACTGATACAGAAAGGAAAATGAGCAAAAGGTCTAGAAAAAGAATCAACACAATGAATAAGAAGTTCTTTTTTCTTCTTTTTAAATAAGATTTTATTTTTTCAGTTACATGTAAAGATAAATTTTAACATTTTTTTTATTTTGAGGTCCAAGTTTTCTCCTTCCCTCTCTCAACTCCGTACTTCCCTAAGATGGTAAGCAATTTGATATAGGTTATATATGTACAATCATGTAAAACATATATGAATAAGCAGTTCAAAATAAAGGAAATCAAGCTGACAACTCTCAAGGAAGGGAAAAGTATTATAATACTTGAGGTCCCTCAAAATCACAAAAGTAACTGCAAGAACCTTCAGAGTAGTTCAGAAGATCAATAAAAGAGTTAAAAGAAGAAATAAAAACTAAATTGGTACAGAAATTAAGAGACTTAGAGCTTTCAAGTAAGAAAATTAATAAGACAAAAGGACAGAGAAGGTAGAATAAAAAGAAAACCCCTCCAAAACAGTAATTTCTCTAAAAAAAGAAAAAGAAAATGGCAGATTTGGAATACAAAAATACAGAAGCAGAAAAAAATTAAATAATCAAAAGATACAAGATTGGAAAAAGACATGAGGGTTGTTAATACAAAGATATTGAGCTTGAAGATAGGAGGATGTGAAAAGATAATCTAAAGATTACAGGTCTTCCTGGAGACATAATGTAAAAAAAAAACTTGTAAATAATACAGGAAAATTGCCCAAGTCATTGAAAGTAGAAGATAAAATTTAATCTGATCCAATCTGACAGGCATGTATCAAGCATCTACTCTATGACACAGACAACATCTATGGGCAAAGAATAGAAGGGCCGAAAGGAGAGAGGGTTAAAAAAATTTTTTTCAAGAGGAGGAAAGGATTGAATTAATATCTCTGAGATAAATAAAATATATTTCCTCATTAATAAATCAAAATGGGGGAGTAGTTGGAATAGTACAAAGGAAAACCTCTCAGGTAAGGAAAGGACCATAAGACTCAGAAAAGCATCATCATCTAGCCAGAAGTGATTAAAAAAAAAATAAGCAGGATGGGTGTGATTTTCTTAATTACTTATTGTGGAGACTTTGTGAGAGTCAGGATAGAGTGCTTTTGGACAGGTCCACAATAAATGAGTAGGAATAAGATTCCATCTACAGAGGGGGAAGACTCTAGGACCATGTTCCTCCAGAATTAGGAAGATGAATGAAGAATATAGGAATCTAGCAATGTACAGAGAGATTGAATACCTCAGAAAAAAATATCTCCTCTAAGCAGGTATGATATTTCTTGGGACTACTTCCCTCTCCAGTTGGGTCACTAAGGATAAAAATCTCAGAGGATGAGTGGACAGAGACATAGATGAAGAATGAGAATCTGACATCAAGAAAGAAAGATAGTGAAGGAAAGGAAAATAGAACTGAATCTCCAAATCTGAAGCACT
Source organism: Bettongia penicillata ogilbyi (assembly GCA_023548195.1). Classification (NCBI taxonomy): domain Eukaryota; kingdom Metazoa; phylum Chordata; class Mammalia; order Diprotodontia; family Potoroidae; genus Bettongia; species Bettongia penicillata. The sequence continues at coordinate 7,884,112 of JAJHZJ010000527.1, read as the reverse complement.
GCCACTACACCCCACAGCCTATTTTATGAAGTTATATTCCTCAGAATTAAGCTCTTAAGAGCGAGATGATGAGAGTAATGATGATGAAGGTAAGGCAAGAGAAAGGTCTATAATTGTATTAATTAGAACAGTTAAAGAAGAGAGCGAAGCTTTTGGTTCCCAGAAGCCTTATGCTAAACAGTGGTCATAAAGAGATTAAAGAATGTATAACTGCAGTCCATGAGTGAGAGATCAGACTCTAATGTATCTTAGGAAGAGAAAAGAATAAAAGAACTGAATTAATTAGCTTACTTTGGAAAGGGCACTACAAATGAATGCCATTCAAATTGTTTTTAATTTTTTTAGGATTTATTAATGTTTTATTTTTATATTACAAACATTTACAAATCATTCCAACCTTGTGAGAGATTGCTTGTAACAAAGTAAAAAAAAAATTAAGTAAAATAATCTTAGTGACCCCCATCTAAAAATGCATGCAACATTTCACATCTGTGGCATTCTCCTTTCTATTTTTTTTAAATGATCAGAAGTCTTATTTTCTCTCCTTCCCATCTCCCACACCAGTGGAAAAAAAGAAAAGAAAAACTATTTTTATTATAACAAATCTATATAGTGAAGCAAAATAAATTCCCATGATGGATACAGAAAGAGAGATATGCCACAGTGGAGAGAGCACCAGGCCTGGAGTCAAGAAGATCTGTTTTCAAATGTGGCCTCAGACACTTACTAGCTGTGTGACCTTGGGCAAGTCATTTCACTCTGCCTCGGTTTCATCATCTATAAGATGATCTAGAGAAGGAAATGGCAAACCACTGCAGTATCTTTGCCAAAAAAAAGCCTCAAATGGGGTCACAAAGAGTTGTTGGCATAGCACAACAAAAAATAGATTTCTCATTCTGCAACCTAAATTGATCAGCTGTCGTGGATGGCACTTTTCATCATCAGTCCTTTGGAATCATGAATGGTCATTGTATTAATCATAATTCTTACAGCTTTCAGAGTTGCTTGTTTTTACAGTGCTGTTGTTCCTGTATAAATTTCTAACCTAGTTTTGTTCATTCTCGCTCATTTCATTCTTTGTTATATTATAAAAGTCATCAAAATTGTTCATTTTGGTTATACTGATGTTATCATATATATTTTTATTCTAGTTCTGCTAATATAAGGATATCTTTCAATGTTTTTTTGAAATTCTCTATATCCTCATTCCTTATAACACAATAATACTCCAGCACATTCCTATACCACCATTTACTCAAGTCATTTCTCAATTGATTGGCATCCCCTTGTCTTCCACAACCCATTGCCACCACAAAAGTAGCTGCTATCAAGATTTTTGCATATATCGGATCTTTTCTTCTTTCTTTGGTCTCTTTTCCCAGCAGTGCTATGGCTGGGTCAAAGGGAACATCTTGTTTAGTCATTTTTGGCATGTAATTCCAAATTTCTTTCCAGAGGGGCTGCACCCATTTACAGCTCCACCAGTAGAACAACAGGAAAAGTGCCGATTTTCCCACAGTCCCTCCAACATTAATCATCTTCTTTTCTTTTGTCATCTTTGCTACTTTGATGAGTATGAGGTGGAATCTCAGAAAATTGCTTTAATTTAATTTCTCTAATTAGTAGTGATTTAGAACATTTGTTTCATGTGGCTGTAGATAGCCTGAGGTTTTTTTTCCCCTTGAGAACTGCCTGTTCGTGTTCTTAGGTCATTTATCAATTGGAGAAAGGTTCTTATTAGAAAATTTTCATCAGTTTTTTATAGAAGGTGTCCCAAAAGACTTTGGAGGTTAAAATGGAGTTGAGGAAGGCTTTCTGTAAAAGATAAGTTTTAGGAGAAACTTAAAAGTATCCAAGGAAGCCAGGAAGGAGAAAGGAGGGAGAACATTCCAAGTATGGGAAACAGAGAAAATGCTGGAATTAAGAAAAGGAGTAGAAAAGCAAAGAAACCAGAGTTACTGATTGAAAGAGTAGGTGACAGGAAATAAGAGCTTTGAATGCCAAATGATTTTTTATTTGCCTAAAAGACTTTTGAGACACCCTGTATTTTGGAAATAAGACTTTTCTCAAATACCTTGCTGGAAAGTTTTTTTGCCCTGTTAATTGTTCCCCTTTTTAGTTTTATTCAATTTATTTCTGCAAAAACTTTTAAATTTTATATCATCAAAGTTACTTAACCTTCTGTGAGCCTATCTAATCCTTGATTGTGAACTTTTCCTGTACCTATTATACACCTTACAGGTAATTTTTTTCCATGTTTCTCTAATTTGTTTATGATGTAATCTATTATATATTATCTAGGTCACATATTTTGGAGCTTATCTTTGTATAAGGTATGAATATTGATCTAAATCTAATTTCTTCCATACTACCATCCAATTTTCCAAGCAGTTTTTGTCAAATAGTCTTTATCGAAGTAGCTGAGGTCTTTGATTAGAAGTCTTTGAATGGAAAGCTTCTGTCCTGGGCCTTCTTAACTTTTCCCTCTATATTACCTTACTTGATGACCTCATCAATTCCCAAGAATTAAATTATCATCTCTATGACGATCATTCTCAAACATATCAATCCTGCCTTAACCTCTCTATTGACCTCTAGGTTTTATATCATCAGCTGCCTTTTAGGCATCTTGAACTGGATATCTCGTAGACATCTTAAATTTAACATGTCCAAAATTGAGCTCATCTTCCCCCTAAGTCTTCCCACACCCCCTTCTAAACTTCCATATTACCGTTAAGGCTACCACCATCCTCCCAATCTCCTAGGCTTGCAACCTTAGGTATCGTTCTCAATTTCTCGCTCTTCCCCCCCACATCCAATCTGCTACTATTCAGCCTACTGGTTCCACCTTTGCAACATCTCTCCAATATGACCCCTCTCTCCTCCAACATTGTCACCACTCTAATACAGGCCCTCATCACCTCACATTTGAATTATTGCAATAGCTGCTAGTGGGTCAGCCTGCATTAAATCTCTTCCCGTGTCAATCTATCCTCCATTTGACCACCAAAGTGATTTTCCTAAAGCTCAGGTCTGATCATATCACACCTCTCCTACTCAATAAACTCCAAGATTGCCTCCAAGATCAAACACAAAATGCTGTATTGTTTTTATAACCCAGCCCCCTTCTACTTTTCCAGTCATCTTACACCTTATTCCTCTCCATGTACTCTCCAAACCAGTGACACTGGCCTCCTGGCTCTTCACCAAAAAAACAAAGTAAAGGGGAGTAAAAGAAAAAGTAACAATATAAGAGAACAAAAAAATCTCAAGGAATTTGGGAGTAGGTAAGGGCAATGAAGGAAGGAGAGTTTGATGGGAGAGTTGGGAGGGGCTGGTAACCAAGGTCATATCTTTGTATAAGGTGTGAGACGTCATCTAGAGTCATAGGTCATACCAGCAAAACAAACCCAAGAGACTAAATGTTGGTTTAAACAGAAAGATATAGTTTGATGAAAGAAAACACATATATAGTATTTTAACCTTAAATGTGAATGATTTAAACTCCCCAATAAAACTGAAGAGAATAAAGGGATGGGTAAGAAAACAAATCATAGCAACGTGCTCCATAAATAAATAAAAACCCAGGTCATGGCTCGTAAGTATCTGAATCCAGATATGAACTCAAGTCTTACTGATTTCAGGCACAGTACTCTATCCATTGTGTCACCTAATTACAAATCATAGGTCATTGATTTAGAGCTGGAAGTGACTTTAGAACCCCCTCATTTTATGGATGAGAAACTGAAAGCCAGAGGATTAAGTAATATTCCCAAGTTCACACAGGAATATTGAAAACATAAACAAATGTAAAAAGGCAGAAATAACAAACTTAATATTTATAGATCAAAACTACATTAAAATATTGATTAGTAAAGAAAAAAGGAGCAAATGAGCCAAACCTAGATGGAGGAGGCTAAAAACAGACTGAGTGTATAAAAATATCATGCAAACAAATGTTTAAAAAAACCACGTGGCAACATAATGAAATTTATAGCATGTAGCTCAAACAGTTTTCTGAAGAAAAACCTAATTTTCTGAAAACATATAATTACAAAATAAAAAATGAACTTATGAATGTAGCATGCAGTTATGAAAAAAAACTAGGACATAAATTAACAACTTCAAAATAAGTTCAAAGTAAGAGAGCTTGACAATTACAAGAGAAATTTTTTAAAAGACAGAAATGAAAAGATTATTGAGCTGATAAACAAAACTAGAGATGTCTTTTTGAAAAGACTAACAAGATCAATAAGTCATCAGCTAACATCTTTAAAAACAGGAAAACCAAATTAGCAAAATCAAAAATGAGCAAAGTGAATTCACAATGAGCAGAAAGAAAATAAGGTGAATTTGGGAATTACTATTCCAAATGACATGCCAGTCAAAGTCAAAAGAAATTCACACCTTTCAGGAGTGAGGCAAAGGACGACTAGGATAGGATTCTTTATACGTTATCAGACATGGAATTGCACTAGGCATTCTTGTTTAATTGTTGTGCTTTGTTGCAAGCAAGGAATCAATCTTTTTTGGTGGGCAGAGGTATTTCCAAAAAGGACTATAATATAAGAACAAAATATATTAATACTGCTTTAAGAAACTCAAAGGAAATTTATGAGTTTCTTCAAAAATCTAAATAGCTAAATTAAAATGGAAATTTTAAATTATCCAATCTCAGAAGGAGATATTATTATATATATTAAATACTGAAGGATAAAGTCTTGGTCTAGATGAATTAATAATTTAATTCTATCAAATGTTCAAACAACTACTAATGTTTTAGCTACAAAAATTGTTTTCAGAGGTAAACAGCAAAGAGAAGCCATAAAGAACTCATTACAGTTGAACTGTTTACATTCCTACATGGAAAGATGATAATTGTAACTTATGAGACCTTTTTCCATATTAGGGTAGCTAGAGCTATTGTTTTGAGCTAGAATATATATGTAGCTGTGTATGAATGTGTATTTATATATGTGTATGTATATATGTAGGCAGGTATATGTATATGGATGTATATGTGTATGTATATACATATACAGAGACAGAGGGCACAAGATGAGCTAACTATGAAGGAGAATACCTAAAAAATAAAATTTACTATTGAGCAGAATGTCCTAGGTGTAAGAGAAAGAGAGAGGTAGAATGTAACAAATCATCTCACATAAAAGAGGCAAGAAAGAACTTTTACAATGAAGGGGAAGAGAGGGGGGAGATGAAAGGGAATACGTGAGCCTTACTCTCATGGGATTTGGCTTAAGGAGGGAATAACACACTCATTTGGGAATGGAAATCTATTTTACACTGCAGGAAGAGAGGAGGGAATAGGATAGGAGAAGGAAGATAATAGAAGGGACAGCAAATTGGGGAAAGGTATAATCAGGAGCTAACACTATTGGAGGGGGACAGGTCAAGGATGGAGTAAATGGAAGGCAGGACAGGACAGAGGGAAATGTGGTTAGTCTTTCACAACCTAACTGTTATGGAAGTGTTTTGCATGGCTACACATGTATGACCTATATTGAATTGCTTTCTTTCTCAATGAAAGTGGGTGGGGAGGGAGGAAGGGAGAGAATAAGGAACTCAAAACTTTAAAAATGAATGTTAAAAATTGTTTTTGCATGCAATTGGGAAATAAGATGTACAGGCAATAGGATATAGGAATCTATTTTGCCCTACAGGAAAATGGAGGGGAAGGGAATGAAGCAGGGGGAGTAATAGAAAGGAGGACAGATTGGAGGAAGGGGTGGATGGGTGCATGTTGTCCTGCAGTGGGGGGTGGGGAGAGATGGGGAGAAATTTTTGAATTCTAATTCTTGTGGAAGTGAATGTTGAGAACTGAAAATAAATAAATTCTATAAAATTTTAAAAAAATTATTTTCAGTAACAGAAAAATAAGCTCTTTTAGACTCCTTTTATGGAACTAATGTGATTATAACAACTAAAACATGGAGGAATAAAGTAGAGAAAAAGAACTGTGGATCAATTGCAATAATAAATATTGATGCAAAAAAAATTAAATAAAATCTTCACCAAAAAGATACAAGTTCCAAAAAATTCAATATGACCATCCAATATTGTGATTCATTCCAGAAGAGATGGCTCCACATTAGGAAAATAATTAGCATAAGTAAGCCTACGAAAAAAAAAACTATGGCTATATCAATATATTACCCAAAAAGCCCTTGACAAAATGTAGCATACATTTGTATAAAAAACCCTAAAAGACATAAGCATCTAAGGTGATAATGGTCAAAAGAATACATACATACATACATATATACATACATATATGTGTTTGCATGTGTACACATATATATGAAACTAAAACCCATCCTTATTTGCAATGAAAAATGTGTTTGCATGTGTATACATATATATGAAACTAAAACCCATCCTTATTTGCAATGAAAAATACTAGTAGTTTTCCAAATAAGTACAAAAATAGAACAATGATTTTTCTTCTCTTTATTATTGCTTGACATGGTCCTAAAATGGTACAATATCTGGTCACTGGAGTCAGATGGCTCTGGAGGAGAAGTGAGGCTGGTGATCTGCACAGCTCTGCCTCACTCAAAACAAAGTCAAGTGCAAGTCATGTCATTATTTCTCTGATAGCATGGTCATCTTCGGCAGCGAAGGACTAACACACACAAAATGATACAACAGCAATAGATGGATAAAAATTAAAGGTATGAGCATCAACAAAGAGGAGATAAAATTATCTCTATTATCAGATGATATGATAGTTTACTTAGGAAACTCCAAAGAATCAGTGGATAAACTAATCAAAATCATTAATAGCTTTGGGAAAGAAACAGGATACAAGATAAGCCCATAAAAACCATTACTATTTCTGCTCATTACTAACAAGAATCAGGAGAAAATTACATGAAGAGGAAGTACTTTCAGAATAACAACAAAGTGTATAAAATATCTGGAAGTTATAAGAAATATTCTTTATAGAAATGAAGGAAAACCAACAATTAAAGCAACATTCTTTTGTCACAATTGGATCACACCAATATAACATTGGTTCTACCTAAATTAATTTATGAATTTCATGTTCTTTCAAACAACCAACAAATTACTTTACAGAACTTTATGGAACCATCTTCAGTCACTCAGGTCTAGGGTCACATTTCCTCCCTGCCATGTTGAATCTGTGACCAAGTCCTGTCCATTCTTCCTTCAAAACATCTCTTGTATGACCTCCTTTTCTCCTTTGACACCATCACAACCCTGATGCAGGCCCTTATCACCTTACACCCAAGACTACTGCTTGGTCTCCTTGTCTCAAGTTTCTCACTCTTCCAGTTCATTCTGTCCTAAGCAATCAGCGATCTTCCTAAATTTCAGGTCTGACCATATCCCTTCCCTATTCAATATCCAATGACGCCACTTACCTCCAGGATCAAATATAACATCCTGATTGACTTTTAAATCCCTTCTTAATCTGCCTCCTTTTTACCTTTCCAATCTCTTACACTTTACTCCCTGCCACACATTATGATCCAACTATGTTGGTCTTCTTCCTGTTCTTCACACACAAGACATTCTCTCTCCCAATTCGGTGTATTTTCACTGACTGTTCCCAGTGCCTGGAATGTCCTTTTTCCTGAGTTGCTTACTTCAAGCCACACTGCCTGACACATAGTATCTCCAATTTCTCCTGCATATATTTGCATTGTGCATATTGTTTGTTGTTTGTATACTGTCTACCCCATAAAACGGTGAGGTCTTTCATGACATAGTGTGTTTTTTCATTGCTTTTTTTTCTGTCTTCAATCTAGTGCTTAGCACAATGCCTTGCACATAGGAAGTCCTTAATAAATACTCTAGACTAGTGACCTTGACTTCTCTTCCTGGCAAAATTCCCTAATGCATGATTTTTTTCCACTTTTTTAAAATTTTATTTTTATTTTTAGTTCCAAATTTTCTCCTTCCTTCCACCCCTTCAAAGAGAAGGCAAGAAATTCAATACCTAATATAGATATGAAGTCATGCAAAATATATTTCCATATTAGCCCTATTAAAATTTTTTTAAAAGAAAAAGAAAGGGGAAGAAAAAGCTTCAATCTGCACTCTGAGTTCATCAGTTCTTTGTCTATCTCTAGGTGAATAACATTTTACATCATGACAGTCCTTTGGGCTTCCAGTGGAGCATTGTATTGATCAGTGTTACTAAGTCTTTCACAGTTGATTAGCTTTGCAATATTGCTTTTACTGTATAGATTGTTCTCCTGGTTCTTCTCACTTCATTTTGTATCAGTTTGTATGTTTTCCCAGGTTTTTCTGAAACTATCCTGCTCATCATTTCTTATAGCACAGTATGGCTGGTCATCCCCTCAATTTCCAATTCTTTGCCACCAGAAAAAGCACTGCTATAAATATTTTTACATATATTAGTCCTTTTCCTTTTTCTTTGATCTCCTTGGGATATAGATCTGGTAGCAGTATTGTTGTGTCAAAGGATGTGGTAGTTTTATAGCCCTTTGGGCATAATTCCAAATCGTTCTTCAGAATAGATAGACCAGTTCACAACTCTCTCATCAGTGTACTAGTGTTCCTATTTCTCCTACATCACCTACAGCATTTGCCATTTTCCCTTTCTCTCATCTCTTAGTCAATCTGATGAGTGTGGGGTAGTACGTAAGAGTGGTCTTAATTTATATTTCTCTAAATTATTAGTGATTTAAAGCATTTTTCCTATAGCTTCTGAGAGTTTTGATTTCTTCCTCTGAAAAACTGCCTGTTTATATCTTTTGGTCATTTATCAAATGGGGAATGGCTCCTGTTTACAAATTTGGTTCAATTCTCTTTATATTTGAGAAATGAAACATTTATCAGAGAAACTTGCTACAAACATTTTTCCCTTTTTCCTACTCTTCTAATTTTCGTTTCATTGGTTTTCTAATGTATGATTAAAAGTATGGTTTAGCTACATCAAAAACATGACATGCCAGAACCCCTTTTTGACAGAGCTGCTAGACTGATTGGTCAGGGAAATATTAAGGTACAATCTACCTAGATTTCCTTAAAACATTTGACAGAATCTCACATGTTATTCTTACCTATGAGCTGGAGAGGTATAGGCTGGCCCATTGTAAAGGCAAAACTAGAATATCTACATGCAAAAGAAGAAGGAGAACAAGAAAAAGAAGAGAAAATTCAACGTCAATTTGAAATAAGATATCTACTGGAGTATACTAGGGCATTTGACCTGTGTGCCTTTTTAGCTTTATTGATGATTTGAATAAAGGGATAGATGGATGACCTTGTCAGTTACATTATATGACTCAAAGCTGAGAGATACCTAACATGATCTATGACAAATTCTAGATCCCAAAAGATCCTGAAAAGTTGGAACATTTGGCTATTAGGTTTAATAGTTTAATAGAGAGTAAGGCAAAACCCTACCCTGGAGTTCAAAAAAATGAACTTCACAAGTGTGAGATGGAAGAGTTATGGCTAGGTCACAATTGATATGAAAAAACATCTAAGGATTTTAGTGAATATCTCTTTCAATATGAGGGAACAATGTAATATGGTATAGTGCAATCTTGGGCTTCATTTAAAGAGATAATTTCTGGAGCTAGGGAAAGGGTAAAAGAAGCAACTGAAATAGGAAAAAGAGCACTAGACCTTCAGTCAGTAGATATCTCAATTCAAAACTCTTCTTTAGCTATTACTAGATAGGTGGCCATTATAAATCATTTAACTTTTCAAAGTCTCAGTTTCTGCAACTATAAATTGGGAATGATAATACCTAGAGTACCTAACTCAGAGTTGTTGTAAAATTCAAATGAGATCATGTATATAATGCAGTTATCATTAGTATTACCATTATTATAGACCTACTATTCTGTTCCCTGATGAGAATACTCCTAAAATATTGTGCTCAGTTCTGATCACCTCGTTTCAAGAAAAATACACTGGAGAGCATACAGGGGAAAATCATTAAGATGGTGAAGTCTCATCTCTTCTACCCCTCCCACCCCCAACTAAGCAAACTGAGGAAAACATTTTCTCAACAATTTACACCCAATGTTTTCTTTTTGTCTTCTGCTTACCTAGTTGGAGAGAAACAGATTCATGAATAGCCTGAACAGCAAGTTGTGGACTCTGCAAAGTGACATAAAAGGTCTACATGAAATATGTAGGAAACAAGGAAGGACCTTGGAAGTGGAGGAGCTCTCCATTCATGAGATGGAAAGCAACATCAGCCTGGTAAGAGCATCTGCTGTCATGGGGGAGGTCTGAGAAGGCTAGAACTGGTCTTTTATCCACTAATCAAATGTACTTCCTGAGTACTTGCTGTGTGCAGCATATACACTTTGAAATTACAAAAGAAATAGGAAATGCTATTCCGGATCTAATACATATATGTGTATATGTATACATACACACACACACACACACACATACACACACTGTGCAAAGTTCCATGCTAAATTCTGAAAACACAAAAATGAAAAAGTACAGAGTTCTTAACCCTCAGGAATTTTCAGCTTAATATTTTACTGTCTACTTCCTAGATCAAATACATCTAGAACTACAGAGATCTAACTGCTTTCATGTCTAGACCTTCCCATTGGCTATTGCTACAGTATTTCAAAAATATGTAGACCTTCTGCCTAATATATAGTATATTTCCTCCTAAAGGTTCTTCACAAGTCTTCTAAACAAGCTGCAAAAATAAAAACCCTCCCACCTGACTAGAACTGGCCTCTTTTACCATTAGCATACCATATCCTATCTCACCCTGAGTATTTATACATTTCTTTTTAGAGCCAGAGAGCATGTGTGTGTTCATCCTTCATTGCCAAAGAAGACCATGCCATCAGAGAAATGATGGTATGACTTGCACTTGACTTTGTTTTGAGTGAGGGAGGGCTGTTCAGGTCACCAGCCTCACTTCTCCTCCACAGCCATCTGAATCCAGTGATCAGGTATTCATCAGAATGACTAGAGATGACCCAGGATGAGGCAACTGGGATTAAGTGACTTGCCCAAGGTCATACAGCCAGTGAGTATCAAGTGTCTGAGGTGAGATTTGAATTTAGGTCCTCCTGACTCCTGCACTGGTGCTGTATCCACTGCACCACCTAGCTCTCCATCAGTGAATATCTGGTCACTGGATTCAGATGGCTGTGGAGAAGAAGTGAGGCTGGTGACCTACACAGCTGTCCCTCACTCAAAACAAAGTCAAGTGCCAGTCATGTCATTATTTCTCTGATGGCATGGTCTTCTTCAGCAACAAAGGACGAATACACAAGATATCCTACCAGGACCTGATCTGATCATCATTGCAAGTACCTTTTGCTCTGAGCTGCTTCTAATGTCCAGACAGTACATCAGTCAGGCTAGGTGATTTTATTGCAGGATGAGAATCCCTATCTCTTCGGAGACTCTGGGGCCAACCTTTCAAAATGCCATCAGACAATCTTCAGATTTATACAAGCGCACTTGGGGGAATCAGGTACAAAACTAATTCTTTTGGGGAGTGTTGGGGATAGTATTTCATGTCTCCAAGGTTTGGGATTATTTTTTTTAAGTTTCTTTATTTTTTTGGCAGCTAGGTGGTACAATGGATAGAGCATCAGGTCTGGAATCAGGAAGAACAGATTTCAAACCTGTCCTCAAACATGTACTGTCTCTGTGACCCTGGGCTAGTCATTTAACTTTGCCTCTTTTCCTCATCTGTAAAATGAGCTGGAGAAGGAAATGGCAAACCACTCTAGTACCTTTGCCAAGAAAACCCCAAAGGGGGTCACAAAAAGTCAAATATGAAATAAAAAAAAACAAAAACAAACCCACAACAAAAAACAAAAAAATGTATATGTCTGTGCGTGAGATATATATGAGAGAGACACATAAACACAGGATTAGGGTTAAGGTTAGGGTGTGAATTTAGGGTTAGGGATAGGGATAGAAGACATGTATATATAAGAGACACACATAAAAAGGTTTATGTACAGCTTGCTTTTTTATGTATACAACATATATACAATAAATTCAACTCAGAGCTTTCAAAGCTGTCCTGTTTGTAATTTCTTGCTTTTTTTCTGTTCTCTTCATGATATTATTTTTTTTAAATCTCAATAACCATCTTTTCTTTCTTTTCTTTTTCATTTTTATTTTGCCATCCTATGCCTAGCCTCTCTCACCCTCCTATCTGTCCCCACTGGGGAAAAAAAAATAAGCAAAGAAAAGCAAAGCTTTTAGGACAGTCATAATCAAGACAAATTCCTGCACTGGTTATGTCTCCAAGGTTCAGTTTTCCCCCAAATTCCTTATTTGCCTTTATAACTTTGTCTTTGAATCATTGATAAACTTGGAAGGGATGTTGATCACATGGACCCATGGCTGAGTCTTAATGTTACCCTCTGGTTTGCCATCTTATCAATAGCTGGGCCCATTAGAGTTGTCATGAAGTTTCTGGTCTTCTTTAATTGTGTCTGCTAGGCCACAGCACTTGCCACCTCAATGAAGAGATGAAAAATTACTGGTCTGCAATGCTCTGGAAATCCTGCTAACACAAACATTTCTACTTCAACCTATTGAGCATTTCTACCCCTTTTCCCAGGGAGTACCAGCTATAGGAGAAACCCTTCAGTTTTCCTAGGAGTTTGAGAAAGGATGTGAACTTAATTTCCTTTTCTATTAATATTACCCTTGGCTCCACAATTATATCTAGATTCCTCTGCCAGATGTAGGGAGAGATTTTCATATTGCTGCAGCAAGTTTTACTTATTAAGCAATTCTCTTCTGAGACAGGAGAGTCATGTGACCAAGAGCCCCTGCAGGTCTCTGTTCATACACCCGGCATTTCCCTTTTTCTAATTGCTGGAGAGATGGTCCAACAGCATGAATCCACAGTCAAAGGGTTCCTGGTTCTTTCCGGCACTTACAACAGAATTTAAATTGCTTCCCCATGTAAGCACAAATAGTTAGGTATAGACTTGTATTCATTCTGTCATCTTCTACAGATATGCAATCATGCCAGCTGCCATCACCACCTTTCTTTTTTTTACCCATCTGTTTATTCCGGGAGCACAGATCTACACTGACAGGCCTCCATTCTGAAAGCCATATCCACATATGACCAAGTGCTCTCCCATGGATTTGCTGTGTCTGCTGGAAACTAAACTTGGGAAAGACTAATGAGGTTAGCTCAGAAGAAAGAGGCAAAAGACAAAATTCTCTGTTATTACAGCATATAGGGCTTGAGAGAGAAGTGCAAATTTCAGGGGAAATAAGCATGAGAAACTGAAGGTTTTACTCAAGCTTACAATGTTTTCAATGGAAAACTGAGCCCTAATGGAATCGTTTGACTAAATGCTAAGTTGGTAAGAATTGGACTCAGTCAGAAAGGGTAGGAAGGGGGAAAGGGAAGCAATATAGTCCATATATTGGAGATATTATTTACACACACTCCAAAACTCAGAAATCGACAGAACTTCTGAGTTAAGTTGAAAGGGTAAATTAAAAATTAAGTAGCTAGAGAGGAAAACTTTGGGCTGTCAACTGGATCTTTAAAGTCAATGGTTTTTAATTTTGCTTTCAATGAACATCCATTATTGGTTTTGCTGACCTGACAGTTCATCTTCTTTCCTTGTCCATAAGTTATATATACTTCAGGTAGGGGTTGACCTACATAAAATAGATGGAAGGTGCTTTCCAACTCTGTAATTCTGTGATCTACTCAATTATAAAGGAGATAGATAGTGTAATAAGGAGATGCATAACCAGGTAGAGAAGGTGCAAGAGGCTCTCTTCATAGAATTTCTTAGAACATCTTTAGGCTTGATGATGACAGGAGACTCTCTCTTTACTCAGATTTTCACTAGAAAAAGAAATGATATAGGAGACTTCATATTGTCACTCTAGTAATTGCAGCGTCTTAAGGACAGGATATCAGCATGAAATTTAGAATAGGTAAGATAGATGCCCATCTGGATTTGGTTCTTACAAAAGCAGAAATGCATCAAAGACTAAAAGAGAGAATTAGATCTTAGCAGAGGGGGCAACAAATTGATATCATATGTAATAATTGGGGATAGAAAGAGAAATTTCAGTAAACTAAGAAAAATGAAACTCCAGGAAATTTAAAGTGTTGATAAGAAGAAAATCTAAAGAGCAAAAAGTAATCAGGGATGCTTTATTTAGAAAAAAAAAATTTTGCATACAGGTATCAAGATAAGCTTGACCCTAAAGGGCAGAAGATACACCTTCCAAGAACACAAAAGGTAATAGATAAACATTATTTAGTGTTAGGAGGCAAAACAAGAACTACAAGGAAAATGTCACACACTTACATTAGGAAGAAAAATTGATAACAATATCTGCAAAAAGGTAGTAGGATTTTTTTTTTTACTTCTGTCTTAAACAAACAGAACTGTGATCAAATAACCAGAACGATTACTCCCTGCAAAGAGACAGCAGGGCGTAAAGTTGGACGTAGGCAAATCAGAAGGGCACTGAAGGAATTGGCAGGTGTTTTTGCGGAACTGCGGAGATTTCTGAGAACTTAAAAAGGAAGAGGATGAGTAAGTCCCTAAAGACTAGAAAAGTGCCAATGATATTTTCAGGTTTTTGTTGTTTTTTTTAAACGGTCAGAAAGGGCACTTCCGGTAATTATGGGAGCGGTTAACTTGGATGACAGGGAAGATGCTAACCCTAATCATGAATCAATTAACATCATCCTGAAAAGCCCAAACTCTTGGGGTAACAGCCAGCACAGCCCCTTCAAAAAGCAAATCAGGCCAGACCAATTAATTTGCTTTCCTTTCATAATCAAATGAGAGACCCCTGAGCTAAGGGGGGAAGCAAGAGCCATTTAGAACCAACAGAGCTAATCTATTAGGGTATCAGTGGACAACAAGCTGACTAGGCATAGAAACCAGTTCCTGTAGGAAGTTATGGCTTAGAGATAGATACAAGCCCTGCCTGCAACCTGTTCTGGACCAGATGACCCCTGGAAATATGGCCTAGCCCAGTGATTCTGAGATTTTTATTCTAATTACTAATCAAGTTGCTATTAAATTATGTCCAACTTGCTTGATTTCTCCAGATCTCCATTTGGAGGTCAAAATAGAAGCTTATAAAATATTCATATCTTCATTGTATGGAAAGAAAACATTTCCACAACAGAAGGGTAACAGGAAATGCAATGATGCCTTCAATTATACTTTTCTTTGACTCATATGCAAATGAAATAGAAACAATTCTTTAGCAGCCCATTTCTATTCACTTTGAATTAAGGAAAATAAAAACCTTTTGAACAGATGAGAATAAATAAGTGGAAATTTAAAACGATCCAAATACATCCAGGCATTCCTCCAAGTCTCCTGAATGTCAATGATGTCTGAATGTGAAATGCCCTTCTCTTGTCTTCTCCTTATTGCTCTGTTACGGGATGCTTTGTTTCAGCCAAAAGAATATAAAACTATCTAAGAAATGTTTCAAGTGGTGACTCTGGAGACAAACACCACAGTTTTTCAGCAGACAGAAATAGTCTCAGAATGTCTTTATAACAAGTAAGATGGTATAAAACATACCTCTATTCCCTGATACTAGGGAGGAGTAGACTGCTTCTGCCGGATCAGCTGGTTTATAGAGTTCTTTGCACCTTTACAGATGTCTAAGATGCCATGTTATACCAATCTAGTGCAAAATTGGAAGCTGTCAATATTATCTTCATGTTAAGAAAATCATGAGTTTTTTGCACTCAAGGGTTGTCACTATTTGTAGCACTTGTTTCTGCTGTCAGGAAATTTCCATGCTTCATTTAGGATATGAATACAAATAAGTTTAGGGTTTATGGAGGAGGTGGCTTTTAAAAAAAAATAAAATAAAATTTTAAAAGTTTCTTCCATCATTTTTCTGGACGATAAGAAAAATACACCCTTGCAGTGAGAAGAGGAGACAAAGGAAGGAGAGGTAACTAACAAGGTGATAAAGTGCCCAATATTAGTTTCTCATCAGGTAAAGTTACTCACCAAGTAACACAACAATTCAACACTATTGGGATAACCTTACCCTTCCTATTTTCTAATGATCCAAGGTTGTTATCAGTTTGAAGATGAATCCTCACTAAGTCAACCTCTGAAAGAAAGGGAATCTAAAAGGAATAAGATATGCAAAGGCATTTTGTTTGCTAGTAATAATATCCAACAGAGGATGCTATCGATGAATCTTTACTTATTTGATCATCTCTCCCCTATTTTACAATCCACCAGCATTTAAGTTTCCATAAGCCTATCCTCTGTTACCAGGGCTGTGGCTGGTATGATAACATAGCAGGTTCTCTGCCTTCCTTGCTACCACCTTAAGACATGGGGCTTCTTCTTGTCACAGCAGCCTTAGGAGTATCCCATGACACTTTGCTTTCCTTGTACCCCTCCTCCACTTTTCTTTATTCTGCCCCCCCACAACTAACATTTATTTTTTCTCCCTCCCACCATTGGAAAAAGACAAAGAAAACTAGTAACAAATATGCAGAATCAAACAAAACAAAGTTCACATCGGTCATGAGAAATGTGTCTCATTCTGCAGCTTGAGTCCAATCTCTCTGGAAGAGGTGGATAGCACCATTATTATCAGTCTCCTGAAACTGTGGTTGGTTATTACCATATATTGTTCAACTATCCCCTAATTGATGGACACTCCTTTAGTTTCTAGTTTGAGGCTACTAGGAAAAGAGCTATTCTAAATATTTTCATATGCGTAGGTCCTTTTCCTCTATAATCTCTTTGGGGTATAGACCTAGTAGTGTACCCCTCCTCAGATAGAAGTAAATCACCAGAACTGCCTCACACTCTCAGGCCATTCTTCTTGAATACAGTAATCCCTACTTTGTCAGAAGCAATGAGATCATATAAGATCCTAAACTCAAACCAGATTGGTATATAGAGTTGATACTCTATTCACCAAGCCCAAGTAGTTTCTACTGATGACTTTATATCCAGTAGCTCATCTGACCCAAAGGTTAGGTTAGCTTTAATTTCAGTGTTCCATTTTGCCTAACTCTTAGAATGGTCTACATTCACTTTCTCCTTCCAGGTGTATGTCTGTCTGTCTGTTCTTCTCCCTTTCCCTCTCTCTCCTCTGTCTTGTTCAATCTGAGGTACGCTTGCCCCAGCTGCCCAAGAAATCTATTTCTCATGCATTCCCACCTGCTTCTCTCTTTCTGGGTCTAAGTTAAGTTGAGATTCCTTTTACCAGCCTATCTGAGAAGTCTATGTAACTTCTGATCTTAAAACTATTGGGAAGAATATTCCATTGAAATTAGAAATTCATTGATTTGGGCACTTTATCCACAAGTACAGATCACAATCTCATCTTATGCAATTCTTGTACATTTCCTCCCATAAACCCTTTGGGTCTTTTAAGTATTCCGTGAGCACCAGAGCAGCACTTGGGTTCTTTTCCTATATTCCTATATTCCTATATGATCAGGACACCTAATCATAGGTGTCCTAGGTGATATATTCTTGAATCTTCTTATATTCCTGTCATTGATGATAAACATGCCACAGCCTTCCTCAGTACACCTTGCATCTTCTCTTTGTCTTGTCAGTCACTAACTTAGAATGAACTAAAATATCTTACAAGTATCTCCTCCTCTTGCCTTTCCTCATCTCTCTTCTTTTTCTCTCAGCCTAGAGCCAATTATCTGTCCCCGGAAGAATCCAGAGAAGCAGCTCTCACTCCCCGTGCTTAACCACCTTCCACATACATGTAAATATTGGCATACCAAGAATCTCAGACACTGAAAAACATGCAAAAGAGAGAGGATTCACCAGGTTCACCAAACCACACTTGTTTAGCTTAGCATATTTGGTCACTATGCTCATGGAGCAAAGGTTCTTAGTCCATTCCCTAGAGATAGCCATTAGCTTTGATTCATTTACATATAAGTATATGTATATATACATATGTGTATATACACACATATACACATACACCCCTACATTGAACACCTATTATGTGCTAGATGCTTTGAAGGTGACAAAACAATATAAGGTATGATCCCCCCTCACAAGGATTTACAATCTAGTAGAAAGATCTGATGTGTACATGAATAATCTGAAGGCAGTATATCATAGGTACCCTGTGGTTGGCACAAAAAATAAATAGTATAGAAAGTCAGAGGCCAGGACTACTGGGTTAATTAGAGAAAGTTCCACGGAGGTAGAATTTGAGCAGGATTTTGTAGGTTGAACAGGCTGCTTTGTTAACCCTAACAACAATCTTTCAAGTGAATGTCATCGGTCTCAAAAGAGCAGTAAAGGTGTAGATGGATCGATGTACATCCATCACCTCTAAGGGAAGAGATGATTCAAAGAACATGGTCTAGTGATGGTGCAAGTCTTGTGACATGTTTGTAGAGGAACAAAAATATTCATTAGAAATCTGCATATGTTTGGGTCATGACTATTTGGTTCATCTTCCCAACTAAATAATGAGATCTTGAAGTACAAGGGTCATGTATTCTACTTCCCTTGCATTTTCTATCACACTTAGCACATGGCTACATACAATGGACTTAGTAAATGTTTGTTGAATGAATGAATGAATGATGTTGAATGACAACTTCATTAAAAATTTTTTTCTATTTTTCTATTGCAGTTATCAAAATAAAATAATGTCTGTTACAGTAATTTGTCAGCCTTACAGCACCATATGAACATAAGAGATAGGAGGAAACTTTATTTGTGAACTATAAACCACAATACAAATAGAAGACAGCCTTGTTATTTGTTGTTTGCTATCATCATCCTCAGCATCATTATTATAATTCCAGTGTAAGCAGCAGCTGCAAGCAGAGTTTGGATGCTGTAACCAGGCCCGTCAGATGCAACTCCATCAGCTAAAGGAAAGGTTGCTGGCTCTTCAGCAGGAACTGGAGATTCGCACAGAAGAATTACAGTCTTCTTACTGCTCACTCTTACAATATCAGTCCATCCTGGATAAGCAGACCTGTGACCTAGAAATGCTTCACCAGCATTGCCATATGAGGGAGGATGAGGTATGGGTTACAACTGCTCTTCATCAAAGTTGTCTCTTCTTTGCATCTGCTTTCTGTTCCCTTTAGGCTTGGTTTTCACAGATAACTCTTTCTGGTACAGCAACTAGGGCCGTCCAATCTACCTTTCTTCAGGAAAGTCAGATTAAATCCTCCTAGATGACTGAGTTTGGCTATTGGTCAAACAAACATTAATCAAGTCAATTCATAAGCATTTATCAAATATCTGCTATGTGCCAGTTACCTACTATATGCTAACTACTTGGAATAAAAACAAAGACAGTCCTTATAATCTTATGGGGAAGACAACCAACAAAAAGAAGCTGAAAATCACTGGGAGAGGGGAAGGGGAGAAGGAAGGTATCCCACATGAGGAGAGATCCAGAGATTCCAAAAGCTGGTGGGAAATGGGGAGAAAAACTATGCTGAGCCCCCTCCTTAAATAGAGACCCTGGAGCCCATGGCCCTGCCTTCGAGTCACAGGATCCAATCAGAGGTTCAGAGGGGACCAACGAGAAGTGAGGACCAGGCAGATTCAGTCTTATAGCATAATGAGATTTCCCATTGATGGGTTTCCCAGGGAGGGAAGGAAGACAGGGATTCCAGAGAAGTCCAAAGGCAGGGCATCTGGTGGAAAAGTTTTTATAGTATAATCTCCAATATTAACATCACATATCCAGTTAAGATGTGTTGTAGAATATGGTGTAAGGATGTGGTCTAAGCCTAATTTCTGCCAGACGTCTTTCCAGTTTTCCCAGCAGATTTTATCAAATAAGGAGTTCTTCCTAAATAGGTTTTTTAATACAACATTGAGTTCCATTGCTTCTGATTCTCCCTTATTTAGTTCTTTCTATTGATCTTTCTCTATATGTTCTTAACCAGTACTAAATAGTTTTGATGACTACTGCTTTATAATATAGTTGGATGTCTAGAAAGGCCATCCTTCTTTTGCCCCTAACTCTTTTCATTATTTCTCTTGATATTCCAGACTTTTCCTTTTTCAAAATGAACTTTATTAATTTTTTTTAGTTCTATAAAGTATCCTTTTGATAATTTGCTTGATTCAGCATTAAAATATAAATTAACTCTGGTAGCATTAGCATTTTTACTATATTGAGACAACCCAGCCATAAGCACTGAATATTCCTCCAGCTATTTAAATTGTTCTTTATTTATTTAAGAAAAGCTTTATAATTAAATCTATACAAATATTCTGTGTGTTTTCATGCATTTTGTAGTTATTTGGATTGAGATAGAATATTCTAATTGGTCTCCTGGCTTCAACTCTCTTCCCACTCCAATCTGTCTTCCACTCAACTGCCAAAATGACTTTCCTAAAATTCATGTCACCTCACTGCTCAGTAAACTCCAGTTGTTTCCCTGCTACATCCAGGATTAAATGTAAACTCTTCTCTCTGGTATTTAAAGTCCTTCCCTGCCTGGCCCCTTCCTACCTTTCCAGTCTTCGTACACTTTGTAAAGGAGAATCCTCCATATACTAGAGGCCAACAATACCTGCATTCCTACCCTTTGCTGCCCACAATCATTATCTTCTCTACTCTGCACCTTTCCTATACCTCTGTGCCTGGAATTCCCTACCTACTCACCCCTCTTAGCTTCCCTAGTTTTGGTATAGACTCAGTTCAAATTCTCCTTCTACAGGAGGTCTTTCCCAGGCCCTACTGCTGCTAGTACCTTCCCTCAGAGATTATATTTCATCCACCCACCCTGTATTTTTCTTGCATGCATAAAGCTATTTATATGTTGTCTCCTCCACTAGAATGTGAGCTCCTTAAGGGGATAATGCCAGTTCTTTGCATAGTTCTTAGCACACAGCAAGCACTTAATAAATGCTGGTTGGTTGACTGACCGACTCCTCTGGAGTGGTGATAATGCTTAAACATAGGGATTTTTGAGGGATGTAGCAATCAGAAGAAGGAGGGAAAAATAAGCACCACTGACCAGAGACAAGTATAAAGGAAGAGAAAGGGATGGGAAAGATAAGCAGTAAAAAGAAGTAAATAAGCCCCAGAGGGTAAGTGATATCTGCCCAGTGATTTCAGAATGCTATTTGCAAGGCTGGGTTAAACCTGAATGGTTCAAAGGGGTTGATTTCATTGAGAGAAACTATGCCTCCCACAAGATATCTTAACTCAGATAAAGTGACCCTAGCCTGTACAAATGAGTAAAAGGCTAAAGCGAGATTCAAACAGATAGTTCTAGGCATCCTGCCAAGTTCTTCACACTGAATTCCTTCCTCAGAGCACAGAAGCACAAAGCTGTCTGAATTTCAAATGCCCCTCTCCTCTCCTCTCCTCTCCTCTCCTCTTTACACAGTGATCACCTTGAATACAATAATTCCTGAAATGTATCTCAAATGAGAGATGGCCATATGTAATCAGCTTAGACTGTCAGATTCAATTTGGCTATCAGAGTTCTTCTTAAGATTATTTGGATCCATGGACCCATCCATGAAGTCTTCCCAAATTGCTACAGTTTATATTATCTCTCTCCTTACTCTCAGTTTCTATGGTGCTTATATGTCTATCTCATACAACTTAACACTTAAAGGATCCAGAACTACAAGATTTAAATTGGGGGATAGCACATGTCTATACATAGCTTTATACATCTCTCTTTATATATATATATATATGTATATATATATACATATATATACACACACACAGATATACACATACACATATAGTCTCTCTTTCACTATATCTGTATCTATATGGAGAGAAAGATGTGTGTGTGTATATATATGTATATATATATACATATATATACACACACACATAAAGATACATATCTTTATACATATCTCTCTCTCCAAAGAAAGAAAGAGAGAGAGAGAGAGAGAGAGAGAGAGAGAGAGAGAGAGAACATATACAAAATAGATTCAAGTTAATTTTGAGAGGGAGTGCACTAAAAAAGTTTCATGAAAGGAGTGTGGCTGAAGGTTAATCAAGTAACAGAATACTGAGTTTTCTGGCCAGAATATGTTGATTTGTTATCAAGACTTTTCCTCAATATGGAAAACAGTGGATGTTTTGCAACACACTCTGGGGTTTATTTATATGTATTCATAATCTGGTTTGATCATTTCATTGTTCCACTTAAGAAGATCTTGGTAATGTTTTTATGGCTATTAATGTAATTAATCCACAATAGCCAAAGTAGTACATCTTTCCATTTCATTTTCTGAGAATTCATTAGCTACTAAACTAAACACTGTCTGTCCCTGTCAATAAGCAAGTTTTTCTTACACTTTGGGTAAACCCTGAAGTCACTTCACTGCCCATTTCTTAATTCAAAACCATCACAACAATCTAATCTCTATTGTCAAATTAAAGAATTTTGAACTTTTAGCTGATCTGATTTTTGTTTCTGAGTCTCGACTTACTTTTGAACAATCTTAGGTTTCCTCAAGGATGACATTTTAATTTTTAAAGCTTTACCTTTCTAAAATTATGATTGGCTTGACTGCCCAACTCACAAAGTATGGTTGTACTGAAAACCTGGTCCATCAGCTTTTGAATCTAAGAGACAATACAAATTGATAATATTAATTATACCTTTCCTGTGATCAATCAGTCATTCATTAAGCAGTTACCATGTTCCAGGCACTGTGCTAAGAAATGGAGATGCATATGACTGGGTGATAAGGTCACCTGAAGATTTGGGGTGAGACTCACGAAATTTAGTCAATTAGCAGTCTCAATTTAGTCAATAATATGTCATACTCTGTGGCCTTTGGGTTTTGACTATTCTTCTTTGGAGTCATGTATCATTCATTCATCCATCCATTCATTCATTAAATAAATATTGAATACTTACATGCGTAAATAACTCTTCATGTAGAGACACTTTCTCAGTCAAAGGAAGATGGGTAACTCTTGGTGGTATTGTACTAACAGGTCACAATCTATGAGGAAGTGATGGAGAAGAATAAGGAAGATAACATAAGACTGCAGGAGAAGCTCCAAATATCTCAGGAACAACTTGCCTTGGCTGAAGACAGGATCATCTCCCTGGAAAGCAGTTTAAACCTTTACAAGGATAAGTATCAGGGAGCCGTGAATAACCTTGAATTACTGGAGAGTCAGATGAAGGTCTCAGAGGGAGATGTCAAAGCCATCTCTTTTCAGGTAAGGCATAGACCACGCCCATTCATTGCAACCAAACCCAAAAGAGGTTTGTGGTCAGAGCACAGTGCCGGGCTCTTACGTTGGTACTTTGGACAAACCCCGTGGTTCTTAAAAGGGGGAATGCTACCAAACCTTTTGTCGGGAAAGGCCTCTCCTTGAATTTTCAGATTTCAATCTTTTGAACTGTAGCTCTGTGCTCTCAAAGCAGTTAAAATCTCCTCCTTGGGACTGTAACATGCTTATTTCAAGAATCCCCACTGCAGGAAAGGCTATCTTAACCCATTAAGGAATAAAGAAAATAACCAAAACATGCACCTGAATCTCCCATATCCTCATAGAAAAAAGCAAGGTCCTCCACTCAACCCAAAGGCAATTTAATATGACATAGGCACAGACAGCAAAAGATGGACAGATCAGAGAGAGTGAGCAGGAGGCAGAACCGAAATTCTTGTATCTTGTTCTCACTTCCCCAGCTAACATCCCTTCATTTTGGGAAAAATCTACTACCTTCCTTGGGCTTCAGATTCACTGGTAGTGAATTGATAATGATTTATCAATCATTTGGTAAAATAGAGATAATGGCACAGCCAGTTCTTGATTGTCTATCCATGTATTACCCACTAAATAATTTTCTTTAGAAAATTTATCCTTCACCATATTACTGGGCTGCTTCCCCTCACTATACTGCACATATAGTGAATATATATATATATATATATATATATATATATATATATATATTTATACATATACATATACATACAGTGAATGCAAATTAATTTTAAAATCAGCCTAAGTAAAACCTAGTAAGGTAAGTCAACTTCAGTGGGAGTTGATGGGGCAAAGTAGGAATACCTATATACTGCAATCCAAAGTGATACATAAATGACTTGGATAACCTACTGTTATTCACTGGATGCAACCATCACTTCTCCCTACAAAGAATACAGAAAATTAGTCATCATCAAGTATTTCAGATCATCTAAAAAAAATCATCTAGGAAATGCTAGATCACAACATGTATAAAATATCTATTTCTCCCATCTCCTGTTGTATCCATTTTTGGTGACACCCTTCACTCAATAATGAACATTTTTGTACCTGGTCATAACCTTTACACCCCAGTGACTCTAAACTCCTGTAGATCATCAGCTAAAACTCGTTTCATACCCCTTACCACCCAGTTCCTCATTTCCATCCCCTTTAACTCTCCCACCCCAAAGTTTTGACCTAACTCCATTTAGCCCTTCCACTGTACCCTCTGGAATGCTTGTTCCATAAGCAATAAACTTACTTTCATCTTAAATCGATTCCTCTCCTCCTCCTTCCTACTCTGAGTTCTTACTGAAACCTTCCCATGAATGACACAGCCTCCCTGGCCACCCTTCCAGTATTGTCTGCAGCTTTACTCATTCTCAGTTGAGAAGGTCAAGGAGGAGAAGTTGGAATACTCCTTGCTCCCCATCACCACTTCCATGTTTCCCCCCCTCCTCCATCACTCAGTAACCTTTCTTTCCTTTGAGGTTCATGCTATTCATCTCTGCAACCCCAAGAAAATCTTGGTAACTATTGTCTACAGGCCTCCAGGTCACTCCCTGTCTTTCCTCAACGAATTTGATACCTGGCTCACAATTTTTCTCTCCTGCCCTCATACTAAAGGACTCCAGCATACATATTGACTCTCCCTCAGACATCCTAACCATTCATTTACTCTGCCTACTCCTCCTCCCAACTTCAGCCACACACAATGATGGTCATACCCTTGAATTTATCATCAATTAATTAATCAATAAATATCTATTAGGCACCTGCTATGTGCTAAGCCCTGGGGATACAAAGAGGGACAAAAGACAATTCTTGTCCTCAAGGTGTTCACAATCAAATGGGAGATTAGGTAGATGTACTTCTGTGCTTAAGAATTCTGGAATCCCCTTGTATGACCATAAGGTATTGGCTTTTCATCTCTCCCTCTGCTTTCCCATTCAAAACCCCACTCCTACCCTGTACTTTGACCTCTAGTCCCCTCAGTGCTCTCTCAGGCCATGTCTCCTGCACTAGCCTCTCTAATTCAGCTCTATACTGCCCTCCTCTTGAATCCCTAGTCCTTCCCTCTGTTAATTACTTCCTTTTTATCCTGCATACAGCTTGCTTTGTATATATTTGTTTACATATAAAGGGCAGGGCCTGCCTGTTGCCACTTTTTGTATCCCCAGCAGTTTGTACAGTGCCTGGCACATAGCAGGTGCTTAACAAATGCTTATTGATTGATGTATGGATGACAACACAAATCTACATTTTCTGCCCTCAGACCATTCTGAAATTCCCCCTTGATATATTTACAAAGCCAACATGATTTTCTTTTCTCCTAAAAACACCAGGAGGAAGATAAAATGGGGGATCAGCCAAAGGAGAGAAGGATAGAATGTCTAATCTATGAGCTGAAGGAGACCCAGAAGCGCCTGCATGATGCTTTGCAAAGTGGCTCTGAACAGGAAGATGCCCTTCAGGAGCTGCGCCACAAGCTCGTTTGCAGCAATCTTAAAGTAAGTGGGCAGGAAAAACAGGTTTCTACTAAAGCAACTTTCAGAGATAAAAAAAAAAATTTTTTTAAACCAAAGCTTTCAAGGAAAAGGGGGAGAAATTAAGAGTACTGAGTATCTCACCCAATGATCCTCAAATACTCTATCCAAAGACATGTTTCTGTTTGACCTGGTCCACTCTCTCATGATTTTATTCCTGGCTCCTCCTGCATGTCTGGCCTGCTTCCCTATTTCATCATAAATTTCTAGGTCTTATACCACTTCCAGTTTGCATGAAGTTGGTATGTGTTGCTGTCACTCATACCTGCCCTAAACCTTTCCATTGCCCTTTGAGTCATATGCAACTATGTCATGTGGCCTCAATTAATAATAATAATATTTACACAGCATTTAATAATTTACAAAGCACTTTACACGTTATCTCTTTTGATCCTCTAAACAACCGTTTGAGGTAGATATTACGGGTATTATTACCTGCATTTTACATGTTAACAAACCAAGTCAAAGAAAAATTAAAGAACTTGTCCAATGATCACCCTGCCAGCAGACACAGAGAAAAGATTTGATCCCAGGTCTTCTGATTCCTAACCCAACACCCTTTGCAATACCATTTAGTATCTTGATTATGTTGTGTACCTGAGCTGTGTCCGTTTTCAGATACTGGATCATGAAGAGACTCTGATAAAATTAGAAGGGGACTTTGCTACCTATAGAATGTCCCACAGACAACTTTTCTGCCTTCCAGATGAGTCAGAGGACATCAAACAGGTGGGACATCCTCGTTGGAAAACTTCCACCCTATTTGTGACTGAGAATTAGTAGTCAGGAATTGGAATAAGGAAGGAAGGAAGGAAGGAAGGAAGGAAGGAAGGAAGGAAGGAAGGAAGGAAGGAAGGAAGGAAGGAAGGAAGGAAAATTAAGGAGCTATACATACACACACACACACACACACACACACACACACACACACACACACACACACACACACACACACACACACACACACACACACACTTTTGCCCACATCCTACAGTATACCCAAACTCAACACTTAGTCTCAGTCAGGATTAAATGAGAGAGTGGAGAGGAGTATAAGTGCAAATCCATTCCCCAGTGTTGGGAAAACAGCTTCCAACCCCATTCCCTAGAGGTATCATTTTTGTTTACAAAGACAGAGTTAAGGCATCAGTACTGTTCTTCTTTACCTTTTCATGTGATACAATAGCATTTAGCTGACTACTTTTTGAAGCTAAGGCTAAGAGAGACAGGAAAGCATCTTCTTATAATTAGTAGTAGTCTGGTAAATGCTTAGCAATTAGTTCTCCAAAAAAAATGTACATGCCCAGCACACTTTTAAGATTAATCTGCATTGTTAACATTTTTCATCATTTTCTTCAGTCTAGACAATCAACGAAACAAATCAAGCTCTGCTTTGTAGTGTTTACCAATTTACAAGGTATAAATGCTCACAATGAAAATTTAACAGCAAGCTCTAATGAGCCGGTAGGAGATAAGCTCCAGCACCCCCCGGATTGTTCCCACCTCCAGGGGATGAGTGAGCTTTTTCTCCTGCAGGTGTTCTGCAAACCTGAAATCAACTGCCTTCCTTTTCTAGACCCATGTCAGAAAGAGTATTTTAACCTTGGGAAAACCACCCATTGACCTCCAGTTATACTATGTGTCTAGATCTTGGCACATATTGAGGAGCAGTGTGAATACCAATGCATACGGGTAGAAGAGTATCAGTACTTCCTGAAGGACATGAAGAAGGAGCTAGAAAAAGTATCAGAACAGAAGAAGAATATCATGAAGGGTAAACCTGGGGTGGTAGAAGGACGCAAGGGGGGCCAAAAGGGAGCTAAAGTCTTGTCAGCAAGGGAAGGCTGGATGGATGGTAGCAATTGTGTGTTGTGTCCTGTTACAGACCTCATGAAGCTACAGTCGGATATGCACAACCTTCTGCAAGAGACAGTCACCCAAACAGAGTGTAAGGATAAGGAAGTAAAGGACCTGAAGGAACGCATTAGGAATCTGGAGGACCAGCTGAAAGACTTCCAGAATCTCTGTTTGGAGAAGGAAAAGGTAAGACGAGAAGCACTCAGCTCGGGTAGGAAAACAGAAAGCCAGAGGAGACACCAGAGAGGAAAAGGGCTCGTCATTTACACAGACGCATGCGTGCTATAATCAGAGGGTGCTCAGAGCATGGCCAATTACACCATCAACTGATCATCCCAGCTGCTAGATTCCCTCCCTAGCAACTGCCTATTTGTCTTCTTTGTATTTATTTCAATTAATTATCTAAATATTTATTCTGCATGTAATATTGGTTCCATATTTGTGGTCTCTCTCATTAGAATGTAAGCTCCTTCGGGGGGGGGGGGGGACTGTTTCATCCTTTATGGTGTCTGCCACACTGTAGGGTGCTTAATAGCTGCTTGTTGATTGATGGGGACATAGCAGGCTTTTAATAAATATTGGTTAAATTGAAGGAAGAATACACAATAAACGATATTACTTAAAAAAAGAGATTCTTCAGGGTGGGGGAAGGGGAGAGAGGGAGAGAAAATTTAGAACTCAAAATCTTGTGGTACTGAATGTTGAAAACTAAAATAAACTGATTGATTAAAAATAAATAAATCAATGCTTGTTCCCCCCCCCCTTTAAGGGAGATTATGAATAAGGGAGGAAAAAAAAGAGAGATTCTTCCTCCACCTGTAAAAAGCAGGATGTGAACACTACAAAGGGACACTAGCTAGGGATATACCTATACCATATCATTCTTTTTTAAAACATTTTCAGCGGTTTAAAAAATATATGTTTTTTGGCTTTTTAAGATATTTCAGTGATGAAAATATTTCTGTGGTTAGCATCATTAGGGATTTTGATTGATCTTTTAAATTCGAGCATCTTTTATAGACACAAACCACACAACATGAAAATGTTCTACATTTTTGCTCAGTATAAATATGTCTTAGAAAAACAAATTTAACTCAACAGACATTTCTTAGGTGCATATTGTGTACATGGCAGTGTACTCCCAATCACAGATGTTTATCCAGGGTGAGGTGGGGTATTATTCCATATGCCAGCACACCATGCCCACATTCTATACACACCTATGCTCCCAACACTAACTAAGCAGTTTAAAATCTGATGGAAGCCTGGAAAACCTCTCCTGAAATAGAGAGGTGGAGAAACCAGCAGATATTTCTGTGGCTAATGTTGTCCCATCACCAAACTTCAATGGAGCTCCTAGAAGTAGCTAAATGGGCTGGTTTGTGTTTCCCTTCTACATGGTCATTGGAACTTTTGGAGAAGAGCCAAAACAACACATGATCTTCTAAGGAAAAAGAGGGTAAGCACTGGGCCTGGACACCAATCTCCCTATAATCTGGAATTGACTACAAGATGGAAAGTGAAGGGGAGAGCCCTAGACTTCCAATGACCATGCTTCTGTTTTGATCTATTCAGGTCATTCAGGAGAAAGATAAAACCCTGTCTCAGACTAATCAGGAAATAATTCAGGTGCAAAATGCTCTTGAAGCAAAGAACTCCTATATAGAGAAGCAAAAAGCCAGAGCAGAAGAGGCACAGCATGCCCTCCAGAAGGTGAAGGAGAAAGAGAAAAAAAGTGAGAGCCAGAATGCTGCCCTGGATGCGAAGGTCCAGCAGCTGCAGTATGACCTGAATGAAGCCCATCAAGAACAGCAGCTAATGGGTGAGTAATTTTACAGAACCAGGAAGATTTGTAGGACAATAGGCAAGTCTCCCAATAAAACACTAACTCACATTTTTTTATAGTGTTCATGTTTACAAAGCACTTTCATTACTATAGCATATGAGGTGGGCAGCCCAAATATTATCCCTATTTTACAGATGAGGAAACTGAGGCTCAGACAGGTTAATGATTCATCCCAGTTTACTGCCACTATCTTCTCTTGCCTTAAAATTTTTTATTCCACCCTCCGCCCCTGCTCACTTCTCACCCTCTGATATCATTTTATGGAGAAGATTAAGACCATCTATCATGAGTTCCCTCAAATGCCCCCACTTCACCTTTACTCTACACTACACCTTTTCTCTCCAGTCTCACAGCTAACCCTCTTCCTGTCCACTCTGAATGTCATCCCTTTCCACCTCCTCAGTTTGACCTTCAACTCTTCATTCTTCCCCACTGTTTAAACTGAAACAGTTTAGAACCTCAATGTTCTCCATCCTTCATCTTCAAAATAAAAAAAAAAATTTTTTTTAAATGAGCACAACTTTGTGGTTTTTTAATTTCTGACGGTGGCACCAGGTCTCACAGACCAGAAATCTTGAAATAGTCTTTTCCCTGTCCTTCATACACTTTATCCTGTTGGTTACTAAGTCCTCTTCTTCCTTAATTATTTCTTTCAAATTACTTACCGCTGTTTAGTCATTTCAGTTGCGTCCAACTCTTTGTGACCACATTTTGGGGTTTTCTTGGCAAAGACACTGGAGTGCTTTGCCATTTCCTTCTCCACCTCACTTCACAGATGAGGAAACTGAGGTAAACAGGGTTGAGTGATTTGCCCAGAGTCACACAGCTAGTAAATATTTGAGTTTGGATTTGAACTCATGAAGATGAGCCTTCCTGATTCCAAGCACAGTGCCCTATCCACTACTCCATTCTCACTATCACTGCTTTAGCCATCTGACCCATTCTGTTTGGTAGATGGCTTCTCTACCTTCAGTCTCTTTCCTCTGTCTGCATGCTACTGGCATGCAAACCCTTCTAAAACATATTTATGAAACTACATTGGCTCCTTCTTGCCTCATGCATAGAATCCACAATGTTCTGCACAGTTTCCAGGGTCTTCTAGGATTTACTCTCATCCTACCTATTCAGCCTCATTTCCTGCAGCTTCCCAGCAAACATTTTACTTCCATTCAGACTGATTTATCCCTGCCTCCTACGTGTAACACTCATTTACCACTTCCTCTTCCACCATTGCTATCTTCCCAACACACAAATACCCCTCAAATCCTATCCACATCTTTAAAAATGCATGGATGAATTATAGTCTTGACATATGAGATACTTCACTTTACAAAATATATTTTTGGGGGAAAAAATGGATTACAGAAAGGAGTGTGTCCTTAAACTTTGGTAGTATAGTAGAAACCTCAACTGCTGCATTTGACCCAAACTCTGTTGCCTTTCTATGGTAGTGGTTCACACTGTTACAGTCACTGACTATACTTTCTTTTACCCCTGCTTTCTTTATTCAGAATCAATTCATAGAAATATTCCCATTTCTCTCTGAATTCTTCATATTTGTCTGTGGTCTGGCATAGAAACATTCTGTTACATTCATATGCCAAAATTTGCTTTAGCTCGGCATCAATCATTTGTCACCTAGTGAATCTCAGCTTTTTGTTTTTGCAAATAATGCTGCTATTGATGGTTTTATACATACAGGTTTTTCCTTCAATCCTGTCAATCACCTACTTGGGATATAGTCCTAGTAATAAGATCTATGGCTGAAAGGGTACAAATAAATTAACAATTTTTCTCACATGCTTCCTAACTGATTTCCAGAAAGATGTGGCTACTCCATCAGCAGTGAATAAGCATAATTGTTTTCCCACAACCCCTCCCAAGTTTTCCTATCTTTTGGCATCTGTTAGTTTGATGGCTATCTCAGTAGTTTTGATAGAATTCACTTGTAAATCTATCTGGCCCTGGAGATTTTTTCCTAGGGAGTTCGTTTATGGCTTATTCAATTTCCTTTTCTGAGATGGGGTTATTTAGGTACTCAAATTCCTCTTCTGCTAATCTGGACAATTTATTTTTTAAGATAATCATCCGTTGAATTTAGATTGTCGAATTTATGGGCATACAGTTGGGCAAAGTAATTTCTAATTATTGTTTTAATTTCCTCCTCATTGGAGGCTAGTTCACTCTTTTCATTTTTGATATTGGTAATTTGGTTTTCTTCTTTCCTTTTTTTAATCAAATTGACCAAAGGTTTATCAATTTTATTGTTTTTTCCATAAAACCAACTCTTAGCTTTATTAGTTCAATAGTTTTCTTAATTTCAATTTTATTACTCTCTCCTTTGGTTTTCAGTATTTCTAATTTGGTATTTACTTGGGAATTTTCAATTTGTACTTTTTCTAGCTTTTTCAGCTGCATGCCCAATTCATTGATCTCCTCTTTCTCTATTTTATTCACATAAGCATTCAAAGATATAAAACTTTCCCTAAGAACTGCTTTGCAGTGTCCCATAAGATCTGGTAGGCTGTCTCATTATTGTCATTCTCTTGAATGAAGTTGTTGATTGTTTCTATAATTTGTTGTTTAACCCACTCATTCTTTAGGATTAGATTGTTTAGTTTCCAAGTAGTTTTTGGTTTATATTTACATGGCGTTTGAATACATATAAGTTTTGTTGCATTATGACCTATCTCTGCCTTTCTGCACTGAACTGTGAGGTTTTTATGACCTAGTACATGGTCAATTTTTGTATATGTGCCATGTGCCACTGAGAAAAAGGTATCCTTTCTATCCCCATTCATTTTTCTCCAGAGATCTATCATATTTACCTCATCCAGAGTTCTATTCACCTCAACTTCTTTCTTGTTTATTTTGAGGTTAGATTTACCAAGTTCAGAGAGTGGGAGGTTGTGATCTCCCACTAGTATAGTTTTACTGTCTATTTCTTCCTGTAACTCCCTTAACTTCCCCTCTAAGAATTTAGATGCTATGCCATTTGGAGCATATATGCTTGTAATGAAACTGCTTCATTGTCTATGGTGCCTTTTAGCAGGATATGGTTTCCTTCCTTATCTCTTTTGATTAGATCTACTTCTGCTTTTGCTTTGTCTGAGATTAGGATTGCAACCTCTGCTTTTTTAACATTAGCTGAAGCACAAAATATTCTGCTCCAACCTTTTACCTTTACCCTGTGTGTATGCCCCCATTTCAAATGTGTTTCTTGTAAACAACATATTGTGGATTACAGTTTTTAATCCATTCTGTTATCTGTCTCCATTTTATGGGGGAGTTCATACCATTCACATTCACAGTTATGATTACTATCTGTGTCTTTTCCTCCATCCTCTTTCCCCTTGTTTGTGCTTTTAGTTCTCTAGAGTTCTATAGAGTTGATTGTATTTCTATATTTAACTGAGTTTGTTGTACCTTCCTTGAATCCAATCAGATGAGAGTACCTCTCAAACATTGCTCATCTCCCTCCCCTCTTTCCCTCTACTGTAATATATTTTTGTGCCTCTTCCTGTGATGGAATTTATTTTTTTCTGCCTCCTCCTTCTCATATCTCCCATTACAATCCCTTCGCACCCTTAAATCACATTTGTTATCATCACATCATTTAATTTATACCCACTCCCTCTATCTATGCATATCCTTTTTACATTTCATAATAAATATACAATTCTCAAGATTAACAAATATCATCTTCCCTTCTAGGGATACAAACAGTTTGCCCATATTGAGTAACAAGTTGGTTTTTTTTTCCCATTTACCTTTTTATGCCTCTCTTGAGACCTGCATTTGAAGATCAAATTTTCTATTGAGTTCTGGTCTTTTCATCAGGAAGGTCTGGAAATCTTTTATTTTTTGAATGTCCATCTCCTTGCCTGAAATATTATGTTCAGCTGTGCTGGGTAATTAATCCTTGGTTGTAGTTCCAGCTCCTTTGCCTTACAGAATATCGTATTGCAGTTCCTTAGATCTTTTAATGTAGAAGCTGCAAGGTTCTGCGTGATCCTGACTGTAGCTCCTCGATATTTGAATTATTTCTTTCTGGCTGCCTGCAGGATTTTCTCCTTCACTTGAGAGTTCGGGAATTTGGCAACAATATTTTTTGGTGTTTTTAGTTTGGGATCCCTTTCAGGAGGTGAACACTGGATTTTGCCCTCTGGATCTAGCACTTCTGGGCAATTCTCCTTGATGATTTCTTGGATGATATTGTCCAGGCTCTTTTTTTCATCATGGCTTTCTAGTAGACCAATAATCCTTAGATTTTCTCTCCTGGATCTATTTTCCATGTCAGTTGTTTTTCCAATGAAATATTTTACATTTTCTTCTATCTTTTCATTCTCTAGAGTCTGTTTGACTGATTTTTGATGTCTCACAGATTCATTAGCTTCTACTTGCCTGATTCTAATTTTTATCAAATTGTTTTCTTCAGTTAACTTTTGCTTCTCCTTTTCCATCTGTCCAATTGTTCCTTTTATGGAGTTATTTTCCCCAGTTAGGTTTTGTACTTCCTTTCCCATTTGAGCAATTGTTCTTCTAAATTCTTCTGTGATATCTTTTTTCATATTTTTAAAGTCATTGGTCAGTTTTTCTTCAATTTCTCTAATTTGGGTTTTAAAATCCTACCTGAGCTCTTCCAAAAAGGCTCTTTGTGCTTCAGACCAGTTCATATTCCCTTCTGAAGTTTCAGATGGGAGTACAGTCTCAATGCTGACCTCTTTGGTATTTGTGTTTTTGTTCTTGTCTCCACAGAAAGGTTCTATGATTTTTTTCTTTTCTGCTTTGCTTCTTATTCATGATAATAGCCCTTTTCCTGGCTTTTAAAGTAGATCTCTGCATCTGGAGCACAGGGAGCTCTGTCCCACAGTTCTTGTGCCTAAAACTTGAGGTTTTGTGTGTTGTGGCCTCTGGTTCTTTTAGCTAGAAGCTAAAATGCTGCAGTTTACCTGGTGCTGAGCTGGCTGGTGCTGGAAAGCAGAGGCCAGGTGAGGTCTTTTTGGGTTAGCTACCCTGGAGTTAGCTCATTAAATGTTGGGGAGGGGTGGTCTGGCCACAGCAGGTCTCCTTTGCTGAGAGAGAGCATAGGCAAGCTCAGAGGTTGGTGATCCCATCGGCACTAGCGTCTCCTGATTCCCCTAAGGTACTGAGGCATGCCTGGCATCCTGGTGTTGGCAGTTGCTGGCTTTACCTCCCTGGGGCTTAGGATCTTCTCCTGGTTTGTTAAGGTGGAGCTGTCTGGGACAGCTCTGATCCCACACTGGTCCCCTTCACCCACAGCAAGAGGAACCCTCTTTATTGATCTTTCTAGCCTCATGGGCTAAGAGTCTGTTTACTCCTTCTGCTGCTCCCACTGGTCCAGGGTTTTTCCCGCCGAGATATTCTCTGGGCTCGTCAAGGTCAACAAGGGGAGGGAGACAGTAGTTACTGATCACTCCCTATCTCAGTAGTTTTTATTTAGATTTCTCTGATTGGTAGTGATTTGAAATGTTTTTTCAGGTTGCTATTAATAGTTTGCATTTCATCTTTTGAGGACTGTTTATGTCCTTTAACTATTTATCTACTGAGGAATTCATATGGTTATTTATAATTTGTATTTCCTTTTCTGAAAGCTCTTCATTTTTTTTAAACCATTTGTCTATTGGGGTACTATGCATCTTTATCTTCTCGAAGACAAAGTCTTCTCCAACTCTCCCAGCTCCACTTGCAATTATTAAACAATCCTCCAGGTCAGAATTTAATTGGCTTCTCTTTCTTCTGCAGATGTTAAGTCTGTGAGGGCAGGATGCATGTTTTCTT
The DNA here is from genome assembly GCA_023548195.1 of Bettongia penicillata ogilbyi. Classification (NCBI taxonomy): domain Eukaryota; kingdom Metazoa; phylum Chordata; class Mammalia; order Diprotodontia; family Potoroidae; genus Bettongia; species Bettongia penicillata. The sequence continues at coordinate 7,848,841 of JAJHZJ010000527.1, read as the reverse complement.
CATCTTCCCCTCCTCTCCAACACCTACCCCAAGTTAATAACAAAGGGTGCTGACACTTCTAAGCAACTGCAGGCAAAAGAACAAATATTCCTAACTTAACAGGTATAGGAAACCCTAAAGAAGCCAAGAAGAACACCCTGGGAAATGGAAAGACATGAGGCCTCTATGGTACCCTTACAACCAATTTGAATCCGCTCTGAGCAATTCCCATCCATACTTCACAATCTCAGGCTACATTAGGCATAGGGTACAGAATAAGGGATGGGATGACCACATCTGAAATAATTGTGTTTAGCTTTCTGGGAACCACATTTTAGGAGGGTGACCAAGATGGTACAGGGAATGGAAACCATGCCATAAGAGAGGCCTGGTTGAAGGAACTTGGGATGTTTAGGCTAAACAAGAGAAGACTCAAGGGGACATGAACATTGTCTTCAAGTATCTGAAAAGTTGTCCCATGGAGAAAGAATTAGACTTCAGTTGCATTGTGTTTACTTACCTGTTTATTTGTCATGGGGGCAAGAAGTGTTTTCATTTCTGTCTTTATGCCCAATGCAAGGTGCTTAGCAAATCCTTGTTGAATTGAATTTACCAATGCTACATTTCAACCAAATGCCCTCCCCTGACTTTGATGCTCTCTCTCCAGTCTCTATGCACTCACACAAGCCAATCTTCCTGCCTGGAATGCACCCCCACCTTATTTCTACATCTCAGAATCTTTATCTTCCTCTAAGACTCCACTCTGAAGCTGTCCTGATTCCTCTCAACTTTTCCCTCTTCCACTTTCTTCATATGATACTTTTATCTTTTGTATCCCCAATGCCTTGCACATAGTAGGGCAGCATAATAAATTATTTTTGAAATGAATTGAATCCAGTTGAATTGACTTGTCCCACTTGGCCCCAGAGGACATAATGAGGCTGAATGGGTAGAAAGTGCAAGAAAGGGGGATTTCCTTTCAAGGTAAGGAAAAACTTCCCACAAATGTCTTTATTTCCCCTTTTGTGGAATGGGCTATCCTAGGAAGCAGTAAGTCCCCCTTCATTAGATGGTTTTAAGTGAAAGTGAAATGATCCTAGAGGCAAGATGATCTGGGATTCCTGCTCATATGTGGGTTGAACTAGATGAATTCGAGATCCTTCCAATTCTGCAATCCTGTTCTTCTGTGTTCATCTTCTGAGACTGAAGTGGTTCTTTTACTCTCTCCTCTAGCTGAGCAGCTGAAATATGCTGATAAGCAGACATCTACACTAAAGGATAACCTAGATCATACCCAGCAGAAGCTGGAAGATAAGATAGCTGAGAACATGGAAAAGAAGGAGTTTATCAACAAGCTGTCCAGTGAGCTCAAAGCACATAAGGAAGATAAATCCACTCTAGTGAATCTACTGGAAACAGAAAGGTACTAGAATGGTTACCAAGAACAAGAAGCTCAACATCTCCTGACTTAGTGTTGAGAAAAGGGAGCACTTTAGACATTACTAGCTGCCTACAAGGGCTTACTGACCAGAACATTCCCATTTGGGAAAATTGTCCCAAAAGTAGGACAAAGAATGGAATCAAAAGCTATCCAACTAGAATAGAGCTACAGCCCTGTGTGAAATGAGGGTGGGTTCCAAAGCCTTCCTACTTGTCACATAATAGCTATGGCACCTTTTTCCTCTGTTTTGTTTTCATTTTTGTGTTTAATTTTTACTTTCAGCTTTTGATTTTACTTTCATATCAGGTAAATCCCTCTTCTTTCCCTTCTCCCCATAGTTATCCCTTATGACAAGGAAAAAAGAAAGACATAAAAAAGAATTCAGCAAAACTAACCAATACATCAACTAAGCAGCCATCTAATAATAGTACATGCAATGTTCCACACCCACAGTCATCCTATCTCTGCAAAGAAGGGAGAGAGGGGCACTTCCCCTTCCCACTGAATTTTTTAAGGTGAAGCGTTCAAGTCCAGATTTTTGGTTCTTTCTGCCTACATTATGATAGTCCTATATATTATTTTCCTGACTGCAACAATTCACAGAATTCTTCACATGCTTCTTTGTGCTCTTTATATTCATCATGTCTTATGGTACTATTTAATTACATTATGCTACTCAAACAATAAGCATTTATTAAGCACCTACCAATTTGGAAAGGCAAATGATAGTCTCTACCTCAAGGAGTTCACAGTCTAATGGACAACAATCTACTTAGCTAATCCCCCATCAATGACTTTGCCTCTCTTTGTAACATTCTAGAAAGAATATTAAAATGCTGGCATCAGAGCTTGACATGTCCAATAGGAAACACCAGGATGCAGAAAAGGAGATCACAGAACTCCAGAAATCGGTGGATAGCATCAAACCACAGCTGAGTAAAAGCCAGGAGAAGATAAAGGAACTTATAGATCAGGTTCGAAGGACAGACAGGAGAACAATCTTTGACTTTCCTTTGCTCTAAATATAAACAAACACCTTTAGAGAGGAAAGATGATGTTACCAATTCACTGTGAAATTTTTTCCAGCTTTAGTGGTGGATTATGCTAAGCCATTCATATAGTTTCTCTAATGATCTTGAGACTAAGAGTATGCACATGTAAGCTAGCTGGTCAAAGTTAGGTTTCTGGCTATAGAACAGTGCTTTCACTCTTTTCTAAGCTGACAAGGGGTGGGCAGCCTCTTTCTCCAGAATATTTACCCCAAAGAGAAGATGCTCAGTAAAGAACAGTAAAAAAAATTTATTGCCCAATGAGATTTCATATAAAAAATATTTGTGGGAGATCGGAAGAGGTAGAATCTACAGCTAAAATTAATGAATATGCCTGAGGCCCAGGCGATAAATGATGGGTAGGAGAAACCAAAGAAATGAAGGAAACTTTTTTTCCTGAATATTAGTTGAAATTGCTTCATCATGAAAGCTGACTTACTATCGAGATGGCCCCAGTTGTTCTCATAGTTTTCCAGTTATACTTATGTGTATGCTTTCCTTCTTTAAAGAGTACAATGACCATCCCAGATGGGAAACAGAAAGAATACTGACCCTTTGGTCCCTGATTTTATATCCTCAGCTTGAAGAAGAACGTTACATTAATCAGAGTCTGCGCAAACAACTGAAACAGCTACAGAGTGAGCGAGAGATGGACCAGGACTTGAGATTGAAGTGGAAGAACCGAGAGAAGGAGCTTAAGGATGAAATTGAAGCACTCAGGGAGGAAATCCAAGACAATAAGAAACTGGTGAGAAACATTACGCAGGGAAGGTGAGGGTGTGGAGCCTGGCAGGGCAGATACACCAGCATGTAGATGAACAGACATCGTTTGTGGCAGAGCGGTGGGTGAAGTATCCCTAGGGTAGAAGCAAAGGCTGAAATGAGAGTATAGATGTTGTTGGGATGTCTCAGGCTCTGACCTTTGTTCTCCAATGAGATAACAGGAGAGGAATAAACTCAGCATTCTTGAAGAGGAGAACAAGAAGCTCCGGGCTCAGCAGACACGCCCTTTGCCACGGAGCAGAACTGATAGCAAGCCTGAGACCGTGGTGATGCTGCATCTGGCAGATGAGGTGAGCAGGCCCAGAATACCACAACACCCTGTCCCCTGCACCCACACCCCACCCCCCCCACCCCCCTTGCTCACTTGATCATCTATACCCTCTCCATCCTCTGACATGATGAGTAACACCAAAACCCCTGGGACGTCCTCCACCCTCACCTGCCAGTCAGCAGGTGTATCCCTCACACCAAAGTCTAATTTCACCTTTACATTCTAGCTACCAATTGGAGCTCCTTTCTCCAGAACATTGACCCCAAAGAGAAGATGCTTGGCTTCCGTCTCCTCATGTACATAAGCATACAGAGAGACACACAGAGATAAATATGAATCCTGCAAATATCTAGGCCCTGGCACTATGACTGCCCTCTCCTACTTTTCCCATTTCCTACTCCAGGTTGAATGGGTAGACTGATTGGCTGATTAGCTATTTAATAATATGGAATCCAAAGAGGAAATGGATAGGAGTGGAAAGCAAAAGGTTCCCTACCTTCCCACTGTAGGAGTGAGTAACAGATGAAAAGAAAAGTTCAAGAATAGTAAAATTTCCAACCATAGTGGCTCTAGTTTTCTCTTTAAGAGCTGAATTTTTAGAAGAGGATGAGGAAAAAAGGAAGAAGATCTGGGAGGGTAGGTAGGCCAGAGCAACAGTGTGGGTCTGGGCGATAGCTGGGGAATCACTGTCTCAAGCTCTGGGCTTCATTTCTCCATGAGAAACAGGAGAAGGAAAGGCTTGCTAAGATAGAGGCTGAGAAGCAGCATGACTTTCCAGATCACCTACAACTGAATTCATTCCAATTAGAATCAGTTACCAAAAAGCTTGAGGCCACTGAGAAGAACCAGTAGGAACCCCAAGTGCTCCTCATACCTTGCTCATTCTGGAAGCCACCCCTGCCCTGTCCTCTGCCACATAATGAACAACTAAAGAATCTTATAACCTAGCTCACTCATAAGTTGGCTGGTCAGCATCTAACCCTACATATCCTTCTACTAATGCCAGGTTTCACTCTCCTGTCACGTTCACTAAAGCAAAGGTCACTTCTTTCTCCATGTAAGGAGCACTTTTTAAAATGTAGTCAACAGAAGCCCCAAATCACATGGATTTTTGACACTACTTTTTCCTACCTCCTGTTTTAGGTTGGCTAACTGATTGGTTGTTTTAGAGATAGAACCCAAAGGAAAAAGGAGGAACTAGAGGGTAGGAGCCTACCTACTCTCATTCCTATTATATAAGGGAAGAAGTGAGGAAAAAAAGAAAGTCAAGACGGTCAGTTTTCCAAAAAAACTCACTCCAATGTTCTTTACAAGATTTTGTAGAAGAGGTCAAAGAATAGATGATTACAGGCCAAGAAGTCACAGAATGTATGTGGAACTGTGGCTCAGGGCAACAGGGAGGAGCATTTTCAGTGGCAGGTAATTCCTGACACCTGGGACTTTGTTCTTTAATGAGTAGTACGAGGACAGATGGAAAGAGCAGCAGGATAAGGATGAGCATCTTTGGGAAAAGCATGTGGATTCACCTAGAAGAAAGCTCAGTGTTACTGAGAAGATCTATCAACAATCAGAGGAGGTAAGCAGATCCAAGAGCTGCAGAATGATGGGAAAGGAACATTCATTTAATAATCTGTCCACCCATCCATTGTCACAGAGGTACCACTACCCATTAAGTATACTGGGCTTCCTGGTCAGCATGAAACCCTACCTAATCTCCTACAAAAGTCAGGTTTCAGTTTCATGTCACATTCACTGAGGGAAAGGTTGCTTCTTTCTCCATGTAGGGAGTACTTTTAAAAAATATCATCTTAATAGGAGCCTCGAATCACCTGGACCTTGGTACTTACCTCCTATGTGAGGTTGCCTAACTGGTTGGCGGGTTAGGTGTTTTGGAGATAGAAACCAAAGCAAAGATGGATGAGATTGCTGGGCAGGAAGCTACCTATCCTTGTTCCTACTATGTGAGTGAGGAAGTAAGAAAAAAGAAAGTCCAGACAGTCCATTTTACAACCAAAATCACTCCAAGTTTCTCTGCAAGAGTTTGCAGAAGAGGTCAAAAAGATTGAGCAGAACAAGCCAAGGCATCACAGGAAAAAGTGTGGGACTGTGGCTCAAGGCATTGCAGGGAGAATTTTAGGTGGCAGGTAACTCCTGATGTTTGGAGCCTTATTCTTCAAGGACTCACAGGAGGACAGCTTGAATGAGCCTAAGGATGAGGATCAGATTGTCCAGAAAAAGACACATTATCCTTTACCACGGTATTCACGAACAAGAAAACTCAGTTCTGCTGAGAAGTTCCAACAACAGGAAGAAAAGATGAGCAGACACAAGGGCACCACAGTGGTGGGGAAGGGAGAGAGGTCTAGACAGTTACTCTCTAATCTAACCAATTTCCCTTTCTCACACAACTCTAACTCCCAAGTAAGAAACTAATACCTAAAGTACCATAATATAGCTCACTCCGAGGCTTGCTAGTAAACTTCCAACCCTCTTCTCCTTATACCTAAACCAGGTTTCACCTTCATGTCACACTCAGTGAGGCAAAGGTCACTTCTTTCTCTATGTTGGGAGTTACTTTGATGATAGAGATTTAATAGGCACTCAAAACATGGATGTGTGAACCTGTGCAATACATTTTCCCACCACCTCTTTGAGACTGGCTAACTGATAGGTTGGTTGGTTGAGATAGAACCCAAAGAAAAACTGGGTGGGTTTGGGCTACCTACCCTAGTTCCTACTGTATAAGTAAGTCAGTGAGAAAAAAGAAAGTCCAGTCAGTTTTCCAAACAAACTCACTCAGATGTTCTTTGCAAGAGTTTGCAAAAGAGGTCAAAGAGATGAAAAGAGATCAGCACATCCCAGGATGAAGTATGAGACTGTGACTTAGGGCAATAGTGATAAGTGTTTTAGATGGCAGGCAATTCCTGATGTCTGGGGCTTTATTCTTCAACGACAAGTAGGAAGAAAGACTGACTGAGCCTGAGGATGAGAAACAAAGTCTCCAGGATACGAAGGACTTTTATCTATCTAAAAGAAAGCCCAGTGCTGCTGAAAAGACCCAAGAGCAGGCAGAAAAGGTGAGCTGACCCACCATCACCACAATGGTGGAGAAGGGGGGAAGTTCTGAATAGACATTCTCTAGTCTAGTCGCCCATCCTTTGTCACACAGGTATAACCACCTAGTAAGCAACTGAGGCCTAAAATCCTAGGCATCCTGGTGAACACCCAACCCTTCCTATCCTCATAAAAGAGCCATGTTTCAGTTTCCTGTCACATTTACTAAGGCAAGGATCACTTCTTTCTCCATGAAGAAAGTACTTTTTCAGATACAGGTTTAATAAGGGACATAAAAAAGCTGTACCTTGGAACCACCTTTTCCCACCAGCTCTTTGAGGTTGTCTAACTTGTAAGTTAGTTGGAATTTTAAACCTGGAAATTAAAAAAACAACAACAGATGGGAGTAGAAGGCAAAAGACTACCTATCCACATTCCTATGTAAGGAAACGAGGAAAAAGCAAGTTCCGACAAGCAGTTTTATAACCTAACTCACTCCACTGATCTTTGTGAGAACTGGCATCAGAGGTCTAATAAATTGATGAGAACAGTCCAAGAAATCCCAGGATAGACTGTGATACAGTCACAGGACTATGACTCCAGGTGATGCAAGTGAACATTTTAGATGAAAGGTAATTCCTAATGTTTGGGGCTTTGTTTTTCAATGACAAGAAGGAAGACAGATTGAGTGAGCCTGTGGAGGACAAACAGAGACTCTAAGATTAGATAAAATATTATCCATTCCACAGGAATCATTTACAAGAAAAGTCAATTCTGCTGAGAAGAAGAAAGCACAGCAGGGAGAAAAGGTGAGAAGACCCAAGAGCAACACAATGATGGGGAAGGGGAACAGCTCTGCATAGTCATTTTCTAAACTAGCCACCCATCCTTTGTCACACAGGTATCAATCTCCAGTTAGTAATTAAGGCTTCAAATCGAATGACAAAGATAAATCCTAGGCTTTCAGGTCAACATCCAACCATCCCTATCCTCCTACCAAAGTCAGGTTTCATTTTCATGTCACACTCACTGAGGCATGTCATTCCTTTCTCCATGCAGGGACCCTTTAAAAAGTTATTGATTTAACAGGGGCCCCTAACCATCAAAACCTTAGAATCAGTTTTTCCCACATCCTCTTTGAGGTTGACCAATTGGTTGGTTAGGCACATGTTTTCCAGCTGAAAACAAAAGGAAAAGGGAAGTGGAGGGCAGAAGAATACCTACCTACTTCCTATCATGTGAATAAGGAACTAAGAAAAGAGAAAGTCATGAGTCAGTTTTCCCACCAAACTTATTCCAGTGTTCTTTGCAAAAGTTTGTAAAAGAAGTTAAAGAACTCAGTGAGAACAGGCCAAGATATCAGGGGATGGAGTATGAGACTATAGTGTACGAAGGATAGGTCATGGGTAATTTCTGATGTCTGAGACTTTGTTCTTCAATGACAAGTAGCAGGACAGATCACATGAGTCAAGGGATGAACACCAGCGAAGCCAGGATAAGATGCAACATTATCCATCACAACGGGACTCACTTACAAGAAAGCTTAGTGCTGATGAGAAGATCCAACAACAAGGACAAAAGGTGAGCAGAAACAAGCATATCAGTGGTGGGGAAGGGGGACAGCTCTGGAGGGTCACTCTGTAATCTAGTCACCCATCCTTTGTCACAGATATATTACTGCCAGTAAGTAAATAATGCCTAAAATTCTATGACAAAGATAGATCCTAGGTTTTCAGATCAACATCCAACCATCCCTATCCATCTACCAAAGCCAGATTTCACTTTCATGTCACACTCACTGAGGCAAAGGTCACTTCTTTCTCCACACAGGGAGCATCTTTTAAAGCATTTACTTAATAGGAGCCACAACCACATGGACCTTGGTACCACCTTTGTCCACTTCCTATTTGAGTTTGGCCAACTGGTTAGTTGGTTTAGATCAAGACCCTAAAAGAGGAATGAATGGGAGAGAAAGGAAGGAGGCTCCATACCCTGGTTTCCTATTATGTGAGTGAGGAAGTGAAGAAAAGGAAAGTCAAGAGAGTTATTTTTTAACCAAACACACCAATTTCCCTTGCAAGAGATCCTCCTTCTTCTCCTCCTCTTCCTCACCACCACCACCATCATGTTCCTCCTCCTACTCTTGCTCCTGCCACTGCTGCTTTTCCCACTCCCCCACTCCACCCCCGTTTCCTTGGAGTGAACCATCCTGGTGCCTCTTTTGTGAAGCAGCAGCCGAGGAGACTCCTAGACTTGCCATGGCCAACAAAAAGCCGAAGGAAGGAGTCAAGCCTGAAAACAATAACCACATTAATTTGAAGGTGGCAGGGCAAGATGGTTCAATGGTGCAATTTAAGATTAAGAGGCACACACCACTTAGTAAACTAATGAAAACCTATTGTGAATGACAGGGTTTGTCAATGACGCAGATCAGATTCCAATTTGATGGGCAACCAATCAATGAAACAGACACACCTGCACAGCTGGAAATGGAAGATGAAGATACAATTGATGTATTCCAGCAGCAGACAGGAGGTGTTTACTAAAAAGAGAACCTGCAACTCTACTCCAGAACTATGCTCCCAAGGAAAACAATACATTCACAATTAGAAAAACAAGAACTGATTCATCCACATCCTGACTACTTCAGTATAGTTTTCTGTCCTCTTTGATTCCCTTCCCTCACACCTTTATTATAACTAGTGTATGTGCACAGGCATAATGTGTATTTTTTTAACTAAATGGCTGATGGTACATTTTGATCAACAGCAAATGGAGATGGGGAGGAGAAAAAACAAACTGGTTCTATAAAAATTTTCCTTTTCCCCATTTGTGGCATGCTCATTCAACTTTTATCTTTCTATTCCAGTAAGTTATTTTGCTCTCACTATTTAGAAACAAAAAAAACTCACTTGTATAGCTTATTTAATTGGATGATTTCCATGTTTTTCTTTTATCATTGTAAAACCAAGGATGATTTCATAACTTTTTTATACATAGCTGTTACATGCAGGGCAATCTCTGTCTCTCAAGAGAGAGTGATCCTAGATAATTTTCCCTTCAAGTCAAATAGCATGTTGTTTAAATAAACTTCTTGTTTATTTAACCCTAAACCTAAAAAAATTTTTGAAGGTGAAGAGACTGGTGAGAACAGGCCAAGACATCATAAGATGAAGTGTAGAACTGTGACTCAGGGTTATAGGTATGAGCTTTTTAGGTGGCAAGTAATTCCTGATATCTGGGGCTTTATTCTTATATGATAATTAGGAGGATAGGTTGAATGAATCCAAGGATGATGACCACTATTGCAGGAGGACTCACATACAAGCAAGCTCAATGCTGCTGAGAACATCATCCAACAGCAGGCAGAACAGGTGAGCAGAGCCAAGAGCACCACAATGGTGAAGAACATGGACAGCTCTGGACACACATTCTCTAACCTAGTGAAATATCCTTTCTGACACAGATATCACTCCCTAGAATGAAATTAATGCCTAAAATCCAATGACAGAGCTCAATGCTAGGCATCCTAGTCCCCATCCAATCCTTCCTATCATCCTACCCAAGGCAGATTTCCATTTCATGCCATGCTCATTTAGGCAAGGGTCATTCTTTGTCCATGTAGGGAATGCATAAAAATATAGATTTCATAGTACCCACAAACCACTTTGGAATCACCTTTTCCCACCTTGTCTTTGAGGTTGGCTAACTGGTTGGTTGATTAGATATTTTAAATCTGTAAAACAAAGGAAAAATATGTGTGAATGGGGTACAGGAGACTATCTATCCTCATTAGTACTATATGAGTGAGCCAGTGAGAAAAAAAGAAAGTCTGTAATTTTCCAACAAAACTCATTGCAAGAGTTTGTAGGAAAGCTCAAAGAAAATGAACAGAAAAGACCAAGACATTACAGTTTAAAGTATAGGACTGTGGCTCAGGGTGATAGGTATGAGAATTTTAGGTCACAGGTAATTCCTGATGCCTGAGGCTTTCTTCTTCAATGACAAGTAGAACAACAGATTGAATGAGCCCAGGGGTGAGAAATAAAGACTCCGGGGTAAGATGCAATATTATCCGTTCCAACAGGACTCACATACAAGGAAGTTCAGTGCTGCTGAGAAGATGCAGCAACCGGAAGAAGAGGTGAGCTGAGCCAAGAACATCACAATGGTGGGAAAGGGGGACAGATCTGGAAAGTCATTCTCTATTCGAGCCACTCATCCTTTGTCACATGGGTATAACTAATCAGTAAATAATTAATGCCTACACTCCTATGACAAAACTCAGTCGTAGGCTTCCTGGTCAATGTCCAACCCTTCCTAGCCTCCTAAACAAAGCCGGTTTCTCTCTCATGTCACTCTCAATGAGGCAAAGATTACTTCTTTCTCCATACTGGGAGCACTTTTAAAAATAGAGACTTAATAGGAGTCCCAAACCTCCCATTCCTTGGCACCACCTTTTCCCACCTCTTGTTTGACACTGGCTAACTGGTTGGTGAATGCTTTATTCCTGGAAAAGAAAGGAAAATGGATGCAAGTGGAAGGTAAGAGACTACCTATAATGTTTCTACTATGTGAGTGACAAAGTGAGAAAAAAGAAAGTCCAGAGTCAGTTTTGCAACTAAATTCACTTTAATGTTCTTTGCATGACTTTGTAGAAGACAAAGAGATTACAACAAATAGGCCAAAACATATCACAATAAAGTATGGGGCTATGCCCAGGGTAAGTGGTGTGAGTATTTTAGGTGACAGCTATTTCCTGATTACTGAGTCTTTGTTCCTCAATGAATGAGGTTAAAGTTGAGAAACAGAGATTCCAGGCCAAAATGCAATATTATCCATTGCAACAGGACTCACTAACAAGTAAACTCAGTGCTGCTAAGAAGATCCAGCAGCAGGAAGAAGAGGTGAGCAGAAGGAACAGCACCAGAAGGGAGGGAAAGGGAGACAACTCTGAATTAATCCTTGTCATCCAGCCACCCATCCTTGGTCACAAATGTATCATTCCCTAGTAAGTAATCTCTAAAAACCAATGACCAAGATCAATCCTCATCTTCATAGTCAGAATCAAAAACCACCTCCCTATCCTCCTACCAAAGCCAGGTTTCACTTTCATGTCACACCTACTGAGGCAAGGTGACTTCTTCTTTCATGTAGGGAGTGCTTTGTAAAATATAGATTTAATAGGAGCTTGAAACTACGTGGACTTTGGAAGAGCTGTTTCCCACCTCCTATTTGAGGTTGGCTAAATGTTTGGTTGGACAGATGCTTTACACCTAAAAGACAAAGGAAAAATGGGTAGAAGTGGAGGGCAGGAGACTTCAAACGAACACTTATATTGTGTAAGTGAGGAAGTGAGAAAAAACAAAAGTCCACAAGTCAGTTTTCCTACCAAACTCACTCTGGTCTGGTTGCTGTCCTTCATTCTCGAAGAGGACCAAAATGACATCACCATGATAAAGTGGAGTTTCAGTGCGTCTGACTGTGACTGATCAGACCAGTATGAGCTCAGAGTGCTCTACCACAGATTGGGCACAGATAGTCCATGTGAATATTTGGGGTGGATATGCCAAATTTATGCATCCTACGTCTACTTTGTGCTGTCTCAATCCTGCTTTGCTCATAGAGCACAGCACCCTTTCTGATGTGAGCACGCCATGCTGAGTGGTCCTGTGCCAGTGTCTCCCATGTCGTATAGTTCAAATCCAAAGTTCTTGAGACCTTGAGAGTGTTTTTGTATCACTACTTCTGACTACCATGTAATCGCCTGCTCCATGTGAGTTCTCCATAAAACAGTCTTTTTGGCAAGCACAAATTTTGCATTTGAACAATGTGGCCAGTCCATCGGAGCCATACTCTCTGAAGCATAATTTGAATGCTTGGCAATTCAGCTCAAGTAAGGATTCAATGTCTGGTACCTTATCCTGTCAGGTGATCCTCAGAATCTTCCTAAGACAGTCCAAATGGAAGCGATTCAGTTTCCAGGCATGGCGCTGTTAGACTGTCCATGTTTCACAGGCATACAACAATGACGTCAGCACAACAGCTCTGTTCAGTAGTCAGTCTTCAGTTTGGTAGTCAGTCTAATACATCTTCTCTCCCAAACTTTTCTTCAGAGCCTCCCAAACACTGAGCTAGCTCTGGCAATACGTGAGTCAATCTCATTGTTAATGTGTACATCCCTGGAAAGTACACTAGCAAGGAAAATGAACTTATCCACAGCATTCAGAACTTCTCCATTTGTTGTAACCAATGGTTCCATGTATAGATGGTGTGGTGGTGACTGATGGAGCACCTGTGTTTTCTTGGTATTAATTATTAGGCCAAAATTAGCACAGACAGCAGAGAATTGATCCATACTTTGCTGCATCTTAGCTTCAGAGGCTGCACTGAGTACATAATCATCTGCAAACAGAAAATCATGCATGAACACTCCCTCCATCTTGGCTTGTAGGTTTTTCAAATTGAAGAACTTACCATCAGTACAGTAGTTGACCTTGATGCTGTGTTCATCCTCACTGAAAGCATTTGACAACATGGCTGAAAACAGCAAACTAAAAAGCACGGGAGCAAGCATACAGCTCTGTTTCACTCCACTGGTGACTGGGAACGCATGACAGCATTGCCCATTATCCAGAACCCGAGCAAACATACCTTCATGAAACTGATGTACAATACTGATGAACTTCTCTGGGTAACCAAATTTTGACATAATTTTCCATAAGCCCTCACAATTAACAGTGTCAAAGGCCTTGGTCAGATCTTCACATGTTGTGTACAGACCTCTGTTCTGCTCCTGGCATTTCTCCTGGAGCTGTCATGCAGCAAACACTATATCAACGGTTCCTTGGCTCTCTCAGGTATATGACCATCTTCCAGGTAAAGAAGCAGCCTATTGAGGAGGACTCTAGCAAGAATTTTGCCAGCAATGACTAAGAGAGATTGTGATTGTCACGGGACAATCTATTCCCTTTACCTTTATAAAAATGGATAATGGAGGCATCCTTGAACTCCTAGGGTATAACCTCCTCTTGCCACGTAACCTGGAAAATTCCAGTCAACTTTTGTATGAGCAATGGTCCCCCGTACCTTGTAAGTGTCAGCTGGAATAGAATCAGGACCAGGTGCTTTGCCACATGAAAGGAGTCTAATTGCCCTCAAAAACCTCTTCTTCAGGTGGAAGCTCAGCAAAGGAAGGACTGACTTCAACCTGAGGTAAACGGTCAATGGCCTCAGCATTGATTGATGATGGTCTGCTGAGAACACTATGGAAGTGTTCAGCCCATCTCTCTAGGATCATGTCCTTATCACTAATCAATGTGGCTCCATCAGTACTGAGTAGTTGTGATGCACCATAGATTTTTGGTACATAAAAAGCTCTCAGGAAATCATAAAAGCGCTTTGTATTGTTACTATCAGCATAAAACTGAATTTCCTCTGCCTTCTTACTGAGCCAGGAATCCTGCATCTTTCTAAAATTTGCTTGTATTTTGTTTTTGATGGAATTAAATGCTGTCTTCTTAGAGGTGTTTGAACTATCCTGTTGGTAAATCCTGGGGAGTTCTTGGCTTTTTTTAGCAGCTTCTGAATTTCCCCATCATTTTCATCAAACCAGTCTTGGTGTTTGTGAGTTTTCTCAGCCAGATGAGCAAATGCAGTGCTGTACACCAAATCTCTGAAAGTTGCCCACTCTTTTTCTGCTCCACTGTTGCCAACTATGTGCTGGCTCAACTTTCCCTCCAAGTTAGCAACAAATTGTTCATACTCAGAAAAGAGCTCTAATTTGTTGACATTAATTCTTCTGGTACTCATTTTGCCTTAGAGGAAGCACTTTTGATGAATGCAAATATTTAGCTTGGAAAGGATTAGTCTATAATCAGTACAGCACTCTGCACCACACATTGCCTTTGTCTGTCTCTTCTCCTTATAGTCACATAGTCTACTAGATGCCAATGTTTGCTGCAAGGGTGCATCCATGAAGTTTTATTGCATTTAGGTAAATGGAAAACAATGTTGGTGATAAGAAGGTCATGTGATGCACAAGTCTTCAGCAGTAAATGACCACTGCTGTTACTGTTTCCAACTCCATTCCTTCCTAGGACTCCCTGCCAAGTCTGGTAGTCTGAGCCTATTCTAGCATTAAAGTCACACAGAATTATGTTTGTCCTTTTTTGGCACATTGATGATAAGGGTCTCTAGTGTTCATAAAATTATTCTTTAATTTCATCAGGATTTGTCATGGTGGGAGCATAGGCACTAATGATAGCGGCATGGTATTTTCCTGCTAGTGGCAATCACATTGTCATGAGCCTGTCATTCACTCCTTTTAGCAGGCATACCAACTTGCTAACTGGATTAGTTTTGATTGCAAAACCTATGCCAGCTTCACAGTGCTCCCCTTCACTGCAAGATATCTGTTGTCTTGCAACAAGAGCAGTTCATCTTTCAGGTCAACTGGATTTTGTGTTGTTTATAAGTGTACACATGTTCCATGTGCCGATGGTGAGTGGAATCATCCTTGCAGATGATTTTTGTACAACTTGTACTTTGTTTGTGTGTTTTGATAGCATAATGGGATTCCCCATCTGCTATGGTAATCAGGCCAGGGTTGGATAAGCAGACAATGTTTAGGGCACCTTTTCTAGCTCCCTTCCTCACACCAGGAGGTGAGCAGTGTAATCTTTAAAAGGCTGCTTACG
This sequence comes from Bettongia penicillata ogilbyi, assembly GCA_023548195.1. Taxonomy (NCBI): domain Eukaryota; kingdom Metazoa; phylum Chordata; class Mammalia; order Diprotodontia; family Potoroidae; genus Bettongia; species Bettongia penicillata. The sequence goes on along the minus strand of JAJHZJ010000527.1, from coordinate 7,833,565 downwards.
TACCCAAGGGGTTGCCGAGTCCCACTGCTGTTCCAGTGAGAAATAACCCTATGGCCTGGGCCACCTGTGTGCAATTGTGACTACAGCTCCCAGTGTATCTGCACCTGCTGCTTCATCACTTGCTGTCGCCACAGGACTTTGAGGTATAATAGTAAAATGGTATGAGTGATGTCTTTTGATTCGTGCATAAATTGGATTTAAGTGAGGCAGAGTTACATGAAGTTGTCAGCCTCACTCTCTCCTCCAGAATCATCATAGTCCAGTGGCAGGACAGGGCCAAGACAGCTGGCAATGGTTCAGGATGCAGTGGATCACCTTGGTGTCTTCAGTATCTAACTAAGCTCTAAGCGTTCCACATCACCTGCTTCAACTGCCTTCATGACAATTGGAACAAACTGTTCTTATCCACCCATTCCACCAGAAATCTTCACATGCTTAGACATCCCACCTACTCACCAATGAATTTGACCCTTTGGTTACCCTCAATCTGGTTTGGCCCAGCTGTTGAAATGGTTTACTGAGGTGTGGCTGCTGTGCATGCTGCAGCTTCTTGGAGTCACAGGTGAGAGTTGAGTGGAACAGGTGGACACCAAAGATGGAAAGAACCCCGAAAATGGCTCAGCAGTCATCACACCAAAGGTGCTGGTCTTCCCCAAACACACCCTACACCAAATTCATTCAGTGTTCTTTAGAAGACTCTGTAGAAGAGGTAAAGAAATGAATGAGAAAAGAGGTAAAGAAATGAATGAGTCCATCATGTCATATGTTGAAGTGTGGGACTGTAGCTCAGGGCAATAAGCTCAAGCATTTTAGGTGGCAGGTAATTCCTGATGTCTGGGGCTTTGTTCTTCAGTGGTGAGTAGGAGGACAGATTGTATGAACCAAAGGATGAACACAGCAACACCAGAATAAGATGCAATATTATCCATCATAACAGGACTCACCTACTATAAAGCTCAGTACTGGAGAAAAGATTCAACATCAGGGTGAAAAGGTGAGCAGAATTGGTGGAGGGGGACACCTCTGAACAGGCATTTTGTCATGACAGACACCCATCCTTTGTCACAGTTACACCAGTAACTAATGCCTAAAAATCCAATGACCAAGGTCAATCTTAAGATGGCAGATCAGCAACCTGATGTACCTCTCCTCATACCCATCCAGATTTCACTTTCATGTCACACTCACTGAGGCAAATGTCACTTCTTTCCTCATGTAGAGAATGCTTTTTAAAGTATGAATTTCATAGGAAATCCAAGCCACCGGGACCTTAGCAGCACCCTTTCCCATGTCCTCTTTGAGGCTGGCTAACTGGTTGGTTGGAAAAATAAGTGGGAATGGAGGGCAGGAGACTACCTACCCACATTCCTACTATGTGAGTGAGGAAATGAGAAGAAAGAAAGTGCAGTCAGTTTCCAATAAAACTCACTTTAATGTTCTTTGCAAGAATCTGTAGGAGAGGTCAAAGAAATTATTGAGAAAAGGCCAAGATATAACAGGATGAAATGTGGGATAATGATTTAGGGTGATAGCTGTGAGCATTTTCTTTTGGAGAGGGGAAGGCAAGACAATTGGAGTTAAGTGACTTGCCCAAGGTCACACAGCTAGTGTGTCAAGTGTCTGAGGTCAAATTTGAACTCAGGTCCTCCTGACTCCAAGGTGAGTACTCTACTCACTGCACCACCTAGTGGACCCTGTGAGCATCTTTTGTGACAGGTAATTCCTAACATTTGGTGCTTTCTTTTTCAATGATGAGCAGGAGGACAGATTGTCTGAGTCAGAGGATGAGCACCAGCAAAGTCGAGATAGGATGCACAGGAACTCATCCACCAGGAAGCTCAGTGCTGCTGAGAAGATGCAACAGCAGGGAGAAAAGGTGAGAAAAGCCAGGAGCACCAAAGTGGTGAGGAAGGCTCTGAACTGTCATTCTGTAATTAAGAACACCCATCCTTTGTCGCAGCTATATCACTACCCCATAAATAACTAATACCTAAAATCCAATGATCACAGTAAATCCTAGTTTTGCTGGTCAGCAACCTAACCTACCTTTCCTTGAACCAAATCCAAATCTCACTTTCATAGCACACTCACTAAGACAAAGGTCATTTTTTTTCTCCAGGTAGGGGATTTAAAAAAATGAATTTCATAGGATATCCAAACCACCTGGACCTTCGCAACACCTTTTCCCACCTCCTCTCTGAGGTTAAATAACTGGTTGGTTTGTTAGACATTTTATAGCTGAAAACCAAAAGAATTATAAGTGGGAGTTGAGGGCAAGAAACTACATCCCCACATTTCTATTAAGTAAGTGAGGAAGTGAAAACAATAGAAAGTCAGTTTTCTGACCAAACTTGTTCCAATGTTCCTGACAAGAATTTGCAGAAATGGTCAAAGAGACTGATTAGAATGGGCCAAAATATCACAGGTGAAGTGTAGGACTGTGCCACAGGTCAATATGTATGAGTATTTTAGTTGACAAGTAATTCTTAATGTCTGGGCCTTTGTTCTTCAATGACAAATAGGAGGAGGATGAGTCAGAGGATGAGGACCAGAGACACCAGGATAAGATGCAATACTTTCCATCAAAACAGGACTCATCTTCAAGAAAACACAGCACTGCCATGAAGATCCAACCACAGGCAGAAAAAGTGAGCATAGCCAATAGCACCACAAAAGATCAGGAAAGCACAAAATTCAGGACAGGTGTTCTCTAATTTAGGCAGATATACTTTGTCGAACAGGTATCATTCCCTCATAAGTAACTAATGCCTAAATTCTATTACTGTGTTCAATCCTAGGTTTACTGGTCAACATTCAAACCTACCTATACTCCTACCAAAGAGAGGTTTCACTTTCATGTCACACTCACTAACGCAAAGGTCACTTATTTCTTTATGCAGTTAGTGCTTTAAAAAATAGCTCCAAACTACCTGGACCTGGGCAGCACCTTTGAGGTTGACTAGCTGTTTGCTTGGTTAGCAGTTTTAGAACTAGACACGAAAGGAAAAATGAAAGAAGGGGAAGAGAAGAACAGGAGAACACCTACCCTATTTCCAACTATGTGAATGAGGAAGTAAAGAAAAAGAAAGTCACTTTTCAAACCAAATTCACACCAAGTTCCTTTCCAAGGTATTGCAGAAAAGGTTAAAGAAACTGCTGAGAACAGGCCAAGACTTCAAAGTATGAAGTTTGAGACAATGGCTGAGGGCTCTAGATGTGGGCACTTTAGCTGACAGATAATTCCTGATACATTGGGTTTTGTCCTTCAATGATGAGTAGTAGATGGAAGGATGAGAACCAGGGAATCTGAGATAAGATGCAGCCTCATTCATCTGAACTGGACTCAACTACAGTCAAAGTTTCTAGTGGTGAGAAGGTCCAACAAGAGGCAGAAAAGAGCACCACAGTGGTGGAGAAAGGAGACAGCTACAGACAATCCGCCTTTGTCACAGAGGTGTCACTCCTCAGTTCAGCTGTTTTATCATGTCCAATTCTTCATGACCCCATCTAAGGTTTTCTTGGTAAAGATGCCAGATGGGTCATGGAGTCATGAAGAGTGCTAGACAGGAGTAAAAGACTCAAGCACAACAATATCATTAAGTAACAATACTTAAGATCCCATAACCAGGCTCATTACTAGGTTTGCTGGTCAGCATCCAATCTTCCTACCAAGGCAGATTTCACTTTCATGTCACAGTCACTGAATCAAAGGTCACTTCTTTCCCCAAGGAGGGAATGCTTTTAAAAATATGGATTTCATTGGAAATCCAAACCATCTGGACCTTGGAACCATCTTTTCCCACCAGCTCTTTGAGAATGGGTAATTGGTTGATGGTTGTTTCAATACTGAACACCAAGAGAGAAATGGATGGGAGGGGTAGGCAAGATACTAACTAACCTCCTTCCTACTATGTGAGTGAGGAAATAAGAGAAAAGAAAGTCAGTTTTCCAAACAAACCCACTCCAGTGTTCTTTGCAAGAGTTTGTAGAAGAGGTCAAAGAAATAGATGAGAACAGGCCAAAACATAGGACTGTTTTTCAGGGTGAAAGATGTGAACATTTTAGTAATTCCTGATTGCTGGGACATTGTTCTTCAATGAGGAGTAGAGAAAGGACAGATTAGATAAGCCTCGTGATGAGAACTAGACACTCCTGGATAAGATATGATATTATCCATTGCAGCAGGACTCACATACAAGAAAGCTCAGTGTTGTAGAGGAGATGGAACAGTAGGCAGAAAAGGTGAGCATTGTCAAGAGCACCACAATGGTATAAAAGGAGAATAGGTCTAGACAGTCCCTCTCTGATCTAACCAAACATCCTTTGTCATAGAGGTGTGACACCCCCATTCAGTCATTTCAGTTGTGTCTGACTCTGTGACCCCATCTATTGTTTTCTTAGCAAAGATACTGGAAAGAAGGGCCTGAAGTGCTCTGGTCAATGGGGCCACAAAGAGTCAGACATGAGTGAACAGCTAAAGAAAAATATTATTCTCTAGTAAATAATTAATGTCTAAAATCCTATAACCAGCCTCCCTCCTAGGCTTTCTGGTCAGTGTGCAATCCTATTTATCCTTGTACCAAACAAGGTTTCACTTTTATATCATACTGCAGGTGACAAGGGTCACTTCTCTCTTCATGTTAGGAGCACTTTTAAAAATATGAATTTTATTAGACACCCAAACCACCTGGACCTGTACAGAAGCTTTTTCTACCTCTTTGAGATTAATGAACAAATATGTTGGTTGGTTGGTTGGTTGGTTGGTTGGTTGGTTGGTTGGTTGGTTGGTTGGTTGAACCTGAGAACCAAAAGAGAAATGATGGGTAGTTATGTGCATGAGGCTACCTATCCTAACTCCAACTATGTGAGTGAGGAAGTGAGAAAAAGTCAAGAAAGTTTTCCAACAAAACTCACTCTAATTTTCTTTACAAGTATTTGTAGAAGAGATCAAAGAAATTGATGAAAATAGATCAAGCCTTCATAAGATAAAGTATGGATCTGTGGCTCAGAGTGATAGGTGTGACCATTTTAGATGGTGTGATTTCTGGGGCATCATTCTTCAATGAGAGGTAGAAGGAGAGACTGAATGAGCCTGAGGATGAAAACCAAAGATTTTGGGATAAAATGTAGAATTATTCATTGCAACAGGACTCACCTCCAAGAAAGAGCAGTGATGCTAAGAAGAAGATCATACAGCAGGAAGAACAGGTGAGTTGAGCCAAGCACACATCAATGGTGGGGAAGGGAGACATCCCTGGACAGTTATTCTGTCATCTAGCCACACATCTTTGGTCTCAGATGTATCATCACTCCCCAGTAAGTAATGCCTACTATCTGACGATCAAGATCCATCCTAGATTTGCTGTTCCTGCTCTACAACCCCTGCCAAAGCCAGGTTTTATTTTTATGTCACACTCAGTAAAGCAAAAGTCCCTTCTTTCTCCATGTAGGAAGTGCTTTAAAAAATATTAATTTCAAAGGAAAACCAAACCTGGACTTTTTCTCATCTTTTCCTACCTCCCATTTGAGTCTGGTTGACTGGTTGACTGGTTGGTTGTCTGTTTTAGAGCTGGACACTAAAGGAGAAATGGGGAGAGGAGACACTAAGAAGGCTACTTCCAATTATGTGGATAAGTGAGGAAAAGTAAAGTCAAGACAGTCACTTTTTGAAATAAATATCATTTTCCCTTGTAAGAGGTTACAGAAAAAGTCATAGAGATTGATGAGAAGAGGCCAAGAGATCACATGATAAAGGATGGGACTTTAGCTCAGGGTGATAGGTGCGAGCATTTTAGGGGGTTGGCAATTCCTGATATCTCAGGCACTGTTCTCTTCAATGAGGAGTAGAGGAAGGACAGACTGAATGACCCTGAGGTTGAGTATCAAAGACTCTGGGATAAGATGCAAAATAATCCACTGTGACTCATATACTTTTAAAAGAACTCAGTACTGAGGGGTGGAGCCAAGATGGCAGAGTAGAAAGACACACATATGCAGGCTCTCCCCACACAGCCCATAAAATACCTGTAAAGAGGGACTCTCAACAAATTCTAGAGCAGCAGAAGTGGAGAACAACAGAGTGGAGGAGATTTCCAGCCCAGTGTGACCTGAAAGGCCCATGGGAAACGTTTGTTGCACCAGAAGCTGAGCAGAGCCTAGCCCAGCGTTGGTTACAGGGCTCACAAACAGTCCTCACAAACTGGAGGAATCTCCAGTCCCAGTATCAGCTGTTCGCAGATCCCTCAACCCACAGGTGCCAAAGGTCAGTGATGGGGATTTTCCAGCTGGCAGGGAAGGGAGAAGGGCCTTCCCATAGCTCTGGCCTCAGGCACTGGCCACAGAGGCCACATTGGGCTGGCGGCAGCAGCCCCTACAGCAGCCTGCATCCATCGTTGGATCATAAAAACCCCAGGGGCATGGAGGAGCTGAGTCTTACCTCAGCCCTGTGTAGAAGCCCTGAGTGAGGTTTATCTCACACTGAATGGTGGCCCTGCCCATGCAACTTATCTGAATCTCAGCCCCCAGGGCTGGCTTGGTGGAACTGGAGGCCAGGTGGCTGTGGAGAGGAAACTCTGCTAAGATTCTGGGCACAAAAATCTCTGCCTTCTCCCAGACCAGTGTACACACTTGATTGTGCCACCTTGGAGGAACTAAGACCTTACAGATTCCCAGAGTATACCCTACTCTTGACAAAGGACCCAAAAGTCAAATAACTAGTTGGGAAAATGCCCAAAAAAGGGAAAAAAAATAAGACTACAGAAGGTTACTTTCTTGGTGAACAGATATCTTCTCCCATCCTTTCTGAAGAGGAAGAACAATGCTTACCATAAGGGAAAGACATAAAAGTCAAGGCTTCTGTATCCTAAACAGCCAAAATAAATATTCAATGGTCTAAGGCCGTGAAAGAGCTCAAAAAGGATTTTGAAAATCAAGCAAGAGGTGGAGGAAAAACTGGGAAGAGAAATTAGAGAGATGCAAGAAAAGCATGAAAAGCGGGTCAACACCTTGCTAAAGGAGACCCAAAAAATTGCTGAAGAAAATAACACCTTGAAAAATAGGCTAACTCAATTGGCAAAAGAGGTTCAAAAAGCCAGTGAGGAGAAGAATGCTTGAAAAAGCAGAATGAGCCAAATGGAAAAGGAGGTTCAAAAACTCACTGAAGAAAACAGTTCTTTCAAAATTAGAATGGAACAGATGGAGGCTAATGATTCTATGAGAAACAAAGAAATCACAAACCAAAACCAAAAGAATGAAAAAATGGAAGAAAATGTGAAATATCTCATTGGAAAAATAAATGACCTGGAAAATAGATCCAGGAGAGGCAATTTTAAAATTATGGGACTACCTGAAAACCAGGACCAAAAAAAGAGCCTAGACATCATCTTTCATGAAATTATCAAGGAAAACTGCCCTGATATTCTAGAACCAGGGGATAAAATAAATATTAAAAGAATTCACCAATCACCACCTGAAAGCGATCCAAAAAAAGAAAGTCCTAGGAATATTGTGGCCAAATTCCAGAGTTCCCAGGTCAAGGAGAAAATACTGCAAGCAGCTAGAAAGAAACAATTTTAATAATGTGGAAATATAATCAGGATAACACAAGATCTAGCAGCTTCTACATTAAGGGATCAAAGGGTGTGGAATATTATATTCCAGAAGTCAAAGGAACTAGGACTAAAACCAAGAATCACCTACCCAGCAAAACTGAGTATAATACTTCAGGGGAAAATATGGTCTTCAAATGAAATAGAGGACTTTCAAGCATTCTTGATGAAAAGACCAGAGCTGGAAAGAAAATCTGACCTTGAAACACAAGAATGAAGAGAAGCATGAAAAGGTAAACAGCAAAGACCAGTCATAAGGGACTTACTAAAGTTGAACTGTTTACATTCCTACATAGAAAGACAATATTTGTAACTCTTGAAATTTTTTTCAGTATCTGGGTAGTTGGTGGGATTACACACACACACACACACACACACACACACACATACATACACACACACATACACAGAGAGAGACAGAAAGACAGAGAGCACAGGGTGAATTGAATGGGATGGGATCATATCTTTAAAAAATGAAATTAAGGAGTGAGAGAGAAATATATTGGGAAGAGAAAAGGAGAAATGGAATGGGGCAAATTATCTCCAATAAAAGAGGCAAGTAAAAGACTTTTAAGTGGAGGGAAAAAGGGGGAGGTGAGAGAGAAAACATGAAGCTTACTCTCATCACATTTGACTAAAAGAAGGAATAAAATGCACACTCATTTTGGTATGAAAACCTATCTTACAATACAGGAAAGTGGGGGAGAAGCGGATAAGCAGGGTGGGAGGATGATGGAAGGGAGGGCAATGGGAGGAGGAAGCAATTAGAAGTCAACACTCTTGGGGAGGGACAGTGTCAAAAGAGAGAACAGAAGAAAATGGGAGGCAGGATAGGATGGAGGGAAATATAGTCTTACACAACACAAATATTATGGAAGTCATTTGCAAAACTACACAGATATGGCCTATATTGAATTGCTTGCCTTTCCAAAGGGGATGGGTGGGGAGGGAGGGAGGAAGAGAAGTTGGAACTCAAAGTTTTAGGAATAACTGTTGAGTATTGTTCTTGCATACAACTAGGAAATAAGAAATACAGGTAATGGGGTATAGAAAGTTATCTTGCCCTACAGGACAAAAGAGAAGATGGGGATAAAGGAAGGGAGGGATGTTAGAAGGGAGGATAGATTGGTGATAGGGGTAATTAGAATGCTCAGTGTTTTGGAGTGGGGGGAGAAGAGAAATGGGGAGAAAATTTGGAACCCAAAATTTTGTGGAAATGAATGTTGAAAACTCAAATAAATTGAAATACAAAAAAAAAACAAACCAGTAAGTTGTACCCAATAAAATTACAGTTTCATATGTAATCATCTTAAAAAAAAAAAAAAAAAGAAAGAACTCAGTGCTGCTGAGAAGGTCCAAAAATAGGCAGGAAACGTGAGAAGACCCAAGAGCACCACAACAGTGGGGAAAGGGGCCAGTTCTGGACAGTCATTCTATAACCCAGCCACACATCCTTTGTCACACAAATATCACTCCCCAATAAATAACTAATGCCTAATATCTGATGATCAAGATAAATCCTAAACTTACTGGTTAGTATCCAACCACACCTACCCCCATGCTAAAGTTAGGTTTCTCTTATGTTTCACACTCACAGAGACAAAAGTCATTTCTTTCTCCACGTAGAGAATTCATTTGAAAACAGAGATTTAATTGGAGCCCCTATCAATCTGGATTTGGCACTATCTTCTCCCACCTCTTCTTTAAGGTTGGCCAGTTTAGAGCTGGAAAATAAATAAGTGATGGATAACAGAGAAGGGCTGTCCGTTACCTACCCTGGTTCCTACACTGTGAATGAGGAAATAAGAAAAAAGAAAATCACAAAATCAGTTTTCCAAACAAATTCACTCAAATTTTCTTTCCAAGTGTTTGTACAAGAGGTCAAAAACATTGATGAAAACAGGCTAAGACATAACAGTATAAATATGGGACTATTACTGCTCAGGGCCATAAGTGTGAGCATTTCAGATGGCAAGTAATTACTGATATATGGGGCTTTGTTCTTCAATGGTGAGAAGTAGAAGAATTCATTGAATGAACCCAATGATTATCCAGATTCTCCAAGATGAAAGTCAATCTCATCCATTGCAATAGGACTCACCTGAAAGAAAGCTCAGTGCTGCTGAGAAAATCCAACAGCAGGAGGAAAAAGTGAGCAGAGCCAGGAGCACAACTATTGTGGGGGTAGGGTATAGCTCTGGACAGTCATTCTGTTATCTAGCCACCTACCCTTTGTCACTTTAGTATCATTCCCCCATAAATACCAAAAGTCTAATATTCTATAAAAAAGATTATTCCCAGACTTAGCCTATCCTCCTAGCGAAGCCAGGTTTCACTTTCTTGTACACTCACTGAGGCAAAGATCACTTCTTTCTCCATGTAAGCAGCATTTCAAAATTACAGATGTGATAGGATCCCCAAAACACCTGGACCATGAAAGCATATTTTTGCACCTCCTATTTGAGGATGCCTAACTGGTCAGTTGATTGCTTGTTTTATCTCTGAAAACAAGAGTAGAAATGAGAGGGAGAAAAGGGCAAGAGGCTACCTGCCCTAATTACTCTTTTGAGTGAGGAAGTGAGAAAAAAAGGAACTCAAAGCTTTCTGTTTTCCAAACACTCCATTTGAAGAGGTCAAAGAGATTCTGTAATCTATTCAACTATCATTTGGCACAGAGGCAGCATTCCCAGTAAGTGAGTAACATTTAAATTTATGTCCAAATTCACTCCTGTGCTAGTCAGCATAGAATCCTATCTATTCTATGACCAAAGCAAAGTTTCATTTTTAGGGCCAAGTCCTGAGAGAAAGATCACTATATACTCCACGTAGGGAGAGCTTTGAAAAATATCGATGTAACTGAAGCTCCAAACTACATGGACCTTCCCAGCACCTTTTCCCATACCCTATTTGAGGTTGGCTAAGAGATTGATTGGTTGTTTTAGAGCTAAAAACAAAAGGAAAAATTGGTGAGAGTAGAGTTGAGTGAGATAGAAAGAAAAAAAGAGTCAAGACAATTTTCCAACCAAACTCACTCCAATTTTCTATGTAAGAATTTGTAGAAGAACTCAAAGGGATTGATGAGAAAAAGCCAAGACATCACAGGAAGAAGTGTGGGACTGTGGCTCAGAGTGATAGATGTGAGCACTTCAGGTGGCAGGTAATTCCTGACATCTGGGACTTTGTTTTGGAATAATGAGCAGGAGAAAAGACTGAATGAATCGGAGGACGACAGACTGAATGAATCAGAGGAGGACAAAGAGAGTCTCCAGGATGACACGCAATCTCAACAATTGCACCAAGACTCATCTTCTAGAAAGTTCAGGGCTACAAAGAAGGCAATCCAACAGCAGGACAAAAGAGTGAATAGTGCAAAGTACATCATGGTGGCCTGGGGAAAGGGGACAACTCTTGATAGTTCTTCTCTAAACTAGCCACCCATCCTTTGTCACAGAAGTATCACTCCCCAGTACATAATTAATACCTGAAGTTCTGTAAACAAGTTCACATCTAGGCTTGTTGGTCAGCATCCAAACCATGTCATCCTCCTCCCAAAGCCAGGTTTCACTTCTGTGTCCCAAGAACTAAGGCAAAGGTCAATTCTTCCTGTCTATATTGAGATTTTTAAAATATAGATTAATTAGGAGCCCCAAACCACCTGAACATTGGCACCACCTTTTCTCACTTGTTCTTCACAGTTGGCTAACTGCTTGGTTAATTGGTTGTTCGAAAGCTAGAAACCAAAAAGAAAGAACTGGGAGTAGAGATAGGCACCTACTACCCTTGTTTCCACTATGAGAGTAAGGAATAAAACCAAGATAATTTTCCAAATAAAATCACTCCAATTTTCTACGTAAAAGCTGTAGAAGCATCATTTTTTTCCACCTCCTCACCGACGCTGGCTAACTGCTTATTTCAAAGGCTAACTGACTAGTTAGTTGGGTTTTTTATACCTGGAAACCAAAACAGAAATGTATTAATGTGAAGGGCACAGTGCTAACTACCCCCTTTTTTTTTTACCATGTTAATAAGATGAAGGAGAGTCAAGTTTCCAACCAAACACATTCCAATTATTTTTGCAAGTGTTTCTAGAAGAGGTCAAAAGTATTGATGGCAACAAGCCAAGATGTCATAGCATGAAATGTGGGACTATGGCTCAATGTGATATGCAACAGCATTTTAGGTGGCAGGTAATTCCTGATATCTGTGGCTTTCTTCTTCAATGACAAGTAGAAGGACAGATTTTGTGAGCCTGAGGATGAGGATGAGAACCAGAGTCTACAGGACTCAACTAAAAGGAGGTTCAGTGCTGCTGAGACAATCCAATGGCAGGCTGAAAAAGTTAGCAGACCTAAAAGCACCACACTGATGGACAAAGGGGGACAGCTCTAGACAATTTTTCTGTCATCCAGTCACCTGTCCTTTGTCACAGATGTGATACTCCCTAGTAAGTAACTACTGCCTAAAATCCAGTGACCAAGCTCACTCCTAGGCTTGCTGGTCAGCACCCACCCCTCCACTTCCTCCCACCCAAGCCAAATAACCTGTTCATGTCATACTCACTGAAACAAAGTAATTTATTTCTCCATGTAGGTAAAGCTTTTAAAACTATAGATTAGGAGTCCCAAAACACTTAGATTTTGGCACCACCTTTTCCCATCTCTTCTTTGAGGTAAGTTAACTGGTTGGTTAATTGGTTTTCTGAAATCTGGAAACCAAAAAAGAAATGTCTAGGAATAGAGGCAGGAGGACACAGACTTTCACTTCTACTATTAGAGTGAATAAGAAAATGTCAAGATAGTCCAACTTAAATCACTACAATTTTCTATTCAAGAGTTTGTACAAGAGGTCAAAGGTCAAAGGATAAAACGTGGGACTATATATAGCTCTGAGCAGGTCAATAGGTGTGACCATTTAGGTGGCAAGTAATTCTTGACGTCTGGGGTTTTGTTCTTCAATGACAAGTAGGAAGAGGACAGATTGGATGAGCCCAAGGATGAAAAACAGAGTCTTCAGGATAGTATCGAATCTCATCCACTGAAAAAGGATTCACCTAAAAAAAAGCTCAGTGCCACTGAGAAGAAGATCCAACAGCAGGCAGAAAAGGTGAGCAGATTTAAGAGCCCCACACTGATGAAGAATGGGGACAGCTATGTATAATCATTCTGTAATCTAACCACCCTTCCTTAGTTACAGAAGTATCACTCCCCAGTAAGTAATTAACCCCTAAAATCCTATGGCTAAGCTCACTCATAGGCACCCACCCCTCTACTTCCTCCTACTCAAACCAGGTAACGTGTATGTCACACTCCCTGATGCAAAGGTCACTTCTTTCTCTATGTAGATAAAGCTTTTAAAACTATAGGTTAATTAGGATCCCCAAAATACCTGGACCATAGCAACACCTTTTTCCACCTCTTCCTTGAGATGGGCTAACCATTGGATAATTGGTTGTATAAAAGATGGGAACCAAAACAGAAAGGACTGGGAGTAAAGGTAGGAGGACTCCTACCCTCCTTTCTATCTACTATGAGAGTAAGGTGGTGGGGGGAGGAAGTCAAGCAGTCAGATTTCTAAACAAAATCACTCCAAATTTTGATACAGAAGTTTGTAGACGAGGCCAAAGAGATTAACGAGAACAGGTCAAGACATCAGAGGATAAAATGTGGGAGTGCGGCTCTGGGCAATGGGTGTGAGCTTTTAGGTGGCAGGTAATTCCTGATGTCTGGGACTTTGTTCTTCATTGATAAGTGGGAGGAAGACAGATTGAACGAGCCCAAGGAAGAGAACCAGAGATTCTGGGATGAGACCAAATCTTATTCATTGCAATAGGACTCACCCAAAAGAAAACTCCATGCTGCTGAAAAGAAGATCCAACAGCAGGCAGAAAAGGTGAGAATCCCCAAACAATCACCTTAGTGGAGAAGGGAGACAACTCTGGACAGTCATTCTGTAATCTAGACACCCATCATTCCTCAGTAAGTAACAGATCTAAAATCCTATGGCTAAGACCACTAATGAGCTTGCTCATCAGCACCCACATATAGAGTTCTACCAAAGTTAGGTTTCACTTTCATGTCACATTCACAGAAACAAACATCACTTCTTTCTCCATAGAGCACTTTTAATAATAAAGATTTAATAGAAGCTCCAAAAGATCTGGACATATGCAATACTTTTCCCACCTACTCTTTGAGGTTGGCTAACTGGTAGGTAGGTTGGTTGGTTGGTTGTTTGGTTGATGGTTTTATAGCTGGAAATCAAAACAGAAATGGATGGGAGTGGAAGGCAGGGTGCTACCTATTCTCATTTTTACCATGTGAGTAAGTTAATAAGATAAAAGAAAGTCAAGACATAGGATTGGGGAACCTACAGCCTCAAAGCCACATGCGGCCTTCTAGTCTTCTGAGTCCAAATTTTACAGAACAAATCTTTTTATTAAAGGGATTTGTTCTGTGAAGTTTGGATACAGTCAGAGGGACACACTTGAGGACCAAGAGGCCACATGGGCCTTAAGGCCACAGTTTCCCCACCCCTGGGAGATAGTTTTCCAGCCAAACTCACCTCAATTTTATTTGCAAGAGTTTCAAAGAAGAGGCCAACAGTATTAAGGACAACAAGCCAAGATGTCATAGCATGAAGTGTGGGACTGAGGCTCAAGGTGATAGGTATGAACATTTTAGAAAGTAGGTAATTCCTGCTATCTGTGATTTTCTTCTTCAATGACAAGTAGGACAAGGACAGATTGAATGAACCTGAGGATGAGGATGAGAACCAGAGTCTACAGGACTCAACTAAAAGGAAGCTCAGTGCTGCTGAGACAATCCAACAGCAGACTGAAAAGGTGAGGAGACATAAGAGCACTACGTTGCCAAAGAAATGGGACAGCTCTGAACAATCATTCTGTAATCTAGTCACCTGTACTTTATCACATATGTATCACTCCCCAGTAAGTAATTAATGTCTAAACTCCAATGACCAAGCTCATTCCTAGGCTTACTGGTTAATGCCCACCCCTCCATTTCCTCCTACCAAAGTCAGGTTGCACATTCATCTCAAACTCACTAAAGGTCACTTCTTTCTCCACTTTTAAAACTATAAATTAGCTCTAAAACACCTGGATCTTGGCACCACCTTTTCCCACCTCTACTTTAAAGTTTGAGATATGCTAACTGGTTGGATGATTGGTTCTATGAAAGCTGAAAACCAAAAGGAAAAAGAGTACAGAAAGTAGGCTATCTACCCTCATTTCTAGTATGAGAGTAAGAAAAAAAAATCATAGTTTTCCAAACAGAATCACTCCAATTTTCTATGCAAAAGTTTGTAGAAGAAGCCAAAGAGGTTAATGAGCAAGACCCAGACATCACAGGATGAAGTATGGGACGATAACTCAGGGTAATATGTATGAACATTTAGGTGGAAGATAATTCCTGGTGTCTGGGAATTTGTTCTTCAGTGATGAGTAGGAAAGACTGACTGAGTCCAAGGGTGAAAAGCAGAGTCTCCAGTACAAACCAAATCTTATCCATTGCAACAGGGCTCATGTAAAAGAAAACTCAGTGCTACAGAGAAGAAGAGCCAACAGCAGGCAGAAAAGGTGAGCAGATCCAAGACCACCAATAGGTGGAAATGGGGGACAGCTCCAGACAGTCATTGTATAATCTAGTCATTCATCATTTGTCAAAAAGATACTTACCAAGCTCACTCTTAGGCTTTCTGGTCAACATCCACACCTCCATATCCTCTTATCCAAGCCAGGTAATAAGTTTATCTCACACTTACTGACGCAAAGATCACATCTTTCTCCGCATAATGAACACTTTTAAAAATATAGATTAATTATAATTAACTATAATTACGTAATTATAATTTAATTATAATTAAACTACCTGGACCTTGGCACTATCTTTTCTCACCTCTGCTTTGAGATGAACTGTTTGGTTGACTGATGGATTGAAAGCTGCAAATCAAAAGGAAATGAATGAGAGTAGAATGAGGCCTCATTTCTATATAAAAGTAAGAAAAAAAAGTCAACTACTTTCTAACCAAAATCTATGCAAAAGTTGTAGAAGATGTCAAAGAGATTGATGAGAATGGTCCAAGACATCAGAGGATGAAATGTGGGATTGTGGATCAGGTCAATGGGTAGGAGCATTAGGTGGCAGGTAATTCTTGATATCTGGGATTTTGTTCTTCTGTGATGAGTAGAAAAAGGACAGATTGAATGAGCCCAAAGATGAAGAACCATATTCTCCAGAATAAGATCAAATCTTATCCATTGCAACAGGACTCACCTAAAAAGAAGCTCAGTGCTACTGAGAAGAAGATCCAACAGCAGGTAGAAAAGGTGAGGAGCCCCAAGAGCATCCCATTGACATAAAATGGGAATCAGGACCAGGCAGTCATTCTGTAATCTAGTCACCCAATTTTTGTCACAGAGGTATCAGTCCCGTTAGTTACTACTGCACAAAATTGTATGACCAAGGTCAATCCCAGGCTGCTTTGTCAGCGTCCAAGCTGACTTATTCTCCTACCAAAGCAAGGTTTCACTTTCATGTCACAGTCACTGAGGCAAAGGTCAATTCACTCTCCACCTAGGGAGAGCTTTTAATAATATTTAATAGTAGCTAGCCACTAATACCTGGACCTTGCCCCACCTTTTCTCTCCTCCTCTTTGAGCTGGCTAACTTGTTGATTGGCCAATTGTTTTAAGAGTTGGAAAACAAAGTAGATAAGGGGAGGGGGCTACCTACCCTTGATCCTACAATGTGACTTAGGAATTGAGGGGAAAAGAAGTCAGGACAGTCTATTTTCCAAAGAAGCTCACTCCAATTCTCTTTGCAAGAGTTTGTAGGAAAGGTCAAAGAAATTTATCTGAATGAGCCAAGATATCTCAGGATGAAGTGTGGGACTGTGGCTCAGGGAGAAAGGTGTGAGCATTTTAGGTGGCAGGTAATTCCTGATATCTGGGGCTTTGTCCTCCTATGAAGAGTAGCAGAAGGAAAGATTGAATGAGCTCGAGGATGAGAACCAGAACCTCAGGGATAAAATGCAACACTATTCATTACAACTGGACTCTGCTACATGCAAGCTCTCTAATGCTGAGAAGATACAAGAGCAGGCAGAAAAGGTGAGTAGTATCACCACGTTAGGAAGGGACAATCATTCTGAAATCTAGCCACCCATCATTTCTCACAGAAATATCACTCCCCAGTAAGTAATGCCCACAATCCCATGATCAAGCTCACTCCTAAGCCTGCTAGTCAGCCTCCAGCTGTACCTATTCTATTCCCAAAGCCAGGTTTCATTTTCATATTTCATTCCCTGAGGCAAAGGTCACTCCTTTCTCCACGTAGGGAGCTCTTTTTAAAACACAGATTAATTAGGAGCCCCAAATCAGCTGGACCTTCACACCACCTTCTGCCAATTCCTTTTTGATGTTTTCTACCTGGTTGGTTGGTTGGTTGTTTTAGAACGGAAAATCAAAGGAGTAATTGGTGGGCATGAAGGGAATGAGGCTCCTTCTCCTCCTTCCTTCCAAAACCAGATTTCTCTTTTATGTCACACTTGTTGAGGCCAAGATTACTTCATTTTTCCATGAATTGAGTGCTTTTAAAAAACATAAGATTTTTAAGAGCCTGAAACACTGAGAAGACCTTGGCACCAACTTTTTCCAACTCCTATTTGAGGTTTTAGTGTTGGAAACAAAAGAAGCGATGGGTACAAGTGGAGAGGAGGAGATTACCTACTCTCATTCCTACTATGTGAGTGAAAAAGTGAGAAAAAAGGAAGTCAAGACAGTTTTCCAAGCAAACTCACTCCAATATTCTTTACAAAAGTTTGTAGAAAAGGTCAAAAAGATTGATGAGAACAGGGCAAGACCTTAAAATATAAAGTGTGGAAATGTGCTTCAGGGTGTTCAGGGTGAGAATTTTAGGTGGCAGGTAATTGCTGGTATCTGGGGCTTTGTTCTTCAATGATGAGTAGGAGAAGGGCAGATTGAAGGAGCTCAAGGATGAGAACCAGAGTCTCCAGGATAAAGATGCATTATTACTCGTTGCAACTTCAATCAGCTACAAGAAAACTCAGTGCTGCTGAGAAGATGCAGCAGCAGCTAGAATGGATAAGGAGACTCAAAAGGCACCACAATAGTGGGAAAAGGGGACAGCTCTGGACAGTCATTCAATAATCCAGACACTTGTCCTTTGGCACAGAGATATCATTGACCAGTAAGTAACTAACAGCTAAAATCCTATGGCCAAGCTCACTCCTAGGCTTGCTGGTCAACATTCATCCCTACTTATCCTCCTACCATACCAGGTTTCACCTTCATATCACACTCTCTGAGGCAAAGGTCACTTCTTCCTCCAAGTAGGAAGAGCTTTGAAAAATGGAGATTTCATTGGAGCTCCTAAGCACCTGGAAATTGAAGCCTCCTTTTCCCATCTCCTGTTTGAAACTGGTTTAGTGGTTGGCTGGTTGATTGTTTTAGAGTTAGAAAAAAAAGAATAGGTAGAAGTGGAGAGCAGGAGGCTACCTACTCTCATTCCAAATTTTTGAGTGAAAAGTGAGAAAAAAAGAAAGCCAAGACAGTCAATTTTCAAACCAAACTCTTTCCAGTTTTCTTTACAAGAGTTGATAGAAGAGGTCAAAGAGATTTATGAGAACACAGCATGTCACAGAATGATGTGTGGGACTGTGGCTCAGGGCAAAAGTGTGAGCTTTTTAAGTGGCAGGTAATTCCTGATATCTGGGACTTTGTTCTTCTATGAGGAGTAGGAGAAGGACAGATTGAAGGAGCTTGAGGATGAAAATCAGGGTCTCCGGGATAAGATGCAATCTTATTCACTTCAACTGGATTCAGCTACCATCAAGCTCAATACTTGTGAGAAGGAGATGCAGCAGCAGGCAGAAAAGGTGAGCAGACCAAAATGGCGGGCGAAAGGAACAGTACTGGACAGGCATTCTGTAATCTAGACACCTATCCTTTGCCAGAGGGATAGACTCCCAGTCAACAAACATCGAAAAACCTGTGACCAAGCTGGCTCTTAGACTTTATCCTCCTAGCAAAGCCAGGTTTCACTTTCATGTCACACTCACTGAGTTAAAGGTCACTTCTTTCTCCATCATGGGAGTGTTTCTGACCATTTAAAAGTAATAGGAGCCCCAAACCACCTGAACCTTTTCACCTCTTTCCCACCACCTGTTTGAGATTGGCTAACTGGTTTCAGAGCTAGAAACCAAAGGAGAAATGGGTGCAATTAGAGGGAAGGAAGCTATTTATACTAGTTTCTACCATGAGGGTAGTGAGAAAAAAATTTCAGGACAGTCAGTTTTCCAACCAAACTGAGCAGCCTCCTTTGAAGAGACATATAGAAGAGATGTAGAAGGCATCACAGAGATTAATGAGAACACTCCAAGATATCACAAGATGAAATGTGGGAATGTGACTCAGGGCAATAGTTTTAACCATTTTAGGGAACAGGTAATTCCTAAAGTCTGTGACTTTTCTTTCAATGAGAATTAGAAGAATGACAGATTGAATGAGCTCGAGAATGAGAACCAGAGTCTCCGGGATAAGATGCAATATTATTCATTGCAACTTGAGTCAGCTACAAGAAAGCTCAGTGCTACAGAGAAAAAGATGCAAGAGCAGGCAGAAAAGGTGAGCAGACCCAAGAGAACTATAATGGTGGTAAAGGGACGGCTCCAGACAGTCATTCTGTAATCTAGCCATTCATTCTTTGTCACACAGTTATCACTCCCCAGTAAATAACTACTTAACTCCTCTGATCAAGCTCACTCCTACTCTTGTTGGTCAGGAGGCCACCCTATATGTCCTCCTACCCAAGCTGGTTTTCACTTTGATTTCACACTCAATTAAAGCAAAGGTCATGCCTTTCTCCATTTAAGGAGCACTTTTAATAATACAGATTACCTGTGGAGTTTCCAAAGGAGCACCAGACCACCTCAATCTTGCACGCTTTCCCCACTTCTATTTTATACTGGCTAACTAATTAGTCAGTTGGCTGTTTTTAGAGTAGGAAACTAAATTGAAATAGATGGCTATACAGGGCAGGGAGCTGGTCAGATGTCCTTTTTCCTACAACGTTATGTGAATGAGGAAGGGAAAAAAAAGTTGAATTTTCATTCCAAGATTTTGTCGAAGTCAAAGAAATGAAATGAGAATAGACCATGACCCCAGGGGATGAAATTTGGGATAGTGGCTCAGGGCAACAACTGTGAGCATTTGAGGTGGAAGTTCATTCTAGATGTCTGGAAAGTTATTTTTCTATGAGATGTAGGAGAAGGACAGATACAATGAGCTCAAGAATGAGAACAAGTGTCTCCAAGAGAAGATGCAATATTATACATTGAAACTGAACTCAGCTACACTGAAGATCACCAGGGCTGAGAAGATCCAACAGCAAGCAGAAGAGGTGAGCAAATCTAAGAGCATCACAAAGCAGGGGAAGGCAGACAGCTCTAGATAATCATTCTGTAATCTAGTCACCCCTCCTTTCTCACAAAGGTATCAAGTCCCAGTGAGAAACTAAGGATTAAAATCCTATGACCAAGCTCACTCCTCCACTTTGTGGTCAACATCCAAACTTTTTTGTCATAGTCACTGAAGTAAAGGTCACTTCTTTCTCCATGCAGACAGCACTTTAAAAAAATTTTTTTTAATGAGAGAAAAAAAAACCTGGCCCTTGGCACCACATCAAAGTGATTGATGGGAACAGACCATGAAGTCCCAGGATGAAGTGTGAGAGAAGGTTCAGTGCGATAGGCGTGAGCATTTTAGGTGGCAGGTAATTTCTGATGTCTTGGGCTTTGTTCTTCAATGACAAGTAGGAGAAAACCAGATTGAATGAGCTTGAGGATGAGAACCAGAATCTCCGGGATAAGATGCAATATTATTCATCACTACTGGACTCAGCTACAAGAAAGCTCAGTGCTGCTGAGAAGCAGATCCAAGAGCAGGCAGAACAGGTGAGCAGAGCCAAAAGAACTACGATGGTGAGGAAGGGAAATAGCTTTGACGGTCATTCCATAATGGAGCTATATATGTGTCCTTTGTCACAATGGTATCACTTACCAGTAACACCGAAAATCCTGTAATCAAGCTCACTCCTAGGCTTGCTGGTCAGCATCCAACCATCCTTGCCCTCCTAACACAGGCAGTTTTCAGTTTCATTTCACACTCAATGAGGCAAAGTTCCTTCTTTTTCCATGTAGGGAGTAGTTTTAAAAATACAGACTTAATAAACACTCCAAACCACCTGGACCCTAATACCTCCTTTTACAGCTTCCTCTTTGAGGTTGGTTAGCTGGTTTGGATAGTTGACTAGTTGCTTTAGAACAGGAAACCAAAGGAGTAATGGATGAGAGTGGAGGGCAGGAGACTGCCAACCATTGTTTCTATTACATGAGTGAACAAGTCAGAAAAAAGACAAAATGCTGTTTGCCAACAAAACTCTCTCCAATTTTCATTGCAAGAGTTTGTAGAAGAGGTCAAAGAGATTGATGACAACAGGGCAAGACATCAGAATGCGGCTCAGGGAGATGGGTGTGAGCTTTTTAGGTGATAGATAATTCCTAACATCCAATGCCTGTTGCTTCATTGAGGAGTAGCTGAAGGACAGATGGAATGAGCTTGAGAATGAGAACCAGTGTCTCTGGGATAAGATGCAATATTACTCAGCACAACTCGAATCAGCCACAAGAAAGCTCAGTGCTACAGAGAAGAAAATGCAAGAGCAGGCAGAAAAGGTAAGCAGACTCAAGAGAACTACGATGGTGGTAAAGGGACGGCTCCAGACAGTCATTCTGTAATCTAGCCATTCATTCTTTGTCACGCAGTTATCACTCCCCAGTAAATAACTACTTAACTCCTCTGATCAAGCTCACTCCTACTCTTGTTGGTCAGCAGGCCACCCTACATGTCCTCCTACCCAAGCTGGTTTTCACTTTGATTTTACACTCAACTGAAGCAAAGGTCATGCCTTTCTCCATTTAGGGAGCACTTTTAATAATATAGATTACCTTTGGAGTTTCCAAAGGAGCACCAGACCACCTCATTCTTGTACCACCTTTCCCCAACTTCTATTTTACATCAGCTAACTGATTGGTTCATTGGTTAGCTGGTTGTTTTTAGAGTAGAAAAACAAATAGAAATGAAACATAGAAATGCTATGTTGGGCAGGGAGCTGGTCAGATGTCCTTTTTCCTACAATGTTATGTCAATGAGGAAGGGAAAAAAAAGTTGAATTTTCATTCCAAGATTTTGTCGAAGTCAAAGAAATGAATGAGAATAGACCATGACCTCATGGGACGAAGTGTGGGATAGTGGCTCAGGGCAACAACTGTGAGCATTTGAGGTGGAAGTTCATTCTAGATGTCTGGAAAGTTATTTTTCTATGAGATGTAGGAGAAGGACAGATACAATGAACTCAAGAAAGAGAACCAGTGTCTCCAAGAGAAGATACAACATTACACAATGCAAAGGAACTCAGATACATTGAAGATCGATAGTACTGAGAAGATCCAACAGCAAGCAGAAGAGGTGAGCAAATCTAAGAGCATCACAAAGCAGGGGAAAGCAGACAGCTCTTCTGTAATCTAGTCACCCCTCCTTTCTCACAAAGGTATCACGTCCCAGTGAGAAACTAAGGATTAAAATCCTATGACCAAGCTCACTCCTCCACTTTGTGGTCAACATCCAAACTTTTTTGTCTAGTCACTGAAGTAAAGGTCACTTCTTTCTCCATGTAGACAATTTTTAAAAAATTCTTTTAATGGGAGAAAAAAAAAAACCTGGCCCTTGGCACCACATCAAAGTGATTGATGGGAACAGACCATGAAGTCCCAGGATGAGGTGTGAGAGATGGTTCAGTGCGATAGGCGTGAGCATTTTAGGTGGCAGATAATTTCTGATGTCTTGGGCTTTGTTCTTCAATGACAAGCAGGAGAAAACCAGATTGAATGAGCTTGAGGATGAGAACCAGAATCTCCGGGATAAGATGCATTATTATTCATCACTACTGGACTCAGCTTCAAGAAAGCTCAGTGATGCTAAAAAGCAGATCCAAGAGCAGGCAGAACAGGTGAGCAGAGCTAAGAGAACTACAGTGGTGGTAAAGGGGACAGCTCTAGACAGTCACTCTGTAATCTAGCCATTCATTCTTTGTCACAGTTATCGCTCCCCTGTAAACAACTAATGCTTAAATCCGATAAATAAGCTCACCGTTAGGCTTCCTGGTGAATATCCAACCCTACCTATCCCCCTACCAAAGCCAAGTTCTACTTTCATGTCATACTCACTGAGGCAAAGGTCACATCTTTCTCCATGTAGTGAGAACTTTTAAAAATATAGACTGCATAGGAGCCCCCTGGACCTTCTCCTACCTATTACTTTAGATTTTCTCCCTGGTTGGTAAGTGGTTAGTTTTACAGCTAGAAACCAAAGAAGAAATAGGTTAGAGCTGAGGAAAGAATGATAACTCCACTTGTTTCTACTATTTCAGTAAGCAAGAGAGAAAAAAAGTTAAGAGAGTCACTTTTGCCACCAAAAATCACTCCAGTTTTCTTTGTAAGAATTTGTAGTAGTCAAAGCAACTGATGAGGACAGGCCAAGACATGAGAGGATGAATGGAAGACTATAGTCAGGGCAGTAGGGGTTAACACTTTACATGACAGGTAACACTTGATATCTGGGGGCTTTGATTTTCAATGAGGAATAGGAGAAGGACAGGTGGTTAGAGCTTGATATTGAGAACCAGAATCTCCAGGAGAAGATGCACTATCATCCACTGCAACAGGACTCACCTACAAGAAAGCTCAGTGCTGTTGAAAAGAAGATCTCACAGCAGGCAGAAAAGGTAAGCAACCCAGCAAAGTTAAGCATAATCCTGAACGAAAAAATGGAAATTCAATAAATTACAAGACTTTCAGGATTTTACTGCAAAAAGACCCGAACCTAATAGAAAGTTTGATATACAAGACCCAAGAGAAATATAAGGTAACCATCAAGGACTAATCATAAGGGATTCAATAAGGACAGACTGTTTACTTTTTATACGAGGAAAGGTAAACTATATGTCTAAGATGGCAATTAGTATTTGGGTAGTTTGAAAGAAAGACTGGGGTAGACCTGAGTATGATGTGATTCTAAAAAGTAATACATTCTAGGAAAAGGAAAAAGAGTAAATATAAAAGAAATAATAAATTAAAAAGAAATAATGAGTATAAAACAAAAAGAACTGACACAGAGGAATTGGATGAGGGAGGAATTAGATTACTACTATTAGTAGTTCTGGAACCTTACTCTCATTGGGAACGAGTAAAAGAGTGAACAATACATATAAAACTCAAAGACAAAAGGCAAAGGGGATAGGGAGGGAGGAGAGGATAAGGGAGGGATTTTAGAGGGAACTCTACTCACATCATAATTTATGTTAGAACAATATATTCATACGTGTGTGTGTGTCTGTGTGTGTGTGTGCTTAGGGAATGAAAGTCTTCTAAACATATGTAAAGAAATAAGAGGGTGAGCAAATAGGATAAGGGGGTTATAGGGAAAAGGATGGTGGGAGAGGATAAGGGAGGGATCTTTGGAAGACTAAGTTAAACAACAGGAGGGCAAGGTAGCAGGTAGAAGTAAAGTAGAGTCAGAGGGATTGAAAATAAGAGATACACACAAACATAAAGATGAGGAATAGAATTTATTAGGGAAAAATTAAGCTTTAGCATTGAAGTTTAAAGTAAATTATTAAAAAAAAAAAAAGAAAGAAAGAAGGAAAGGTGAACAGAAGGTAGAGGACCCACAAGACTGGGCCCTGGATATTCACTCAGTAATCAAGCCACCTATCCTTTGTCACAGAAGTATCATTCCACATTAACAGCTAAACTCCTATGACCACGCTAATTCCTAGGCTTGCTGATCAATATCCAACACTACCTATTTTCTTACCAAAGCCAGGATTCATTTTCATCTCACACTCCCTGAGGCATATGTCATTTCTTTCCATGTAGGGACCATTTTTAAAAATATAAATTTAATAGGAGCCCTAAACTACCTTGATATTGGTACCCCTTTTTTCCCTTCTCCTGTTGGCTAACTAGCTAGTAGGTTGGTTGGTTGTTTCAGAGCTAAAAACCAAAGGATAAATGGTGATAGAGGAAGATAGGAAGCTACTAACCTTTGTTCCTACTATGTGAGAGAGAAACTGGGAGGATAAAAAAGAGCAAGACAGTTTTATTTGCAAGAGTTTTTAGAAGAGGTCAAAGAAATTGATGAGAACAGACTAAGACATCACATGATGAAGTGCTGGACTGTGGCTCAGTACAATAGGTATGATAAGTGTTTTACGTGGCATATAATTGCTGGTATCTGGGGCTTTGTTCTTCAATGACAAGTAGGACAGATCCTATGAGCCTGAGGATGAAAACCAGAATCTCCAGGAAAAGGGACAGCATTATCCATCACAAAAGGACTCACCTATAAGAAGACACAGTTCTGCTGAGAAGAAGATCCGACAACAGGCAGAAAAGGTGAGCAAATCCAGAAGCACCAAAATGTGGAGAAGGGGAATAGTTCTGGACAGTGACTGTAACATAGAAACCATCCTTTGTCAGAAAGGTACCACTCCCCACCAAGTAACTAAAACTTCAAATGCCAAGACCATCCTAGATTTCTTGGTCAACATCACACTCTATCTATTCTACTATATGATTTAAGTGTTACTTTCACATCACAGTCACTGAAGCAAAGGTCAATTCTTTCTCCACATAGTAAGAGTTTTTGTTTAAATAAAGAGTCAAAAAATAGGAGCCCCAAACCACCTGGGTCTTGGCACCACTTTTTCCCACACCCTACATGAGGCTGGCTAACTGTTTTGTGGGTTGGTTGTTGTAGAGTTGAAAATCAAAAGGAAAACGGGTGGGAATGGAGGGAAGGAGGCTACCTACTCTCACTGCTCCTTGGTGAGTGAAGTCAAAGAAATTGATGAAAACAGACTAAGAAATCACATGATGAAGTGTTACACTGTAGCTCAGTGCAATAAATGCTAGCATTTTACGTGGCATATAACTGCTGGCATCTGAGGCTTTGTTCTTCAATGACAAGTAGGATACATCCTATGAGCCCAAGGATGAAAACCAGAATCTCCAGGAAAAGATGCAGCATTATCCATCGAAAAAGGCCTCACCTACAAGAAGACACAGTTCTGCTGAGAAGAGGATCCAGCAGCAGGCAGAAGAGGTGAGCAGGGCCTGGACCACCATAATGGCAGGGAACGCAGATAGCTCTAGACAATCACTCTGTAATCTAGTCAGCCATCACTTCTCAAAGAGGTATCACTCCTTGTAAGTTAACATCTAAAATACAATGAATAAGTTCATTCATATGCTTCCTAGTCAGAATCCAATCCTAATTTTCCTCCTTTCAAAATCAGTTCTCATTTTCATGTTACATTCAATGAAGCAAAGCCTGATACCCTATGAACATGCTCATTCCTAGGCTTTCTGGTCCAAACTTACTTATGCTCCTACCAACTAGGTTTCACATTCATGTCAAATTGAGGGAAAAGGTCAATACTTTCACCACGTAGGGGAAAGTATTCTAAAATACAGAACCCTAAAATAGTAGCGTCAAAGCACCTGGACCTTTGCACCATCTTTTCCAACTTCCTATTTGAGGCTGGCTACCTGGTTGGTGGCTTGGTTGTTTTGGAGCTGAAAACCAAAGAAGAAATGGGTGGGAGTGCAGGGCTGGAGGATGACTAATGCTCCTCTGTGAAACAGCAAGTTAGAAAAAATGCCAAAAAGAATGTCAGATTTCCAACCAAACTGACTCCAATTTTCTTTGTAAGTATGTAGAAGAGGTTGAAGTGATTAAAGAAAACTTTCAAGATCTCATAGGAAGAAATATGGGCTGTGACTCAAGGTGCTGGGGGGGTGGGAGCCTTTTATGTAGCAGATAATTCCTGACTTCTGGGACTTTGTTCTTCAATGACAAGTAGGACACATCCTATGAGCCCAAGGATGAAAACCAGAATCTCCAGGAAAAGATGCAGCATTATCCATCGAAAAAGGCCTCACCTACAAGAAGGCACAGTTCTGCTGAGAAGAGGATCCAACAGCAGGCAGAAGCGGTGAGCAGGGCTGTGGACCACCATAATGGCAGGGAAGGCAGATAGTTCTAGACAATCACTCTGTAATCTAGTCAGCCATCACTTCTCAAAGAGGTATCATTCCTTGTAAGTTAACATCTAAAATACAATGAATAAGCTCATTCATATGCTTCCTAGTCAGAATCCAATCCTAATTTTCCTCCTTTCAAAATCAGTTCTCATTTTCATGTTACATTAACAGAAGCAAAGTCTCATACCCTATAAACATGCTCATTCCTAGGCTTTCTGGTCCAAACTTACTTATCCTCCTACCAATGCCAGGTTTCACATTCATGTCAAATTGAGGAAAAAGGTCAATACTTTCACCATGTAAGGAGAGTGTTCTAATACAGAGAGCCCTAAAATAGTAGTGTCAAAGCACCTGGACCTCTGCACCATCTTTTCCCACTTCCTATTTGAGACTGGCTACCTGGTTGGTGGCTTAGTTGTTTTGAAGCTGAAAACCAAAGGAGAAATGGGTGGGAGTGCAGGGCTGGAGGATGACTAATCTACATGCTCCTCTGTGAAAGAGCAAGTTAGAAAAAATACCAAAAAGAATGTCAGATCTCCAACCAAACTGACTCCAATTTTCTTTGCAAGTTTGTATAAGAAGTTGAAGCGATTAAAAAAACTTTCCAAGATCTCATAGGAAGAAATGTGGGACTGTGGCTCAAGATGTTGGGGTGTGAGGGGTGAGCCTTTTAGGTGTTGGGTAAGTCCTGACTTCTGGGACTCTGTTCTTCAATGATGAGTAGGAGAAAGAGAGATCATATGAGCCTGAGGATGATGAGAATCTCTCTGAAGAGTTTCAAGATTATCTATTTTCACGAGACTCCCCTATAAGAAAATTGAGTTTTACTGAGAAGATCCAACACCAATCAGAAAGGGTAAGCATAAGCAGCACAGTGATGGAAAATGGGGATAGCTCCAGACAATAACCCTGTAATCTAGATACCTACCCTTTGTCACAGAGCTATCACATCCCAGTAAGTGACTAACAACTAAAATCCTATGACCAAGCTCACTCCTAGCTTTCCTGGTGAGCATCCAACCTTACTTATCCTTCTCCGAAGCTAGGTTTCACTTTCACATCACATTCACGAAGGTAAAAGGCTACTTCTTTCTCCGTACAGGGAATTCTCTATGAGGACCTCTAAATCCCCTTGACCCACTTCCAATTTGAGCATGTTTATCTGGTTAGTTGCCTGGTTGCTTTAGGGAGTGCAGGGCTGGAGGCTACCTATTCTCACTCCTCCTCTGTGAGGGAAAATTAGAAAAAAGAAGTCAACACACTGTCCCAATCAGACTCACTCCCATTTTCTCTGTAAGAGTTTATAGAAGAGGTCAAAGAGATCAATAAGACTAAGTCAACGTGTCACAGGATGAAGTGGGGAACTGTGGTTAAAGGCATTGGGAGATGAGCATTTTACATGGCAGGTAACTGCTAATGTCTGAGGTTTTACTTTTCAGTGATGAGTAGGATAAAGACATTGTATGAGCCCAAGGATGGCAAACAGATTCTCAGGGATAAGGCGCAATGTTGTCCATTGAAACAGGACTCACCTACAAGAAGATTCAGTTCTGCTGAGAAAAATATCCACCAGCAGGCAGAAAGGGTGAGCAGATCCAGGATCATCACAATGACAGACAAAGGGACAGTTCTGGGCAGTCATTCTGTAACCCAGACATCTATCCTTTGTCACAGAGTTATCATTCCCCAGTAAGCAACTAATAGCAAAAATCCTGTGACCAAGTTCATGCCTAGGCTTACTGGTCAGCATCCAAGCTTAGTTATCCTCCTACCAAAGCCAGGTTTGAGTTTCATGTCATACTCACTGACGCAAAGGTCAAGACTTTCACCATGTAGTGAGAGTATTTAAAATGCAGAGCCCTAAAATATGAAGGTCCAACCAACCGAAACTTCCACCACCTTTTCTCACTAACTTATTAGCTGCTGATTGTTTTAGAGCATAAAAGCAAAGGAGAAATGGGTGGGAACAGAGAGCAGGAGGTTACCTACTCTTGCTGCTCCTCAATGAGTGAGAAAATTTTTAAAAAGAAAATCAAGACAGTCACATTTCCAATAAAATTTATTTCCATTTTCCTTGCAAGAGTTTGTTGAAGAGGTAAAAGAAACCGATGAGAACAGGCCAAAATGTCAAAGGATGAGGGGTGGAAATAAGGCTCAAGGGGATGAGCTGAGAATTTTAGATGGCAAGTAATTCCTGATGTCTGGGGCTTTGTTCTTCAATGACAAATAGGAAAAGGATAGATGGTCTGAGCCCGAGGAAGACAACGAGAGTCTCAGGGATAGGACACAGTATTATCGATTAAAATGGGACTCATCTACAAGAAGACTCAGTTCTGCTGAGAAGATCCAACCACAGGCAGAAAAAGTGAGCAGATTCAAAAATACCACAGTAGTACAGAGCAATGACAACTCTGCATAGTCATTGTGTAATCTAGCCATCCATCCTTTCTTAGAGAGGTATCACTCCCCAGTAAGTAACCAACTCCTAAAATCCTACAACTAAGTTCAATCCTAGGCTTCTGAGTCACCATCCAAACCTAGCTATCCTCCTACCAAAGCCAGGTTTCACTTTCATGGCACACTGAGGAAAAGTTCACTTCTTTTTCCATTAAAAATTCACATTTAAAAGGAATCCCAAAACACATGGACCCTGACACCACCTTTTCCCACCTCCTATTTAAGGTTACCTAAATGGGTCATTGGTTGGTTATTTTATACCTGAAAACTTAAGGAGAAATAGGTGCAGTGAAGGGCAGGAGGCTATCTGTAC
The DNA here is from genome assembly GCA_023548195.1 of Bettongia penicillata ogilbyi. Lineage (NCBI taxonomy): Eukaryota > Metazoa > Chordata > Mammalia > Diprotodontia > Potoroidae > Bettongia > Bettongia penicillata. Next base: position 7,803,988 of record JAJHZJ010000527.1, on the reverse strand, counting down.
TCATTTCTATTATGTGACAGGGGAAATAGGCAAAAACAAAGTCAAAACAGGCTAGTTTCCACCCAAACTCACTCCAATTCTCATTGAAAGAGTTTGTAGAAAGGGTCAAGATGATTGAAGGGAAAAGGCCAAGATATCACAGAATGAAAGGTAGAGACTGTGCCTCAGGGAGCTGGAGGTGAACATTTAAGCTGGCAAATCATTCCTGATTCCTGGGACTTTATTCTTCAATGGCAAGTAGAAGAAGTATAGATGCTATGGGCATGAAGAGGACAAGCAGAGTCTCAGGGATAAGATGTAAAATTATCCATTGCAGCGGGACTCACCTACAAGAAGACGCAGTTCTGCTGAGAAGAAGATTCAACCACAGGCAGAAAAGGTGAGCAGACCAGAAAAGGTGGAAAACCAAAATGGTGGGGAAAGGAGACAGCTCTAGACAGTCATTCTGTAATCTAGACATCTATCCTTTGTCACAGAGCTATCACTCCCCAGTAAGGAGCTAACACCCAAAATCCTAAAACCAAGCTCATTCCCAGCTCCTGGTCAGCATCCAACCTTACTTATCCTCCTACCAAGGCCAGGTTTCACTTTCTTGTCCCACCCACTGAAGGAAAAAACAATACTTTCACCATGTAGGCAAAGTTTTTAAAATATAGAGCCCTAAAATAAGAGCATCAAACCACCTGGACCTTTGCACCCCACCACTTTTCCCTACTTCCTATTTGATGCTGGCTAGGTACCTGGTTACTTGGCTTGACAGTCTTAAAGTTGAAAACCAAAGGAGAAATGGTGGAAGTGGAGAGCAGGAGACTGACTATGTACTTTCTCTCTTCCTCTATGAGTGAGGAAATTTGGAAAAAAGTCAAAACAGGCAGTTTTCCAACTCTACTCCCTCCTGTTGTCTTTGTAAGAGTTAGCAGAAGAGGTCAAAGGGATTGATGAGAAGAGACCAAGAAGTCACAGAATGAAGTGTGAGACTGTGGCTCAGGGTGTTGGGGTGAGGATTTTACATGGCAGGTAATTCCTGTTGTCTGGATCTTTTTTTTGCAATGACAAGTAGGAAAAGGATAGATCATCTGAGTCGGAAGATGACAACCATAGTGTCCAGGAAAACATGGAATATTATCCACTGAAACGGGACTCATCTACAAGAAGACTCAGTTCTGCTGAGAAGAAGATCCAACCACCAGCAGAAAAGGTGAGCAGGTTCAAAAACACCACAGTACTACGGAGCAGTGACAACTCTGCATAGTCACTGTGTAATCTAGCCATCCATCCTTTCTTAGAGAGGTATCACTCCCCAGTCAGTAACCAACTCCTAAAATCCTACCATTAAGCTCAATCCTAGGCTTTCTAGGAGAAGTATAGATGCTCTGGGCATGAAGAGGACAACCAGAGTCTCAGGAATAAGATGTAAAATTATCCATTGCAGAGGGACTCACCTACAAGAAGACGTAGTTCTGCTGAGAAGAAGATTCAACTACTGGCAGAAAAGGTGAGCGGACCAGGGAAAACCAAAATGGTGGGGAAACGATTCAAACCTACCTATCCTCCTACCAAAGCCAGGTTTCACTTTCATGTCACACTTACTGAGGCAAAGTTCACTTCTTTCTCCATGCAGGGAATGCTTTTAAAAATACAGATTCAATAAAATTTACTACTGAGTGGAATGTACTAGGAGTAAGCGAAAGGGAGAGGTAGAATGTGGCAAATCATCTCACATAAAAGAGGCAAGAAAGAGCTTTTACAATGGAGGGGAAGAGGGGGGAGATAAAAGGAAATAAGTGAGCCTTACTCTCATGGGATTTGGCTAAAGGAGGGAATAATACACACTCAATTGGATACAGAAATCTATTTTACCCTGCAGGAAGGCAAAGGGGTAGGGGATAGAAGAGGGAAGAAAATAGAAGGGTCAGCAAATTGGGGAAAGGGATAATCAGAAGCAAACACTATTGTGGAAGGACAGGTCAAGGGAGAGAATGGAATAAATGGAGGGCAGGATAGGACAGAGGGAAATGTGATTAGTCCTTCTCAATATAACTATTATGGAAGTGTTTTGCATTGTCACACATGTATGACATATTTAATTGCTTGTTTTCTCAATGAGGGTCTGTAGAGAGGAAGGAAAGGAGAGAATATGGACCTCAAAGCTTTGATAATGAATGTTAAAAATTGTTTTAGCATGCAACTGGAAAATGTTATACAAGCAATAGAGGATAGAAATCTATTTTGCCCTACCAGAAAATAGAGGGCAAAGGGATGGAAGGGGGGGGAGAAATAGAAGGCAAGACAGATTGGAGAAAAAGGTAGATGGGGTCCATGCTGTCCTGGGGTGGGGAGTGGGGAGAGATGGGGAGAAAATTTTGAATTCAAATTCTTGTGGAAGTGAATGTTGAGAACTGAAAAATAAATATATATTTTTAAAAAAGAAAAAATATATATAGATTTAAGAGGAACCCCAAAACACCTGGACCCTGACACCACCTTTTCCCACCTCCTATTTAAGGTTACCTAAATGGGTCATTGGTTGGTTGTTTTACAGATGAAAACCAAAGGAGAAAGGGGTGCAGTGAAGGGCAGGAGGCTATCTGTACTCATTTCTATTATATGACAGGGGAAATAGGCAAAAACAAAGTCAAAACAGGCTAGTTTCCACCCAAACTCACTCCAATTCTCATTGAAAGAGTTTGTAGAAAGGGTCAAGATGATTGAAGGGAAAAGGCCAAGATATCACAGAATGAAAGGTAGAGACTGTGCCTCAGGGAGCTGGAAGTGAACATTTAAGCTGGCAAATCATTCCTGATTCCTGGGACTTTATTCTTCAATGGCAAGTAGAAGAAGTATAGATGCTATGGGCATGAAGAGGACAAGCAGAGTCTCAGGGATAAGATGTAAAATTATCCATTGCAGCGGGACTCACCTACAAGAAGACGCAGTTCTGCTGAGAAGAAGATTCAACCACAGGCAGAAAAGGTGAGCAGACCAGAAAAGGTGGAAAACCAAAATGGTGGGGAAAGGAGACAGCTCTAGACAGTCATTCTGTAATCTAGACATCTATCCTTTGTCACAGAGCTATCACTCCCTAGTAAGGAGCTAACACCCAAAATCCTAAAACCAAGCTCATTCCCAGCTCCTGGTCAGCATCCAACCTTACTTATCCTCCTACCAAGGCCAGGTTTCACTTTCTTGTCCCACCCACTGAAGGAAAAAACAATACTTTCACCATGTAGGCAAAGTTTTTAAAATATAGAGCCCTAAAATAAGAGCATCAAACCACCTGGACCTTTGCACCCCACCACTTTTCCCTACTTCCTATTTGATGCTGGCTAGGTACCTGGTTACTTGGCTTGACAGTCTTAAAGTTGAAAACCAAAGGAGAAATGGTGGAAGTGGAGAGCAGGAGACTGACTATGTACTTTCTCTCTTCCTCTATGAGTGAGGAAATTTGGAAAAAAGTCAAAACAGGCAGTTTTCCAACTCTACTCACTCCTGTTGTCTTTGTAAGAGTTAGCAGAAGAGGTCAAAGGGATTGATGAGAAGAGACCAAGAAGTCACAGAATGAAGTGTGAGACTGTGGCTCAGGGTGTTGGGGTGAGGATTTTACATGGCAGGTAATTCCTGTTGTCTGGGTCTTTTTTTTTGCAATGACAAGTAGGAAAAGGATAGATCATCTGAGTCGGAAGATGACAACCATAGTGTCCAGGAAAACATGGAATATTATCCACTGAAACGGGACTCATCTACAAGAAGACTCAGTTCTGCTGAGAAGAAGATCCAACCACCAGCAGAAAAGGTGAGCAGATTCAAAAACACTACAGTACTACGGAGCAGTGACAACTCTGCATAGTCACTGTGTAATCTAGCCATCCATCCTTTCTTAGAGAGGTATCACTCCCCAGTCAGTAACCAACTCCTAAAATCCTACCATTAAGCTCAATCCTAGGCTTTTAACTAACCATCCAAACCTACCTATCCTCCTACCAAGCCAGGTTCTAGTTTCTTTTTGTTTTATTTATTTTTAATTTATTTGTGTATTTTTAGTTTCCACAAGATTCTGAGTTCCAAATTTTCTCCCCCAATGTGCCCTTCCTTCTATCACACCCCCTCCCTTCCCTTATCCCTATCTCCTCTATTTTCTTGTAAGGCAAAATAGATTTCTATACCTCATTTCCTGTATTTCTTATTTCCCCACTGCATGTAAAAACAATTTTTAACATTCGTTTTTAACACTTTGAGTTCCAACTTCTTTCCTTTCCTCCCTCCCCATTGAGAAGGCAAGCAATTCAATACAGGTTATACATGTGTAGTTATGCAAAAGACTTCCATAAAAGTCATGTTGTAAAAGGCTAACTCTGTTTCCCTCCATCCTATTCTCTCTTTTGACCTTGTCCTTCCCCAAGTGTTTACTTCTAATTACCTCTCCTCCCATTTGCCCTCCCTCTATCATCCCTCCCACACCCCACTTGTCCCCTTCTCCCTTACCTTCCTGTAGTGTAATATAGTTTCATACCAAATTGAATGTGCATATTATTCCCTCCTTAACCCAAATGTGAAGAGAGTAAGCTTCATTAAAGCCTTTTCTTACCCCTTTAAGAGAGATAATTGGCCCCAACCCTTTTTTCCCTTTCTCCTCCCAATGTATTCCTTTCTAACCCTTAATTTTACTTTTTTTAGATATCATCCCTTCCTATTCAACTCATCCTACTCACTCTGTCTACATGTATATAATCCCTCCAACTAACCAAATACTGAGAAGTCTCAAGAGTTACAAACATTATCTTTCCATGTAGAATGTAAACAGTTCAACTTTAGTAAGTCCCTCATGATTTCTCTTTCCTGTTTACCTTCTCATGCTTCTCTTGATTCTTGTGTTTAAAAGTCAAATTTTCTATTCAGCTCTTGTCTTTTCATCAAGAATGCTTGAAAGTCCTCTATTTCACTAAATGACCATTTTTTCCCCTGAAGTATTATACTCAGCTTTGCTGGGTAGGTGATTTTTGGTTTTAATACTAGCTCCTTTGACTTCTGGAATATCATATTCCAAGCCCTCTGATCCCTTAATGTAAAAGCTGCTAGATCTTGTGTTATCCTGATTGTATTTCCACAATACTCGAATTGTTTCTTTCTGAACGCTTGCAATATTTTCTACTTGACTTGGGAACTGTGGAATTTGGCTAAAATATTCCTAGGAGTTTCTCTTTTTGGATCTCTTTCAGGAGGTGATCAGTGGATTCTTTCAATATTTATTTTGCCCTCTGGTTCTAGAATATCAGGGCAATTTTCCTTGATAATTTCATGAAAGATGATGTCTAGGCTCTTTTTTTGATCATGGCTTTCAGGTAGTCCCATAATTTTTAAATTGTCTCTCCTGGATCTATTTTCCGGGTCAGTTGTTTTTCCAATGAGATAGTTGACACCGTCTGCTATTTTTTCATTCTTTTGGGGTTTTTTTATAATTTCTTCATTTTTCATAAAGTCATTAGCTTCCATCAGTTCGATTCTAATCTTTAAGGAGTTATTTTCTTCAGTGAGCTTTTGGATCTCCTTTTCCATCTGGCCAATTCTGCTTTTTAGGGCATTCTTTTCCTCATTGGCTTTTTGAATCTCTTTTGAAATTTGGGTTAGTCTATTTTTTAAAGTGTTATTTTCTTCAGCATTTTTTTGGGTCTCTTTTAGCAAGCTGTTGACTCATTTTTCATGATTTTCTTGCATCACTCTCATTTCTCTTCCCAATTTTTGCTGTACTTCTCTTACTTGATTTTCAAAATCCTTTTGAGTTCTTCCATGGCCTGAGACAAATTTATATTTTTCTTAGAGGCTTTTGATGGAGGAGCTTTGACTTTGTTTTCTTCTGTTTGCATGCTTTGGTCCTCCTTGACCCCAAAGTAAGATTCTATAACCTGATTCTTTTTCATTTTCGTTTTTGTTCATTTCCCCAGTCACTTACTTGACTTTTGAGCTCTTTATCAAGGCAGTTCTCTGCTTCTAGTGGGGGTGGGGGGGTATATTGTCAGCAGCTCGATCCCCACCACAATCTGTGGGCCTAGAGCTCCAGAAACAGTGGCTGCAGCTGCCCCTGCAGCTGTTGTAGCTGCTGCAGGTTCCTTCGCTCCTCTCCCCTCAGGCACGCTGGGGCCCCACCACTCCACTCTCCTGTACTGGTCCCACAGGCTTTTCCCACTGACCTTCCAATTTGTCCTGTGATTTTTGGGGTCCTGAAGTCTGGAAACTGCCACAGGTGTGACAGATTCAGTTTCCCCAAGGCCTGCTCAGGTCCAGGGCAGCCCACTCTGGACTGTGATCTGTGCTCTGCTCCTGGCATGGTGCATTAGATACTTCCTGATGACCTTCCAGGCTGTATTGGGCTGCAGATTTGCTTCACTCTGTCATTCTGTGGGTTCTGCACCTCCAAAATTTTTTTAGAACCATTTCTTAACAGGTATTTGGCTGGGCTTGGGGGCAGAGCTCTAGAAAGTGTGTGCTGTTTCTGCCATCTTGTTTCTGCCCCCCCGCCCAGGTTCCACTTTCATATTACACTTACTGAGGAAAACTTCATCTTTCACCATGGAGGGAATGCTTTTAAAAATATAGATTTAAGAGGAACACCAAACCATTTGGACCCTGAAACCACCTTTTCCCACCTCCTATTTGAGGTTTCCTAACTGCTTCACTGATTGGTTATTTTATACCTGGAAACCAAAGGAGAAATGGGTGGGAGTGGAGGGCAGGAGACTATCTACCCACATTCTTAATATATAAAGGAGGAAGGGAGAAAAAACAAAGTCAAAACAGTCTATTTTCCACTCAAACTTACTGTCTCACAGAAAGAGTTTGTAGAAAGGGTCAAGGTGATTGATGGAAAAAGGCCAAGATATCACAGGATGAAAGGTGGAGACTGTGCCTCAGGGTGCTAGGGGTGAGCACTTAAGCTAACAAATCATTTCTGATGTCTGGGGCTTTGTTCTTCAAACACAAGTAGGAGAAGTATAGATGCTGTGGGCATGAGAAGGACAACCAGAGTCTCAGGGATAAGATGTAATATTATCCATTGTAGTGTGACTCATCTACAAGAAGATGCAGTTCTGCTAAGAAGATGATCCATCCACAGGCAGAAAAGGTGAGCAGATCAGGGAAAAGCAAAATGGTGGGGTAAGGAGACAGCTCTAGACAGTCATTCTGTAATCTAGACATCTATCCTTTGTCACAGAGCTATCATTCCCCAGTAAATAGCTAACACTCAGAATCCTAGGATCAAGCTCATTCTTTGCTTTCCTGGTCAGCATCCAACCTTACTTATCCTCCTACGAAAGCCAGGTTTCACTTTCATGTCTCACTCACTGAGGAAAAGGTCAATACTTTCACCATATAAGGAGAGTCTTTTAAGAGACAGAGCATCAAACCACCTGGACCTTTGCACCTACCACCTTTCTCCACTTCCTATTTGATATTGGCTACCTGGTTACTTGCTTGGTTGGGACAGAGTTGAAAACCAAAGGAGAAATGGTGGAAGTGGAGAGCAGAAGGCTGATTACCTCCTTTCCCTTCCTGTATGAATGAGGAAATTTGGATAAAGGAAGTCAAAACAGTCAGTTTTCTGACTAAATTCATTTCCATTTTCTTCAGAAGAATTAGAAAAGGTCAAAGAGATTGATAAGAATAATAGGCCAAACCTTACTTGATAAAGTATGAAACTATGGCTCAGGGTATTAGGGGTATTTTAGGTGGCAGGTTATTCCTGATGTCTGGGGCTTTGTTCTCCAACAAGTAGGAAAAAGACAGATGCTGTGAGCCTGAGGAGGACAGCCAGAGTGTCCCAGAAAAGATGGAATATTATTCATTGAAACAGGACTCACCTACAAGAAGACACAGTTCTGCTGAGAAAAAGATCCAACCACATGCAGAAAAGGTGAGCCAACTCAAAAACACTACAGTGGTGGGGAACAGTGACAACTCTGCATAGCACAAGAAGTGTAGATGCTATGGGCATGAGGAAGATAACCAGAGTCTCTGGGATAAGATATAAAATTATCCACTGCAGCGGGACTCACCTACAAGAAGACACAGTTCTGCTGAGAAGAATATCCAACCTCAGGCAGAAAAGGTAAGCAGAGCAAAGAGTACCATAGTGGTAGGGAAAGGGGACAGCTTTAGAAAATCCTTCTGTCATCTAGACACCCATGCTTTGTCACAGAGCTATCATTCCCCAGTAAGTAGCTCACAACTAAATCCTAAAACTAAGCTCATTTCTTGGCTTTCTGGTCAGCATCCAAACCTACCTAGCCTCCCACCCAAGTCAGGTTTCACATTCATGTCACACTCTTTGAAATAAAAGTCATTTCTTTCTTTATGTAGAAAACTCAAGGATAATATGTATTTAATAGTAGCCCCAAATCGCCTGGACCTTGGCACCATGTTCTCTTTGAGGTTGGAAAACTGGTTGGTTAGTTCGTTTTGAGCTGGAAAGCAAAAGAGAAATAATGGAAGGCAGAGGATAACAGGAAGCTACCTACCCTTGTTGCTACTTTTAATTGAGGGAGAGAGAAGAAAAAAGTTAAAACAATCAGTTTTCCAAATAAACTCACTTGTTTTCTTTGCAAAATTTGTAGAAGTCAAAGAGATTGATGAGAACAGGCCAAGGTATCACAGGATAAAGTGTGGGACTGCTGCTCACGGCAATAAAATGAGAGCATTTGAGGTGACACATAAGTCCTGATGTTTGGGTCTAGATATAGGACAAATTGAATGAGGCCAAGGATGAGAACCAGAGCCTCCCAGATGAGATACAATATGATCCATTACAACAGCACTCACCTACAAGAAAGCCCCAAATACCCTGCACCTTGGCACCACCTTTTCCCACCTCCTATTTGACGGTGGTTAACTGGCTGGTTGGTTGTTTTAAAATTGAAAACTAAAGAAGAAATATGTGGCAGTGAAAAGCAGTAGACTAGCTACCTACCCTCATTCTCATTTTGTGAGTGAGGAAGTGAGCAAAACGAATGCTAAGACAGTCAGTTTTTCAAGTAACTCACTCCAATTGTCTTTGTAAAAGTTTGTAGAAGAGGTCAAAGAGATTGATGAAAACAGGCCAAGAAGTCGCAGGCTGAAGTATGGAACTATGGCTCTGGGTGATAGATGTGAGCATGTAGCAGATAATTTCTGATGTCTGGGTGTTTTTTCTTCAATGAGGAGTTGGAGGACAGATTGGGTGAGCCTGAGAATGAGAACCAGAGTCTCTCAGATGAGGTGCAATATTATTCACAGCAAAGTGATTCACCTACAAGAAAGCTTAGTGCTGCTGAGAAGATCCAACAGCAGGCAGAAAAGGTGAGCAGATCCAAGAGCACCACAGTGGTGGGGAAGAGAAACAGCTCTGAGCGATCATTCTGTAATCAAGGCCACCCATACTTTGTCACAGATGTATAAAAGCTAGTAAATTACTAACACCTCAAATCCTATGACCAAGCTCATTTCTAGACTTTCTGGTCAACATTCACCCCTATCTAGCAACTTGTCAATTCAAGGTTTCACTCCGATATCCCAGTTAATGACTCAGAGAGGCAACTTCTTTTTTTATACAGGGAGGACTTTAATATTGATTGACTGACTGATTTAGGGCGATTCCCCAAACAAGCCCCCAACATGGCATTTCCTATTCCTATTTTATTTACATCTGGCAATGTCTGATTACTCAGTTGTTTTTAAACATGGAAACTAAATGGGAAATGGGTAAGAGTGGAAGTAGATGATTACTTACCCTAATTTCCAAAATGTGAGGAAGAAAGGAAAAGGAAAACTGAGATCATTTCTTTTCCAACTAAACTTGCCTCAGTTTTCTTGGCAAGAAAGGAATTTTTAGAAGAATTAAAAGAGAGTCGATGAAGATAGGGCCAAGGTATCACTAGAGGAAAAGTGGAATTGTAGAGAATGGTAGCCAGAATGCACTTTGCTCTTAAATAACAATACTAGTAACAGGTCACATTTATATATAATGCTTTAAGAGTTGCAATGTACTTTACATCTATTATCTCATTTGATCAATGAGGGAGTAGGAGAAGGAGAAAGTGGGTAAGCTAGAGGAGGAGAACGGGATCCTCCGAGATGCACTGAAACATTGTACGAAGCAATTGGAGTCAGCTACAAACAAGCTCGAGACTGCTGAGAAGGCAACCGAGGTAAAGGAAAATGAGGTGAGCATTGCAAAGAACTGAATGCTGGGCAATCATTCACCAGGTTGCCAGGTAATTCCCAGAGAAGCTCTGGCACCTCCATCATGGAAGGAAAATGAATCCTGGCTTCCCTGGTCACTTTAGAACACAGTAGCACCTCTAACAGATTTCTCAGTGACTTCTACTCTGGCTTCCAATGTCTCTTTCCTCATGATGATATCTTTTTAATACTTCACATTAGTATTTCTCAGTCGTGTCTCTTCTCAAGTTCTTAGTATGAATTCTAGACTTTTGAGGGATTGCCTCATTTCTCCTGAATCCATATTCCTTAGCTTCTTCAGAAAGTAAATACTTTTCTTGACAGAAGAGCAAAAAATTTCATTTTAGGAATAGTCTCACCCTAAAACTATCTGTTTTAGGAAGTTAGACAACATCCACTCTTAAGTTTCTCAACACAGTAATTCCTAGGATCAAACATCTTGAGATTCCACAAGAACAGGTCCTGTAAATCCAAGGTGTTGATCATTGCAATAACTGGAAGGAAATACAGCATTGAAAGACAACAGATACTGTGTGTGCGTATGTGTGTGTGTGTGTATATACGTGCATGCAGATGTGCTGATAGAAAGCCAAGTATGGTTAGGTTTCCTTTCTGCTCATACAAAGGTGGGTAAAGGCTTAACCTACCCAACTTTTATCATAATGATGGTGGTTGATATTTACAAAGTACTATACATATATTATCTCACTGGATCTTTACTAGAACCCTATGAGGTCAGGGCAAATAATATTATTCCAATTCTATAGGTGCAGCCCCTGAGGCCCAGAGGTCAATAAGAGGCAAAACCAGGCTCTGAAAACCAGATCTTCCAACTCCAAATGCTTCTCTACACCACATACTTCATTCCTTGATCTAAGGCCTAGGGATAAAATTTTAATATTAAGCCTGTCTTTACATTCAGGTCACTCCTAACACTAGAAAAATCCTCCCAGAAAGCAACAGTTCTAGGGAGCTATGCAGAACAAAACTCATCAGTGTAAGTAAACAGAGTTTTACTTTCATACTTAACCTAGAGTACTTACAAAACACTCTTTTGAGCATATCATGTACCAGGCCCCAAAACATCACCCTACTCCTGAAATGGGGAACACTACCCCAAAAGAAAACTGGTCATCAACAAAGCCCAGAAACAGAAGTCACAGTAGGCTTCATGTGAGTATCCAACCTCAGGTCTCCAAAAGTACTTAGTGGTGAGAGTTGGAAAAAGGATGATGGCATTCCCTTCCCTAAGGTGGCGTGCCAGAAAGAAGCTCTGAACCATGCACAAAAGGATCTCCAAGAGGGTGAAAAACAGGAGCAAAAGAAAAACCTCAAAAATACTCTCTGCTTTCTGAAGTCAACTCAAAAGTCATCAATTTGCCAAGACAATCTGAAGGAGGATCTGGAGAAGGTTAGGAAATAACCTCATATTCCCTTTGTACAGAAGCAAAGTAGAGCTTGAGTGGGGTCAGGCCAGGGGACAGGGGATTCAGGGGACAAGGACTGATGGAAGAACAGGGGCAGAGAATCATCATCCAACTGGCTTTGACCATAATATTCAGGAAGGCAAAGCATCTGGCACCTCAAAGGATAGGGGATGGTATTTCCTTATAATTGTCTCCTAGGCACCACCATGGCCTCAAGGCCTGAAGGAGAAGTCAGCACCTGACTGCTCTTAACCTTGCCTGGGGGGATCAAAGGTCAAGTGTGGATGACTTGAAGGAAAAGAGGAAAGTGATAAAGATGGGCTGTCCCAAGAGTATATAACTAACCAATACAGTCATAGGATTAAAAGGAGAGAAGGTTTGGGAAGGGGAAGGAGAAATTGTAGGTTTTTAATACTCTCAGCAATTCATTTCCATTATGTATTGCTCTGCAAAGAGAACCCTCTCCCAATTTCCCTTCTAATCTCAGCTCAATTGGTTTACTGGTGCAAAAACTTGAGACCCACCTTTTGGGATTGGGCCGCAGTGAGAACTTGTTTTCCTTAACTATGTGTATTAATTACAAAGGTGTTTTAGTAATCTTGTTTTGTTGTTTCCTTGTTTTTAGAAGGGGGGAGAAGCTGGAGGATAAGAAAAAAATAAATGCAATTATAATAAATATAAAAATAAATAATAATTCTAAATAATTCTAACCATTTTTCAAAAATAAACATTTTGTTAACCTCCCTTTCTCTTTCCTAATCCACTTAGAAAAGCAATAGATAAATAGACGCTTTGTCACTAGAGAAAAGGAGAACCTTCCAAAAGGAAGTAGTCCTCCCATGAGATGCTGTCCATGGTCTCTTGGGAAAGCTTTCCCCATGTCCTTCCTCCTTAACCAAGGAGGCAGGTTGGCCAGGCAGCTGGGCTCACTATAGCCCATTGGCCTCTGCCCCAAAACTCAATCAGGCCAAGCAGGAGGCAGCCAAGCTTCGCCTAGAGTTACTGCAGACCAGGCGAAAGAAATTTCAGCTGGAAGAGGAGACATGTGCTTATAAGCACCGCATGAAAAAGCTCAACGGGGAGCTAAAGAAACTCCAGAACTTCCACCAGCAGAGCGAAGAAGAGGTGAGGATGCTGGGCTGCCTCATGAGACAGGCATGGTCCTGCCTGGCCCACCTCTTGGTGTAGAAATGATCTGGCCCTTCTGCCCTGAGGGACAATTCTGGCCAGACTCAGCCTCAGCTACCACTGTTTCAGCTGCTCAGACCCCCTCTAGTTCCCCAAGCTCCACCTTCCCAAGATGCCCCAGGACTGCCTGACACCTCAAACCATAAGCTTCACCCATCCCTTCCTTCTTGCCTTCCCTTGGTCTGTCCACCTCCCTGCTCATGTAGGCTGGTTTGGGGAGCCCCTGAAGGTCTGAAAACCTCAGGTAAGCACTGCCCTCTGCCAGCCAGTTAGATGTTTTGAAAGGGTATTTTCTTCCTGAACTGGTCCTAACCCTTACTTGCTCACTGTCTGACTGGGCAGGGAACGCTGGTCCCACACCTTGAACTCACAGGCTGTGCTTCCTCGGGTAGGTTGAAGCCTTCATTCAGCAGATAGAAGATATGAACTACCAGTTGGCCTTCTGGCAAAAGACACACGAGAATGACCTCCAGTTCTTGGCAGCCAAAGACGAGCAGCTGGTGGTCTTCAAGGTGGAAATGGCCTCCCTCAAGGAGAACCTACGGGAAGAAGAGAAAAAGGTAATGCGGGCAAGCCTCCTAGTGCCCAGCTTCTTAAGCCTCCCACTAGCCTGGGGCCCAAGAACAAGCCAGGGGCGGTGCACAAAGTCTGCACCATGAGCTGAGTGAGGCTGGGGATGTGCATAGCAGTAGATCGTCATCTTCTGACTTTTCTTGACAGAAAGACTTTCTACAGGATGAAATCTCCATTTTAAAGGAAAGATACATATCAACGAGCTGTGAGGTACATGAGCCTCTCAGGTGCAGCTGCACGTTTTGTTAGCTCTCATTCTGACCTCACTCCTGACTTTACTGAGATGTGGTTCCTTCCCTGGGGTCCATGGGGATTTAAGGCTGGTCTCATACACCAAGGATCAGGCACTCAACTTAAGCAATGCCCAAACCTGGAAGGAGGGCTGGGAGTGCTTGGAAACTAGGATCCAAAAGGGGATTAGGGAGGAATATGCTGGAGAATTTCCTTCTGGGCATGTTAAGAGCTCTTCCCCTGTCCATCTTCTTCCCAACCTTAACTATTCCTGGTTCAGTTTATACTACCAAACTCTCAAAGTCTGCCCTCAAACCAAGGGAATAGGTAACAAAGCTGGCCTGCTTTTTGGGGTAGACCAGACCTTACCTGAGAGTTAGGAGGGAGATAGAGCATAACCCTACCTCTTTCCCACTTTCTACCTTTCCACTTGTCCCAGGTGGAAGCCCTTCGGAACACCCTGGGGAGTACACACAAGGACACCTGGAGACTTCACCAGGCGAGTGAAACGGTTGCATCTGACGTACATCAATGGGTGACGGAACAAAAGTAAGTTGGAAAGATGTCAAGCAAGATGATACTTCAGCTCAGCCTCACTGCCCTAGGGTATTCCACATAGAGATTAATGTACCCATAAAAACACAATCTAATCTCTGCCCTTTGGGTCCAGTTCACACTGAGTTTGAGTAGGATTAGACAAGAGTGATTTAGAGTGCCTGTTCATCCAACTGGTATAGAATTGGGACCAAAGGCAGCTTTTTTGTGACTACCTAGGAATCCCTCTTTTTATTTCATCAAAATTTAATTGATTCTATAATGAAAACCCTTGGGTTTTCAAGGATTTTTTCCTGCCATGTTATGGTTGCTAATGAGGCTGAGGCCTGTCTCCACACCACCCTCATACCATGCCAAGAACTCAGCATTCCTAACCTTGAAACTATCAATCTTAACCTCAGCAGAATATAGCTATGGTGTTTCAGTCTAAGAGAACAGAGCTGCCTGTGGGCAGGGAATGGACTAGCTATTATTTTGTGACTTTAGTTACAGAGATAACACCGAGATATTAGGATCCAAGATCCGAGAGCAAGTCAAGTGCATTACCCAACTGACAGATGAAAAGGAGTAAGTTACCCTACTCTTTGAAGACTAAGTATCTCTGGTATGTACCCTTTCCTGATTCATTGCCCTGAGCCCTGGAAGGGAATTCACAAAGAATTTGGGCAGATCTTTTCATCATTGAAACCTAACAAGAAGCCCAAAGGAGACACAATGAATTCTTTTTTTCCCCATATTTCAGGGAAGGAAGGAAGCAGTGTTGGGCTTTAAATCAGGCAGTATCACAGGACTGATGTAATCCTGGCCCTGCTGCTCCCTGGATGTGTGGTCTCACACAGATCCCTTCACACTTGGGGTCTGTTCCCTCTTTATCAAGGAAAACTTGGTGATCTCTAATGTTCCCTTCCAGCAGCTTTCAAATTCCATGAATCGTATCTCTTTCCATCCCTCCCAGATGCCTGTGTTCCACACTTACACACTGCTGGTAAACCCTCTTCTTTTTCCATAGCCATCTGCACAATGTGATGGTCCACTTGCATCATGAAAACAAGAAGTTAAGGAGAGAAATAGATGACAGGTGTCATCAAAATGAGCATCTGATGGTAAGGAGTATCCCCAGGCCTTAGCCGAAGGGAGATTCAACTCAAATAATGGAAAGAAAACTACAGGTGCCTCTCTAAAAAAAGATGGCAGTCACATCACCTGATTTGAGATCAATGCCTACACACAATATTTGCTGCCCACCAAAAGATGGTTTGATCACTAGAGAAGGGCAGCTAGTCCCTGGGGGGTGGGAGCAGAGAGGTAGGAAATAAAAGATGCCCCACTCTAAAGAAACAGTAATGCTCTTAGCCACCTAAACACACACACCCATACCTTAGTGGCTCACATGTAACCTGATCAGGTGCTATATTGTTAGGCTCATATTTAGAAATATAAATTCTGAAGACACCCTTAAACCCAGAGAACCTTAGCTCAGACCCTATGCCATAGGTACAAGATTAGATTTCCACCATCATGACTTTTTAATCTTTCTTGAGGAAAACCTCGAGGCTACAATTGTATTTTCCTGCCACCTTTAAAATCTCCATCATTCTTCCCTACCACAGGGTAAACTGAGGGAAGAAGCCATTCTAGAAATCTGGCCTCGTGAGCTTTCCAGTTGCCTCAAAATATGTGATTTTCTTTCTCCTTGAGTCAAAATTGTCATTTTTTGCTTCTTCCTAGGTTCCTCATTATGATATTACAATTCCTTGCATTGAGTATCATCTCATGCCACAGTGCACAGGAGAGAACTGAGTTTTACAGCTTCATAATTTGTCTTTAATCAGCTCCCACCAAGGACCTGCAACAGCAAGGACCCTGCCTATTTTGCCCCAAATGCTTTTTGGCTTTGTCCACAGTCACAAAGGCACAAGCCTCCATACTAGTATCTATCAGATTGAGATTTGTAATAAATGTTTTTCATACGGAAGAGGTCTCAGTAGGACTCCTGATCCTTCTGCCTATTTCAAGGATCATGAATGTCATGCCCCCAGCCCAACCACCCTCCATGATCCTGAGCAGAGTAATGATAAGTTTCTTTCATTTATATTGAGGTTTCACCACTCGTGAACAACCCTCAGAGCAAACCCCTGGATGTCTTTTTTTACTTCAACAGGATATCATTCACAAGGAAAAGAAAATGAACTTTTTAGGATCTAAAGGCATAAGAATCCTTAAGCCTTGAAAGGGAAAGGGGGAAAAAGTCCCAAAGAGGATGAGAAATTTAAGGCATAAGAGTAAGCCTAATGCAGATTTTCCAACTTGAGAGTTGGGTACACATTGGCTACCTTCTCCTCAGTCCCCATAATCCTATCCTCCTTTTATATTTTTTTCCTATACAGTAAAATCCCATTATAATGAAATTCACAGGAAATCCAAATTATTTTATTGAAGTGAAACTGCATTACATTGACTAGAGTGGTAGAAATCACATTCCTAATCTGCAGGACCTAGGGAGAAATAGTTAATACCATGCTTTTCATAGTGAATCACCAAGAAAAATGTGTTCTCTGAACAAATTAAGAGAGAGATGTTATACACACTTGCTCTCACTTCTCAATACTTAACTCTTTTGTATTTGATTCAAGATGATTTGGGAGTTCTTCTTTGGGAGGGCAGGATGGGGGTGGGGGGAGTGGAGAGGAGTAAAGAGGTGGGAAAAGGAGGTAAATAGGGCATGTAATTAACTACTTGAGGACCAAAAAAAAAGGACTTATTTCTCCTCCCTTCTTCTCAGCCCACGGTATCAACTCGACACATTGATATGTTCTTTATGGTAATTGTTAAATGGGAAGGGACTGAATTATTCATTATAGTGAATTTGTTATAAGCTAATCAATAAAGCTTAAAGTGGGCCAAATGAGAGACCATAATAGTCGCTTGGGTATATAAGACACATCCCACTAAGGAAACATCTATTTTTATAGGATGATATGTATACCCTACTCCCAGTTGATGTTTCACTTATATAATCAATATAATGAAAATACAGTTCAACAAAAAAGACTTGGACATGCCCATTTATAGCTACTTGTAATGAACTCTGCAAATACAAAATGCTCCTGGCCTGCCCGAATCTGGAAGGAGTTGTGATATCTAGCCCCTTTGGTTATTCTGTCTTCAGGAATACTCTTACCTTTATAACTAGCAGTGAGTTAAACTGCAAAAGAACAAAGCTATTTTGTAAACTGTAAAAGATGCACACAAATCTGAAGACTCAGGGCATCGGGTCTGAGAGCACAATCAGTACTGGAAGGCTTTGGCTACAAGAGGGACATACAGAAATGACGAGTGTACAAATAAACTACCTCTCCAAAATGGATAATTAGAGTTTTGAGATCAAGTGTTGCCTGCTTACAAATCTCTAAGTAGCAAAAATAAAGAGAATTAGAAATAAAGTGGTGAGATTTTCTAAAGTTACAAACTAAAGCTATAAAATGACATGACTGAAAACTTCAATACTAAATATAACAGTATTAACTGCTGCAATTGACCAATCAAAGCACATATCTCTCCTTTCTAACAGCCAAAAAACCCTACTCTGCAGAAGTTTATTGGAAAGTCTTAGGCCAAAACAAACTCTTTAACAACAAATTTAATTTTTTTTTAAAGGATATGATTAAGAGGATGAAACTGGACAATGGAGGTCACAGACAAAAACCTAAGACTAAATGAGGCATTTGCTTTAGTTTGGTTCGTATGGAGAAAGAATTGGGGTGAAGGGCTCTTTGACTAGGAATTTACTCTTTTCAATCCCCAGAATGAGATCATATCTTCTACCAGCCTTAGGATCTCAGCTCTTTTCATTATTTAGAAGTCCCTTCCTCCATCTATGGGGAAAAAAGTGCCTTTAAATTCCAGTTACTTTGTAACATACGTGACTTTTGTGCCTTCTCTAGTCAACAGCAATGGTAGGAAAAGAAGGAAGCTACTTACATGAGCAGGACCTGCAAAGTAACTTATGGGGCTTGCAAAGTAGTTTTTCTCAATTACACAACAAACATAAAATGCCCCAATGGATGGCTTTTATTAGTTTTTAAACTAAAAACATTTCTTGTGTTCACAAGCTCAACATTAGGTAGGTACATTCAAGAAAACTTTAAATGTATCAACAGCCATCTGCAGGTGAACTACGTGATGTCTAATGAAGGGAAAGATGACCTGCCCAGCAGAATCTGAAAACATCTCATTTTCAGGGCAGCTAGGTCACACTGAGTCAGGAAGATTCATCTTCCTGAGTTCAAATCTGGCCTCAGACACTTACCAGCTGTATGACCCTGGGCAAGTCATTTAATCCTGTGTGTCTCAATTTCCTCATCTGTAAAATGAGCTGGAAAAGGAAATGGCAAACCACTCCAATATCTTTGCCAAGAAAACCTCCAAAAATGGAGTCACAAAGAGTCAGACATGATTGAAACAGCCGAATGAATTCCATACTAAGACTCAAGGGCTCGAGTAATTTTTCACTTCTAAAAAAGGATGCATAAGTAAATCACACCAGTAAATAGCTGTCATCACATGTCAGAGCTGAAATCGACTTTTGAGATCATTCTATCCACCTTATTTTACAGATGAGACAACCTAGGAAAGTTTAAGTGATCTAGAGTTGTAGGCGTGGGCAAAGACCAGACTACAGCTCAAGTTTCATGATTACTGGTCCAGTGGTCTCAGGTCCACATTACGTTATCTCAATATGTAACCAGAAGTCTAAGTAACATTATCATTCCCACCTAAAAAAGAACAAAACCGTTTGAGTCTTTCCAGTCATCCCACCAAGAGGACCAATTTAGGAAGCTACCTCAAAAAAGCAGATTGGATACCTAAATTCCAATCCAGAATTTGCTCTGAATATCCCATGAATAATCCTAGGTGATGCTCAGTGCTAGTCAGCCATCAAACCCCATCACAAAATAAGGCTCACAGCTTCAACAGAAAGAACTCCCAAGTTTCTGAAATAGAATCTCCAGAGACTTTACCTCACTGTTATAACTCAGTTTGGAAATAACAAATATTTATAACAAATAATATTTGCTTCATATATAGCGTGGGAATAGTGCAAACCATGACCTGTGTTGAATAAGACAAGAACCATGAATTCATTCCCAGTATAGGATTCATCCCCAGTATAGGATTCATTAAGTAAAACATCAGACAAAAACAGTCTTAGGGACATCTACTAAGAGAGGCAGCTGAAATGACTACATATGAAAGGTAATGTCTCAGCAAGTCTAACAGACTCTTTTAAGTGGTGCGGGGGTGGGGGCAGGGGGAGAAGAGTGAGGTTTGGGGAAACCAGTCTGAGGACTTCCCTCTTCTCCAGGAAATCAAGTTGCCTGGAAGCAAAAATGACCAATAACTGGGGGTAATGGAGCTGACCTAGGGAAGAACTTGCTAAAGCAGGCTGACTTAGGGAAAGACTTGCTAAAGCAGTTTTCTGACGGACATTTTTTCTTGCTCATTAATGACTTGCTCACACTCCATTAATGACCAGTCGTCAATGCTTTGTCATGGCCAACTATTCCTAAAGCAAAGCTGGCTAAAGTTCCTGAGGCCTTCCAGTGTGGGGAGTTTTCCAACAAGCTCCATAGGAGAACAAAAGGTGCTTTTGGGGAGAAAAAATAAGGAAGGCAAGACTAACAAGGGATTTTTGGATAAATAAAGAAGTAGTAGAGCAACCCAAACTGACTGTAAAGTGAAGCTGTATGGCAGCATAAGACAAAGGAATAGCCAGAAACACAGTAGTTTTAGAAACAATAAAATTATTTCCAAATTCCTGAACTGTAAACAAGTTACAATTCCCTCCAGATCCATTTTGCTGTTTTACACAAAGATTAAAAAAACAAGACACGGACAAAGCACAGATACATTTATACACCAAGTATGGCAGCATTCCCCACTTCTCAGACAAGATGGGTTCTGGCCCCTCCTGGTCACTCAGGCATTACAAAAAGGAAACCCGGGAACCCAGGGTTCCTCAGCCCTGAAGGAATCACCCTGTCAACATGCCAGAGGAAAGAGGTCGATAAAAAACTGTCATTAAGCCAACAAAAGACAACTGTGCTTTCTGATTTTGGGTCTCAGCAAGAAACACCAGTCAATACAAGTTTCATTCCCAGCCACCAACAGGCCTGCGAGGAAGCTGCACACTGGTTCCGGGGTACTGTGGGCCTCCCACTGCTCCAGCGCTGGCTTAAAGTCCAAAGCGGGCTGGGGTCCGGCGAGGGCTAGCCGGTTCTCCTTGCTCCTTCCGCCCAGGCGTGTAGATCTTAACAGACCTAGGAAACAGAAGGCAGAGTTTGCCAGTAAACTGATGACAATCAGTCCAACCCAAGGAACCCGGAGAAGCCTTGGATTATTGTACTTTCTAATCTGTATTCTGAGATACTTTAAGGGATAAGGATATATTTCCCTATTATTCCTTGGGACTTTTTTTTGGTTAGGAATATGGATTTAGGTCGACAGTTACATGGCATCTCAGAGGTTATTTAGCCCAACCTGTTCATTTTACAGATGAGGAAACTGAGGCTGCAAAAAGAAGCCATGTCAGACTGAAGTAAGAAATCTCTGCCTCGAAAATTGGGAATTTTTTTAACTAGTGTCTGTGATAAAAGCCTCACTTCTGAAATATATAGAGACTGAGTCAAAGTTACTAGAATACAAGTCATTCCCCACCTGATAAATGGTCAAAGGACATGAACAGGGAGTTTTCAGAGGAAGAAATTAAAGCTACAGCCACATGAAAAAATGCTCTGTCACTATGATTAGAGAGATGCAAATCAAAACAACTCTTAGGTACCACTTCACACCTATCAGATTGGCTAACATGACAAAACAGGAAGATGATAAATATTGAAGATGCAGAAGAGTTGGAACACTAATTCATTGTTGGTGGAGCTGTGAGCAGATCCAACCATTCCGGAGAGCAATTTGGAACTATGCCCAAAGGGCTACAAAAATGTCCATACCCTTTGACTCAGCACTATCGTTTCTAGAACAGTATCCCAAATGGATCATAAAAATGGGCAAAGGTCCCACATGTACAAAAATATTTATAGCAGCTCTCTGTGGTGGTCAGAAACTGAAAATCAAGGGGATGTCCATCAACTGGGGAATGGCTGAACAAGTTGTGGTATATGAATGTAATGGAATAATATTGTGCTATGAGAAACAATGAACAGGAAGACTTCGGAGAAGCCTGGAAAGACTTATAAGAACTGATGCTGAATGAAAGGAGCAGAACCAGGAGAACTTTGTACACAGCAACAACCACAGTGTGCGAGGAATTTTTCTGGCAGACTTAATATGTCATTGCAATGCAAAGCCTTAAGTATCTCCCAAGGCAAAATGCCTTCCACATCCAGGAAAAGAACTATGGAATTTGACTGCAGAATGAAGCAGATCATTTTCTTTTGTATTATGTTTTGGTTTGTTTTATGATTTCTTCCATTCATTTTAATTCTTCTATGTAACATGACTGAGGTGAAAATATATTTAACACAAATGTATGTGTAGAACTTATATAAAACTGTATGCCGTTACAGGGAGCGAGGGGAAAAACCTAAGATATATGGAGTGATTGTAGAACACTGAAAACAAATAAACCAATAACAATGAAAAGAATGCGCGTAAGCTCTGAACCAGCAGTATCATTTCTAGGACTGTGTCCCAAAGAGAGCATAAAAATGGGCAAAGGTCCCACATGTACAAGAATACTTATAGCAGCTCTCTCTGTGGTGGCCAAGAACTGGAAATCAAGGGGATGCCCATCACCTGGGGAATGGCTGGACAAGATGGAATACTATTGTGTTATAAGAAATGTTAGACAGGAGGACTTCAGAAGCTTGGAAAGACTTATATGAACTGATGCTAAGGGAAAGGAGCACAACCACAGTGTCCTTCACAGCAATGTGAGGCCCTTGTCCTTCACAGCAATGTGAGGCCCTAAAAAATTCCCAATGGACTCGAGGCAAAATGCCTTCCACATCTAGAGAAAGAACTATGGAATTGGATCACAGAATGAAGACTATTTTATCTTGTGTTATGTTTTGCTTTATGGTTTCTCCCATACATTTTAATTCTTCTATGCAATATGACTAAGGTGAAAATCTATTTTATAAGAATGTATGTGTAGAACCTGTATAAGATTATACGGCCATCTTGGGGAGGGAGAGGAAAAAAATCCAAGATATATATGGAAGTGATTGTAGAAAACTGAAAACAAAATAATAAAAAAAATCTCTGCCTCTCTATAACAAAAGAAATTAGGAATGTGGAAAACCTACTGCTTCCTTGGAAATTAAGCATTTCCAAGTCCCCTGTCCAATCGAAGGACCTCACATTACAGATGAGTAGCCACCCTTGGAAAGCTTTCCTTAACACTGGTCCCCTTTTCCAAAACCTCAGTCATAGAAGCGATCTCTCCTGCCTATTCCTGAATAAAAACTCCCTATGAGAGAGCAGGCAAGTGGTCATTTCACCTCCTCGGGAAAACTTTTAAGTGTCCCAGTGCCTTTGGGACAGCCCACTGGGGATGTTGCCTCTCTGTGACATCTACCAAGCTTAATGCAGCTAGCAGAAATGTGGTAGCCCCCTAAATCCTTGAAGTCAGCTCCCATATACTGCCTTACACTCTCTCTTCCTCCGGGCTAACTATCCTCAGTGCCTTCCAACGATCCTTGGATGGCACAATCTCCAGTTCCTTCATTATCAGGGTCACCACAAATCAAAGAGTACAAATCATTATTAGAAACAGGATATGCTCAGGGCAACTATCTAGAAATGGAAAGAACTAAATAATAACAGAAGCTGCTTCATGAGATTCAGGAGACACTCTTTAAAACACATCCTTGAGGATGGTGGGAAACCATCAAAAGCTCCCAAAGCACAAAAAAAGACCATGACTATATTCTTCCTAGCATTTGGAAATAAGCATCTGTAAGCTAAACTCACAAATGCTAAACCTGATCATTGTTTAAAAAAAAAAAAAACTTCCTAAATCATAAACTCCTCAAGGACTAGAAAAATATGTGCATTACTCTGGAAATTCCTTTAGAACCCAAAAAATATTAACTAAAGGCAATAAAATTTAGAGGCAGAGACAAATACGCAAAGCTACAGAGTGCTGGCCTAGAGTCAGAAGACCTGAGTTCAAATCCAGCCTTGGACAGTAGATGTGTGACCCTTGGTAATAAATCACTTCACCTCTGCCTGCCTCAGTTTTCTCAAGACTAAAACAAGGACAATAACAGCACCTACCTCCAAGAGGTGTTGTGCAAATCAAATAAGACAATAATTATAGAGTATCTGTCACAGTGACTGTCACATAGTAGATTCTTCTTAAAGTCTTTTCCCCATTCCTTTAATAAAATTTGGATCAGAGTTATCATTTGAGCTTTGCATATTTAACCTCAAATATGTGTGACACTTGAGTCTTCCCCTTACTTTCAGAGACCTTTAACTTATAAATTAAAAATTTTGTTCCAATGAAAAATGATGCACTCCCCAGGAATCTCTCCAAAGGGACAAAAATACAAATGGAGCATTCTAGTTTTTCTGGTTCTGTCTGAAGGGACAAAACCTTCTGTTTATAAACTAATTTCAAGTCATTTCAAGAAGCCCAATTTCTTCTTGGCTGATTTTCTGACTTCACGTTGAAAGACCTTGGTTTATGATTCCTAAATTGGGGGAAGTGGACATGTGCCTAGCACCATCCTTTCATTGCTATTATGATTTAACAAGCACTTTTCATCTAAGTTCAGACTGGCAGAGGTTAGCAAATCTGGTCCACTGCACTCCACCCCAAGGCAGACAATACACACAACTTCTTAATGTGCCCAGACAAACATGGGAAAGACTACACATCATCTGCAGACCTTTTATATAAAATGCCTCCCAGGTCCCAAAGTCATGAAGGTCAGCACTAGGAAGCTGTGCTCTTTATTGCAATGAAACACTTCCCTAGCTCCATGTCTAGTAAGAACTCCTCCCACCGTCTACATGACCACTGACCCAGGCTCCCTTCTACTGCATGTGGGAAATTCATCCTACTCCCTGTGAAGAAGAAATCAGGCCGTAACCTAGGTCCCATGTCCATGTTATATAGGAATTTGCAATAAAGTCCCAAGAAGAGAACAGGAAAAGAATAACTAGACACAAGCTCCCTCAAAGCTGTTCATTCAGGGGCCTGAAACCCATTTCTATGTCCCTCCCCAGGCCCTGCTCACCTCACACTGCCCAGGGGGTTACGCTTCTCCTGCTCCTGCCGCCGTGCTCGCAACTGCTCTTCAGCCAACGCCATCTCCTCTTCCATAGCAGATGCTTCCTCTTTGGCCCGGCGGCGGTTCTCCTACAGAGAAAGAGACAGGAACTGATCGAAATGAGATCACCTGATAAGAACTATTTTCAGACAGCCTGACGAACTTGCCACCGTGTGCCACTTTACTGTAGAGGCCAAGGTCAAGTCAATTCTCAGAAGCAGAGGCATTGTTCCTTCCACAAATAAGCCTTTTCCTTCTCTGCCTCTATCTGCCTCTCTTCTGTCAGTTTTCTTCATTCTGTGACACTGCTATTTCTTTTCCCTAAATCAGAGCTGGAGGATTCAGCCCTGACTCAGAGACCACTGAGGGTTCTAATCTTCTTCAGGTCAACAAAGGTCTGTTTACTGGGTGCCCACCATCACACCAGGTGCTATTTATATCCTCCCTATGGAGGATATAAAAGAAGACTTGATCAATGACCTTGAGATGCTCCTCATCATGCTGAGGAAATGAGACGCACGCAAGAAATAGAAGCCAACTACCAAGTGTTCAATTTGGATACAGCCTAAGTGCTTGGAGGAATTCAGAGAAAGGACAGATCAATGTAGGTAGATGTAGTCAGAAAAAGGTCCCTGGGGAGAAATGACTTGATCTGGTCCTGAAGGACAGATAAACAACTTGGCTGACAGAGTGAGGAAAGAAGCCATTCCAGGCAAGGAGAAGAGCATGAACTAAAATATGAAGAAGACATGGAATGACAGGAAGGAGGAAGCCTTCCTGGAGTGAAGACTTTTTGCTAACGAGAAAAGGTTCAGTCACTTACCTGGCGTGACTTGCCTGCATGTTTAATGCTATAAAACATGGGGCCCAACTCGGCAAGCCACTCCCCATCCACGGCAGTCACACACTGCATATATTCCTATGGAGAAACACACAAGGCAAGGTGAATGCGGAGGCAGAAGTAGTTCAAGCCAGGACCCAAGTAACCCTAAGTCAGCCTATGGTTCAGCTATTTTCTCTCAGAGGAAGCGTCACCAATTCTAGAAAGCATCCCAGGGAGACCAAAGCAGCAAACATTTATTCTATTTCTACACTCCTCTGTAGCTTATCCTAACTGCTTCCCTTTGAGGATCACTGTCTTCACTCAAGATGACAAAAAAAGAAAAGGCCAAGGTACCAAGAAGATAATATATTCCTTAGAAAAGAAATGAGGCCTTCCCTGGGACTAACCAATGTGTGCAAAGCATCTCCTAGCACCTTCCCTCAAAGTTCCCAATTGCCGTGCAAACTCTGCAAGCTTTCTTTCCCATTAAACTAGCTAAAAGTCTGTATCAGGAACAGATGATGAAAGATTTCATGTCTGACCCACACAGCTGGAATCACAACAGAGCAGGCTCACCTTAGTGGTCATGACCAGTTCATGATACACAATGTAGTCTGGAGTGTACCCCATTCCGAAGAGAGAGCTGGTGGGATGCAAATGGCAAGGCATCCCCGTTCGGATGTTCACGTATTCCCCAATTCCCTAAGGAAGACATTCATCAGGGAGATGCCTGAGGAAACCACCCTGTACTGATATAGTTACTCCTCCCCTGAAAAACACAACCACTTTACAGAGCCACATGGGAAAGGAACAAACTGGGAGAAGGAAGAACTCTCTTCTTGTCTCTATTCGAACAAGGAGGGAAATAAGAATCCTCTCACATTGGGAGACTCTACTTCTGTCCCCTCCTCTGCTCCAAACTTACCTTCAGCTTGGCTGCCTGGTGAAAATAGGCAGCACAGACGCACTTTCTTACAATGTCCCAGTCTGTGCCGCAGGAAGCCAAGCTCATTCGCTGCTGCACCATGATGTCCTTCAGCTGGGCTCGCACCTCTCGAACCTATAGAGACACAGTGTAAGTAGAACATGCCATACTGAGAACTTCCAGATGAGAAGGGAGATCCATGTTCACTCTACCAAAATATAAAAGTCGTCTGTAACACCTCCAATGAGAAGTCATCCCACTTCCGCTGGAAGACCTCTGGTGACATGCAACTCCTACCACCAGAGGAGCCCAGGCCATTTCTAGAGAGTTCTGATTATCAACAAGTTCTCTCCCAGACTAGGTTGCCCTCAAACTTTCACCCACTAGTCCTGGTTCTGCCTTCTAGGGCCAAGCAGAACAGGTCTACCATGTCTGAACAAGAAAGAAGAGCAGGAGAACAACCTATGGCAATGACTCTAATATCAGGATGATGCCAACAATACACTCTGGTGCAGACTGTGAGTAAAGAATGTTATGTAAACTGTCCAATGTGCTTCCTGGTTTGGCTTAACTGGTATTTGTTAACCAGTATTTTGTTAGAAAGAAATGAGGGGAGGGTGGGGAAGTCATCTAGAGTCATATTTTAAAATGATTACAGCCTAAGAAATGCAAGACATTAGTAAAACTCCTTTAAATCTGTCCCTTCTTCCAAATGATAAGTTCTCAAATATTTGAAGACAATAATTACAGTCCCAAGTTCCTTCCTCTCTCGGGTCTGTTGAGACCACTCTTTCATAACCAAGTTGTACTGTGCTGACAATTCTAAGAAGCACACAGAGTTAAGGCCCCTGACCCCTCTGGCTGAAAGGGACCTTTCCCATGTCAAATGTTCCAGATGTTTTTTGTCTGATCTCTCCTTTCTCCTCATCACCCTTACGTTATGTATCTGTGTTTACATGTTATGTCCCTGCACCGTAACGTGAGGTCCTGAGAGCAGGAGCCATTGTGTGTTATCTGCATACTTTCACAGTGCTGATCAGAACCTCACCCTGGGCCCAGCCTCCTCACCTTCCTCATGGCCTTGGCATGGATAAAATGCTCATTACACCACAGAGTGGAGTAATTATTGTTCTTCCACTGGAGGTACACATTCAAGTAGGTCAAATGATCACTCTCAGGGACAGCAAATTTCTCCCGGATTTGATCACTCTCCTCTTCTCGGCCCTGGGGAGAAAAGTAAGTCGGAAACCTTCCAAGCTAGCGGAAGTCCAAGCGGATCACAACCTAACCCTTTTGAGTATCAGTAGCTCCTCTGTTTCCCCAGTCATTTACAAGATACTGTAACTGCTGGTGTCTACACAGAACAAAATTTCCCAAAGACGTCCTGCTGAGCTATTCCCTTTGTTCTGGAGGAAGAGAAGGATACTACTAAAACAACTCTTACTCTAGTGTTTGCCCACTCAGCGGTCTCTAGGAGTGAAATGCAAGGGACAACTTTCCTACCTTAGGTCTATAGAATATGGCTGGGACTGAGAGCATGGAGACAATCAGCAGAATCTCAGAGCTACAACCCATGTCACAGGAGACAATCAGCATCTTAGACAGGGCTGGATCCAGGGGAAACTCCACCATCAGTCGCCCAGTGGATGTAAGACCTCCTAAGAAAAGACAACACAGACATCAAGGTAATAGGGATGCTAAGATAAAGAAAAAAGAGAATGGAAAATTCTTTCTGGGGCTAAAATGTCTTTTTGGTTTCCACACGCTACAGCACCTGTGTTATCCATGGCCCCCAGGATCCAGAGCTGGTACATGGAGTTCAGCATGTTGTCTTCCGGGGGCGGGTCCATAAAATGGAACTGAAGCAAGTCCTGCACCCCTAAAGATTTAAGCAGCAGCACCACGTTGGCCAGATTGGTTCTCTGAATCTCAGGCACTGTTGTGGTCAGGAGTTCATTCTTATACGCACTCTGGGTGTAGAGCCTGGGAAGAAAGAAAGGGGAGTGAAAACGTTCTGTCCCCACTGTGGGACCACCTGTACTAATGCCCTTCAACCTCTCATCCACATAGTAAATTCAGAATAATTTTAACCTGTCATCCACATAGTAATTTCAGATTAACTTCAGAATAATTTCACATTACTTCAGCATAAATGTTAGTAAAAATTTCTCCTATCTAAAAACCGTTAAAAGAATTGCCTGCCAGATGTAGAGAAATTATAATGGAATCCCCAAGATGACAGAAAACCCACAAGGTTATAAAAAAGCTTATGAATTAACACCACAGAACTCAAACATTCAGAGTTCCTACTTGCCACCCCTGCCCCCAGCCAACTCCAAATGTCCTCTACAGCAAGCATAAATGGGTTTGCAGGTTTGTGATTCAGTCTAACCATGGATCCTCCATGCCAATTACTGCCCAAATACCTCCTAACCCCATGAAAGGGGACAGGTGTTCATTCTATCAAGCCAATGAAAGGGCAGTACTGGTGTGGGGGAAAAGCCAGAAGGGCAGAAGCTACTCAAAGCTCAGAGACTCAGAGCAAGAGTAGGAAAACAAATGCTGGGCACAAGGGAAAAGGAACTAGAAACTCAACGAGCATCAGAGAGTGTCCTGGCCAACCCCCACCCACTGCACCCCACCACACCAGCGCCAGCCTCAACAAATAGGCATGCAGAAGCAAAAAAGGGGAGAAGCCAAATAGTGAAGTTTTACAGATCTTTCTGAGTAATGAAGAACACAAAGTATATCATTTTGAGTAACAAAGATTACAAGAGCCTAAACAACCTAGTTCACAAGTAGATAAAACAACAGATAATCAACCAAACAGACAGAAATAAATCATCAAAAAGAAACAAAACCCCTGAGAAAGAAAACAACCCTAAAAGAAGGGGCTATTCTCATTTTACCATATATTTTAAATTTACTGAAATTTGTGATGAAAACTCCAATCAAAGAGGGTTAAGCTTTGAACTAATTAGTTCTATAATAATGCAATCAAGTCATCAGTTGACCTCAGACCAGATCGTGGAATATCTGGAGGAAATGGAAAATGCACCTGCCCTGGCTGAG
The DNA here is from genome assembly GCA_023548195.1 of Bettongia penicillata ogilbyi. Lineage (NCBI taxonomy): Eukaryota > Metazoa > Chordata > Mammalia > Diprotodontia > Potoroidae > Bettongia > Bettongia penicillata. The sequence goes on along the minus strand of JAJHZJ010000527.1, from coordinate 7,774,684 downwards.
CTTCCCACCAGCTCCCAGCTACCCTCTGGCCTCCAGGACAAGATCTTCCAAAAGGTATCTTGGTCAGAATCTCTTTGGGGCCTGACACCTCTTCTCCTATAACCCAAACATCCTGCCCATCTATCTAGTAAATACCTAGTGTACTACAGCTGCCCACAGGCTCACTACAGAACTATCTAAGAGGATGGCCTGTTCCGCTACAAGAGAAAGGAACTGCAGAGTTGGTAGAGCTGTCTTTCCCTTCAGCCTCTCAAATGGAAAGATAGGCTATAACCCATGAATCCTTCTTTTCTAACCTCAACACAATTTCTACCACATCTGGCCTGAAGGCCAGAGCAAAAATAAAAATAAAATAAAAAGTCAAATCTGCAATCCTCAGCCATCCCAGCAGCATGACTCAGCAAACTTGCAACCCCGCTCCTACCTGAAACACTGACCTGGGCCCGTCCTCCCAGCTCTCCCGGATCGCTGGTTAGCATTGGCCTGACTAATGGGGTAGATCTGCAGAGCATCCATCCCAATCCTGGGGTTGAAGACCTAATAAATGAGGTAGAAAAGAACTCTGTTAAAGACATAACAAGTAAAGAGAAGCAGTACCCAATGAAGGCAAGGTATCACACAGGCAGAAATGGTCTTAGAGATGGAGGTGGGGCACAAAAACTCTAAGGTAAGCATCATTACAGAAGAGCCCATAATTAAATGCCCAGAGTCAAAAAGTGTTCACGTTCTGTCCTTCAAAAAGGAAGGGTAAAATCAGTATAAACAATCCCAGAGAACGAAACATAAACCCTGAATATTCTCCAGGTTCAGGAAACTCCAAAGCCTAAAATGGATTTCTACAGCCCAAACATCATGGCATCCGGGAAATCACAGAGGGCTCACCTCTCACCTTTAGTTTGCAGTAGCCAGAATCAATAACAAACATGATGCCATCAACAGTCAGTGAAGTCTCAGCAATATTGGTGGCAACAATACACTTCCTGACGCCATCTGGTGCCTATGACACATGAGAGAAGCCAAGTGACTGGTTACTCAGATGGAAAGAAAAACCACAAGGGGAGAAAGTTTCTTCCCTACCCACCAGAATGAGCAACACCAATAACTAGGGCCGTTATGTAACTCCCCTTGCTACGAGGGGAGGAAAGGGACACACAGGCATCAGGCCCCAAAGAGATTCTGGCCAAGATACCTTTTGGAAGATCTTGGCCTGGAGGTCAGAGGGTAGCTGGGAGTAGATAGGAAGCACAGCCAGGGCAGGAGCATTCTCCAGTTCCTCCAGATGTTCCACAATCTGGTCCGAGGTCACCTGAGGACACAAAGGGCCCAGGCTGTAAGACAGGCTGAACACCAAGAACCTGCGGGGTGCTGCAGATGCCAGGCCAGAGCAGGAGCCCTCACCTCAATGTCCTCTTGTCCAGGCATGAAGATCAGGATGTCCCCTGGAGCCCCAGAGAGATGCACCTGCAAGGACTGCTTCACTGCAGCCTCCACGTAATCCTCCTGAGGGGTCTGAAACACAAAGCATTTCTGGCCTTCCCAGACACTTCCACAGCCCTGCACACAACACTCCATCCTTCACCCTGAGCCCCTCCCTTCTGCCCTTCTAGTTGCCCTGGCTTCCTTCTAGACTCATCTCAGACCCTACCCTCTACTAGGAGCCTTTGTGCACCCCATCCCCAGCTGCCAGTTGTCAGGAAGAGGACTCCACCTTCAGGTATGAGTCGAACCAGGTGGTCTCTGATGTCCTTTCCATCTCATCTCTGCCTCCTGCCTTCCTGGTCTCCTTCAAGTCCCAGCTAAAATCTCAACTCCTACTGGCAACTTTTCTCAACCTCTCTTAATTTTAGTGCCTTCTGCCTTTTAATTATTCGGTATTTACCTATTATACAGCTTGTTTTTACATAGCTGTTTTTTGTCTCTTATTAGATAGTAAACTCCATAAAGGGCAGGACTGTCTTGTCTCTTTTTGTAAGCCAGCACTTAAACAGTGCCTGACACATAGTAGGAGCTTCCTAAGTTTACTGACTGATAGGAATCAGTCTGTGCTTCCACTCTACTAAAAGACTCAATACCAGAATTATCCATAAAGATTGCTGAATCACCACCAAACCCAGAGACTCCTCTAACCTCTGATAAACCTTCTCAACATCTATTCCATGATCCCTGATTTTCTCTCCTTCAGCATGTAGGCTAACAAAAACAACCTGGACCTCAGTACCTTGCTGAAGAGGATGTCAACAGGGAAGGTTCGGCCAGGAATGTGAAAGATGGGAACATTTCCAAAGAAAGCTGCAAATTTCTCCGCATCCATAGTGGCTGAAGTGACAATAAGCTTCAGGTCTGAGCGTCGAGCTACTACCTAAACAGGAGATACTTGTCAGGGGGTCCAGCCAAAAAGGTGCTGTCTCCTCTGAGACACTGGACTCTCTCCTTCCCCTAACAGCAACATAATTCCCATACACATAAGGCAACAGCAGGGGTCAAAGCGGACTGACACCAGAAACATGAAACACTGAGGTTAAGCAAGAACCAGGAGTCAGAGGAAACAGATGAACCTACAAAACCTAAGTCTACAGCATGAAGGGGCATCTTCATCAAAGCACCCTAGACAGGCCACAAAAAAGCACTTCATCTTTTCCAAAATGCAACCAAATCCCTTCCAAAGTGAGAACAACTCTTCATTGCTGCTAGTTAGAACACACCTGGGAAAAGACTCAGCAGTCACATAAAGAAGGAAAACTCTGTGACTCCGCACCCTGAGAAAGCCTCACCTCTCGAAGCAACCCAAACAGCACGTCTGTGTTCAGCGAACGCTCATGGGCTTCGTCCATGATGATGGCACTGTAATGATCCAGGTCAGCTTCTCGCAAGGACTCTCGAAGTAGGATCCCGTCTGTCATGTATTTTATCACAGTGTTTTCCGAAGTACAGTCTTCAAAGCGGATAGCATACCCCACCTGTGAAAGAAGGCACACTCTTCAGTCCGCTGCTCCTCAGAGAGGAAAGAGATAACATACTGTTCTAACTTGACAGGACTAGTAATAGACAGGTACTATCAAACCACCAAGCTAAAAATCCAGCTACCCCCAAATCCCCAACTGTCCGTTCTTATCTGCTTACCTCCTCTCCAAGGCTTCCTCCCATCTCTTCACTGACTCTCTTGGCTACTGACATGGCAGCCACACGTCGAGGCTGGGTACACCCAATCATGCCATAGTCTGTATAGCCATCTTCATGTAAATACTGAGTCAGCTGAGTGGTCTTTCCACTCCCTGTCTCCCCTACGACTATCACAATGCTGTTGTCTCTAGAGGAACAGAAGAGGGATAAAGGTTAATAAACTTATCTAGAAGGAAAAAAAAAAGGTTCCAGAAAGAAATACCCAAAGGCACCACTCCAACCCAAGTTGCTCAGAGAAAGCCTAGTACAACAGAAATATTCCATTAGTTTAAAAGGGGAAAAAAAAGGCCTCTGTACTGGAGCAAAAAAAAAAAGCATTGAGATTTTCAGTAAAAAGAGGGTAGGGACAAGAACTAGACCTGTGATTTCACTTGATACACAGAATTCCCAAGTGAGCAAATTCCCTCTATCAATGCACAGCAACACTTTCTCTACAACTTCTGGTTTTCACGAGATGCTCAGAGCATTCACAGGTTGAGTAACTTGCCCAAGGTCACACAGCCAGGATTTGTGAGTGGCAGGACTTGAACCCAGGTCTCCCTAGCCCCAGAGCAGGCTCTGTCTACTACACTAAAGAGACCTATTTATAAAAAGCACAGTATACTTTTGCCTGAAAAAAAACAAGTGTAAAACCCACAAGTTTCTACCTTCTGAAAGTATGATCATGAAAATGAGGTATTTGCTCCAGAAGAGAGGGGAACTTAGGAGAAAAATATAAATGCTCAATGGATTATAGGGATCTTGATACCAACAGAATCATCAAAATGGAGGTTCAGGCCAAGAAAGACACCAAGGTACCCAGTGAGAGGTCAGGAAAGAATCCTGCCCCTTCTCCATCTTCAGTAATAATGGACAAACCAAAAGAGGCACACAAGGCACGAGATGAGGCACAACTCCCCAAGCCACAGTACCTGACAATGGTAAGCAGCTCCTGCTGCACTGCAAAGATGGGCAGGTACTGTCTCTGTTCCAGAATTGACTTCTTTTTTGCAAACTCACTGCTGGCTTCACTCTTTTTCTTCATATGATTAGCAAATTTCTGCTCCGTCCTGAAAACACGTAAGAGCAGACTGAGGCCCTGGCCTAGAGCCCCACTAATTTCTTACCTAGTTTATTTCTCTCCACTCACAACCAGATCACTGTATGATGAGGAATAAACATTGGAAAAACACTACGATCAAAGAAAGAGGAAAAGGATCCATATGTACAATCCTATTTACAGAAGCTCTTTTTGCACTAGCAAAGAACTGTAAGCTAAGGGGGTGCCCATCAATGGGGGAACGGCTGAACAAATGATGGCACGTGAACATGATAGAATACTATTGTGCAGTAAGGAATCATGAAGGCTATGGTTTCAGAGAAACCTAGGAAGACAAAGTTATACAAAGTGAAGTAAACAGAATCAATAACAGTAACACTGTAAACACAACCAGCTCTGACGGCCTTAAAAACTATCATCAATGCGGCAGCTAACCACCATTAGATGTCCCATTATGATGAACTACGTTCTCACCTCTGACAGAGAGCTGATGGATTCAAGAGATATAACGAGACATACTTTTGGACATGGGCACTGTAGGAATTCATTTTGACTATGTATATTTGTTAAAAAAAAAAAAAAGGTCTTGTTTTTATTTTCTTTATTGGGAGGACAGAAGATGGGAGAGAAAATAAATGCTTGTTGATTGAAAAAAAGGTAATCCATAAAAGTTATATAAACCTCTCAGGACTGAAGAAAAAAGGTATTATCCTGGAACAGTTCTCAGAGAACCTATTATCCACAAAATCAAATAAAGCCAAATGAAGAACAGAGAAAGTGATGTGCACTAAGTAGATAAATTCATTGAATTTGCTCATGCATGAAAAATAATCTGATCAAAACTAAAACAGTCAACTATTAATTTTTTACTAACCTCAAGTTACCTCAGTTTAACCCTCCAAAGAATGGAACTGTTCACGCTAGAGTAGTACAAATAATCAGGGTTAGAGAACCCTCCTACTCGGTTCCATTACACCACTTTATCCCTCTAGATAGAGCAAAGCTTCATTTCTAAACCAATGACAACAATTTTTCTTATTTATCTAGGACTTTTCTCTGGAAAGTCCATGCATCTCCACATGCTGAGGAAGCAGTACGCTCTCCATCAGCTTACGTAAGCTTCAAAATAGCTTCACTGCTTTTTCAGGGGACTGCATATGTCAGATCCTGAGATATCACTAAAACTACTTTTTTGTAACTTCATCTAGTTACTCCAAGTTTATTAACAAAATGTGTGATTACGTATATCAAGTTGAGAAAAAGGAGGAGAAAATATCAAAAGCTGATCACCTCCTTACCTAGGAAGTTGCCTAATACATGGCTCCTATCAGTTCAAAAGAACTAGATAAGATACTGCAGACTTTATCATAGGTTAATATTAGCAGTCTTGAAAATTAAGCTTCTAGGAGCTGATGTGGAGACAGGGAAGAGGCAGGAGAGCAAGGGTCTTAAAAAACCTTTTTCGTAAGTTTGAAAAGATATTCCACTTTCTGAATCAATAATCCTTGTGTTTTGAACACATTAAAAAATAACATTCTCTCCAAAAGGCCCTGACTTCCCAAGAATGGAAAAAAGATAAATTCAAGGAAGGACCACTCTAATATCAAGAACACTCAGTACCATCAAGGACCTTTTCCTACCTGTAATCTACTTTGCCATCTTCTGTCAAAGGCTTATCTGGCTCTTCCTCCTTCTTGAGGCCCATAATGTCTCCCAACTTGGTACCAGCCAATTCCCAGTGCTTGTGCTGGGCCTAAAATATCCAAGAAAAGTAGATCAATCCAGTCCAGTACCACTACTGTGTCCACAAACAATCTGCCCATTTGACAAATGGCAAACTCCCACAAGGCAATAGCAGTCAACGAATCCCAGGGCCGGACTACAAAGAATCAGGGTGCCTGAGCCCCTGTGGACTCCAACGAACAACTGGTACAACTGAAGGAGTTCAGAAGAGGAAGACAGTTCACCTTTCCCATACAAAGTTTTTGCCACATCTCAAAATTAACTCTTCTTGTGAGATCCAGGGAAGATCAAGCACCACCTCTGGAACACAATCCCACAAAACCAACCTTTTTACGCTCCTTCTGTTCCCTGTGCTTGCGTACTGTCTGGCTGCCTTTTCGAGCAATAATAGCCAAGTCAGAAGTAGCATCCTTGACTGGAATCACAGGCTCTGGCTACAGGAAATTATGAAAAAAAGAAATGCCCTTCCAGTCACGAAATCTTTCAAACAATAAAAGACAGTCAATTTCAAAGAGCTCCTATTTAACTATTAAAAAGTTGGGTTTTTTTTTTTCTCTCAATCCACTTATCTACAGAAACTGAGTGCTAACTTTTCTACAAGGCACTGTAACAGCTGCCACAGGAGATACAGGGTCTTTGGCCTCACTACTTCTGTTTCCTCTTCCCTCTAGAAAAGTCCTTACCTGTTTGGTAAAGACAATGCGTCCATCCAGAAACGGTGGCACCAGATTATGCACCAGCAGATGCACCTTGGCTGCATTATCTTCCTCAAAATCCTCATCCACTTCAAGCCGATGGACCACTCCACTGGTCAGCATGCGGTTAGTCTCCCAACGCTCATTATCCTGCACAGTTCCAAAAACAGCCACAACATATCAATAAAGAGATGGCAAAATGAATGATCATTGACTCAGAACAGAATTTTACTTAAACAGAACAAAAGACTCAAAGAAAGTAAGTAGAAGGCACCAACCCATGGTGTCCCACTATTACATACTTGACAAGTGGTCATCCAGCCTTAGCTTACAAACATGAGAAGGAGGCACTCATCCCATTCTCCAGCTCTATTAGGTAGTTTTTCTTGCCCTCAGGCCTAAATTACCCTCTTTGCAATTTCCATCCATTGCTCCTGAATCAGCCCTCTGCAGTCCAACAGCACCAGTCTCATCCCTACCCCACATAACTGTTCTCCAAACGCCTAAAGACAGCTCTTCTGTCTCCTGAGTCACTTTTTCTCCAGGCTAAACATGCCCATCTCCTTCAGATAACCTTTCCATGCCATGGACTTGAGGCTCCTCACAATTCTGGCTGGCCTCTGCTGGACACTTTCAAGCTTATCAATTCTGTTAAACTGCAGGCACACAAAAGTGAACAGTACTATAGATGACACCAGATGACAGTAGAATACAAAGGAATTATCCTCAGAGCTGTGCCTCTCTTAACGAAGTTCAAGATTTCTTTAGTTTTGGGGTCTTTTAAGGTGTACTACCTACTCATGTTGAGCTTAAAGACCACCAAAACTCCCACATCTCTTTCAGAACTGCTCTCTGACAATACTCCCATAATGACCTCCCCCATTTTATACCTATTCATTGACAGTCCAATAAACACACTTGCAAAATGAAACCTAAGGGGCAAAAACAGAAAGAAGCCTCTGCAGAATGTGACTTAGCCCCTTACAGAATTAAATCACTGACCCCAAGTGACTGTAATAATTTGTGGAGCTTCAGGAAACCATCCAAATCCTTTAGACACATTCAAGTCACAACAGAGAGCTTCTCTAGCAAACAGTCATGCATTATCAATTTAAAGCTGGAAGAGATATCAGAAGTCATCTCACCCAATCTCATGTTACAAATAATCTCCCTGAGTTCAGACATATTAAACAGTGTGAATTAGAGAATAGGATATTGTGTCAATTTCCCATAGAAGCTCCCACCAAAGAGCAAACTTGCCAAGTAAGTGGCAAGTTTTATTTTTAAAAACCTCATACTGCTACATTCTTTTGGTATCACAATCAACTTCATCAGAACAATGGGAAAAAAATAATTTGCTCATGGCCCCACAATCTAGAAATAGCCCGGTTACCAGTCTCAAACACTGCCATCGTGAGGTCTGAGGTTGACCAGTACACTTCGGACTGGATTCCTCCATTCCTACCTCATTAATTTGTCTCCGTTGGGCTGAAATGCGTTTTTGTTTCTGTTTATGCAAGTGCTGCTCTCGTTTCTTCACATAGTCTTCTGAGGAGTAAGCCAATGGGTTATGAAACTCATCATACCCCTCATCCATCATGTACCAATCCCGATCAGCTTGCTACAATTTAAAAAGGAAAAACAGGTATTACAACAGATAGCACCTTTGAATGGGGTAGCTATTATGCCACAGAACAGGTACAGCTATCTAAGGAAATATCAACAATGCTTCATTGGTGCACTGTGAACTTGCGGGTGAGGGTGCTGAACCAAGTTCTTGTCCTACTATACATAGGTAAAAAGACAAGGAAGGAATGTTAGGCTATTTAGTATGAAGTATAATGGCAGTTCACAGACATACCACGTGGTGGCGCCAACAGATAACAAAAAGATGCAGCTGGGCCTGACCTCACTATTCCAAGAGCAGCCCGGTGAAGAAGTCTATTCTCTGCACAAGGAATTCAATAACCTCCATCTAATACTAAGCATTTCCACTGGGCCATAACTCCAGTAATGCCCTGTCAAAAACAAACTCTTTCACTGCTGAAAGGCGGGATTACCACTGAACTATATATGATGGACCTGTGACCTGTCCAATCACTGTGGAAGAAAAGTGGAACAATTCCAACACAGGCCCTAAAATGTTCACAGACATGACTCAGACTTCACTGTTCAGGAATACATCCAAAGATGACAATGACCAAAAAGGCCCACAGAGAACAGCCTATTTATAGTAGCAAAGAACTGGAAATAAAGGAGATACCCAAGGATTAGGAAATGATGAAGCATGGATAGTGGTACAAGGATATGATGAAATAACACTGTGGCATAAGAAATGACAAATGTGATTAATACAGAAAAACAAAGACTGATACAAAGTGAACAAAGAGAACCAAAAAAATAATGTCCACAATGACTTCAACATAGAAATAGAAAGAATAAAACCAGAAAATGCTGTAAATTTATGACCAAGCCTGGCCCCAAAGAAGACATGTTAAGGCACCTCCCTGACTTCTTTTCAAAGATGGGGAACTATGCAGATGGAATATAGTCAGATTTTTCCCAATCTGCGGGTTAGTTTTGCAGAACTGCTTTTCCCCCTCTTTGATACAAGGGATTCCTTTCTGAGAAGGGGAGAGTAAAAAGATATGCTGAGAAATGTGACATAAAAACAAAAGATAGCAAAAAAAATTTGTCTTAAGAATCCCTGTACCACAGACAAGCAGCAAACCTTCTAACCCTATCTAATAACAACAGATACTTCTATAGCACTATAAGGTTTACAAAGTGCTTTGTATACATTATTTCATTTGGTCCTCAAAGGTTACTACCTCATCTCTTTCTCAATGAAAAGAGACCAGGAAAAGAAAAATATTCTTACCCTCTGGTCGTCTTCCCACTGTTGTCGCTCCTCTTCTGTGTCAAAGGAGATTCCATCCTCTCCATCTTCTCGCCTCCCTGAAAGATGGTGAACTGTTAGCAACAAATGGTCCTCTATCTCATCCTTAAGTGCTCATGCCCTAAGGAAAGGATACCCCAGACTAGTGTGTCAGTGATCTGTACATAAGAGCCCCTGCAGGCTACATATTGACTTAAGTTTCAAAATATAATATTTTTTGTTTTACTCTATTTTTTATTTTGTTAAATGTTTCCCAACTACATTTTAATCTGGATCTGGCCTCACTTGGGAGTGTTGTAGACCACATGTGGCCCATGGGCCATGTGTGTGACATGTTTGTCCCACATCACTATTCTAGAAACATGGTCCTCAGAGTTTATTATCTCATCTCTCTATTCTCTATCCCACTGTATACATACCTCTGCCTCTGGAAAGTCGGGGGGTAGATCCCAGGTGTCTTCTGTCATCAGCCCATTCATTGTACTTATATGATGGGGTAGGTAAAGGTGTGTCATCTGGGCACTTGCTCCTCACAGACCTGGGAAAAATACACATTGATAACACCGACCAAGTTCTTCAAACAAAAAATATTCTACAGACACCTTGGCTCTCACTATTTATAAAGGTTCTCTTACAATCTAACTTCTTAACACCCTCCAAGTGAAGTTGGGCAACTAACTAAGTGGACAGAGTGGAAGACATGGAGTCAAGAAGATCTGAGTTCAAATCTGGCCTCAGATACTTACTAGCTATGTGACTCTGGACAAGTCACTTAAGCCTATTTGCCTCAGCTCCTCATCTGTGAAAAAATGAGCTGGAGAAGGAAATGGCAAACCAGTCCAGAATCTTTGCTATGAAAACCCCAAATGGGCTGGGCTCGCAAAGCATCAGACACAGCTGAAACAAATGAGTTACAACAAGTGAAGTTAGTCTATTTGGCCCCCGAACATTACCTTTCTTTATCTCTAGTGGAAGAAGTCCGGTGACTCCTCTCAGAATCCCGATAGGAAGGTACTGGGGAGGGTGATTCCCACTGAGAACGCCGGGAGCTACCATATCCGCTATCTTCTTCTTCCCAATTAGAGCGTGAAGGGGTTGCTGCATCTGGAACCGAGCAAAAAGGTACATAATTATTCAAAGGACGTGAGCTAGGGCACAGGTTAGAGAGCACCTTGGACATAAACACTACTGCCATAGAAATCTGGAGCCAGGATACTCTGGGCGACGAGAAAGTTGAAAGCCAAAGAAAGGAGACTGCTCTTATGTCAACATGCTGACCATCCAGCTCACCTCTTGGTCCATGTCTTGGGCTTTCTGGTTCACTCCTCCTGCTGCCCCGTTCTGAGCCTCCATCTCGGTCCAATCGGCTGCTGTGCCGACTCCTGTCCCGTTCATCTTCCAAAAGTGGGGCACACGTTAGAATGTAAAGTCTTTGGGAGTGGAGATTGTTTTATTCTATTTGAAGCCCTAGTAGCTAGCATAGTGACTGGCACATAGAAGCACTTAATAGATGGCTGATAATCGCTGATGTAGAAGCACAGCATTGGTTTGCCCACAGCCTCCCCTTGAGGGAAGGCAGACCTCCCCACTGCTCACAGGAAGAAACCAAAGCCTTTACCTCTCTCTCTCTTCCGGTCATAATCTCGATCCCGAGCTCTCTCCTTTTTCCGGTCCTTATCTTCTTTGGAGGAGGCATAGACACCATGTTCCCGTCTTTCCCGTTCTCTCTGTCTGCTGCGCTCCCAGAACTCTTCACTCACACCACCAGGATGCGATGGTGTCTCTACTCGGGCAGCTCGATAATGTCTGAACCAAGAGGAGAGAGGAAACTGCCACTAAGAGACTTCTGTCCCGAAAAGCTCTTGGCTGCTCCAAACAAGTATTTCACCCTTTATCCTGCTATCTTCCCAGAAGAATAGTCTTGTAGGTAACTGACTAAGTCAGAAGAGATTTGGGTTCTAGTCCCACTTTAACTATCAGAGTTTCCACCTGATCTTTAGTTAGTAATTATTCTTAAAAGTCTCCCTTTCCCCAACTGATATGATGAGAACGCCTAATTTTCTGTGATCGTTACAGTAATTTAAGAATTGGTGTTCATGGAGGACATGACGTTTCCAAAAAAAAAACTAAGGAATAAAGACAAGTTGTTACAGTGTCTCCCCACCAGTGCATCCCCTTTTTGTTCTACCACCCAAGTGATGTTACCTGTCTCTCCTGCTGCTTCGGCTCGCCTGGTCACCCCCTTCCTCCTCAGAATCCTTCTGATCATCCTTGTTTTCCTCCCAGTCCTTGTAGGAGGAGACCCTGGACTTCTTTTTATCTTCCCCATCATCCTTTTCCTCTCGTTCCCTCCGTTTTAATGCAGCTAGCAGATCTAACCCCAGCAATGAAGGACGAGGTGCAGGGGCTTTGAAAACATGTTGCTCACTAGCGGCACTTTTGGTCTTGCAAATGAGGCCACCAACTTGTGTCTCTTGGTCAATGCCTTCTAACCGATGAATTGAGGCCTCACCCTCATCACTGGCGTCTTCCATCACAGGTTTAGGGAACTTTCTGAAAAGGCAAAACAGGCATCAGACATTAAGAGGGAAAACAAATGAGCTTTAGAGTTCCCTAGAATGGCTTCAGTAGTGAGTACACAAAGAACCTCCTCAATTACTTTTGGCCTAAACCAGGGGTGGGGAACTTATGCTCTCTAGATCACATGTGGCCTTCTAGGTCACATGTGGCCCTCTAGGTCCTCAAGTGGTCCTTTGATCAAATCCAGACTTCACAGAACAAATCCCTTTAAAAAAAGGATTTGTTCTGTAAAACTTGGACTCAGTCAAAAAGCCACACCCAAGGACCTAGAAACCAGTAGGTTCCCCACCCCTATCCCCTAGACCCAACCCACACATTCAAAAAGACCCCAAAGGATTGTCCTCTAAGAGAGGGAGGCCTCATTAAGCATAAGCTTTATTAAAACAAAATAAACACACGACCTATTCCCCACAGGAACTAAAAGAACACCTTTTCCCCTCCGCTACTCTTCTGATACAAAACCCAAAAAATTAACAGCAGTAAATCCTTCTGTAGAGCAGGTACTAGAAGACTACCACAATATCATCCATGTTTTATCAGATATATGTTCTGTAAGAGGCTACCTAAAGAACAAGATGACCCTCAGCATGTACCGATCCGTGAGATAAATCAGGTTACCTGACAGTGCGCTTGAACAAACGATCAGAATCAAAGCAAGGTGTCCCAGTAAAGTCTTCCTACACATGTAGGGACAGAACTAGCAATGACTCTAAGTAACCCTCTCTACTCACAACACTTACTTTGAATGCCTGTGAGGTTACTATTACCTCTGCCCTGGACCCTGGGCCCCTGGGACACCCCTAAATTACTGACTTAATCCCTGTGAACACCCACAGTTCTGCAAAAGGGCATTTTCATAGACGGGCATTCACATCATGGCTGGATCTGGAGTCAGGGGGCTCGGGTGTAAAAGCCTGGCTCTGAACCTGCTACGGGACCTCAAGCAAATCTCAAGACGCTTCTGGGCCTCAGTTTCCCCAACTGTAAAATGAGAGCATTTGACCGGAAGACTTCTAGGTTCCTTTCCAGGCACTGGAATTTTTTTTTTCAAACATACATGAAATGATAAATTCAATAATAAGGGGTACGGGTCTGGGTCTCGTGAATGGGCTATAAAGAGCAAAGATCTAAACTTGAATCAAGGGAACCATATCAGGAGAACAAGCATCAATTAAGTGCTTACTCAGCCAATGGCAAGCATTTATTAAGCACCTCTTCAGGGTCCGGCACTGCGATCAGCACTGGGGGCTCAAAGCAAGGCAGACGCCAGCCGAAGCTTCCGATCTAACCAGGAGACAACGCGCCCACAAGCGCGTCCAAACAAGAGTAACCGGGGAGGGGCGGGAAGGTCCGGGAGAGCGGGCCCGCTCACCTGGCCCTGAGACGGGACCCCGCTGGCCTCGGGCCCCGGCCCTCCCTCCCTCCTAGGCCGGCTGCCTCGGTAAAGAAAGGCGGGTGGGAAACGCGCAGGAGGTTCCGCGGGCCCCGGGAGGAAGGGACGCGTCCCGAGCTTCCCGGGCCCAGGCAGGGCCGGCATCCGCGACCCCCGGTCCGCAGCCCCGCGCGGGGCCGGTCCTGGGGAGAGGAGGAAGAGGTCACTCACCACGCCGCCCGGGGGTCTCCGAGGCCCCACCGCTCCTCTACTTGCCCCACATCCGTCTCCTCACCACCTACTGGAAGGGAGTCTCGCAAGCGGCCATTCGCGTCCCACAAAGCCCCGCGCCGTCCGCTCTATCCAGCCGCACGAACCATCGAGAGCTGTCCGGGAACCATAGCCACAACTACGCTTCCCGCCACCGGGAAGAGGCGCTAGAGCGGCCTCTCGCTGCGCCCCAATCACAGAGACTTCCGCCTCTCCGCGACAGCCAATCGTACGCACCCGAATCCAGACGCGACGGAGGCCTGGGAGGTGTCGTCAAACCGGGGGCCGCTGATTGGCAAATGCAGACGGAAGCGATTCAAGCTCGGGCATTTCCGGTCGGGTGAGAGGAAGAGGGTGGTGTCTTCCGTCTATTGAGAAGCGGAGACAGCCGGGAACCTGAGCGCGCAACGCGCACCGACTCCGAGAAACTCGAGGTGGAAGCTTATGTGCGCATGCGCGCTAAAAACATTCTTCCGCTTCCTCACCCGTGACCGCCGCCTTAGAATTTGTCTTTCCGGGGGTTGCTAAGCAACGGCGGCTGGGGGCGGGGCCGCGTCGGCGCCGGCCTGAAGTTGACAGCCAGGCGGGAGCTGGCGTGCGAGGGGGCGGCTCCGCTGAGCGGCCTGTATTCCAGTTAATGATTTATTTTATCTTATAGGATCAGGAAAGTACTTTAAGTTATATAAATGTGAGCTATTTGTATTTATACGAGCGCTTTCACGGAAATTTCGACCTTTGTGAAGGGAGGGGACCAGGCCGGGTTGTCAGGGCCTTTTTGGGGACAATATGACTTTGAATGTGGGGTGTCCGCGGACGTTCCCGCCGGGTTAGCGGTTCGTGTGACCCGGGGTTTGAGGAAGCGTGTGTGTCTGTCTGTCTATCCGTGTGTCTGTATCTGTCTGTCCGTGTGTCTGTCTGTCTGTCCGTGTGTCTCTGTCTGTCTATCCGTGTGTCTGTATCTGTCTGTCCGTGTGTCTGTCTGTCCGTGTGTCTGTCTGTCCGTGTGTCTGTATCTGTCTGTCCGTGTGTCTGTCTGTCTGTCCGTGTGTCTGTATTAACCGATTTGACTTACGCATTCTCTGGACACCCAGCAAAGCCGGTCACGTAGATCTTCTCCTCTGTCCTGCAGTGCTGACCCTGCGACTCGATTCTAGGTCTGCTGCTGAGAACTGCCCCGGTTCAAGATGAGTCTCCTGCTGCCCAAGCTTGCGTCCAAAAGAGAAGTAGACCAGGCAATAAAAAGTACTGCGGAAAAAGTTTTGGTCCTCAGATTTGGAAGAGATGAGGACCCTGTCTGTCTGCAGATAGATGACATCGTGAGTATGGTTTACCCAGAATTCTCTAGGTTATACATATATGTATATATAATATATAGACACACATATATGCGTATATAGTATTATATAATATCTTATAATATTAATATAATAATGTATATTGTGTAACTTACAATATATAATGCATATGTTATATATTATATATATTCCAACTATATAAATGTAATATATGTGTGTGTATGTGTGTATATATACGTATATATATATATATAGGTACATATATATTCCCCACTATCCATATATAAAGTAATTGTAATGAAAGTAGTGCCCAGAAAACCGTGTGCCATGATTATCGTCTGTGTAGTTCTCACCATATCTGCCCACAACAGTAGACTTATGGACACAGTTAGCTCATTTCATTCCGCGTAGAAACCTGGGAGGAAAAGGAGAGGATGAGGGAAGTGTTTCTGGTTGTTTCTGCTCTTTATGTTGTCACCATCAACAGTATAAATTGTAGACAGGAAAAGAAAGGAGATGGATGGAGTAAGCATTTATTAAGCACCGACTGTGTACTAGGCACTGTGATAAGTGCTGTTTACAAATGTTATCTCATTTGATCCTCACAGCAGCCTGTGAGAAAAGTATGTTGTTATACCCATTTTGTACTTGAAGAACTTAAGGCAAACAGTGATTAAGTTACCCAGGGTCACACAACTAATAAGTGCCTAAAGGCAGATTTGAACTCAGGTTATCTTGACTCTTGGCCCAGCCCACAAACTACTTTGCTACCAGCTGCCCCTGATAAAACAGGAATGTATGTGAATAGCTTCAGGTTCTCCCACAGAAGGTGTAAATATAGCATAACATCAAAACTACATTTTCTTAGTCCTTGGTACAGTGTTTTCTTAACATACTACTCAGAAACACATCACAGAAAACAAGTAGCTTCCTCCTGTATTATAACCTCTTATCTTTTTTCATTTCTACAGCTTTCTAAAACTTACCATGACTTAAGTAAAATGGCTGCGATATATCTGGTAGATGTGGACCAAACACCGATTTACACCCAGTATTTTGACATCAGTTATATTCCATCTACTATCTTTTTCTTCAATGGGCAGCATATGAAAGTGGATTATGGGTAAGTGAAATTGACATTGGCACTATCAAAAACTCTTTTATTTGCTTTTGTTTAAACATGATTTTTGTCACATGTCAATCTTGCAATAATTAAATCTTGAAACTGGTGTTTCCCCAATTAGCATCTTCTAAGTTTCCTCATTTCAAGGAAAAATTTGAATTTTTTCCTGAAAACCTTATCTTTTTGCTAAGCATTTCACAGTTAGATAATAATAATGAAAAAAAACGTACTGATATATAGTTATTTATAAATATATATATATATATACCTTCCCTTTATGTATTTATAAAAATAATGTATACAGTTCCCTTGGAAGAGAGAAGGATATAGCATCTTAAAAAATCTAAAGGTACAATTTGACACTTTTTCATGAGAAGCAGCAATTTTCCTGAGTATCATGAGTATTTCCTATTAAGTTGGTTACATTTCAGTATAGAGTGACAATAATTTGTAAAATACTATCAAAATTTTGAATCTGATGGATACTAAGTAACTCTTGTTTGTACTGAGGAATTCTTTAACCTAAAATATTTAAATATTTCTAAACTTCTAGGACCAATAATTTCTGCTTACAAAAGAATATAGTACACCTCATTTTATAATTTAAATGTCCTTCCTCAACACAAAACTGATAGCAGTGCTTTTTATACAAAATGCAAATTCTTTCATTTATTTCCAATTCATTATCTTTGTAGTCAATATAATTGACTGTTGCTGCAGTTGAGTTGTTTATCTTGTTATTGTGTATTTTAAAAGCATAACTCCAAGTCATTTTAGGGATCCTGTCTGCTTACTCATGCTCTTTGTATAGTAAATGCTTTGGACAGTGAAATATAATTGGAAAATTTTTCATTCCTTTTTACATCAGACTTGGAGTTAAATCAAATGTAAAACTGCTATTCTAAGTAATCCCGTAACAAATTTTATTCCAAGCCATATTTGCAGTCAAGGCCAACACTGAGCCTGCTGTGTCCAAAATCTCCCAGATGGTAGTTTGTCATTTTCGTTTTTCAGAAGGTTTTCAGTCCACTGGTTTGAAGTGCTTCCAAATGGGGTTCTTGCTTCTCACACCCTTTCCTTTAGGTCTCCAGACCACACTAAGTTTGTGGGAAGTTTCAAGACTAAGCAGGACTTCATAGACTTGGTTGAAGTAATCTATCGAGGAGCAATGAGGGGAAAACTCATCGTCCAAAGTCCAATCGATCCCAAGAACATTCCTCAATATGACCTACTTTACCAAGGCATTTAAAACAGCTACTCCAACAGAAGTTGAAGAGAGAAGTGCAGTTGGAGCAACACATACATGCAAATATCCTGTTGTTGCATGACCCCATTTTCCTGAAGAGATCACACACCAGAAAGGGGAGGAGGGCAAAAGAAGTTTGGGCTTTTATATCAAATTCTAAAGTGGTATCAGACCCCTGATTAAGAGATCATATTGAAATTCCTTGATATTTGGGGATACCTGGCACCCCTAATTTTCTACAATCTACATACATTTGGGAAATAGTGCTAAATGGAGTCAGCCTTAGATTCAGGCTTAATTTTAACCCTACCCCCTCTTCCACCAACTTGCCCTTTCTCTTGCATTAGGAGAATATTACTGATCCAATTTGTCATTTCCCCCAAATGAATGTAATTTCAGGTTGAATTATGCTTATTAGATCAAGGATAAAAATGGTAAGTTGCTTTCTCCTCCAGACAGAAAGGAACTTCCGTTTTCTGGTCACCTGTAGTTCCGTGACCCTTGTTTTTAAAAGTCACTAATAAGACTAGACCCCTATACAGCTATGCAGTTGTTGCCATTTCATCCTGTCTTCTGTTCTAGCTTGGGGTGAGGGGAGGGGGGGCGGGGCGGAGAAGGTGAGTCTCATCGCTGAAGGCAAGTCTTGTTCTAGAAACTTTGGAGTGTTTTAATAGCTTGAAATCTTTGTAAATTTCTGCAACAGTGCCCTTGTTTAGAGCATAAGTAACAATTATTATTTGTACTGGTCTGTATGAGGTGGTGGTTCTTATGGTAGCTGAAGGCTCAGATTCTCACCATTCTGTACCTCACCTGATTCAAGCCCAAGCTTAACTCTTTCATATAATGGTTCTCCCGTAGTAACCCAAGGGGTAGAAAGAAGGAGAAACTGAACTGGATTAGTAATAGCCTTAGGGAATGCATTTTACTGGCTTCTGGACTTCTGGAATCTCTCATTCTTTCACACCCTCAGTGATAATACCCTCCTTCCTCAAGATACACCACACCCCCATTTATATAACGATCATTACTCTAGTCACGTCTCTTCTTGAGAATTTTTGGGAGTGCTTCTTTGAAGTCCTAATTTCCACAAATAGTTCTTAATTGAGTGCCTTCATAGAGGGGAATAAGGACTGGACCTATGATTTCCTTACCAAATGTAACTCCAAGATGAGGAAATTCCCTCTCCCAATGCAGGTAGCACTTTCTCTGCAACTCATGCTCTTTAAATGTTCCCTGGAGGACCGAAAATTTAAGTGACTCACCCAGGGCAACACAGCCAGTGTGTATACAGTCAAGATTCAAATTCAGATCTTCCTTGATCCAAGGACACTTCTATTATGCCCCTTTCTAAATACAGTAAGTAGTAATTCTCTATAAAATTACAATCCTTCTGAATACTGAATGAATGATAGCCAATAAAATAAAAATAATCACTTTCTGCTGGTTTTATCACTTTACAAGCTTTTGAAAGTTATTATCCAACTGATATGTGAAGATATCAGATATATATATATATATATATATGCACACACATATACACATATATATGAAGGAAATCTAATAGGGAAACACAATGGGTCTTAGTGAAGACAGTAGTATCTCATGGTAGATTATACTTTAAAATGGTGAGTGTAATTTGAAAAAGGCAGTAGGATTAGATAGGTAGTAGTATTGAGCTATCTGTGACCTAAACTCAGAGAGATGTAAATGAAAAGCTTTCTGATTGAAAGATTCTGAGATTTTCCTCTCTTCTTCCAACCTGTTTGAGATGTAAGAGAACTTAGGTCAGTATCAAACTGCTTTGTTTTATAAGTTAATGTCATAGCTCTCTTCCTCTAGACTACCAGACTCATAGAAGAAGCTGTCTACATTCATTGCTTACATTTCCTCACATTCTACTCTCTTCTCAACCACCTAAAATGGAGCGTTCTGATCCATCATTTGATCAAAACTGCCCTCTCATGGTTGCCAATGGGTCAACAAACATTTATTAATTAAGCATTTACTACATGCTGATGATTTCTTTAATTGCCAAATCTGGTGACTTTCAGTCCTCATCCTGCTTGACTGCAACATTTGATATTTTTTACTACCCCCATCTTTTGGGATTCTTTCTTTTCCTTGGGGTTTTGTGATATTGCTGTCTCTTCTTGATTCTCCTCCCATATATCTGGTACCTGTCCCATCCACTTTACATGGCTGTGCCACATGGCTCTGTCCTGGGTCCTCTTGTATCCCTATCTTCCTTCTCTCTTGGTGATCTCATCTGTTCCCTTTGCTTCAGTTATCATCTTTATGCAGATGACTCCCAAATCTATTTATCTTGCTTTTAGATTTCTCCTGAGCCCCAGTCCCATATCACTAGCTTCTCACTAGATATTTCCACCTGGATGTCCCATATCTCATGATATTAAAAATGGAACTCAGTGTCCTCTTCACCAAAGCCCACCCTCTTCCTGATTTCCCTGTGTCTTCAAGAATACTTCTTCTAGTTACCCAGATTCCCAATAGTAAGAGTCATCTTTAACTATTCCCTCTCTGGCAATAATGCTTTTTTCTTCCCCATCCAATCAGTTGCTAAATCTGGTTGAAAACGTCTCTCTAACCTGTCCCCCTGTCTCCACTCAGACATTGCCAGGGAACAGATCCTCATTTTCTGACATGGACTGTTGTGATAGTCTTCTATGGGTCTCCTCTCAAGTTTACATTTTCCAATCTAACCTCCCTGAAGCATAGGTCACTGCTGAAGATGCTTTGGTAGCTCCCTGTTGTTTCCAGTATAAAGAACAAACTCGCCTTTGACATTTAAAACCCTGGCTTCTACCTTTCCAGACAATTTCACGTGAGCTTTTCTCTCCATTCAAGACAAACTGGCCTATTCACTGTCCCCTGTGTGCCTCTGAACAAGCTGTTTCCCATGCCTGGGATGCTCTGTTCAAGACACAGCTCAGTTCAAGATTTCCCATATGATTTCTTTCCTGGTTCTTCCAACTGTTAAGAGTTCTGTGTACATATTGTTTCCCCCAAGTGGAATATAAGTTCCTTGGAGTTAGGTATGGTTTCATCTTTCTCTTCATATTTCCAGGGCCTGACAGAGTAGGCACTTAATAAATAGTTGTTATTGAGTTATAGATATGAAAACTGAGGATCAGAAAACCTCACTGAGGCTCTGCAGCTAGCTCCCAAAATGTCTGGGAATAGAACCAACTGCAATTTTTTGCCATTAGACCATACTGCCTTGGACTCAGTAAAGTGCCGGAAGCCCAAATTCTCTCTCTAGATTAAATTAAACTCATTCTAGCAGTAATGGCGGAGCCTTGACCCTAGGTCTTTGAATAGGGCTTCAACGGTTTTTCATGGGGAGAGTTCTTATTTGCCAGTGATTCTGCCATTTGGGTAATTTTTCACCTTTTTGCTCTCTTTCCCAATGGACTCTATCCCAAAAAGCTGCCTAGAATTGTACATGTACAAGATTTAGAAGAGCACATAAGTATATTCAAGAGCCACTTTATTGTTTATACTTAGCTGGGGTAGCTCCCACTAATTTACAGATATTTTGTGTGACATCCAACTTGCCTAGCCTTATGTGAAATGTTGCCATCTTGTACAACCCATTACAAGACTTGAGCTGGTGCAACAACAAAAAGCACCGAGTTCCAGCCAGCCTCCTGTTTAGTTGGTGGCTATTGTCTCTTGGATCCAGTCCAGGATAGAAGGTACTTTGACATAAACACTGTATTCAGCCACTGCACAGCTCTTATCAAAGGACAGAATACCGGCTGCATACCAGGTGTCATCAGCTTCATCATGAACAGCAAAGGCACTGCCAGCATCACCATAGCATGTGTCTTCTTGGAATCGGGTCATGCCAGCACAGAATGTATGTTGGTTCAATATGGGCTGGACCCCAACAGGACTCTTTTCTTCCTTCTTTTCTGGGTCTGTGCTGCCTTCATAGTGTTCTATGCATTTGTTATTGTCAGCTACAGGCAGCATGACGTACTTCAGACGTTCAGTAAAAGCGAAGTTGACATTCCTTCCCCAACCAGACACATAACCTACACGCCCCACTTCTACATAGTCTTTCTGGGGCAAACAAATGGGCATCACCTTCTCATTGACAAGTACTTTACTTTTAAGTTTGATGAGTCCAATGTCCACCATAGAGGGGTCGGGATGTAGAATCACTCGATCAATGTCCACAGGCTTCTTCCCCAGGAAAAGCTTCAAGGTAGGGACGATGTCTTCAAGAGTGGCATTTTCTTTGTGACTCAGAAAGAGGTTTTTAGCTGTGGTCAGCAACCACTGATCACTAATCAAAGTGGCTCCACTGGTAAGATTTTTCTGGGAAACCATTTTACCTTGCCAGGGAAAGCTGTCCTTCGCATCTAGTGAGCCCCCAATGATCCGCTGTACTGGTTTGGCTGGGTTCACGGGTTTTCCACATACTTGTAGGAAAGAGAAGAAAAACAAGGGCAGAAGAGATGAAATGGATTCCCAATATGTGAGACAGTTAGAAATGCCATTATAGTGAAAATATATATACGAAAAAGATATTCAAGCCCTAGCCAATGACTGCCTTATTTAAACAGTGTTCATCTATTTGGAGAGTCCCCTGGAGTTCATCTGAAAGTGTTCTGCCTGGACTAGAGGATAATTCAGAGTAACCTTAGTTAGAGTTGAGTTTAGTAACACACTCATCCTATGGGTTGACTGTCTTCTACCTAGAAAGAGATGGCAAATGGGTGGAGTAACCATGAAGGCTTCTTGCTCATCTAAGAAATTTTTGCTTATACTTGAAAAAATACTGAAAAAATTCAGATCTATATCTAATCTATATCTTTATTGAGAGGTTTCCGCATTCCCTTAAATTTTCCTTCCTAAATCCAAGTGTTTGCTTACTATATGTGAAGTATTGTGCTAAATCTGAGAGATACAAAAGAGCAAAAGGTTCCCATTGATCAGATGTCAATAATGTCCCAACTTTATTAACAAATCTCTGCTCAGTCCTCTGCTTGGTTTGGATACATAGACCTTGTTTTTATGAGAGCCTCAAATTGCCTTTCTCATCTCTTGAGTAGGCCAGATGAGATGTAGCATTGGAACAGGTGTGTGACCTAGCCTTTGCTCCATCCCACCCACTTTCCTTCCCACACTGTTTTCGTCACTTCCATAGTTCTTATGCCCACCTGCTTCACATGTAGGGAGCTTTTCACCAATGTCCTTGTTCGTCCACTGCTTTTCTTCATTTAAGGTATAGATGCCTAAGGAAAAATAAGATAAAGGGCCAAGAAAGATTGAAATCAAGCAATTTAATTCTGAAACTTAGGCACTAAAACAGAACTGGAATGAGCATAAAACAGCCCCAGATATAGAAGAAATAGAAGAGTTATGCTAAGGTCCATTCACTGGTGAATGCATTCTTTCAACAAACTTTTTGAGTGTCTATTATGTGAAAAGTTCTGAGAATACAAAGATGAAATGAGTAATAATCCCTCAAAGAGTTTACAATATAGTAACTGAGCAAGAGTAACTTGTATGTGCCATGACCTGCTTTGGAGGTAGTCTGGTGAAAGCAATGGACCCCTTCTCAGAACCATGTTTTTAAATTCAATTTTTTTTTTACCATAGGATTACAAAGGAAACCAATTCTATTGAAGTGTAGTTATCAAAAAAAAAAATTTAAGTTCACAGACTCCAAATTAAGAACCCCTACTAAAGAATACCAAATGCATCAGATAAAATAAAAATTTTAAACAATATTCTTTTATCCCAATGACATTTTTGTATACATGACCTCAGTAGATCCTCACAACAGCCCTGTGTCAGATTGGTAGTATTATCCCTATTTGAAGAAATGGGAGAAGTTTTAACTTCCCCAATATAATACTGATAGGACTAATTCCTTATGGAAATCATGGACTTCTGGAAATTTATTTATGACTCTAATTCACTGACTTTAATCCCATTTCTGAAGGAGGAGTGTATCAAGTAACAGTCATTCTAGTCTTACCATCTCCATCACTTTTCAGTTTGTAAAATTTGTCACACTTATAGCGAATCGCGTGCTCAGCATAGCCATTTTTAATAGGAGGAGGTTTGGGGCAGATGTCATCTGTAAGAAAAGAAGGTAAAGGAGGGCAGAGTCAAGATGGCGGAGTAGAAAGACTCAACGTATGCTAGCTCCGAACCCACAGCCCATGAATTTAATGTAAGAAGAGCTCCCCACAAGTTCTGGATCACTGCAAGGTGTGCAGAAACACAGTGGAAGAGATTTCTGTTCCAGAGAGCCCTGGAGAGCCATCCCCAGGGTCGGTCGCTCCCCGGAAAGTGGACCCCACCCCAGTGCTGCCCTGGCTGGGCGGCCCCAGAGGAGCTGATCTGAGCAGACTTCAGGGACAGAACTTCCGGCGGCCGGGAAGGTCCCTCTGCCCACAGATGCTACAGGTCAGTGAGAGACACGTCTGGGCTGGCTGAGAGGGGAGTGAGGTGTCTCCGTGGCTTGGGCCTCCTCGGGAGGAAGCGGCGGAGGCAGAGGCAGGGGCAGGAAGCGGTGGCGGCAGCGGCGGTGGCAGCCCAGGACTCCCCCAAGCAGGCAGGATCTTCATTACTGAAAGTCTCTGCATAAAGCCTCTGAGGGAACTGAGCCTGGGAGGTGGCCCTGCCCCACCCGCTCCATCACTGAAGACCTCTGCATAAAGCCCCTGAGGGAACTGAGCCTGGGAGACGGCCCTGCCCCACCCCAGCACCAGAACTAAAGCTCATATTGATTAGCAGCTGCACCTGCCGCGGAAAGCCCATTTGAATTTCAGACCCCAAGCACTAGCTGGGCGGATCTAGGCAGGGTTGGACAGGAATCTCAGAAGTCAAGTAACTGGCTGGGAAAATGCCCAGAAAAGGGAAAAAAAATAAGACTATAGAGAGCTTTTTTGAGCAGGTGAAAATGTTCCCACCATTCGGCTCTGACGACGAGGAAATATTCTTGCCATCAGGGAAAGACGTGGAGGGCGGGGCCTTGGTACCCGAGACATCCCAGGGGGATGTTGGGTGGGCTCAGGCCTTGGAACAGCTCAAAAAGGATTTTGAAAAGCAAGTTAGACAGGTGGAGGAAAAACTGGGAAGAGAAATGAGAGAGATGCAAGAAAAGTATGAAAAAAGGGTCAATACCTTGGTAAAGGAGACCCAAAAAAATGCTGAAGAAAATAACACCTTGAAAAATAGGCTCACTCAATTGACAAAAGAGGTTCAAAAAGCCAATGAGGAGAAGAATGCTTGCAAAAGCAGAATTAGCCAAATGGAAAAAGAGGTTCAAAAGCTCACTGAATTTAATAGTTCTCTCAAAATTAGAATGGAACAGATGGAGGCTAATGACTTTCTGAGAAACCAAGAAATCACAAAACAAAACCAAAAGAATGAAAAAAATGGAAGAGAATGTGAAATATCTCATGGGAAAAACAACTGACCTGGAAAATAGATCCAGGAGAGACAATTTAAAAATTATGGGACTATCTGAAAGTCAAGATCAAAAAAAGAGCCTAGACATCATCTTCCATGAAATTATCGAGGAAAACTGCCCTGACATTCTAGAACCAGAGGGCAAAATAAGTATTGAAAGAATCCATCGATCACCACCTGAAAGAGATCCAAAAAGAGAAACTCCTAGGAACATTGTGGCCAAATTCCAGAACTCCCGGGTCAAGGAGAAAATCTTGCAAGCAGCTAGAAAGAAACAATTCCAGTATTGTGGAAATAAAATCAGGATAACACAAGATCTAGCAGCTTCTACATTAAGGGATCGAAGGGCGTGGAATAGGATATTCCAGAAGTCAAAGGAACTAGGACTCAAACCAAGAATCACCTACTCAGCAAAACTGAGTATCATACTTCAGGGGAAAATATGGTCTTTCAATGAAACAGAGGACTTTCAATCATTCTTGATGAAAAGACCAGAGCTGAAAAGAAAATTTGACTTTCAAACACAAGAATGAGAAGCATGAAAAAGTGAACAGCAAAGAGAAGTCATAAGGGACTTATCAAAAGTGAACTGTTTACATTCCTACATGGAAAGACAATATTTGTAACTCTTAAAACTTTACAGTATCAGGGTAGGTGGTGGGATCACACACACACATGTACACGCATGCATGCACACACACATACACACATGCACGCACATACAGAGACAGAGAGCACAGAGTGAATTGAATAGGATGGGACCATATCTTAAAACAAATTAAGGTAAATGGTGAGAGAGAAAGGTAGGGGGGGGAAAGAGGGTGAAATGGAATGGGGTAAATCATATGTCATTTAAGAGGCAAGCAGGAGACCTTTTAGTGGAGGGAAAAAGAGGAGAGCTGAGAAAAAAAAAACAAGAAGTTTACCCTCATCACATTTGACTAAAGGAAGGAATAAAATGCACACTCATTTTGGTATGAAAACCTATCTTACAGTACAGGAAAGTGGGGGAGAAGGAGATAAACAAGGGGGGGGGAATGATGGAAGGGAGGGCAATGGGAGGAGGGAGCAATTTGAAGTCAACACTCAGGGGGGGACAGGATCAAAAGACAGAATAGAAACAATGAGGGGCAGGATAGGATGGAGGGTAATTCAGTTAGTCTTACACAACACGACTATTATGGAAGTCATTTGCAAAACTACACAGATAGGGCCTATATTGAATTGCCTGCCTTCCCAAAGGGAATGGGTGGGGAGGGAGGGATGGGGAGAATTTGGAACTCAAGTTTTAGGAACAACTGTTTAGTATTGTTGTTGCTACTAGGAAAGAAGACATACAGTTAATGAGGAATAGAAAGTCATCTGGCCCTACAGGAGAAAAGAGAAGATGGAGACAAGAGAAGGGAGGGATGACAGAAGAGAGGGCAGATTGGAGATAGGGAAAATTAGATTGCTTGGTGTATTGGGGTGGGGGGAGGGGATAAAAGGGGAGAAAAATTGGAACCCAAAATTTTGTGAAAATGAATGTAAAAAGTTAAATAAATAAATAAAAGAAAATTAAAAAAAAAAAGAAAAGAAGGTAAAGAGGTCAGGTTAAGATACCAAAGTAGATCCACACCAAAGCTCAGATGAGAAAAAGACTCCATTGTGTATTCAAAAGCATAAAATAAGCAGCTACAAAATGGTAGGGTCCCTAATACTTTACATGAAAGTAAAAGTTAAGATAGTGATGAGAGAGACACACTTGCCCCAGAGTGCAAAGGATTCAACATTGAAAGGAAAATTAGTTTTCTCTCTGGATTTCACCAAGATTGTAACACCAAGTGCTACAAATGAGGAAGCAGCAGGATCAATGGCCATCTGCCTCACTTCTGCACTTCACGACCTTCCCAGGCCTTACAGCATGCACACCTACCTTCCATATCCAGGACGTTGTTTTGGGCACCTGCAGACAGCAGTCCACAGAGAAGGAGGGCAACTACAGTAAACAGAATCCTGTGGAAAGAGAGTGGACAAAGTGGCAATGCCAGTCTTTCATTTTCCCAAAAGATAGGCTGACCATCAAACACAGCCATGGGCAGAGACCATGAAGCAACCCAAGAAGAAAAGTAGGGTTTCTTGGACCAGTTCCATTCGACAAGTATCTATCAAGTGCCTGTTTTAAATGTGCTAGGCGCTATTGATATAATTTTTTTTAAATCTAGTCCCAACCCTTGAGGAGCTTCTATTCTACTGGGTGAGAAGTTGATCCCCTTTAACGAATTCCCTGGATCTCAAGTGGCAACCAGCCCACAGCTGTACTGAAAGTGAGCAGCCATGGAAAGGGCACAAGCACATCGATAACTGCTGTTGGTAGGCCCTCATTTCTAGCAACATCCAGGAGACAGAATTTAGAAAGATACATGAATCATCCATGAATAATAATAATAAAATAACTGGCATTTTCCATTTAAATGTGCAGGTCACTTCATGCCTCATCTCATTTGAGTTTCACAACAACCCTGTGAGGTAGTAGCTATGCCCATTTCTTTATTATTGTCATCACTGCTAATTTATTATTAATGGAAACAAGAATAATCGTTGTTAATAAAAAGTAATATACAGTCTCTAGTTCTATAATCATTCTGATGGAATCCACCTTTGCCTGAAGGACTCGCTTGCTTTGTCTCCCCCTTGGACTATGTGCATGTTTGTATGTATGTGTATGGGTGTATGTATATGTATCTATATATACACATGTATGTGTGTGTGTGTGTGTGTATATTCATTCACTTCCATAAGATTTTGAGTTCCAAATTTATTCATTCACTTCCATAAGATTTTGAGTTCCAAATTTTCTCCCCATCCCTCCCTTCCCCCCACCCCAAGATAGCATGCAATCTGATACAGGCTCTACATATACATTCATATTAAACATTTTCACATTAGTCATGTTATAAAGAAGAATTAGAACCAATAGTAACCCCATTTTTTTAAACCAAACCTGTGATTTCATTGACATAAGATGCTCCTCTGCCAACACAAATTGGTGCCATCCCTGCACCTTTAGTCTCAGAGAGTTGCCTAGAGCACTGAAAAGTACTTTCCCAAGGGTTCATAACCAATATGGTCACACAGCCAATATGTGGCAAAGAAAGGACCTGAACCCAGGTCTGTATGTCTCTGAAGCTGGCACTCTATGCAATAACACATTTTATAGATAAAGTAATGGAAAAGAAATTCCAAAAACGAAATTCCCCTTCTCCTTTAGTCAGACAGTACTTAAGATACTTAACTATATCTCCTCTCTTGCCTATCCCTCTGATACCCATCCTGACAGTCTGGCATACAGACACACTCTAAAGAGATCTAGATCAAAGTCAAGGAGGTGTTTCAGTACAAATTTCCTGGTGACCCTTGTTAAATGGAAACCCAGTGATCTCAGGGAAATGAACCCTCTCCTTGTATTGTGTTACCTTGGGCATCAGAAAACACTTGCCAGGAAAGAATAGGATGAGGGATATCAAATCCTTCAACCAGTACATAGTTCCTTTGCCCTGTTTGCATGGGGGGGGGCGGGCATTTGAATTCTACTCCTTCCATGCTTAGTACCTCAAGCAGGAAGAAGAATGGGAAAAAGAAACAAAAAAGCAGAAAGGGGAAAAATTAAAAGGTTACAAGAACACTCACCTCATCTTGGGTTTGTGTTGCATCTAGGAGAAGAGTGATGTGAAAGAAGTGGCTGCAGTCTTTTATCCTTCCATTGCTGCACCCAGCCCCTTTTCAGTTTTGCAATTCCAGTGACCACCTGACCTTGGCCTTGTTGAGGCCATTGGCATTGTCCAATAACAAAACCACAAACACTGGAGGGAAGCTAAGCTGTTGCATCATATTTCAATTTCTCTTACTTTTTTTTCCTGGTACTTCATAGACTTGGCAGCTCCATGGCACTGATTCTGCCAGAAAGATTCTCGGAACCAGCTCTTGAGAAGGCTGGGAAGAGGCTTTCTGGGACACAATCTGTTTTTCTTTGTCATTTCCAAAACTAGGCAAAGACTTGTGTCAGCTATTATTGATCTTTTGTAAACCTGCTACATTATTCCAAGATGAGGCCTTGTAGAAAGCATTTCTTTCAGATTCATTTTACTTACCTTTCTGTTGATATCTCTGTTGCTCAAAACCACTCATTTCTCTATCCAGCAATCAGTGAAAGATGTTAGAGAGTATCATTTTATGAATTGCTGTGTAGGGAAAACCTTGGGTTAGGGTCAATACTATGATGAAGACCCAATCGTATTACACATGCAACAGTGAAAAAATCCTAGGCTGGTACAGGAGGATAATTGAATCTTCAATTCATCAAAGACATTTCTCTTTCTTTAGTATAATGCCTAGGAACACCCAAAGAGGAATGTCATTCTAACTCTATTTTAGTAAATCAGATTTTTTTAAATGCATCAAAAACCTACTAAGTACTAAATACTGCACAACAACTAAGAGGGGAAATTCAAAAGGAAAAGAAGACATTCTCTGTTCATAGAATGCTTATATTCTTATTGAGGAGGCCAATCTGCATAACATTGCTTCAGAACACCAAATCTAAGTGCAAACTAAAATATAAGAAATGGTACATGGATATACAGTAGTAGGAATATCACATTATATACAGTAGAAAGAGCTTTAGAAATTACAAACTTTGATGTGGGAATATGGCATTATGTTAGGACCTAGAGCCTAGATTCCCCCACAAACATCCCAGTCAAGCTATAAAAGTGTATCAGAGGGAACAGAGATAAAACCAAAGAGAGATGACAGCAGTGACACAAAAGGATCTCCATCTTCCTCAGTTCTGAGCAGAGATAGGCTAGGGTACACAGAAAGCAAAATACGCAACTGTAAAATAGCCAGGTACTAATTGAACAGCTGGGTCCCACCACAGGAGACAGGGTCCAACCAGTGCCCAGAATGGCAACCCCAGTGCTTCATTTTGGCAGTAGACAGGGTAACCCAGGGGCCCCCTCTGAGGAAGGAGATAGGGAAAAATGAGGTAAGGGGTGAGCCAGGTGACCCAGGGCCTCAGCCATTAGGGGAATGGGTCCAAACCAGTACCTAGCATAGGGACTCCATCCATAGCAGGAGAAATGCAGCCTCCAGGCAACCTAGGTCCAAATCACAGGAGACAAGGACAGATAATTCTGGCAGAAGTCTAGGCCTAGTCTTACCCACCCAGAATCAAGCAGGGCCCACCCAAAGTTTGTATCAATATTGATTGAATACAAAATATTCACATTTTGTATCAATATTGATTGAATACAAAATATTCACATTTTTAAAATTTGGTGATTCATATTAAATCAATATTTAACCCACTCAGAATCAAGCAGGGCTCACCCAAAAAATCCAGAGGTACAGAAGTGGCATTTGAATTGAGAAATAGAGGCCACACTATGAGTTCAAAGAATAAAACAAGAAAGCAATTTCTTGGACAGCAAGAAATATAAGGTACAAATCAGAAGAGAGTAACTCTCTGCAACAAGTCTAGCTGGAACCTCAGAGAAAAAGAATGTTCTGACCACAAAAATAACAATCATACCTGGAAGAAATGAGCAGGATGCAAAATGGAATACCCAGGGATCAAAAACAGCAAGGACAATGAATGCTCACGGCATATAGTGGTCAACGTTACTCAAGAATTGATTCCTGAAAACAGAGAGGGCCAAACAGGAAACAACTCTATGAGATATCAAATATTAAAATAATTTTTAAAGAAAATGCAATATGTAATCAAAAACAATAGGACAGGATAATCTAAAAATCACTGGACTTGCCTGAAAATCATGAAGTTCCGAAGTCCTTTCCTCACAGTAACCCTGAGATTTGTTAGTGGAAGAATTAACCCATTTTAAAGATTAGGAAACTGAGGTAGAGAGAGGTTAAATGTCTTACCCAAGACTACACACAGCAAAATCAACATTTAAAGCCCAATCTAACCCCATATCTAGTTATCATAGCCACATTTCACAGACAATGATTAGGAGACCTCCCAAGAAGAAATGAATTTAGGGAGTTGGATTTTGAAGGAAAATCATAAATTTATAGGTGGATTATTGGTTTGGATTCAGGAAAAAGAGAAAGGGCATTACAAGTAAGAAAACTGACATAGACACTAAGGTAAGGAGAAAAGGATGTGAACAAATATCATAATTATCATATTACTGGGGAAGGGAAGTATCTAGTGAAGTGTCTTGAATTTTATCCAAATGTGTATTTAACTGAGAAGTAATAGTTTCTTAAACAAAAGAGTAAAAGATGAAGTGTTTTTGAGGAAGATTATTCAAAGATTTTTTTTTTTTATAAAATGGATCAAAATGGGAATTCTGAAGGCAAGAATACTAAGGAGGCTCATACAATAATCTCAGCATAATCTGCTGAGAGCCTGGATGAAATTGATGACTTTGAAAAAGGAAAGAAAGAGTAAGTCAAGGAGACATTACATGGAAAATTGATGATGAAAACTACATCATCACTACAGCAATCTAAATGAAAAAGCAGCCACCAAATAAATCAAAAGTGAACGTTGCAAAATTACAAAGAATAAACATGACTCCAAAGAAGAGATAAAAGAAGATACCCCCCTCTACCATTTTGTAAAGTGGGAGGTCTATGTGTGTGGAGCATCACATATATTTCCAGTGGTTTTTATATAAGAATCAGTTTTGTCATCTTTTTCTCTTTTTTTGTCTTTAAAAATATATGTTTAAATATGTTTAAAAATATGTTATGAGTATATATAACCTAAAAAAATATTTGTTATATGATATGGCTCTCTGGGATAAAAAAAAAGAGGAAGTTTAGGTGATGTAAAAATCAAAGGCAACACTAACTATTTATTTTAAAAAATAATAAAGTTGATAACAGAGTTGAAAATAGCCCAAGATTATGAATCTGGGACATCAGAAAAAAAGGATGAAGTTGTTGACAGGTTTAGGAAAATTAATAATGGGTAAATGTGTGTGGAAAATATGATGGAACATAGGCTTTCACAATAAAAGCCAGCATTTACCTAGCACTGTAAAGTTTGCAAACTCCTATATATTACATACATACCTAAATACACGCACACCCATAGAAGTGTGGCTTCCCAAAAGTTTTAGTGCAGTTTTAAGTTTTAATAACTTTAGAAGTATAGATGCTATAGGCTTACAAAAACCATCACTTGAAAATTTATTTAAATTCCTTTTATACTTATTTGGTTTTGTGGATTCTGAGTAAAAAATTTTGATTTTAACAATGCAGGGCATTTCATGAGCCACAGTTTCTGGATGACGCTCTCAGAGCAGTGACTTGTTAGAAGGGGTCTTCTTACTTGACCACCTCAGTCACCTGATCTATCTCTATCAGACTTTGTCTTGTGGGTCATGTCAAAACTGTCATGTATGCATCAAAACCTTGTTCTTTAGATGATCTGAGGTCTAAGATTTCAAATGCAATCCTTTTAGTCACTAAGTGGCAGTTGAAAGTTTTTACACAATCAACTAGAGTTATATATAGCATTTTAATAAAAACCTTAATATTTTTTAAATCTAAATAATTGACATTTCAGAGGGCGGGGTGGGGTTTAAGTTTGAAGCCTTTATACTCCTAAGTTATCAAAGCTTAAAACTGCATTAAGAATTTGGAGATATCTTGGGGCAGCTAGGTGGCTCAGTGGATAGAGCTCTAGGTCTGGAGTCAGGAAAACCCGAATTCAAATCCAGCCTCAGACACTTCCCAGCTGAGGGACCCTGGACAAGTTGCATAACCTGTTGACTTAAGTTTCCTCATCTGTAAAATGTGAATAATATTTACCTGTAAAATATGAATAATATTCATGAATAATAAATATACCTACCTTCCAGGCAGCACTTAGCACACTGTCTATCACATAGTAGCTGTTATATTAAGGTTAGTTATTATTATCACTATTATGATATAGAATCTTATTTGATTCTCACAACAATCCAGAGGTAGGTGC
Source organism: Bettongia penicillata ogilbyi (assembly GCA_023548195.1). NCBI lineage: Eukaryota > Metazoa > Chordata > Mammalia > Diprotodontia > Potoroidae > Bettongia > Bettongia penicillata. Next base: position 7,741,794 of record JAJHZJ010000527.1, on the reverse strand, counting down.
TATTATAATTCCTATGTATTGACAGGGAAACGGAGGTGAAGAGAGATGAAATGACTTGTCCATAGTTACACAATAAGTATCATATGCAGGATTTGAACTCACCCCTTCCTGACCCCAGGTTCAGCACTTTCTCCACTGCACAACCTAATTACCATGTTAAATTTTAAGTGTCCAAGGGACATTCAAGGCAGCTGGGCAGCTGAAAACACAGGAATGAAAAGAGAATAAGAAGTTCAAATCTGACATTGGCATTGTGAGTGAGTTCAATAAGGGCACGAATCTGAAGAGAGAACAGCAGAAAAGGCTTCAGCTGGTTAGTTGATAAGAAGAGCCTGAAATAACAATCCAAGAGTGAGCCAAACATGCATTTCTGCAGGGTTTCACATTAATTAGACAGTTCCCCAGAGAATCCTATGAGGTTAGTAATGAATTATTCCCCATTTTCCTGGCACAGAGAAAGCCAAATGACTTGCCCAGGCTTATATAGGGGTAGAGCCAAGATTGGTATCCAGGTCTATTCCACTTTTTCCATTATCCCAAATATAGGTAGCATAGCCTAGTAGAGCAAAGGCCAGGCTGAGAGTCAGAGAAGTCCCAGCACAGGAGCCCAGCTCCAAAACATCCAAGTTGACAGGGAAAGTCACCAGAAAATCTTTGACCCTCACCCTCCTCATCTTTGAAATGTAAATAACACTTGTACTATAGCCTAGATCATCAGGAGAGTGTGAGGAAAGGACTCTGTAAACCTGAAAGCACTATGTAATGTGAATTCTTATCCATGGGACAAGCATCCTTCCACGAAATCCCCAGAGGAGGTTGGGCATTGGGAATAGGACACAGCATGAAGCCTCAGGACCTCACTTCAAAGCAGACCCCACCATTCACTGTCTGGGTTACCTCAGGCAAGTCATTTCACCTCCTTGGGCCTCAGTTTCCTCATCTGTAAAATAAAAGGTTGATGGTCTTTGAAGTCCCTTCTAGTTCTAAATCTATGTATGACCTTTTGGAAAATAGAATAATATGGAAAATAGAATTGAATGTAGCTGCAGGCTCTAGATAAGGGTTCTTGACCTTTTCTAATGTCATGGACCTCTTGGGTGACAATCTGGGGAAACCTATGGACTCTCCCTCAGAATAATGTGTTTAAATGCATAAAGTGAAATACATAGGATTACAAAGGAAATCAATTGTGTTGAAATGTATTTATCAATTTATGTTTTAAAAAAAGTTCACAGACCCCATATTAATAATCTGGGCTCTTGAAGTATAAAAATGAAAAAAGAGATTGGTTCTAACTCTTCTTTACAACAAGACTAATGTGGAAATATGTTTAATATGATTGTATATGTATAGCCTATATCAGATTGCATGCTCTCTGGGGGAGAGGGGAAGGGAAGGAGGGGGAGAAAATTTAAAACTCAAAATCTTACAAAAGTGAATGTTGAAAGTCAAAAACAAATAAATAAATATTAAAAAATTTTCAAAGAATGAAAAAGAGACCTTTGGATTTCCTAAGGGTGCTCTTGGCAACCTGGAGGAAAAAATGAAGCAGAAAAACTGAATTTAAAGCTGCTTACCCAGTACAAGATATCAGTTTGTCCCACTAAGGAAACTAAGCAGAGATTTCCAGGTAATTGCGCATCTTCTCATTCTTCCCCAGTTACTGAACATCAAGAATTACAAGGTTCCGTCATTCCAGGAATGCTGGGACCACTGTTTGCAAATTGTATTTTCTCTTGTTTTTACATTCCCTCAAACCTTGCAGCTTTGGGGAAGAAAAGTGGAGAAGTGAACTTTTATGCATATGTACCAGTCTTTTAGGTGTAAAAAGGGGGTAGAAAGGGCTAATTTATGTACCTTATACATGAGAAAACCATTTTAGACCTTGTGACCTTGGACAATCATTTAATCTCTGAAAACCTCCGTTTTTGTAGCTTCTAAATGACATTATTGGACTAAACTATTTATAAGGAAATTTCTGTCTCTAACATTTGTTGATTCCTGTGATTTCAAAAGTCACTAATAACTTTTAGATATTAGTACTATTTTTTCTGGTCAAACTTCACCACCCCCCGCCCCCGCCCCATAGTCACCAAACAAAGAATATGCCTCAGAGAGAGTGGAACACAGACCTGATGATGTTTTGGTGAGGGAAAGGGGTAAAAGGGTAAAGGTCCTAGGCATGGTGCAATGCCCAGGCCCACTGGGAATGCAATAAGAGATGTGAATGGGAAGCCAGGGGACAACATGAGGGTATTGGATGGGAAAGGGCAGGAAAGGACTGCCAAAGACAATCTTTGCATGTTTATTTTTTGACTATTTTAGATGACAGTGAGGTTCAAATGTCAGTCACTCTCCCCCCATCCCACCCCACCCCTTCCTCCTTATTTATATAGGCACATGCTTTCACACCATGTTCTTTAACCTTCCTTTCCCTTACCCACCTAGTGTATTACTCTCCCTTCTCTTTCCAGTCTTAAAATCACCAATGCATAACAGAACCACTCTAATTTCATTGAACTGGACTCCTTCTATTACCCCTGATGATGAGAGAGTTCAGAAACAACATCCTGCTTCAGACATTTCCTACTTGTTTAACCTTGGGCAATCACTTAAGCCTGTTTGTCTCAGTTTCCTCTTCTGTAAAATGAGCTGGAGAAGGAGATGGCAAATCCCTCCAGTGTCTTTGCCAAATAAACTCCAAATGGGGTCATGAAGAGTCTCAACCGAGCAATAATAGCAAAACCTATATATGAGGATCCCTGCAGGCCACATATGGACCTAGAAAACATATTAACGTTATCTACGTTCTGTTGTATTTTTGTTTATTTTATTAGAGATTTCCCAATAATATTTTAATCCAGTTTCCCTGACTTTGGGAATGTTATGGCTGCCACGATGCCGAAGGCACTTTTGACACCTCTGGCACAGTGTACTATCAGGCACTGATAGGGATATAAAATTTAGTTAACATACATCCTGCCCTCAAGGAGATTTTAGTCCAGTTATACACCAACATAACTATAATACATACGATAAGATGATAAATGCATTACAGAATTGCAAAACAGTGCTATGAGAAGTCATTAACTGACTTAACTGAGATCAGGGAGGACTGTCTTGGAGGAGGAGGTAGCACTTGGGTTAGGTTTTAAAGGTCAGTACATAATAAAAAAAAAACTGGCATCTCCTTATGGATTTAAGATTTACAAGAAGATACACGACAGATACATAATTATTCCCAATTTGCAGATGATGAGATGGAGATTAAATGACCTGTCCCCATCAAAGGACTACTTGAAAGAGGATTCAGATCTGTGCTGACTGCTAATCAGGGTTCTGATGGAACCCAGCTCCTTCTTACACCTCAGAAGTGAAAGAGAGAATGTCAATGAGGCAGACTGAACTTCAAAGTCTGGAAGGTCAGGTGGTTTGACAGAACATCCTGCTCCTAATCCATACCACCAGACCACAATCTCAGGCAAATATAGAGAAGAAAATAACATTTCAAGTACTTTCACCCCTTTAAAACAATAGTACCAATGATCAAAGCCCTGTTCTTGGCCTCACCCCTGCCAATCCAGTTATTTCTCCCTTTTTTTGAATGGCCTCAAGAACAAGATATCTTATGCATCATTAGGTGCTCAAGAAATATCTGAACGAACACTGTACCTGGCACAGGGAACCCTGAACTGGACATGAGGAGCCAGGGATTTCCAGTAGGAGAAAGTTGGGAAATAGCCCATATCAAAAGAACATCCAGCACTGGGTTGGTTTTTTGTTTCTCATACTCTGAAAGCAACTAAAAAAAAAACAAAAACTAGCAGCCAAAATCCCACCACCAACTGGAGCTTTCTGTGAAGCAGCCACATGAAAAATAAAACTGGAAAATGCTGCTGGTTCTAATGACATTTTTCTAGATGAGGTCTACAGTATAAAAGGCCAGCTCGGTTCTTCCTTAGGATTATTTGCAGGCATCTTGACCTAGTGCCTGCACACAGTAAGTACTTAATAAATGCCTATTGACTTGGTCTTTTCCTTTTCATGACTTGCAAAAGTCTTCTCTGAGTTAGTCAAAACAGAATGTCTTCAGTAGTTGCAGGAAGGAAATGGAAATACATATGCAGGTTAGAGAATCCTCTTAGTAATGGATCCTTACATGCCAAGCCCTAGTCTTTGCAAGTCAATTAGCATTTATTAAACGCCTACCATGTGCCAGACACTGTGATACAGTGGGGATACAGAGAAAGGCAAAAACAGTCTTTGCCTTCAAGGAGCTCCATCTCATGGGATGGACAACATGTAAACAACTACATACAAACAAGATTTATACAGGCTAAGTTGGAGGCAATCTGAGAGTGAAGGACAGACACTACGTTGAAGGGATAGGCTTCTTGCAGAAAAACTTTAGCTGAGACTTGGAGAAAGCTGGGGAAGCTAGGAGAGAGAGATGAGGGAGAGAATTCCAGTCATGTGAGATCGCCAGGGACAGTGCCCACATCTGGGAGACAGAATATTGTGTCTGAAGAATCAGAGCAAAGAGGTCAACTTCACTGGATCATAGAGTATAAGGAAATTAAGATGTAAGATTCTGAAAAGGTAGGAAGGGGCCAGCTAAGGAAGGACTGGAAAAGCCAAACAGGGGATTTTATATTTGATTCTGGTATTGATGGAGAACTTCTGGAAGTGGAGGATGACATGGTCAGATTTGTGCTTTAGGTGGAGGACTGACCAGGATGGGACAAGCTACAGCAAGGAGACCAACCAGCTGGCTACTGGCATAGTCCAGGTATGAGGTCATGAGGACCTGTACTGGGATGATGGCAGGATCAGAAGAGAGGGGGAGGATATACATGAAAGATGTTATGGAGGTAGAAACAGAGCCTTGGCAGCAAACTGGATGTGAGAGGGGAGAGAAAACGAGGAGTCAAGGATGACACCCTAGGTTGTGAACCCCAGTGACTGGGAAGATGATGGTGCCCTCAATGGTAATAGGAAAGTTGGGAAGAGGGGAGGGTTTGGGGGCAAAAGATAATGATTTGTTTTGAACCTGAAGTGTCCAGAATATTACTCCCCAAATGATTCAAGCTACAAACACCTGAACTTCATTGCAAAAGTTCTGCAAAACCTGGGAGCATAAGCGCCCTAATTATACACTGTGCTGCACACAAAAGGGTTTATTTTATCTCTCCCACTATGTGTAACAACCCACAGCTGTCTTTGCAGCTTTTCAGGGGTGAGTGGGAAAGAGAAGGAAGAGCCTATTAAATATCTTGTAGAAGGAAATAAAATTGGCTCACTGCAAAGGGCAGTAAGAGCTCAGTGAAGGTGGGGGCAGGGGGTGGTGCCAGTGGCTGGTAAGCCTGGATGTGGCAACACCTCCACACCCCGTCATCCTTATTTCAAGTCTTGATCATCACACATGGAAATGTGTAACACCTCCCCCGCCCCAGCCCCAACCTCAAGACTGTGGATAAAACAAATTAAAGTGTATTCAGATTACAGGGAAGAAAATTCAGGACATTCAATTCAACCTAAAGAACATTTACTAAGCACCTGTTAAGTGCAAGGCTTTGGGGAAACAAAGTTCAAAAACTTTTTTTTTTGACCTTCAAGGCAAAAGACTTGTAATCCAATGGAGCAGAGATCCCCCCAAAGAGTAGGATACCAGCAAATGTGGTGGAGGAAAAGAGGTCTAGACAAAATATCTTGAAAAATCTAAGAAAGGCATCCCTTTGGTTTAGGAGGGGATCAGAAGAGGTTTTGTGAAGGGAGGGGAAGGCTAAACTGATGGGGGAGTCCACTCTAGGCATATGTGTGTTCATCTTTTGTTGCCGAAGAAGACCATGCCATCAGAGAAATAATGACATGACTTGCACTTGACTTCGTTTTGAGTGAATGAGGGCTGTATAGCTGACCAGACTCACTTCTCCTCCAGAGCCATCTGAATCCAGTGACCAGATATTCATCAGGATGACTGAAGATGACTCAGGATGAGGCAATTGGGATTAAGTGACTTGCCCAAGGCCACACAGCTAGTGAGTGTCAAGTGTCTGAGGTGAGATTCAAACTTAGGTCCTCCTGACGCCTCCACTGGTGCTTCATCCACTGCACCACCTAGCTGCCCCTAAGTCTAAAAGTATATCAGAACTGGAACTTTAGGGATGTTTTTGCTTGACTCCAGGCATAGGGGACACCCTAAGTGAACTCATACAGAGATGGAGAACAGGCAATGCCCACCTTAGCTGAAGCAGTGTGTGAGGAGTCCAGAGAAATGAGGCCAGGAGACCAGAGGCAGGCATCCAAGGGCCTCTAAAAAGGCTGGTAGCTTGCATTTTACCCTGGGCAGGCTGTGGAGCCAACTAAAGGTTTCTGAGGCAGGGAAACAACATGATCAGACCTGTGCTAATACTAGGATGATTTTAGCAGCCATGTAATGGAGACAGGGACAGTCATTAGGGAGACTTTTATAAGAGCCCAGGCAAGAGGTAATGACAGATAGATCTAGGATGGGGCAGGAGGGGTGGAGATATGAGTGAGAAAAGAGCAGATGGATGTGAAAGGTATGACCAGAGAGGACTGATTAAGTAGGGAGTGGGAGGTGGGAAAGGGAAGAGTCAAGGATGCATCTGAGGCGATAACCTGGGTAACTGAAGGATGCTGCAGCTAGCAACAAAAATAAGAAAACTGGAAGTGGCCAATTTGGGGAGGAGGGAGGTAGGCATTATGGAACAGACGATGGATTAAGTTGATGAGTCTGACATACCAGTGGCACTTCATTTGGAAGTTCATTTGGAAATTCAGTATAGGAGTTGGGGAAGGATTGCTGCTGGAGACAGCTGCAAAGAAGTGCTATTTGAGATCCTGGGAGTTAAGGATCACCATCCCTCCTCCCCCCCCCAAAAAAATAATGGAAAGAGAAGAGAGGGAGGGCTAAAGACAGTGCCTTGATGGATTCATATCTGTGAGGAGATTTCAGTGAGTCAGTTACATCTTTATTTCAATGTAACTGGCTTCCTCTGTAATCCTATGTATTTTATTTTATGCATTGAAAAGCATTATTCAGAAGCGGTCCAGAGGCTTCACCAGACTGCCAAAGGGTTCCATTCCATCTCTCTCTCTCTCTCACACACACACGCACACTTTTCTCACTCACACCTCCACCCCTGTCCCCCAACCTCCCCATCCTAGATCTGGCTGTCATATAAAAGTGTCCCTAATGACTGTTCCTGCTCACACACACACACGCACACCCGAGGAGTCAGATGACAGAAACAAGAGACAAAAGGACCTAATCAGTACCACCACTGACAAAACGCAGGTCAAGGGGCTCTATCTAGATACTTTGTTCTTTGGCTCCAAAAAACATAGTCCCCCGTTTATTTCTTCAGTTAATGATTATTCATTTCTGTTAATTATTTATTAGTTCGTCTACTTTTTTTTGGGGGGGGGGGAGTTTTCATAAGAGCATAGTTTTAGAGAATGAAAAAAACCTCAAAGGTCATTTATTCCAGGTCCCTTAGACTGAGGCCTGGAGAGAAGTGACTTGCCCTAGAGAAAAGGGCCATGGAGGTAGAGCAAAGCCTAGATCCTCTGACTCCATGTTCAAGTGACTTGAAAGCCATGTGCCTGGTGACCTCTAGAATTTCAATTTAATTCTATGAAATATTTACTAAGCACCTGCTATGTGCTAAGCGATAATGAGAGCCACAAAGTAAATAAGACACAGTCTTATTGGGAAGTTTCTTATCTAGGGGTACAAGGGACACACAAAACATGAAGTAGGGCTTCTGTCCTCTTAACCTTCTGTGTGTGTGTGTGTGTGTGTGCATGTGTATATGTGATGGTCCCACTTAGCTGTCAGTCTGGGACCCCTTCTCAGAACACTGCTTTTAAACGTATGAAATAATCTTGTGTTTTAACAAGATTACTAAGGAAACCAATTATACTGAAATCATGCAGCTGGATTGAGACATCAAGGGCTTGTGAAGTTCCACAAAGCCCTTTACCAAGTTTTTCCCCACCCATGTTGCAAACATCCTTCACTCTCAGCTCAAAGGCACAGAAACCCTTCAGAGCCCCACCCTGTGTGTCTGTGACTCTCCCTCTCTCCAAGGGGAGCACTTCATCTGCACCCAGAGAACAAGGCCCTACAGAAGCCAGTGCCAGAGGGAGTGTCGCCCCCTGGAGCCCCACCTTCCTACAGCAGGGCCCACACACCTCTACTCCATGTAGTCTACGTTAGATCCTCATCCTGGTTCCAAACCAAAGAACCTCCATCAGCCCATATCTACACTACCCCTGCTCATCATGGGGGAATTCTTATTTCCAATTCTCCCTTACCCTCATCTCTCACTTTGCTATGCTTTCCTATTTGAGGGCAACTCATCTGTTATCCCCCACTGCACCATGATGGCTTGTCTATCCTTTCTACATTGTTCTGTTTTATTTTTAAAATTCTAAATTTAACAAACACCTAATAAAACGAGTGTATACATATGCACTGGAGAGGAAAAGGAGGAAACTGCAAACCTCCCTGAGGTACAGGGGGCTTTTCTGTTTAAGCACAATACATTCACCACCTCTGGTCAGCCTGTCTGAGTGCCTTCTGGCCTTCCTTCTGTTCTCTCCCCATCTTTGCGGGACCAGGAAACTCTAAGGCCAACCCCATCTCCTCCCTTTCCCTCTCTCCCCAGGGGAGCTGGGAGGTAGAGCAGAGTGCTGCCCCTGGAGTTAGGAAGAGCCGAGTTCAGATCGTGCCTCAGACGTCTGTGCTGCCCCTCATTTCATCTTCTCAGCCTCAGTTTTCTCAGGCATAAGATGGAGAGAATAGCACCTGACTCTTGTTAGAAGGATCAAATGAGGCGACATATGGAAATGGCTCTGGAAACCTTAAAGCCCCACAGAAATGGCATAATGAGTGTTACTGTTGTTGTGACAGAGGAGTATAACAGAAACCTGGTCACAAACAGGCAAATAAGCAAAGCCAATCCATGCATGGACCATGTCTGCAAAGGGGCTGCTGCCTCTCCGTCAGAAGTAGGTCCCTGCGCAGCTGCCCCTCAAGGCCCAGGGAGAGCGCTGAAAATGCCTCAGTCTCCTCCCCCAGTCTTGCCTGTCTCCTGCAGGAGAAAAGTGGCCATTGCCCAGGCTTCCCATGAGAACCGCAGCTCAGCCCTGGAGTCGCTAGGAACGCCTGATTCAAGTCACAATGCTTTGAGGGGCAAGGGAAGAGTAAGAGGCCCTAGGGAAAGAGGCTAGGGTTCCAATACAAACTTTACATGACCCTACACCACAACAGTTTTCTTATGTACAGAATGTTCACTAGAATGAAAGACCTTGGGGCCTGAATTTGGAAAGAATCATGATTGAAGTTTATAGTTGGAGCAGGCCACAAAGGAGAGTGCTCAAGGCCCAAGTCGTTGTCCTTCACAGTCCTGCCAAGTGAGCGAGGCAAGCCTCCTGGGATGCGGGGACCAGATTTGAGGTGGCTTCCTTCCATCCACGAAGGTCACGACTTCACACTCCACAAAGAACAATTTGCTCACCTCCGATGATCTGCTCCAATAGCATCTGTGAGCTGGCTGAAACCCTGCTCTCTGGAACAAAAGAAACAGAGGCCGCTGTAAAGACATCACAAACTGCTGGCCCAGCTTTCAAGGAGAACCTGTGGTCTCTACCAGCATGTCACAGAAGCACAGAACCTCAGAGCTGGAACCAACCTCTGACCCCATCTCACAGAACTACTGCTGGGCCAAGAACTCCATCCACCATTACTGACCTGGGATCTCCTTCCCCCTTGAGTGGCCCATTCTCCTCCTGGAGGCCTCTGGCTGTGAGCACAGTTTTTCCTTCTGTCAAACCTAGATCTATATCTCTCTTCTAAAAGAACAGGATGACTCATGGAAGTTGCCTATCCCAGGCTCTACCTCACAGCAGCCCATTCCCCCAGAGATGACGTGTTTCCATCCATCCCAGGCTCTATCCAACAGAGAACATCCTCTTTAAAACTAGAAAGTGGATAGGTTCTATAACTTCAGGAACTGGTTGGCTCACTAATAAAACCAGTCCTACTTGTGAGAAGTTAGGAATCCTCCTGATGTTCTTAGAAAGTATAATGAAATTAAATATATACTGCACTAATAACTTTCACATTAAGATTTGTACATTGTGTATTTCCTACCTACAAAGTATCCATCCCAGGTAGGAGAGACAAGACACTCTGCCTGCTCAAAGGCTGCATCCACCCATCAATGAATCAAGAAGCATTTGGGAGGTGGTTCATGTGTGTCAGTCATTGTGCTACACCCTGGGAACCCAAAGAGAAGTAAGAACAGTCCCCCAAGGGCTCCAAGAAGCCTCCATTCTAGGAGGGGAGACAACATGTAGAGAATGAGGCATATACAAGATCCACGTAGAGCAGAGGGAAGATAACCTTCAAGGGGTGGGGGACCTGAAGCCTTAAAGCCCCATGTGGTCTTCTAGGTCCTCAGGTGCAGCCTTCTGACTGAGTTCAAGTTGGGACTGAGTCTGAGGTTTAGATTCAGTCAAAGGGCCATGCTTGAGGACCTAGAGGGCCACATGTGGCCGTGAGGTTCCCCACCTCTGCTCTAGACGCTGAGGGGACTAGGAGAGGCTTTCTGCAGAATGTAGGGTTCAGAAGGTGGAGTGTGGAAGGAGAACCCTTCAGGCTCAGGGGCCAGCCCACGCAAGACAGCCAGGTGGGAGCAGAACCTCCTGCAGACCAGGTCAGCAGGAAGAGCCTGGGTGGCCAGGAGCAGGCAGGCTACATTGGCACTGACCAGTTAGAGGACACTGCTTCAGGTCACTTACCTCAGAAGGGCCTCTAGCTCCCGCTTGATTTTCCCGACCACAGGTGGTCCCCCGTAGGTGAAGGCTGTATACATCTGCACCAAGGAGGCGCCAGCACGGATCTTCTCCAGCGCATCCTGCCCGCTGCTGATTCCACCAACTCCAATTATGGGGATCTTGCCTGATGAGCAAATGAATGATAATGGGCTCCTGTGCCCATGTGTCTTCTTCCTCTGTCCCATCCCACACCCACAACAACTGCAGAGCCATGAACAGTCCCTCGGGGCCCTGGGCAGCCTTACCTTGGGTAAGTGAGTACATCTCACTCACAGTCTGGGTCGCCAGGTCTCGGAGGGGTTTCCCACTCAGGCCTCCCACTTCAGATCGAAGAGCACCCTGAAGGCTGGCAGGACGGCTGACAGTTGTATTGGTGATTATCAACCCATCAATGCCCAGCTGCCATGAGGAAACAGAGAAATGCATGAGCCACATGTGGTGGACACAAAGGGCCTTTATTCTTGGGCCCCCCCAACATGCCTGGTGTGGCATGTCAGAAAGGAAGGGACAGCTCAGCCTGCTAACCCAGGCACAACTGACCAGGAGCACCAGGAATCAAGCGCTGGTATGTGATTCTTGATCACGTCACAGCAACTGGTGGTACAGTGGAGAGAGCCTGGAGTCAGCAGGACCCGAGTTCTAACCCTAGCTGTGTGTCCCTGAACAAGGCACCTCACTGCAGTCTGCTTCCACTGCCTCATCTGTAACCCTGGGATAATAATAACCCTCCCTGGAGAGTTGTGAGGCTCACAGGAGATTACTGAAGTAAGGTGCTTTTAAGTAAATGATCCTATTATTATTAAAACTATATGATTAAAATTATTAAATAACGTTAAAGTATTACCATAGTATTACTTTACTGGTTGAATGAGCAGAGAATGTGAGTCTCAACCCAGGATTGATGAGAAAGGCTGGCGTCCACCTAAAGACTAAAGATGTCAAGGTTTGGGGAGAAAAGAGAGGAGGAGGCCAAGTAGGTAAGCAGAGTCAGGCTTTCTCAGGGACAAGGACAACTTTCTGACTCACCCATAACAACTGATGGCAAACTAGCCCTCAGTCCTGGGGCAGGGGATTAAAGGGCCAGTTCTGAACATGAGCTGAGCAGGGCAGACTATGAGAAAGCGTCCTGTGGCCTCGGCCCGGACTCTCACCTCCTTGACCACATCAGCTATCTCCCTCTTCTCCTGGGCTGTGAGATCCGGGGCAATTTTCACCAGCACCGCCGGCTTGTGCCCACCCTGCAAGGCGTCCCTCTCCTTCAGCACCTGGAGACAAAGCATCATTAGAGTCTGGAACTTCTTGGGAGAAGAAAATTCCCAACGAAATTATAAACAACAACTCTTCAGCATTTCTGCATGACAAGGGAGGATGCGCCCATGGGAATAGATCAGGAAATGACTGTGATGTTTTAAAAAGGCATAAAAAGTGAAGCCAGAAACTTAAAGGGACAGAAGAGATGAGGCTCTACAAAGGGGTGACTGACAGGCCTTGGCAACCGCTTGCATATGGGGGTGGGAGGCAGTGAGGTGTCCAGGACAACTTCTAGGTTGTGAGTCTGGGGGAGTGGGGGGGTGGTGTTGTCTTCAGCAGTAACAGGGGAGGGAAGAAAGGGGGTTAAGAGTTAGCAGGAAGGATGATGAATATGAATTTGATTTAATCTTTACAAACGACAAAGGATGAGGCTGCTGAAATCACAAAGGACTGACTTTCCAATACAGTCCATGATCTGTAATAGTCACAGACAGTTCTCACCTTATGTAGGCAGGCCATTCTGCAGGCCTCCACATGAAGTGCTTTTTGTGTAATGAGGATTTGCCCATGGATATGGAGGACAGAGAGAAGAAAGGAGGGAGACAGAAAGGGCATCATACATCCGTGGGAGGAGAGAGCCAGCACATAGTTCAAGGACACATGGTGGCCAGGGACAAGGAAGGGAGAGCAGAAGAAGAAAGCTACAGGGGCCAGAAATAGCCATGGAGTACCTGAGCACAGACGGACAAGACAGACACATGGAACAGGACATGCAGGCAGGAGAGTGGAGCAGGGTGATGCCAGAGGTCCACCCAAGCACTCAGTCTGGAAGTAGCAGTCTCTCCATACATGCATTCTTCTGCTCCGACATGAGAGGTTGTTTTTTTTAGGGTTTTGTTATCTTGTTTTGGGGGGTCGGGTGAAAGGCCACAGAGTGCCAAGTCAAGGCACAGGAGCAGAGAGAGGCGGGGGGTGGGGAGAGAGAGAGAAAGAGATGGGGAGAGAGAGAGAGAGAGAGAGAGAGAGAGAGAGAGAGAGAGAGAGAGAGAGAGAGAGAGAGAAACTGTACTGTATAGTAAATTTAACAAGTGGGTTTTTGAAATTTTAGAAATGTGGCTTTCAGAATTCTTTACATAAAGTCCAATTTATGTAACAAATTTACTTAAAGTGAAAACTGTCTATATTTAGAAAACTCTGAAAAAAATTATAGGATTTTAGTGTTACAAGTACAAAATGGTAACAATTATGACTCCTAGCCCAGACGACAGGTGTACAAAGCTCTACGTATATTTTTCGTTTGGCTGCTTTTTGTTTTTTTCACACGGGAAGATTGTCTGAGTGGGCAGAGAAAAGGGCTATGAGAGGAAATCTGAATTATGTAAAACAAAAATATCAATTAAAAATCTGTTTTTAAAAACACTATGTAAATTTTGGAAGTATTTTGTTTTTTCTTTCTTTTTTTCCCAACAAAAAGCATTATCAAAAAACCTTCTAAACCAATCTGAATTCAAATGCTTTTAAGACTGATCTTTAAAAACCTGGATTTTGCAAACACGGACCTTGGTCAGCAGCTGGCGCAATTCTTCCTTCCCCTGCAGATTCCTCAGTCCAGCAGTATTAGGACTGGATACGTTAACCACCAGGTAATCTGCCAAAGGCCCCATCACTCGGACCCCTTCTGCGTAATCAGCTGCAGCGTCCGAGGAGCTCTTATTCTTTCCCAAGTTTATTCCTAGCGGCATCCCATCTGCAAGAGACATTCAAACACCTGAGATCTGGGGGACCTGCTGCCGTTTAGGTCACCACACTTCCTTCAGCTGGGAAGGATTTGCACTGTGCCATCTGCAAAGGTCTTTCTCTCAAAGGGCTGGGAAGTGGCCCAGGATGCCAGCAGAATTAATGACACCTATTCTCTAAAAGGGAGCATTCAGACTTGCTAATAACTTTCTCAAACCCAAGGTGAAGAATTACCCATTTTGGTTTCATAGCTGTGACAGAAAAGAGTGAATTAAAGTAAAACCAAGGACTCTGACTTATTGGATTTTCGGGAATAATTGGGTGAAAGCCAACAGTTCATGTTAACTCAGGAGACGTCAGGGATAAATTGGGGGGTCAGGGTCTAGGGGAGCAGCCTGTGAGTCTCTAGGATGTTCCTACAAGCCCAGAACTCACTCGTTCCTCTCATCTGCTTCAAACAAGCTTCAATCTGGGTCACCTCCTACGGGAAGCTGCCCCTGCCCTCCTCCGCTGTCGGGACTTTCTCCCTCCTCCTTGCATTTACTGCCCTGCATATGCTGACTGCAGCCCTCCTCCCACAACATATAACCTCCTGGAAGAAAGGGGTGTTTTTAGTTCCTTTTGCATCTGCAAGACCTTGCACGTTTTTTGGGTTTTTTGCCCAAACCTTTGGTTTCATTGACACAGGGAACGTCTAGTGAATAAATTCCTCCTCCAGCATCTATTAGCAACTGAAGCCACGTGGTACAATAGATAGAGCCTGGCCTCAGACGCAAGATGACCTGAGTTCAAGTCCAGTTGAGACACTTACTAGATGTGTGACCCTGGGCAGTCCCTTAATCTGTCTGCTTGAGTTTCTTCAACTGTCAGGTGAAGGTAATCGCCTACCTCCTGAGGTTATTGTGAGGATGAAGTGAACTGATATCTGTAAGATCCTTGGCACAGTGCCTGCTATATAGTTAGAGCTTAATAAATGCTTCTTTGCCTCTTCCCTTTCTCATAATCTGAGATAACAAGAGTTTAACTTTTCCAGGGTCACATACTATATCAAAAGCAGGATTGGAAACCAGGTCTTCCCATCTTGAATTCTGGCTCTCTGCCCCTTATACCACACTGTCTCTCACATGAGGCATTTAAAAAAATGCTTTCGAACGCTTGCCAACCACTCAGGTTAAGATGGACTTGAAAGCACCATCGTTGGCCTGGCCTGATCCCTGGGGGCCTGATGTCCTTCTCCAACCCCACACTCCTGGACACACTAAGGGTAAAAAATGCAACTTTTCCCCTAACTCCCAGCATTGCTTCCCAGTCATCATGATGATCCCTGGCCTAGTAAAGAAGCTGGTGCAGATGCCCTCTAATGCCTCTGGAGAGAGGATGTCCTTTGTTTCAGTTGGCTCTAACCATGAGAGAATGGGATCAGAGCAGCTCCCAGCATGGTCAGTCAAGGGAAGGTGGAGGGAGAGAAGAGCCTGGAAAGCATCCAAGTCACCTATGACCTTTCAGGGGCCCCAGGAGGGCAGGTTTTTGTTATAAGTGTCAGAATCAACCAAGCAGAGTTTTCTTTACAAAACAACTAAATATATCTGGGGACACAGTGGGTGGCATTTAAAAATGTCCCCCTACTGCTAAGTACCCAGAGACTTCTCAGAACACTGGGGTGGCAGTCAGAAGCCTGCAGGTCTGAGTCCTGGCTCTGACACTTAAAAAACTAAATGATGACAGCAAGTGCTTTCCCCTCTAGGAGCCCCAGTCTTCCCATCTGTAAAATGGGAATGGTATTATCTAGTCCATCTGCCTCACAGAGAGGCTCAAATAAGACAGTGAATGTGTTTAGAAACCATAAACTCACTAGTTTTGGGGGAGGGGTGTCTGGACCTGAGATTTCATCACTTTCAGGAACTCCTGGTGAGGAAATTCTCTCCACAAATACAGATTGTAACTCAAAAGTTCAGTGACTTGTCCATGATCTCACAGCTAGCCTGTGTCCAGGGCATCCTGACGTCAAGGTCACATTGCCTCTCCCACATAAACAATGATGATGATGATGATGATCAATCCTGCATGAACCACATACTCTGTACAATGCACCTGCCCTCTCTCTCTACCAGGCAATCTGTCCCCACTAAAACCTAGTGGAAGGAATGTCCCCAGGGCCATAAAGCCCGGCTGTTCACCACAACAGGCTCGGGTCACAGAAGGCATTCCGGCCCAAATGTGTCCCAGCAGATGGGGCCATGGGAGAATGCCCAAGAATGGTTAATTTCCCTGACACAGGGCCCAAGACCCAGGGGCAGAGCCCATGTTTTTGCCCTTCTTTGCATCCCCAGTACAGATACTTAGCAGGTGCCTAATTAATGCTTATTATTGACTGACTAACGAATAAGCCTTGAAATGGTCACCACAGAAGCCATGCAATTATGGGTCATCATCTCAAGGACATGAAAAGGGGAGCCTCGTTTTAAAAGATGTGAGCTGGGCACTAGAGGGCTCAGGTTTGACCAGCTCTGCTCCATGCCAGACTGGCTAAAACCCCAGGCAGGCCACCTAAACTTTCATTCAGTTTCCCTACTTATAAAGTAAGAGAAATCACATAATTTTTTTTTTAAAAAGAGAAAACGAGAAAAACAAACAAACTCTAAAAGCTCGCTTTTCCAAGACCATGGGAGCCTCGCTCCACAGCCAGAAGGACCTCAAAGGCCACCTATTCCTCCCCCTTCATTTTTCAGATGAGGAAACTGAGGCCCTGGGAAGGAAGGGCCTTGTCTGATGGATGTCACACAAAATTTAGCTAAGTAGAATTCACCCAAGATACTGAATCACAATGTTTAAGAGTTTGGCTCCAATATTTTTTCCATCACAGAAATTCTGCTCAACATGGAAGTCAGGTTTTTCCAAGCAGCTAATTAATGAGCCAAGTCCAGGTCCAAATTCCACTTTACCTTGGGTGAGCTTAGCCTGCTTTTGCTGCCGTGCCCGTAACCTGTTTTCCACCACTGAGAGTCCATGACTGTTGAAGCCATATCTGTGGGATACAAGAGAACTTGGCTCACTGGAAGGGATCTGGTCCCCCACCCAGAAATGTTGGAGCACTTGCTACATTCTGAGGGATGAACCAACATCCACTTTGCAAGAAGGGAAGGAAACAAAAGACGATTTCCCCATGTCTAGCACTTAAGAAATACTCTTCACAAATCAGATCTATTCACTTACCTGTTTATAACAGCCTGATCTTCTGGGAGACGAAAGACTCTGGGTTTAGGATTTCCTTCCTGAGGTTTTGGGGTAACACTTCCTACCTCAACAAAGCCGAAACCCATCTTATACAGTCCATCCACTGCTTCCCCATGCTTGTCGAAGCCCGCAGCCATGCCCAGGGGATTTCGGAATTTATGGCCCAGGACCCGTACTTCCTAGAGGTACAAAGAGACCTACTGTACAGTCTCAGTTCCATTACCTCATCAACACCCACACTAACGAAGCTAGCAGGCCAAGGACCTCCCCCAGATTATAGCTACTATGGTCACTAGAAAGGGACTCATACAGAAAATCTCATCATAATGAGCTACCACTGACTCCTCCCGTCCAAGGAACAGATTCTTTTTCTGAACAACAAATTCCTTTCTGGCCTGCTCCTTTTCTTTCAGAACTGTCTCTCCCCATCCCAATTCTCCCCTGTATTTCAATCCTTCCACACTGACAGTATCTTTTGAGCCAAGAAAGTCACACAAGAAGGGTGATACTTAACCTGGGGTCCATGGACAGAAAAAAATTCATAATTTTCACTCACCTCAAACTGAAATCTAGCATTTCCTTCCACTGTGAGTTTTTACAGCTGGCATTCATACAGTCCTTCAAGGTTTGCTAAACTTTTTACATGTTATCTCACTGGATCCTTACTACAACCCAGGGAGGCGGGTGCTGTTACCATCCCCATTTTAAAAATAAGCAAACTGAGGCAGAAAGAGCTTAAGTACCTTGCCAGGGGTCACACAGCTAATCAACATCTGATGCCAGATCTGAACTCAGGGCTTCCTGACTCCAGACCTAGGGCTCTAGCCACTGCACCACCAGTCCACAAGCTTTACCATATGGCCAAAGGGGTTCATGTCACCAAAAAGGTCAAGAACTCCTACACTATAGAAAGCTAGTCTAAATACCAAGACAAAAAGGCAAAGAAATATAAGAGGCGGTATAAATCAAGGTGCATTTTTAACCATTAATTATATATACACATACACACACACACACACATACACAAACTATGTATATGTGTGTGTATATACATATATAAAATATCTACTTATATATACACACATATAAAATGTATACATATATGATGAATGGCTGTATGCATGTGTGTGTTATCTGCATGTATGCATACACACACTCTCCCCTTCAACTGCATAAAGCTCTAACCTATAAAATTGATTTCTGAGGGCATGACACACAACAGTCAGCCACCTCTATAGCCACATTCCAAAGGGGACTAAACAAGGGCCAGGGGAATCCTAAGCTACAGGTAGGATAGAAAGGAAAGGGAAAAACAGAGAAACAAGGGAGTGAGAAAGCTGAAGAGGAGAAGTAGGAGAAAGAAGCCTGAGGAAAAAGGGGCAGAGAGGAAAAGGAAAGAGGCAGGGAGGAGGCCCAGTAACCTGCTGACACAATGCACAAGCTCTGCTTCAGGTAGAGGGAGCCTTGGCTACGGTTTCGAGGGGTAACAAGAAGGAAATCCCTACTACAGAAGGGGGCTGGGGACCTCCTGGCTGACTACGCAACAATTCCAGCAGAAGTGTTTCTTGTAAATAAAAACATTAATCTGAAAGAACTGCTCTTTCTCTGTCTTTGCATCCCCAGAGCTTACCATGGTGCCTACCACAAAGTAGGTCCTTAATAAAAGATTAGTGAACTGAATTACACTGAGGGTGTAGACCTACTCACTCTACAAATCATCTTGTTGCTTCTTTCTACTAAGACCCCGACACTCCCCTTGAGCTCACTGGGCAACGTGGATCCTCAAGGACTCTGGGTCCTCCAGACACACATGAGCCGACAAGGACTTCTCATCCTAATGATTCCAGCCACACACTGGGTGTCACTATGACACTCTTGGTATCAAGTTATATGTACTATAATTCCATCAAGGACCCCTTAAGGGGAAATACAGCTTATTGAAACACCAAAAGAATTTGTTCTGGGACCTGCAGGGCAGTCTTCTGACAGATATGGAAGGATGACATTAGGGAGAGGCTACATTATGTGTTTGTGCATGTGTGTATCTGTGTGTATACAGAAACATACAAAAGTGGGCGTGCATCATATGTAGTTATACACGTGTGTACATGTACCTTGCATGTGTGTGGTTAGGTCAGTTCTGCTCTGAGCACCTCTTCAGCCCTACTCATTTTTAAAACACAGAATCCCAATTTTGGCAGTTGAAACAAATGGGATCTAAGGAAATTTCATCACTTTGGCCAGTCCGAGGACTCACAAATTTTCAATTATGACCGTGGCTTCCACCAAGGCCTGCTGGCTATAATTTAGGGTCCCATAGGGGTGCTTCCCCTCACCCCCGAAACCCAGAGAGGACATACCAGCATGTTGGAAT
Organism: Bettongia penicillata ogilbyi; assembly: GCA_023548195.1. NCBI lineage: Eukaryota > Metazoa > Chordata > Mammalia > Diprotodontia > Potoroidae > Bettongia > Bettongia penicillata. Next base: position 7,722,329 of record JAJHZJ010000527.1, on the reverse strand, counting down.
CCGGGAGGGTCGAGCGCGGGAGAAGTCCCATGGAGATGCAGCGAATGGTGAGCTTGTGAGCCAGCTCTGGGTCCACCAGCCGCTGCAGCATGGGCATCAGGTACTGGGCATAGAAATGCTCGTCCCCTATCGCCGTCAGGTAGGAGGTGAATATCAGCCCTCCGCCTCCAAGGATCATCGCGGCCTCCTGGGCCCGCTTCTGCAAAAATATGTCTGTCAAGGACCCACCCCAGGGCCAAGGCGCAGGCCACCCTCTGCTGCCCCTTCCACCCCAAGTTCTGAGGCTTGTCATGTGTGTGTCATGAATCCCGTGGGAGGGGGGCTGGTGAGGTCTACGGTCAGATGGTCGGAATTGGGCTTCATTGCCTGCCTCCCTAAGTGAAGGAAATGTTCAACTTCAGTGAGGGGTCAGACTCAGAAGACCTCTAAAATAACTGACTACCAAAGGGGGAGACTGGTTTTCCTTGATTTGGGACCAGTGACTTCCCTCCACAAGACCCACTCTGGTACCACTCAGGCCGCACCCTGGTGACCCCTAAGCTGGTTAGTTGGTTGGTGAGGACCAAAATGACATCACCATTGTAAAGTGAAGTTTCAGTGTGTCCAACTGTGGCTAATCAGACCAATACCAGCTCCAACGCTCTACCACAGGTTGAGCACAGACAGTCTGTATGAATATTTGGGGTGTATACCCCAAATTTGTGCAGGTTACATTTCCTTTATACTGTCTCAATTCTGCTTTGCTCAAGGAGCATAGCACCCTTTCTGATGTGGGCACACCATGCTGAGCGGTCCTGTGCCAGCATCTCCCATGTTGCACAGTTCAAATCCAAAGTTCTTGAGAGAGACCTTGAGAGTGTCCTTGTGTCACTTCTTCCGACCACCATGTGATTGCCTGCCCTCACCTGGGACATGACCTTCAAACCTGGCCTTGGCATTCAATGCCAGCTTAACTTGCATTTTATTATAACACCCTTGGAGAACCCAGGGTCAGCCCATGTTCCAGAGGAAAGAGGGGGAAGGGAATAAGCATTTATATGCAGGGCTAACCTCCACAACAACCGCGAAAGCAGGCGCATTTTGCTTTTGAGGACAATAAGGCAAGCAGCAGTTAAATGACTGGCCCAGGGTCACACAGCTAGTACAAGTCTCAAACTGGATTTGAACTATAGGTGGTGCTTTGAGGGGCGCTTTGAGGGTGGGGTGGTCCCACGTCCACCTCCACCCCCACCCCCAGCAGAGTTTGGCTACAAGGTGGGGTCAGTTTTCTTTTATTTTGGGTTTTTTTTTGGTTCTGACCTCATTTGGGGTTTACTTGTTAAAGGTGCTGGAGTGATCTGCCATTTTCTTCTCCAGCTCATTTTACAGATGAGGAAACTGAGGCAGGCTGGGCTAATGACTTGCCCAGGGTCACACAGCTAGAGTCTGAGAACGGATTTGAACTCAGGTCCCCCGCCCAAGAGGGCCAGCATTTTCTCCAAACCCACGTGGCACCTGGGCTTGGCCGGTGAACCCTAACCTTCGGGCGTCCATTCCCCACTCAGGGCACGCGGCGCGTGCGAGCCCACAAGCACCTCCTCCAGGGGGCGCCGCTTTCCTCCAGACCCCGGCCCGTCAGGGTGCCCCCCCCCCACCCCCTACCCCCAGGAGTGGGTGGAGGCATTCTTACCCCGAGCAGCCTCCGCGCCATTCCGGCCGAGATACCGCGGAAAACCCGCCCCTGGCTCCGCGATCATTGGTGGAGGCGGTGGGGCCTCCCTCCAATCAGAAGGGGCGGTGCAAAGGAAGACCCGCCCCTCGAGTCGGGTGCCCGGAAGGCCCAAGCTCGGCATGGTTAACCTCCGCCCTCTTTTTACAGAGGAAGCCGAGGCCGGCGGAATTTTCGTGACCTGCCCCAGGCCGAGCAGGTCGGAAGTGGGGCTGACGCCTCACTCCAAGGGGGTCCCCACGCGCATTGGGGGCGGGGCCCGTGGGCCGGTCCCCGCTGAATCAGCGTCCCCGGGGGAAGGACTCGCCAAGGCTTCTTTGCGCTGACCGACGCGGGGAGGGGAAGGGCCGGGCGTTATCCTTCAGCCTCTTCTTCGTGCGCCCTCTGCTGGCCAGGAAGACCAAACTCACTTCAGCAAGAGGACTAGATTATAAACACCTGGAGGGCAGGCTCCAATTTTTTTTTTGCTTTTCGTCTGCTCCATACGTTTGTCTCTCAGTGTGTGGCTTGTGAAAAAAGGTCCAATTCATTCGCTTCCTGAATTGGATTGAGTACAATGAGACTTATTCTTTTACAGGTGAGAAGAGTAAGTGCTGAAGGGGTAGAGAGTTTCAAATTATGTTTCCTCCCCTAAAGAAATCCTAACATAAGAGTGTGTAAAGAAATCTTTGTAGATGAGATTACTGAAACTGTGAGATTCCCGACAAGTTACTTCCAGCACGATTTGCCTCAGTTTCTTCTTGTGTAAAATGACAATAACAATAGTGCCCCCTCCCCCAGATTTGTGATGATGGAAAGACAATTTGTGTAAAGTGCTTTGCAAACTTTAAAGCCCCAGATAAATGGCAGTTATTTTTATATAATTTTGCATTATATAAACATATAGAAATGTAAAAATAATTTGTATTATATGAATATTTGTATATAAAATATATATTGTAGCTGTTGTTATCATATAATTTATTTACATCTTGAATATCCTTGTATATTCCAGTCTTCTTGGTTAGAATGTAAGCTCTTTTAGAGCAGGGACTACGTTTTTTGGCTTTGAATCCTGAGTTCTTGGTATATTGCTTGGTAGGTAGCAGATAATATTTGTTGGTCTCTTTCAACCACTCCAAAAGCCCACTGGCTATAAGATAAATAGCTACTCCTTAATCTGGAATTTGTTCTTCTAACACCAGACTGTAAACTCCTTGAGGGCAGGTATTGGGTCTTTACTCCTTCAAGACTAACACTGGGTTCTGCCCAGGTTAGATGTTGAAGAAATAGGTGGTGATTGGCTGGGATTTTGCCCAACAGAGAAAGAAGTAGTGGAGTCTGAACTATTTTCTTAATAGTCTGCTATTCTGAGTCAAATCTGCTACAGGATTCTCAGGCAACTCCAGTGCTATTTTCATTACATTGGACAGATTGTTTTTAGCAGATTCAAGGCATAAAGTGCAAAGGAGCTAAACTTTTAAGTAACAGATTTTCCCCCAAATTATTGTCAGAATGTCTTTAGAGGAATGTAACCTGACATCAGAATGTTATAGCTTTAGAAATCCTCCAGGTCTTTCAGTCATATCAGACTCTCCATGACCCTGTTTGGGGTTTTCTTGACAAAGATATTGGAGTGGTTTGCCATTTCCTTCTTCAGCTCCACAGAACTCCAAAGGATTTACCAGTAGAATGGTTCATCCATCTCTAAGAGGGCAGCATTTAATTCCATCAAAAGTAAAGTAGAAGAAAAGTTTAGAGAGATGGAAGGATTCCTGGCTCAGTAAGAAGGCAGATGAAATTCAGTTTTATGATGATACTAACAATCCAAAGTGCTTTTATGATTCCCTGAAAGCTATTTATGGACCAAAAACCTATGGTGCAGCACAACTACCCAGTGCTGATGGAGCCATGTTGATTAATGATAAGGACATGATCCTAGAGAGATGGACTGAACACTTCCATAGTGTTCTCAACAGACCATTATCAGTCAATGCTGAAGCCATTGACCATTTACCTCTGATTGAAGTCAATCCCTCCTTAGCTGAACTTCCACCTGAGGAAGAGGTTTTGAGGGCCATTAGGCTCTTTTCATGTGGCAAGGCAACTGGTGCTGAGTCTATTCCAGCTGAGATTTACAAGGTAGGGGGACCACTGCTCATACAAAAAGCTGACTGAAATTTTCCATGTTATATGGCAAGAGGAGGTAATCCCCCTGGAGTTCAAGGATGCCTCCATTGTCCATCTCTGTAAAGGGAATAGATTGTCCTGTGACAATCACTGGGGGGGGGGTCTCTCTATTAGTCACTGATGGCAAGACTCTTGCTCGAGTCCTCCTCAAGAGGCTAATCCTTCACCTGGAGGATGGTCATATACTTTAGAGCCAGTGTGTCTTCAGAAAGGGCTGAGGAACAATCATTATGGTGTTTGCTGCCCAACAACTCAGGAGAAATGCCAGGAGCAGAACGGAGGTCTGTACACAACATTTATAGATCTGACCAAGACCTTTGACACTGTTAGTCCTAAAGCCTTATGGGAAATTGTGTCAAAATTTGGTGGCACAGAGAAATTCATCAGTATTGTACATCAATTTCATGATGGCATGTTTACCCAGGTTCTGGATAGTGATTAATGCTCTCGTGTCTTCCCAGTCACCAATGGAGTGAAATAATGCTTGCTCCCATGCTTTTTAGTATGATGTTTTCAGTCATGTTGCCCAGTGCTTTCAATGAGGATGAACATGGCATCAAGGTCAACTACCATACTGATGGTAAGTTCTTTAATTTGAAAAGATTATAAGCCAAGACCAAAGTGGAGGGAGTGCTGATGCATAATTTTCTGTTTGCAGATGATTTTGCATTCAATGCAGCCTCTGAAGTTGAGATGCAACAAAGTGTGGATTAATTTTCTGTTGCCTGTGCAAATTTTGGCCCAATAATTTGCACCAAGAAAACACAGGTGCTCCATCAGCCACCACCACACCATCCATACATGGAACCATCGGTTACAACAAATGGAGAAGTTTTGAATGTTGTGGATAAGTTTACTTACCTTGGTAGTGTACTTTCCAGGGATGTTCACACTGACAATGAGGTTGACACGCATTGCCAGAGCTAGCTCAGTGGGAGGCTCCAAAGAAAAGTTTGGGAGAGAAGAGGTATTAGACTGACTACCAAACTGAAGACTGACTACCAAATAGAGCTGTTGTGCTGACCTCATTGTTGTAAGCTTGTGAAACACGGACAGTCTACCAGCACCATGCCAGGAAACTGAATTCCTTCCATTTGAACTGTCTTAGGAAGATAACCTGGCAGGATAAGGTACCAGACACTGAAGTCCTTGCTTGAGCTGAACTGCCAAGTATTCAAACTATGCTTCAGAGAGTGCAGCTCTGATAGGTTGGCCACATTGTTCAAATGCAAAATGATGCTTCCCAAAAAGACTATTTTAGGGAGGAGTCAAGATGGTGGAGTAGAAAGATTCACATACGCTACCTCTGAACCCACAGCCCATAAATTACCTGTAAAAAGGAACGCCCAACAGGTTCTGGAGCAGTGGAAGCTGCATGGCAATGGCGTGGAGGAGATTTCTGTTCCAGAGAGCCCTGAAAAACTGACACCAAGGGTCCGTCACGCAGCAGACCTAGAGTGGAGCCCAGCCCTGCCTTGGCTTCGTGACACAGAGGGGAGCAGATCCGAGCAGGCTTCAGGGATGGAATCTCCAGCGGCTGCGAAGGTCCCTCTGCCCACAGGCGCTGCAGGTCAATGAGGGAGCCTTCTGGGCTGGCTGAGAAGGGAGCGCGGTGTCTCCATAACTCGGACCCCCTCAGGAGGCAGCAGCAGAGGTAGCATTGGCCAGAGGCTCCCGGAGCAGGCAGGAGCTCAGGTCCATTACTGAAGGTCTTCGCATAAACCCCCCCAAGGGAACTGAGCCTGGGAGGCGGCCCTGTGAGAACCTGAGAACCTGAATTTAATCTTACCCTGAATAGCAGCCCCACCCCCCCCACCCCCGCTGAAAGCCCTGAGGCTGGGGAGCAGCATTTGAATCTCAGACCCCAAGCACTATCTGGGCGGATCTGGAGGTGAGGCAGGGGTGGAGAAGAATCTCAGAATTCAAGTAACTGGCTGGGAAAATGCCCAGAAAAGGGAAAAAAAATAAGACCATAGAAGGTTACTTTCTTGGTGAACAGATGTTTCCTCCTTTCCTTTCTGATGAGGAAGAATGATGCTTACCATCAGGGAAAGACATAGAAGTCAAGGCCTCTGTATCCCAAACATCCGAAATAGATATCCAATGGTCTCAGGCCATGGAAGAGCTCAAAAAGGATTTTGAAAATCAAGTTAGAGAGGTGGAGGAAAAACTGGGAAGAGAAATGAGAGATTCAAGAAAAGCATGAAAAATGGGTCAATACCTTGCTAAAGGAGACCCAAAAAAATGCTGAAGAAAATAACACCTTGAAAAATAGGCTAACTCAATTGGCAAAAGAGGTTCAAAAAGCCAATGAGGAGAAGAATGCTTTCAAAAGCAGAATTAGCCAAATGGAAAAAGAGGTTCAAAAGCTCACTGAAGAAAATAGTTCTCTCAAAATTAGAATGGAACAGATGGAGGCTAATGACTTTCTGAGAAACCAACTCATCACCAAACAAAGCCAAAAGAATGAAAAAATGGAAGAGAATGTAAAATATCTCATTGGAAAAACAACTGACCTGGAAAATAGATCCAGGATAGACAATTTAAAAATTATGGGACTACCTGAAAGCCATGATCAAAAAAGAGCTTAGACATCATCTTTCAGGAAAACTGCCCTGATATTCTAGAACCAGAGGGCAAAGTAAGTATTGAAGGAATCCATCGATCACCGCCTGAAAGACATCCAAAAAGAGAAACTCCTAGGAACATTATGGCCAAATTCCAGAGTTCCCAGGTCAAGGGGAAAATATTGCAAGCAGCTAGAAAGAAACAATTCCAGTATTGTGGAAATAAAATCAGGATAACACAAGATCTAGCAGCTTCTATATTTAGGGATCGAAGGGCATGGAATAGGATATTCCAGAAGTCAAAGGAACTAGGACTCAAACCAAGAATCACCTACCCAGCAAAACTGAGTATAATACTTCAGGGGAAAAAAATGGTCTTTCAATAAAATAGAGGACTTTCAAGCATTCTTGATGAAAAGACCAGAGCTGAAAAGAAAATTTGACTTTCAAACACAAGAATGAGAAGAAGCATGAAAAAGTAAACAGCAAAGAGAAGTCATAAGGGGCTTAACCAAAGTTGAACTGTTTACATTCCTACATGAAAAGACAATATTTGTAACTCTTGAAACTTTTCAGTATCTGGATAGTTGGTGGGATTACACACAAAAAGACTATTTTATGGAGAACTTGCATGGGGCAGGCAATCACATGGTGGTCAGAAGAAACGATACAAGGATACTCTCAAGGTCTCTCTCAAGAACTTTGAATTTGACTGTGCAACATGGGAGACACTGGCACAGGACTGTTCAGCATGGTGTGCCTACATAAAAAACGGTGCTGCACTCTTTGAGCAAAGCAGAATTGAGACAGCACAAAGTAAATGGAGGATGTGCAAATTTGGGATATTCATCTCAAATATTCATATGGACTATCTGTGCCCAGCCTATGGTAGAGTATTCTGAGCTTGCATTGGTCTGATCAGCCACACTCATACACATTGAAACTTCACTTTATCATGGTGATGTCATTTTGGTCCTCTTTGATAACAGGACAACAACCACAGATGAGGAACTGAGGCAAACAGTATGAAGTGACTTGCCCAGGGTCATACAGCTAGCAGGTGTCTGGGGCTGAATTTGAACTCAGGTCCTTTGGACTTCTGGCAGGATGCTCCATTAGCTGCACCTCCTAGCTACTCCTCCTCTAGCCCTACTAGATCTTATTTTAAGAATGAGGAAACATGCTCAGAGAGAGTCTAGGTGATAGTTCCAAGGCTTGGAGCCAAAAGGAAACTCAGCCCCTAGCTGCTGGGAAAAGGGAGGGTTCTATACAAATAAAATAAATACAAAGTACACAGAATAATAGGAGAGTATCAGGATAATCTTCAAGTAGGTGGTGACTTTGGCAGCTACCAAATCTTGAAGGTGATAAAGGGATTGCATTCCCTGCATATGAAAGCCCTGAGATCAGAGATGGAAAGTGGGGTTGGAGAACTTGATAATTGCCAGTTGATTTTAAGGTTTGTATATAGCTAGAGTGGAGCTCTTGTGTACCGAGTCCCAGCTTTTAAGAGATAATCAAATAAACATTCTACTTTTCATCAGAAGTAAAAGGTGAGAGCTCTTTGGTTAGAAAACCTAGCTCCCACAATGCCTTATAGTCAGTTGCCAAATACAAAACAAGGCACAAAAACATTTAAAAAAAAAACAAACTGAAAACGTGACGGTAAAAAAGTCCCTAAGTCCTTAAAAAAAAAAAAATCAAACCTCATGGGCAATACATTTTACCCAGTGGAAGCAGGTTAGACCTGATTTCCAACACCATAACATTCCTCTCATTCTACCTCTGGGTGTCATTCCAAGATGTTCTTAAGTAACCAAACAACTGATCTTTCCTATTATACTGGTCTGAACACATGATTCCCTTGCTTAAAAGTGTTCAAAGTCTTCCAATTTCCTAGAGAGTCATTTTACAGATTAAACAGGCACAGAGAGGTTAAGGGATTTGCCTAAATGTCTGAAGAAGGATTTAAACTGAAGTCTTTCTTACTCTAAGCTCAACAGTCTATCCACTAGGGCACCACATGTAGATAAAAAGTAAGTTCCTTAGTCTGACCTTTAAACCATCCGAATTTTGCTTCAATTCACCTTTCAGATAGGTGGTGAAGTGGGTGGAGACCACGGTCTGGAGCCTGGAAAATTTGAGTTCAAATGCCCCAGATATTTACTAGCTTTGTGGCTCCAGGCAAGTTGCTTCATCTCTGAGGGGTCTCAGTTTCCTTATCTGTAAAATGAGGATAATAGCACTTACCTCCTAGGGTATCACAGTGCCTGGCACACTGGAGGTGCTATATAAACATTATTTCATCATTATTTCGCTCTTCTTACTTTCCACCTCCATGCATTCACAAACTGTTTCATATACCTGGAATAGACTTCTTTTGTATCCCAGTCTAATGAAAGTTTTCTTCTTGAACCAATTCAAGATACAATTCCCTTGAAGTTTTACTTTACTGTCACTAACTTCTATATAAAAACAATTATCAGCAGATTTTCTTACAGTACCTTGTCTATATCGCTTGTTTGCTCTTAGCAATTCTGTTTTGTATCATACTTATATATGTATGTTTTTAAACCACTCTGGGTTCACTCAGTTCTCATTGGCACTGGAAGATTGAATCCTTGTTGGGATAGCTATTATAATTTCAGGGTTCTAGGGATAGCTAACACTGTCTTATAAGCCCCAGTTGGTATGTATCCCCTTAACAGCTGGCCAGTATACCACATTCTTTATTAAAGGCATTTACTCAAATGACATAATAAAGTAGTAGTTACAAAGAATTTTGCTACATACCCTCTTCCACAAATATGCACATTCTGGAGGGGGATGGGGGCAAACTGGGCCTGGACTTAAAGTAAATATACACATGAACACACGCATAAGACAACTCACAATTCTAGATCTGCAAGACCTCAGAATCCTTTTTCTCTCCAGAAGGTCCTCACAAGAGTGGTTGCTGGTGATAGATGAATCATCTGGTGCTTCTGGACACTGGCTATCAGACAGGGCCAGGCAGGTCACTTTGCTTACCTTACTGTGCTTTTTCAGCTACAGCAAATATCCTTAGTCTCTCAGTAGCAGCAATCTCTTCCCTTTGATTCAGGCTCCTGGCAGATGGGAGAAGTGTAACCTCTCCTGATTGACCATCCTCCGGGGCTCAAAGTAAAACACTCTCTCAGTAAGGCAGTGTACTTTGCCTTGGGATGCCATTTACAATTCAATTAGTTCTACTTCCCATATCCTTAGGGAACCTTGTAGAGGTGAACGATAAGGGCTGTTTATTCCCTAAGAGTACAGCTTATCCCCTGCGGCTTTTCATTAATTGTCTGACTTCACATGTAATTAAACTATTATGTCTCAGACCCTTTCTACCTGGTGAAATATCAGTTTAGCTTCTGAAGCCCTTCCCCATATTTCAGCAAAACCTTCAGTCCTATGGAATAACCTCTCCTTCAAGAGTCATTCCCTCCCTACCCAGTAGTAGACTTTAAACTTTTTGAAGACAAGGACTGTCATTTTTCATTTTTTGTATGTCCAGAACCTAGCCCAGTACCTTGTACAGAGTTGCTACCTAAAATATATGAGTTAACTCAAAGTAACATTTTAAGGCTATAATATCATTGTTTTCATGACATAATATTTTGCCCCAGAACAATGATGAAACATTTTGAAGAGAATAGTAAAGTCTATAATCAGAAATGTGTGCAGGTATATATAATGGCAAGCAAAGTAGAATCTTTTGCTGTTTTTGTTGTAGTGTAATCAAGTGCCTCTGATTGAATCTTCCCTTTATCAATCAAGAGTCTTTACTAGGAGTAAAGTACAGCAACAAGAGTTTCTTTAACTGGAATATATATATACATGTGTGTATGTATGTATGTATGTATGTATATTTGTATTGTTAATTATTTTAATGTCATTAAAGATCTTCCCCACCCATTAATGGGCCTGGGAAGATTTGTAGGAAGGCCCGCACCTTTTGTTAATGAGGCACTGGTTCTCAAAGGTTGTGATGCCCCCTGGCTCTGAAAAATGTATAAATACTCTGAGGGTGAGGTTTTACTTTGGGACTTACTGAATGGAAGTGTTTGACCAGATGAGACTCTAGAAAGCTGTTAAGGGGTACCCAGGCTTTGAAAACCCAGATGTTGGTGATTCCCTCTCTGGTAACTATGATCAGACAGTAGTATTTGTCTGTTGATCTGTCATGCATTTGGGAACATGTCTGTTGACCTTTGATTTCTCTGTATTTTCTCTGAAGTTCAGGGTGCTGACTTACCCCCTTAACTAAGTGAATGATACATGTGCTTGATTAAAGTGATTGTAGACCCCTCAAAAGTTGCCTTTCCTATAAATGCAGATCTAAGAACCTATGATAGCAGCCCCCTCTGTGTATGTCAGGGTATTTACCGATACAGTGTACTTAGAGTGTGTTCTCAGTTGATTCAGTCATGTCCAACTCTTCATGACCCTATTTGGGATTTTCTCAGCAAGGATAATGGAGTAGTTTTGCCGTTTCCTTCACCTCATTTTACAGATGAAGAAGCTGAGGCAAAGAGGGTTAAGTGATTTGTCAGGGGTCACACACTAGAATGTGTCTGAGGCCAGATTTGAACGCATGAAAATGAGCCTTGACTCCAGGCCCAGCACTATCCACTGTACCACGTAGTACTTAAACAAACTCTTGTTTCTTTCTGATGTCATTTACTAAATTACAGTTTTCTAGCAGGTTCATGGCACACATAAATTCTAAGTCGAATGAATGAATGAAGGAAAGCATTTATTCCTTTAGCTTGTACAACAACCTAGGCTGTTTTCCAAGGTTCTGCTCATGTGGGTGCTAAACTGCATGGTGGCTGCCTGATAATAGTTAATGTTTGGAAGCCATTGACCTTACCCATGCCATTGTACAACCATTGTATGAATCCTCCCTAGGTAATAGCAATTAACTTCTTATATTTCATGTTACTGTTCAAACATCTGGAAAAGGTACCAGCCCCTATTGTTGTGGCAAAATATGGGTAGCTCAGACAGCAGTTCCGAACCAAAATTAGGCTTGTTGCTTAAATGTCATCATCAGCTTAAAGCAGGTTTGAACCACTGTGCCATACAAACTTAATAGTTTGTTACCAAGAATTTAGAATTACTACATTTTCTTAGTGACCAAATTTTCCAACTATTAATCATTGCTGAACTTGAAGAGTATTTGGATAGCTACAAAGATTTGAGAGTATATTCAATCTACCTATAATCTATATTTAAATATAGATTCTTTATTTATGAAATATATATACATCTACAGCAATACCTTATAATAGCTGTAGACCATCATAATAAATTTTCTTTAAAGTTTATTAATTTGTCTTTTTCCCAGGAATTATGTCTTAAGCTCCATGTGGGCAAAGATCATGTCTTAATCTAAACTTTGTCTCAAATAGGCACCTACTTGTTGTTCAATTGAATACGATCAAATCAAAAGAGATAAATATAGAGATAGATAAAGCATTAATTAAATATTTAGTATATGCCAGGCACTGTGCTAAACCTAGGATACAAGTACAAGCCAAAAAGAAGACAATTGTTGCCTTTAATAAAGGCACTTACATTCTCATAGAGGAGGACAGCACATAAAAGGGAGCTGGAATCCAAGTGGACAGGATAGAGCCTCCAGGGAGGGGCAGAAGAAGAAGAGACTGAACCAGGTCTTCAGTGAGCATGGTTGCCATTGGTGTTGACCCTCAAATGGAGGTTCAGGGACAAATCCACCAATTGGAGGTGAAGGTAATGGAGTTGGAGGTGTTGCCAGTATGAAGATGACCTCTGGGGTAGAGGTCCAGATGGAGATTGGGCAGTCATCAGTTGAACCAGGTTTGGAGTGAGTATAGGTCAAGGTACCAATAAGTACAAGTATTGTATTATGTTGTCAACATAATTTTAACAGGATAAATGACTATTTGAAAGGATGATTTTAAGTGCATTTCTTTAGATCAAGTCAATTCATCAAGCATTTATTAAGACTTACTATGTGCTAAGCACAAGAGATACAAATAAAGACAAAAGGACACTACCTGCCCTTTGTAAGCTCTAATGGGAGAGTCTAATGGGAGAAACAATACAAAAAGAACTTTACAAACAAAATATATACAGGATAAATTGGAGATAATCTCAGAGGGAAGGCATTAAGGTTAAGGAGAATTGGGAAAGGGTACTTGCAGAAAGTAAGATTTTAGCTGAGACTTGAAGGAATCCAAGAAGCAGAGAAGGGAGATTATTTCAGTATGGGGGACAACCAGTGGAAACTCAAAGAATCAGGAGATGGGGAAGCAGAGCCAAAATGGCAGAGTAAAAGCAAAGACTCCTCTTCGTTCTCCCCCCAAACCCTCCAAATACCTGTAAAAAAACATGTCATTATTTCTCTGATGGCATGATTTTCTTTGGCAACAAAGGATGAACATAGACAGTTGTTTCAATTCTGCTTTTCGTAGAGCACAGCACCCTTTCTGATGTGGGCATACCATGCTGAGTGGTACAGTGCCAGCGTCTTGCACAAGGAACAGCAAAGAAGTGTAAGGCCAAGCAAAGTAACATCTTCCATTGTTTTTGTTTTACTAAAAGTGCCTCTGATTGAATAATATGATTAAAAAAGATCTTCCCCACACATTGATGGGCCTGTTCATTGAAGAAGCTTGATTAGGGGAGTTGTTTTATAGGAGGGTCCCAAGAACCTTTAGTTTTTTCTGTTGAGGCACTGGGTCAGAGGGTCATGCCCTCTGGTTCTGAAAAGTGTATAAATACTCTGAGGGTGAAGTTTTGCCTTGGGGCTTACTGATTGGAAGTGTTTAGCCAGAAGAGGACTCTGGGAAGCTGCTAAGGAGCACCCCAGCTTTGAAAATCCAGATTTTCCCTCTTGGGTAAAGATGTATGTATCTTCATGGTCAGGCATTTTGGAAGCATGTCTGTTGACTTTTGATTTCTCTGTATTTTCTCTGAAGTTCAGGGTGCTGACTTTTTCCCCTGCATTAACTGAATGATACATGTTCTTGATTAAAGTGATTGTTGACCCCTCAAAAGTTGCCTTTCCTTTTAAGAAGCAGATCAAGGAATCTGTGATAGCAAGCCCCCCTGTGTATGTGGGGGTGCTTAGTAATGCTAAGTAAAAGGCTAGTGTCATTGAATCTGAGAGTATCTGTGGAGTCTAAGGGTGTTCAAGAAAGACTAATACCTTTGGTGTGAAGGCTGCTTTCCACCTTTGGTGTCCATCTGCCACCTGACTCTCACCAGTGGCTCCATGTAGCATGTACAATGGCTACACCCCAGTAAACTATTTCAGCAGACAGGCTAAACTAGGTTGAGGGTAACAAAGGGGACTCAAATCCATCAGTGGATTAAAGGGGTGGCTACTCCAAGCATATGAAGACTTCCCCAGATGTGAATAATTTTTTCCACCAGGCCACGAAGGCAGCTGATGGGGCATTATGGAGCACTTAGAGTTTGGCTAGACATCTGAAGATGCCTGGGTTATCCCCTGCATCCTCAGTCATCGCTAGTCTTATCTTTTGTCTTGCTGCTGGACTCCAATGACTCTGGAAGAGAGAGTGAGGCCAATGACTTCAAGCACCTCTGCCTCACTTAACTTCATTTTATACTCAAGTCAAAACATCTGTCATATCATTTTACCATTTTCACCTAACTCAAAGTCCTGTGACAGCGAGCAAGAGATGAAATAGCAGGTGTGGATGCACTAGGAGCTGTAATCACAACCCTGCACACAGGCCGTAGGGTTATTGTCTCATTGGGCTGAAGCAACAGTGGAATTTAGTAGCCTTCTGGGTGTCTGAGCAGTCTTTTTTAAGGACTGCACTTCTTACCTCCTGGCATGAGGAAGGGGCTAGAAAAAGTCTCCTAAAAATTGTATCCCCTTACCTAACCCTGGCCTGCTTATTGCAGTGGGCAGAACTCCTACCCTGCGGTTAAAACACAAAAAAGTACAAAAACTTTTGCAAAGATTCTGCTCACTATAGGTATCTGGTGTGTGTACACACTTTTGAACAACATGAAACCCAGTAGACCTGGATGATGAATAGCTCTTCATATCACATCCAGATAGCAACTCTGAGTGAAGCAAGGCTGGCAAATGAAGACCAGCTAACTGAAGTTGAAGTTGGATACTTGTTTTTTTGGACTGGCTGCAGAGATGAGGAGCACCTTGAAGCTGGCATATGTTTCACAATCAAAATTAATCTAGTCAACCAAGTTGTATGCCTCCCAAAAGGAGTGAATGATAGTCTCATAGCAATGTGATTGCCACTTGCAGGAAAGCACCATGCCACCATCATCAGTGTATATACTCCCACCATGACAAATTCTGATGAGATCAAAGAAAAAATTTTATGAAGACCTAAAGACGCTCTTCATCAATGTGCCGAAAAAGGACAAGCTTGTTGTTCTGGGTGAAATTAATGCCAGAGTACACAGAGACTTTCAGACATGGCAGAGAGTCCTTGGGGGAATAGACTCAGAAACAGCAAGAGCAACAGTCGCTTACTACAAAAAACTTGTTCATCTCATAACATTCCCATTACCAACACTATCTTCTATTTACCTAAACACAGTAAGACTTCATGGATACACCCTTGAAGCAAATGTTTCCATCCAATAGACCATAGGTCATTGTAAGTAGAACAGACAGGATGTGAGAATGACAGCAATTTGTGGCAGCAAGTACTGGACCAGTCATAGTCTTATCCTTTCTAACCTAAATATTCACATTCAACAGAAGTGGTGGCCCCAAGGCAAGATGACTACCTGAATAGGAACGGTTCATTGCTAACTTGGCAAAAGCTGAGTCAATACATAGTTGGCAACAGTGGAGCAGAAAAGCAGTGGGCAGCTTTCACAGATTTGGCATACAGCATCACATTTACTCATTTGGACCAGAGCGCTCACAAAAATCAGGACAAAAATAATGGGGAAATTCAGAAGCTGCTAAATAAAAAAACAAGAACTCCACAGGATTTATCAGCAGGATGGTTCATCCATCTCTAAGAAGGCAGCATTTAACTCTATCAAAAGTTGTACTTTAGTACAAGTACAGCTTAAAGAGATGAAGGATTCTTGTCTCAGTCAGAAGGCAGATGAAATTCAGTTTTATGCTGATAGTAAACCAAAGCATTTTTATGATGCCCTAGAGGCTATTTATGGGCCAAAGATCTATGGTACATGTCAACTACTCAGTGCTGATGGAGCTCCATTGATTAGTGAAAAGAACATGATCCTGAAAAGATAGACTGAACACTTTAATAGCATTCTCAACAGACCATGATCAAACAATTATGAAGTCATTGACCTTATACCTCAGGTTGACATCCATCTCTTTCTAGCTGAACTTTCAACTGAAGAAGAGATTTTGAATGTCATTAGGCTCCTTTTGTGTGCAAAGTGCCTGGTGTTGACTCTATTCCAGCTGAAATTTAGCAAGGGGTCCACTACTCATACAAAAGCTGAGTGTAATCTTCCTGAATATATGGCAAGAGGAAGTTGTCCCCAAGGAATTCAAGGATGCCTCCATTGTCCATCTCTACAAAAGAAAAGGAAATGAGTTGTCCTGTGACAGTCACAAGGCGGGTTGTGGGAAGGGTGTCTGTCTTAATCATTGTCAGCAAGAGTCTTACCAGAGTCCTCCTTAATAAGCATGTCCTTCATCTGGAAGATGATCAACTACCTGAGAGCCAGTGTGGCTTGAGAAAAGGTCAAGGAATGATTGATATGGTGTTTGCTGCCTGACAACCCCAGGAGAAATGTCAGGAGCAGAACAGAGGTCATTATACAATGTTTGTTGATCAGATTGAGGCCTTTGATACTGACAGTAAGTCATGAGAGCTTATGGAAGATCATTTGGTTGTCTGGAGGAGTTCATCAGTATTGTACACCAGTTTCATGACAGCATGTTTACATAGGTTCTGAATAACAGATGATGCTTTCAGGATTTCCCAGTCATCAGTGGAGTGAAGCAATGCTTTTTAGCATGATGTTTTCAGAGTTATTGTCTGTTGGTTTTAACAAAGATGAAAATGTCATCAAGGTCAGCTACCACTGTAACAGTAAATGATTTAACCTGAAAAGGCTATAAGCCAAGACTAAAGTAGAGGAAAAGTTGGTTCACAATTTTTTGTTCACAGAGCATTGTGTACTCAATGCATCCTCTGATATTAAAATTGCAATAGAGTATGGATCAGTTCTGTGTTGTTTGTGCTAATTTTAGCCTGACAACACCAAAAAATTACATATTATCCACTAGCCAGCACCATACATGGAATCATCAGTTATAGCAAATGGGGAAATTTTGAATGCTGTGGATAAATTCATTTACCTTAGAGGTATACTTTCCAGAAATATACACATAGTGACACACACACTGCCAGAGGTAATTCAGTGTTTGGGAGGCCCACCAAACTGGGAGTGTATAGAGTTAACTCTATGCTAACCTCATTGTACACCTCTAAAATCTGGACAGTATACTAATGTCATGCCAGGAAACTAAATCATTTCCATTTGAGTTGTCTTAGGAAGATTCTGAAGATCACCTGGCAAGATGAAGTACTAGACACTTAGGTCTTTTCTTGAGCTGAACTGCCAAGCATTCGATGTCTGTTGCAGAGAGAGCAACTCTGATGAGTTGGTCACATTACTTGAATGCCAAATGTATGTTTGCCTGAAAGACTATTTTATAGAAATCTCACAAGGAAAGCACTCACATGAGATCAGAAGAAGTGATACAAGGATACTCTTAAGGTCTATCTGAAGAACTTTGAAATTGATTGTGTGACATGGGAGACACTGGCAAAGGACCACCCAGAATAGCATGCCAGCATCAAAGAAGTCACTGTCCTCTGTGAGCAAAGCAGAATGACAGTAGCTCAAAAGAAATGTGAGATGTGCAAATTTAAGGACATCTCCACTCCAAATGTTCATATGGACTATTTGTTCCTGATCTGTAGTAGAGCCTTCTGAGCTGATATTGATCTAATCAACCACAGTAGGACATGTTGTACCTTGACCCTGACATAATGGTGTCATTTTGGTTCTCTTCCAGCACAAAGGCCAACAGCTAGATTATCTGTAGGGAAAGGGGAAATAAAGTAAGACTGGAAAGATAAGAGGATGCCAAATTCTAAATGCTTTATATTTTAAATGCCAAATAGAGGATTTTATGTTTGATCCTGTAAATGACTAGGAGCCTCTTGAATATATTGAAACATGAGGAATGATATGGCCAGACCTACACTTTAAGATCAGTTTGACAGCTGAGTGGAGGATGGGCTGGAGTGGGGAAAGACTTGAGGAAGGCAGATCCATCCACAGTCATAGTCTGGGCAAGAGGCAATGAGGGGTACGTTACAGTGGTGATAGTGTCAGAAGAGAAAAGGGGACACATAGGAAAGCTTTCAAAGGTAAAATTAACATCACTTGGCAACAGACTTGATATAGGGATAGGTGTGAAAGAAAAGTGAAGATGACACTGAGGTTGTGAGTCTGGGTGTCTGGGAGACTGGTGATGTCACTGGCTTAAAACCTTTTCAGAACTTGCATATATTTAAAGCAACATGGTATAATTGAAAGAATGATGGATTTAGAATCAGAGAACCTGGATTCACATCCTGGCTCCACCATGATATACATGTGTGTATGTGTATGTGTGTGGGTGTATGTGTGTGTTGTGTGTGTGTATGTATATGGGGCTTCAGTCTCCTCATCTGAAAAGTGAGGGAATTGGACTAGAGTGGTCTCTGAGGTCCTTTCCAGCTCTAAATCTGTGTTTCCATGACCTGTTGTGACTTTTTAATTTTTTGATTTAAATAAATATTATAAATTCACAGTCATCAACAAGTGTTTCCATATATACGAAGGACAGAAAAAGAATATTGCATGTGAAACAATGAATCTTCCATATTTAACTTTTTTTAAAAGTATATATCAGATTTAACGTGGTAGTACCAACATTGTCCCTTTTCTCTCTGTCTCCTGAACTCGCTTTTGTTCCCTTTTATGTATTTGTTTGTGTGTTTCATTGCTGCTCTTTTCTTATTTTTTATGCATCAGTAACACTACCCCCAATTTTCCTCCACATTTCCTCTCCTCTAAGAAAAACCCTCCTGTGTAACAAACAGGTATTACAAAACAAAATTGTGTTGAATTGATTACATCTCACTCAGTATCTGCAATTCATCAACCTCTCAGCAAAGAGGTGGGAAGCATGTTTCATCATTAGCCTTTTGCAGTTGTGGTTGACCATTGCATTGAAGAGTTCTTACATTTTTCAAAGTTGTCCTTTACAATGTTGTAGTCAACGTACCTACATTGTTTTCCTGGTTAAGTTGTAGTCAGTGTATAGAGTGCTAAGTAAAGACAACATATAAATTGTACTGCCCTACAGAGCAGGGACATGTTCACTTCTGCATCAGTTCATAGAAATCTTATCAGGTTTTTCAGAAACTCTCTTGTCACTCCTTAGGGAACAATAATATTCCATTATATTCATATACTATAATTTTATTCAGCCATTCTTTGCTATTAAAACAAATGTTCCACAAAGGGGTACTTTGCTTCTATCTTTAACATGTTCTTGATGAAGATGTGCCTGCAGGCTAGTTGTGATCTCTGCTTCCTTTTCTGGTTGTTGTCCGTATCCTTTTAAGGTGTTGGAGAATTTTGCATAAATTGAAGCCTATATTCCACTCATTTCCCTTTTTAGAAAAGTGGTCTAACACTGACTTTTTTCTAGGATCCTTCCAAGCCACTTAGGAGCCCATCTATTAGCTTTTCTTTCTTGTATCCTGTAGTTCATCCAGGCCTATTCATTCTAATTCATCGAGAGCAACTAGATGCTCCCTTACTTTGTCCTCATGTACCTTCAGTTTTAACTCCCTATTAACTATTTTTCTTCTGTCTTTCCTAGTCCAAAAATTGACCAAGATTTCTCCTTGTCTGAAGAAAAAAGAAACAAAAAAGGCATTCTTCAAGTCTGGCTTCTCTCTGTTACCATATATCATTATCCTGTTCATCCCAAGAAATGGTTTCAACCCTTCTTTCATTATCCTTTTTATCAATATAACTAAAACAAATATTCCCTAATATTTATTCCCCATTTAAATAACATTTCTCATCACCTCAACTCAGTCTGAGCTCCTGACTCTGTTCTTACAAGACTGTTCCAGGGCTCTGTATCAATATTCCATTCCCCACCATTGTTTCTATTGTTTATTAATATCTTTTGGTCATTCCTGCACTTTAAAACATGGTCCAGAAATCAAAATCCCATTCTCAGGCATAGTCTTTGATTTTTTAAAAGTTTAATCTACATTAATGTTTTCATTTTCATTTTTTAAATTCATTTTTAACATTCATTTTTTTAAATTTTGAGTTCTAAATTCTCTCCTTCCTAGTCCCTTCTCCACTCATTGAAAAGACAAACAATATAATATCAATTATATATATGAAGTCATGCAAAACATTTCCATGTTACAAAAAAACCCCAACAATAAAAAGCAATAAGCATAACGAAAGTGAAAAAGTATGCTTCAGTCTGTACTCAGAGTACATCAGATCTTTCTCTCTCTCTCTAGAGGCAGAAGAGAAACCTGACCATTGTCAGGAGTTTAGAAAACAGAAAAATGTTACACAGAAGAGGAAGGATGAAATAAAATGGACTGCCAAATTGTAGTTTTGGGTGGGGGGAAGGAATCTTCTTGAAGAGTAGGGAGCTGACATTTTTTTTTAAAATTTAAAGCCCTTTTAATTAGATTTGCAAGACACAAGGCAAGTATATCAACATCCTTTGTTAGTTACACTTTGCCCTTCTTCCATTCTTCTATTTTAAGTTATGGTCCAAATATCCAAATCCCATTCTCAAACACTATTTAATCTTAGCTATAAATTGAATATCATTTGAGAAATTAATTTGTCTAATTGGTAATCTAATTTTTGTAAGAAGATAGAATAATGCTTTATATGGTAGATTCTGGAAGCTGATGTTTAGCAAAGTCAATGATGAAACTGATGAATGTCAACAGAAGTGAAGTTGGATAAAGACTAAAAAAGAACTGGGAAAACTGGGCAAATGGTACATATGCAATTTACAAACATGAGCCTCCACCCCCATTCTCCACTGTTTCACAGTAATGTCTAACAGATGGTAATATACCCACTCTCACTATTTTAATTAAATTTTACTCTGCCCTTTAAAATTTTTATGCTACCATTTATAGTGGTAGCAATGATTGTGGTATAAGAGAGATTTATATATTAAAAATGTAAAAACCTAAGGAAATATCCTTTTATTGGCTAAGTAGATATGCACTATTAGTGGGAGTTCTTTGCGAGGCCAAAATGCAGCACAGATTTTGCAAACCTTTTATGTTCAAATTAGCAACAGGGCCTGATCAAAATGTTTGTTCAATAGACACTTGCTATTCTGATCTTCTTAGATCCATTAGTTATACTTGCTCAGAGAAATATTTGAGCAGATTTGCTTCCCCTAAGAATGCTTTCAGTATTGCCTTATTTCTCTTTCTTTCTTTCTTTCTTTCTTTCTTTCTTTCTTTCTTTCTTTCTTTCTTTCTTTCTTTCTTTCTTTCTTTCTTTCTTTCTTTCTCTTTCTTCCTTCCTTCCTTCCTTCCTTCCTTCCTTCCTTCCTTCCTTCCTTCCTTCCTTCCTTCCTTCCTTCCTTTCTTCCTTCCTTCCTTTGTTTCTTTCTTTTTTTTGTTGACTGGGTTACTAAACTAATAGTGAGGAAAATGTTGTAGCTATAGATTTGAGCAGGACTTTTTATAAGATATCTATTCCTATCCTAGTAAATAAGACGATGAGGTGTGGACTAGATTATAATTGAATTAGATAGATTCAGAACTTCCTGGACTGCTGGACTCAAATAATAGTCTGTGTCAAGTAGCCCTGTGCTATTTAACATTTCTATCAGTGACTTAGAAAAAGGCATGCTCATCAAATTTGTACATTACTCAATATTGAGAAAGACAGTCAACACCCTAGATAACAGGATCCAAAAAGATCTTGACAGGCTAGATCACTTTGGGCTAGATCTAATAAGATGAAATTCAGTAGACATAAATTAAACATTTTACATTTGGTTTCAAAAAATCACCTTTCTAGTACAAGTACAAGAAGGAAAAGGTATGTTTAAGCTCTGAGGCATCCTCCTTCCAGCTCTCTACTCCCACTGATGAGGTGGATTCCTAGAGCTTGACTAACTACTTTTCCCCGTCAGGGTTCAAGGGTATCCCTGAAGAGTTGGAGATGATTTTCAAATGGTAGAGGCTCAATACATCATGCGTGTACTTCTCCCAAAGATTATCAGTTGAGAATCTACTTAGTCAGTGAAACTTAAGTAGCTCTTAGAAAGGGGTATTTATTAAGATAGTAGATAAGATAGTATAATTCCCCCAAACTTCTGTGATACACTGTGCCTCAAAGATACACAGAGTTCAGAGGAACTTGAGCTCAAACATAGAGGGCACATATGGCAGAGAAGCAGCACATAACTCGTGGTTACTAGAAGTACTTTTCTCTCATTTGTGGATTGCCCCAGAAGTTCCCATTAAGCATGGTATATCTTTGTTCATCTTTCTTTGATTTCTGATTGCACACACTAATCTGATCAACTAGTTGATCTGGAGACAGTACTAGGATATTTATGGGAGATGGGAGTCGTTGCTGTCCTGGGAGTAGAATGCTATAATACCAGTGAGGAGATGGGGATCCAACATGTTATAAACCCTTCAAAGGTGCAAGTACCCTTTCTGGTGAAGGTGGGCAGGGGAGTAGGGGTAAAGAAGTAGACCTGGTCAAGGCCAAAGTCAAAACTTCCCTTCTCCTAAAAGAAATAGGTGATGGGAAGTAGGGAGTTCACCTTGAATTCCAGACTCAGAACAATTTCTAGAACATCCTCCCACCTCAACTAGAATGGTAATTTATATAAGATCCCTAAGTATAATCAAATTTTCTCAGTCTATTAAATCAGATTTCCAGTCTGGTGTTTTTCACTTTATCTAATGGTTTTCAAAGACTTTTTGTAATTAGTCTAAGTTCTTTTGATTGATTGAGATGTGTTCTCAACTAGTTGAAGAATCAGAGCTAAAATGGGATGAGGTGATTTAGACCCCACCCTTAGACGTTGTTAAGCAGGCGTCTGTCTGAAAAAATGTCTAGTTTTGTTGGACTGCACTGTGATATGGCAGTCAAAAATACTGGTGCTGTCTTGGGCTGCAGACTTCTAGGACTAAGGAAGTAATAGTCCCACCGATCTCTGTCCTTCTCTGACTTCATCTGAAGGATTCCTTGGATGACAATTTAAGAAGGAAATTGATTAACTAGAGATCAAGATAGTGAAGTCCAAGTCATATGAAGATCAGTGAAAGGACCTCCATATGTTTAATGTAGAGAAGAAAAAACTCAGAGGAACATGGGAGCTGACTTCAAATATTTGAAGGGCTGTCTTATGGGCAGAGGATAACCTAGTTCTCTTTGCATTTAAAGGAAGAACCAGGGGCAACGGGGAGGAGTTGAAAACAGGCAAATCTTCCAGCACTGGTCCAGAGAGCTGATGAATTGTCGAGGGCTCAGATGGGAATCTTTGTCTTTGTATTCATTAATTACCACACTGTGTTGTGGTTTTCTGAATCTGGTGATCCTAAGTCTAGTAAAAGAGGCTGATAGGCTACAGTCAGGAATGGCAAATATGGACATTCCCAGATTCCACTTGGGTAGGGGGGTAATAAAGCCACATGGGGAGAAATCCCTAAAAGGTAGCTATGTCCCTTGTATCAGGAGGGAGCCTCCAGATCAAGGACTATACAATTTATATTAAGTAAATACTGGCCTGATCCATGGCTAGGATATTATCCAGATAAATAGACACAGGTGGAGTTGCCTCTTCAAAGGCCCATGTAAATGTTATTCTCATTTATTTACCCTTCAGCTTAGAGGAACTCTATCCTTTAAATTTAAAAAAAAAAAAAGCTTTTGTTTCCTTCTTGCATTATTTTCAGTTTCCCCCCAAGCATGACAAAAGCACCAGGTGCATGTTAAAATGACCAGATAGCTGTTAAAGACTGCAGTCCAGTCATTTCTTGGTTCTAGGTCAGGGAAGATGATGTTCCGAACAGGAATCTGGCTTTGGCTCTGCATTGGACAAAATGTTCTAAGAGGAGCAGGGCTAAATTTACAAAAGCAGCATAGGGAAAGTGACTGTTACCAACTTAACAGGATTCGCTGCTCGTTCTGGGGAGCCCAGCACTACTGCCATAGACAGGGGGGTCAGCTGCTGTCCGTGTGGAACCAGGATATTCGAAATCGTCTCAAAGATTACCTGGAAGAAGGAAAGAAGTGGTGAATTGAGTGAGATTCAGATCCATTTTTAATAAAGCATGAGAGAAAAGGTGACCCAGGCAAAGTGTCAAAGACTACGAAGACCTCCTTACTTTGTAATCTCATCCTCTACTCCCAGCCCTGTAACTCTGCTTGGTCCATTGACTTTTTGAGGGTTTTTGTATAAATCACTTCACTTCCTCCCGCTTATTCCTCTGAATTGTGAGATAATAATCCAATTCAACAAACAGGCAACAAGCGCCTACTATCTTGCCTCTGATGCTGTCTGTGTGACTTTGGGCAAATCACCAAACCTCGTGGGTTCATCTTTACAGTGAGGGTGTTTGGTTAACAGGGTTCAGAGCTCTCTTCAAACCCTAAATCCATGATTTTGTGATCCTATATGCAAGATACATAATAATGCCTGTTTCATATTTTTTAGAAAAAGATTTTTTTCTTGTGTTGTATAATTCCTCCACCCTTCCCTAAGCAAGACAAAAGCATCAGATATGCTATGCAGCAGCCATTGATTTTGTTTCTATTTGTAGAAATGATCAGCTTTTCTAATCAAACAAAGCTGATTAGACATAATCGTATTAATTAAGACTTTGGAAAGAAGCACATATAAATCCTAATCTATTCACATTTTTTCCTACTAGAAAAATTTTCTTCCAATTATGTGATAAAATGTACCCTGTACTTACTTCCTCATAAATTTCCTAAATAGGTCAGTCACCTCATTGTTCTGGCCTCCAGGTATCCCATCTCTAAAATGAGGGGAAGGTCATCTGTCTCCTTCCTCAGTTTGAGACTCATGCAACATAAATTGTTGAGCTCTTTAGAGCAGATCTCATTGGGGAGTCTTGTGAGATAAATGTATTGCTAGAAAACCTTGCCTTTATTTTAGGAATTTGGAAATTAGGTCTCACTTCTATAGAGGAAATTATGTCAGAAGAATAACAGGGACAAAGTGAAGTGATTTGGGATGTTCTCATAGAGTAGGAAAGGGATGAAATGGAAAGCAGACTGGATGTTGAGCCAGAGAACCTCACCTTCTAGCTCTGCTACTACCACCTCTGGGCCCTTGGGTAAGTCTCTAAATCTGTTTCCCATGTATAAATGGACAGGGATTGGACTAACTGAGATGATCACAGTGCTTGTTGTTTAAGTCTGTCACAATAATGATAGAGTGCTTACTGTATGCTAGGCATTGCACTAAGACCTTCTCAGTTAGATAACGGTGGTATAGGGGATAGAGGGCTTGCCTCAGAATCATGGAGGGCTGCCTCTGACACAGACTGCCTGTGTGGTCCTGGGTGAGTCACTTGACTCTTCAGTGCCCTGAGTAGCTCTTCTGGTTGCAGAGGAGGTATCAGTTTACATTGATAGAGTGAGTTTACTCAACTAGAAGTTCTGTAAACCAGTGAAATCACATATCTCATCACTCTTCATCTAGCTAAGGAAATAGAAAGGTAAAACTCACCTTTCTGCCCTGGTTTGCAAAGTGAGCCCCTTTGAAGTCTATCCTAAAGACAAGGATCTACTGCTGAGCTTAGAGCATCCTTTGTCTCCATGAATCTGGATGTCTTGGTAAAAAGGAAAAGTAACTTCATGTGCTCTCTCTGAATAAGGTGCCTAGTACATTCTGTCGTTTTCTGACCTCCAGAATTCAATCTAGAGAATTCTCTTTCCTTAAAGCATTTAAATCTAGAAACTCCAGCATCAGGGATCGGGAGCTGGGTCTACAAAATGAGAAGAGTCAATCTTAGAAGGTAGGAAATACTCATTTAGCAAAGATGAGGGACCTCTGTGCCAGAAACTCAGAGGCCTAAGGACTACAGGTTCTCAGAGACCCTTAGAAGACCCTTCTTCAGTAGAAATGAGACTCTCCATTGCAGCTCTATGGCAGAAAAAAGAAATCAAAATTAATATCAACTTAGGCTCAGAAATTCTTCCTGTTGGATTGGGAAGGGCGGAACCAAAATGTTTAACAGGAGTTGAAAGTCCAGGCATATGAGAGAGCACCCAGTGACCCTCAACGACTTGAAGCTTCCAGGCAGAAGAATTACATCCCAAGGCACCAAAAGAACTAGTGACTACAATTGCTGAGATGGTGGCAGTGAGCTCTAAAAGATGATCCTTGAGAGATGCCACAGGCCTGATAATGGATAATATTCCAATTTTCAAAAAAAGGGAAAGCACATATTTTTACAAAGCATTTAATAGAGTATTTCATGCCAGTGTAGTGAGGAAAATAGAGAGTATGGGATAGATATATCTTAGATATATTCAAATGGATTCAAAACTGATGGAATTACCATTGAATGATCATGACATTGAACAAAGGATCAATATCAACTTGGGGGAAGGTCTCTAATTCCCCAGTGATCTGTCCTTGGTGCTGTGCAATTTGATATTTTTGATTAATGACTCAGATAAAGGCATAAATAAACATGAAAGTATATTTATCTAGTTTTCAGATGACACGGTGCTACAAGACATAGTTAACTCACTGGCTTAAAGAACTAGATGCTCAGATTATAGACTGGTAAATTAATCTGAATCTGGTAAAATGAAATTGAATGCAGGTGAATGGAAAGACTACACTTGGAGCCAAAAATTCAGTTGAACAGATATACAATCAGAAAGAAATGGCTAGTCAACAGTTCCAGTTTAAAAAGGTCTAGAGTTAATTTGTGAACTGGTAATTCAATAGGAGTCAACTCAATGCCTGCTCGAAAAGTCGATGAAATCCAGTTTATGGAATAAGGAAGGTGATACTCGCATGATACTCATTCTTGATCAGACTCCACCAGTACTATTGCATTCAATTTGGGGCACCATATTGTAGGAAGTACATTGACAAGCCCAAGTGTATCCAGAGTAGATTGTGATGAAGGGGTTGAAGGTATTGGAGACCATATAAGGATCAGTTGATGGAACTAGGAATGTTTAGTCAGGAGAAGGGAAGACTGAGGCAGGGCATGAATGATGTCTTCAAATACTCAAAGGGCTGAAATAAAGAAGAGATATTAAATTTGCTTTTCTTAGACATAGAGGGCACATGCCTGTGCATGGTGAGTAGATGCTGCAGAGAGCCATACTGGGAAAACTTCCTAATACTTAGAGCCACCCAAAGGTGGAATGGGTTTCCTCAGAGTGTTCTGCCTCACTTCAAGCAAATGTTAGATGATGATATTTCCACATTGTTATATATAGCAGGTATTTTTATTCAGGTTACACTAGATGGCACCTGAGATCTCTGCCAACTCTGAGATCCTGTAATGTTGTGATCATGAATGTAGGGACAATACTGGACATTATTATCATTCTTGGGAAATTAATGTCTAAAGCTTTATGATAAAGGCTATGTTGTTGAGATAATGGATTTAGGGCTAGAAGGGGCATTATTGGTAAGCTAGTTTCATCCTTTCCTCCCCTGCCATTTTGCAAATGAGAAAAGTGATAAAAATCAAAATAACAATGTGAAACAAAGCCCAGAACTCAATCTTCCATTTGATCAGAAGTTAGTTAGCACATTTGTACATCTAGGGTTAGTATTATTTATTGGCTACTAACAGGAATGATCATCTGGACCTGTTCTCTCTTTCACAGACGTTTCTGCCAATCTCTTCACAAGATCTGGGCTTTTTCCTTCCAACAGATGCACTTATGTGATCAGAAATTGGGATTTAGTTTCATCCAAAGTGGACCTTTGTTCAAAAGAACATTTTTGCATTTGTCAGGGTGGTAAGTGATAAACCTGTAAGTTTTCAGAAATATAAATTGGAGAATGATTCCAGAGATTTAAAAATATGTATGAGTACTAGAAAGATGGAATGAGGAGAATGGATGAAGGGAAGGAAGTAGGAATTTTGATCTTTTAAAGATTGATAAAATATGATTACACACACACATGCACAGATATATGCATAGTATTCATAGTAGCCTTCTTTGTGGCAGAAAAAGGATGGAAACAAAGTGGATGGTCATTATTTGGTGGTGTGACTGAAAAAGTGGTTGTGTCTGAATATGGAATAATACTGCACATTAACATATGATGAACATGAGGAATTCAGGGGAACACAGGCAGACAGGTGAAGTGACACAGAATGAAGTAAACACAAACAAAAGAACAATATACACAATAACTATAGTAATTTAAATGTAAACAATATTCAAGTGCATCTAAAGTCCAATTAATTACAGTGAACAACCTTGATGCTAGAGAAGATGAAACCCACATCCTCTCAATGTAGAGATGGAGAACTGTGGAGATGGAATGTTGCAGATGTCAGTTGCGAAGTTGCTTTGTCAATTGATTTTACTCAAATAGTTTCTTTACTAGAAGGGAGTCATGTCTAGAAATGACTGTGAGGCATCAGCTTTTCTTTTTTGGGAGGCCTCAGTTTAAAAAGCAAAACAATAAAGCTCACAGCCTACTCCATTCTTGGCAGAAATCCCTAGGTTTTCCCACAGTCTGTGCAGATTGCAACAACCTATTCATGCTAAAGAAACTCCTCTGATATTGCCTGCATTCACAACATCATATATTAAGATCTCATAAGTACAGCTATGTGAATGGACAGAAGGAAAGAAAAGCAAATGGCAGCCAGGCACCATCAGATGGAAATATTGGTTGTAGGGGCAAAAAACTGTGAGAGATCCTCTCTATAAAAAATCATTATTGATCTTTAACATACTAGGATTTATAATATGATATTTTGTCTTTAAATTCTTCCTGGGTTCAAATACATTTATGTTTAGTACTACATAACTGTGGAGTAGGAACATTTATTTTACTCCATGTGTGTCTATATGTGTATATGTATGTATGTATATGCATACTTGTGCATATGTACACACACAGAGGCTTGAGGTTATCTATAGATACACACACAAAAACACTCATAAATTCCCATATAGATCCTGGCCTGTGCTTTCGGCACTTATCCCTCCCAATTTGAAAACAGGAACCTTAGCACTTAAGGTGATAGATAGACAGAGAGACATATATATGTATATAAAGATACACGTGTGTGTGATGAAAACAGTGTGTACATACACAGGTGAAGTCACCTGTGTATATATACATAAATATCTTTATACAGGAGAATTTTATTTTTAGGACCTTTTTAGAACAGAAATTTTTGATGAAAGTTTTGTTGTGACAGTAACTAGTGGTTTAACACAAAATGGCAAAGGTATCTGAAGCTAGGAAGAATTTAAAGACAAAATTTCTTATCTTAAAACCGAACATGTTATAAGTCGACATCAATGATTCCTAGAGGATTTTTTAATATGTATTTGTCCCCTAACTATAAATTGTCTCCCGCATTTCCTCTTCTTATTGTCTGACACCATTCACTTCTCTTTTTTCTGATGGCTGACCTAGCAGCCTTTCTAACGTGCTGTGATCCTAATGTTAGGTGTGGCTTTGGGCAACATTGGACAAATTTTTTCTGTATTCTTAGTCTATTGTTCTTTGATGGCCAGATTAAAAATTGTTGGTTGTGTTTTTCCCTGTTATCTCTTTTCTGAAGACCATGATTTTTCATAGATTACCATCATCTGTTTTCTACTTTGAACTCCAAACAGATGCCTTTCAGGACCACCCACATGACAATCATGAAAGCAATGGAAAGGATGCCCCAGTTAACCCAACGATCAAGATGAAAAAGTGGGAAATCTCTAAGATGAGAAATGAGATTGTCTCAGGTACTGGTTTTTTCCTGCATAACCAATCTTTCCTCCCTGTAGCATACCAGATAGCAGAATTTACACAGACATTTCTACAGTAATGCACAAGTCCCTTACATTGTCATTGCTGGATGAATGGTTCAGCCCAAGGGTATGGCGGTGATTATCTCATTTTTAAAGAGTGAAAATGAAATCACTTTCTTCCTTCACATTACTTGAATCATGCTTCAAGTTCAGATAATAGGAGAAATATGCTTCTATCATGTAATCTTCCCATACTTCATATACTAGTCTAGCAAAAAGTATTATCTCGAAACTCACTCTGGTCAAACGAAATGCACAGCTCCAAACCTCAGTAACAATTCTAGTCATCTCAGTTAAAGTACCCATAAAAGAAGGCAAAGGAAAGTGTTTCTATAGTCATAAGCATTAAGACAGATTCAGAAGCCCATGGCCCAAAAGAAATCAGACCGAGCCAAATGTCAGGAAAAATCTTAGTAACACTTTACATGTTACTTACGGTACTCATACAGTCCTTTGACTTTCTATTCATAACCTTCCTCTAGGACATTATCATCCTGCTGGGAAATAAGGGATGAGAAAGCAAAAAAATGTGTAAACCTACAAACTTGTTTTGGTGGGCTGATAGTTTTGAGTTTAATTTCCATGTATATAAAATTATATAGGGAAAAGGGAGAGGGCAACAAGAATTTATTCAGTACTTCCTGTGTGCCAGGTACAGTGCTAAGGGCTTTACAAATATTATCTCATTGATCATCACAATAACTCTGAGGGGGTAGGTGCTATTATATTCCCCATTTTAACAGTTGCAGAACCAAAGCAGACAGAGGCTATGTCATGTTGGCAAGGAACAGAGACTGTCTTATAAAACAACTTAGTAATAGCTAGAATTTATACAATATTCCAAAGTTTGCAAGCTCTTTAAAAATATTATTTCATTTTATCCTTACAACAACACTTTGAAGTAGATGCTATTATTAATGATCCCATTTTCCTCATGAGGAAACTGAGGCAGACAAAGGTTAAGTGACTTGCTGTGGGTTACACAGCTAGTAAATGTTGGAGACGATTTCAGCACAGGTCTTCCTGACTCTTGGCTTAGCCCTCTCTCTACTATACCACCTAACTAGCATGATCCAGCTCTCTCTACCTATCCACCTACCTATAAAAAGGAAAAGCATTTCCCTTATGTGGCCCCTTTTACCTATGATAGACAATATAGTGAATATGGGAATATTCACACTGTGTTGCTTTTATGATTAGCTTGACAGCCAGCAGGGAATTAATAGGTACTTAAATCAGGTGATTTTCATCCCAGGTTAGATGTTTTCAAAGAAGAAAGAACTGGACTTTTCTTCCCACAGCCCTAACTTCTTGAATTCTTACCTCTTTTTCCTTCCTTTAACAGATCATTATCTTTCATCCAGATGTCATGGGATCACTGACATTTATCAGGTAAGTGGTTTATGCTCCTAGCACATATTCTGGAATGACGTTAGTCTCTCTTTTATGAAGATTAATCCCGCTCTAACTGTGCTGGCATAGCATTTTATTTTTTATATATTTTATTTTTATATTTTATTCTATATAGATATGACTATATCCTGTCCTATCCCACAATTATATTCTGCATGTAAAGATGGCTTAAGGATAAGGATAGGGACCAGGTCTGGGATATCATTGCAGATGAAAACCTTCTCCATAATTGACAGACATCCAGAATTTGCTGTGGAACTGAGTAGTTGAAGGACTTGGCCAGAATAAGACAGCCCACAGGTGTCAAAATCTGAGCTTGAAACTAGGTCTTCTGGGCTCCTAGGACAGACCTATCCCCAATAACAGGGGTTCTTAACCTTCTTTGTGGGGTAGATCCCTCTAACTGACTGGAAATCAAACAGACCCCTTCTCACAAGAATATTTTTAGATGCATAAAACAAAAGACTATGAAACCAATATTATTGAAAGTTGTATTGTATGTATGTAAATATTTGCATGTATATATACATACATACATGCATGCACACGTACTTACACATACGTACTTAACCTAAGCCCTATGAACTTTAAAGAGAGAAAGAGACAGGCAGAGAAAGTTAGGGGGCACCATGGTGTATGGAAGATTCATCTTCATGAGTTCAAATCTCACCTCAGACGCTAACTAGCTGTGTGACCCTGGCTAAGTTACTTCACCCTCAGTTTTCTCATCTGTAAATTAAACTGGAGAAGAAAATGGCAAGCCACTCTAATATCTTCGCCAAAAAAAAAAAAATGGGGTCACGAAGAGTTGGACATGGCTCATTTGTGTCTCCAGAGGAGAGAAGGCCCCACAGATTCTGTCTTTACAGCATGGTGTCTCATCAGATGCATTGAACAAGGAAATCACCAAATATGGACTAGGCAAGAGAGATGGCAGAAGAGCATTTTGAATTTTCCTACAGCCAGAGTGACTCCTGTTCACCACATGTGTAGCAGACCAGAACCAGTTCCAAAATGTCTATGCAAGTTTCTCTAAGGTGTTTGGCTCACATAGCATCATCTCTCTTCCAGAAACAGGCTCCTCCTTGTAGAGAAATTCCACTAACCAAGCAAGCAGATGGCACCTGCACACGTGCCAGACCCTGGTTACACATCCAAGCTATAAAATCCTGGACTCTGATCCTATGCTCAAAACTACCTTAGTTGTTGATCACTGTTTGTAACTCCATTAGAATAAAGTCCTTTTTCAGTAAGTTTCTTAACACTTTTTTCCTTTACCTCCTACCTAGAAACCCTTTAATGAATATGCAAGTACACTGTATCATAGTACCATAGATTTAAAGCTTAGAGTTAATTGTATCCAACCCCCTCAATATAATCTGAGAGGGGGAGTAATTATCCCACAGTCACACAGCTAGCAAGTGTCAAAGGTGGGATGTATATCCAGGTCTTCCTAATTGCAAGAGCAACGTGCTCCCTGTGACACAACACTGCCTTTCAGCTGGTGTGGACTGCAAAGATCTTATTTCTGGTATAGCAAAAAAGGACGAGAGAAGAAAGTAAAATCTCTCATTTCTACCACTATCTGCAAAAGCAGATCCTTCCATTTATTGTCATTTTCTCTGTATCTTCCAGCCAACAACCCTGTGCCAAGAAATGTCCACCAATATCCTGGTTCTATTCATAATGGCCCAGACCCAGAGCAGATGCTATTGACAATTTCCCCACCGGCCAAGCAGCAGCCTCTTCCAGTGAAAACCAAGTTTGGCAAGCCTCTGGCTGAAACATCTTTTGAAAAGCCTTTGTCAGAAGCACTTGCAAGTGCTTCTTATCAGGTACAAATGGTCAAGTAAAGTAAAGAAAAAATAAGGTTTACTGGAAAGGGGATAAACTCCAGTTCAGGAGACTGGGGTTTGATTTCTTGCCATGGCACATGCCATTTGATGGCAAATCACCGTAGGCAAAGTACATCTCTATACTTCATTTTCTTCATCTGAGAAATGGCAATAATAATAATTTATGATTTAAAGATTTATCATAATAAAGTGCTTCATGTAGCCAAAAGTACTTTATAAATGTCAGTCATGATCATTATCCCCTATGTTATTCCGTGAAACCAAGGAAAGAACATTCTTAGGCTTTTGCTAATATCCTTGGGATGGTGACTAGAGAATTCTTGTCCCTTCATCTCCAAATAGGACATTACCTTATCTACTGATGACAAAGGGGCCAATCCTTTTACTAAAAATATTCATGAAAATTAATTCTGTAGTGTCTCTTAACCACATTTCAGCCTTTAATAATTCAGGATGTAAAGGTCACAGAGACAGATGAGATGTTCCAGGATGAGGCAGGCAAGGTAGGAGAGGGCAGAGAATAAAACTTTTATAGCATAAAATATAATAAAACAAATATTAAAAGGAAAGCAATAAAATGAGAAAAATATGACATATCTCTTATAAAGTCTTTCTATTAAAATATCTATCTTACCTATAAATAACTGCAAAAATTTTATTATCCCCCCTTTCAGTCCCTAAGTGGTCAAAGGAAGTAATCATATGTGAAAATGTATACCTTACTACTAACTACAGAAATAAAAATTAAAACAATTTCAAAGTATTCCACATACCTATTAAACAGTGTTAGAGGAGCTGTGAGGAAATAAATAAGAAATTCTGAAAATCGGTGTCCTTTTTAAGACAATAATCGGGCAAAATATAAGTACTATAAAACTGATCAGACTCTAAAATAGTGATTCCATCTTGGGAGAATATGCTAAGGAAATAACCCAAAGGGGGCAAAGAAAAATAGTAATTGTTTACAAAGATGCTCATATTGATAATAGTAAAAAATTGGAAACAATGCTAATGTTCCCCCCAATATAGGAATGGCTAAAAAAAAAAACTGATATGAGCATGCAGTGAGATGATGGACTTTGACAGAAATATGAGGCAGATAGATGGCACAGTGGATAGAGCTCCCACTCTGGAGGCAAGAAGATGAATCTTCCTGAGTTCAAATCTGACCTCAGACTCTTCCTAGCTGTGTGACCCTGGGCAAATCATTGAACCCTGTTTGCCTCCATTTCCTCATCTATAAAATGAGCTGGAGAAGGAAATGGCAAACTATTCCATTATCTTTGCCAAGAAAACCCAAAATGGGGTCATGAAGAATCAGATACTACTGAAAAATGACCCAACAACAAAAACTTTCCAATGACAAGTAGGTTGACTATTTCAATACAAAGAAAGTGGGATTCAAATAATGCTACATAAAAAAAGGCAGAACACAGAACAGTTTATAAGTTCTGGTTACCAATATCTAAAAGCATATGTCTACATTGACAAAGAAAGGAAGATAATTTAAATAACTTGAATTTGGTATCCATTGAGTTATTTTTTATATATATACTAAAGTCATATTCTAAAAAAGAAAATATTCTTCTGTAACAT
The DNA here is from genome assembly GCA_023548195.1 of Bettongia penicillata ogilbyi. Lineage (NCBI taxonomy): Eukaryota > Metazoa > Chordata > Mammalia > Diprotodontia > Potoroidae > Bettongia > Bettongia penicillata. Next base: position 7,687,857 of record JAJHZJ010000527.1, on the reverse strand, counting down.
GAGATTTCCAATTGAAAGCCAGTCATCTGTTGTTGTTGCGGTTTGTCCTTCATTCTCCAAAAGGACCATGATATCAGGGAAGTGATACCATGACATGCAAGTGAAATGGATTTAAATGAGGGAGGCTGTGCAAAGTCACCAGCCTCACTTTCTCCTCCTGAGTCATCTGGGTCCAGAGGCGAGATATAGACCAGGATGACTGGAGATGACCCCCTAAAGCCAGTCTCTTGAGTTTTGAAGCTATGCCCCATTTTCTCGGTGTTTTCCCATAGTCTTCCTGCCTCCTGTCGACTGTCATTTAGTACTCAGCCACTCATCCCCTGAACATCAAATCTCAGAAACTTTTTTCCTGAAAAAATTAGACAAAGTCTAAAAGACTGAAAGAATAATATGTGTCCTCTAAATAGAAAGGATTTTTTCTTAAAATCCCTGTTTCACTTTTGAAAGTGAGGGCACTTGACTTTTATTCTCATACTCACATAAACCCTGGGTCAGTCATTGTATATTTCTGTTGTACTTTGGAGTTTTTTTCACCTCTGTGAAAGAAATACTTACAGGTAGCCATCTTCCAAAAGGCTTCTAGGAGTTCATCAGTATTGCAGGGCGCCACTTCTGGTTGGTGACCATGGTTTCCATGTGACGCTTGAAGTGCTACAATTTCATGAGCCATCTAAAATGTGTGTTCTGTCTTCTTAAATGTGTAAGTGTGTCACAATGCCATTTATCCCGTGTAGAGGACAGCTGTTGGTCTACTTATCAGATGGGGCTCTCTGGAAGCCACCAACAAAGGGGCATGGGATCATTTCTCCAAAGGCTGTAGTATCCCCTCTGGTCACCAGAAGCCTGCAAAAGCCTAGGCTGCTTTCCAACATCAATGATATAGGTACAAACTGAAGGAATGAGTAGACTAAATTGATGCTGATCAGACCTGGAATTTAGATAAGGGATAATATGAACTATTGTTCAAAATGTTAGCATGTGAACTCTATGGCTCTATTTCTCATCTCCTATATGGGACAATAAATACCCCATCCCATTCACAGGACACAGGTACTTAATATACTATGACTACATCCTTTATTGAAAGCACTGAAGGGGAAAATGTTAAGTTTCCAAACTCCTCCTATTTATTCTGCCACTTCTTTGGGTATAATCAGAAAATATCTAAAATCATGGAAAGGGAAAAAGAGAGGAGGGTTGTATATTTGGGACCCAAGCTCCAGGCCACAGTGTATAAATAAAAGGAACTGAATCTGAAGGAGGAGGTTCCTGACCTCACTCTTACTAATACCCCCAAATTCATGAGAGTCAAGTCTTGCATCCTTGGATTTTCTCTTCCTCGCACGGCAGTCCTTGTCTTTGTTCCAGCGTCTGGGTCAGTGCTAACTTTCTTCCTCCAGTCCTGGCTATAGGCACATAAGAGACATGGGCTGCAGCTGCTTGTGGTCAGCACTGCCCAGCAATTTCAGTCCTCAAAATCAACTGCCAATCACTCATATGGCAAACAGGAAATCTTTATTCAGTTGCAGCAACTTGTTCCCCATACAAATCTCGACAACCAAAAAGTTCGCCCTAACAGCAACCAAAGGAAAGTGACCCTTAGACCTATATGTCAGTATAGATATCTTACCATATCCCTACCTTCTTATTCAACTTTATGCCCATTGACCATGTGCTCCCAAGAATACCACTGCAGAAGGGAGCAGAAGGGAGGAGAATTACATGCTTCCTGTTCAGCTTTTCCTTTATTTTTTATCGAGCTATTCCTGTTTCCTCTTTTCTATGTTCTATTTCCTGCTCTCTATCTCCTGAGAACCTAATGTAAATAGTAACTTGAAAAAGATAAGAATTTATGGCATGGGCACACATTACAGTGGAGAGTGAATGGCATTAACAAATGGACCCTTCAATCCTTGATCTCTGCTCCTTTCTCCCCAGCAGGTCTTCCGTGAAGCAATGGGAAATGTTAGCAGATCTGTTCAAGATGTTCAGTTGGTCCAAAAACTGCAGAGAGCTTGTGAGATCCTCCAGCACCTGAAGCATTTTGCTTCCCAGTTTTCCAAGATGATCCAGGTAAGAGAATGAATTGAAGGAGTCAAAGGATATATTAAAGTAAAAAAGGATGGAAACGAAAAGAAAGGGAGAGAGGAGAATAAGAGAAAGCGAGAGTCTTTTAGTAGAAGCTTGGTCTCTCTCCCAGAGCCTCGCACGGTGCTCTGCAGAAAGGGAGCCCCTTCAAAAAGTGTTGGGTTTGTTTTTTCTTATTCTTGTTAATTGATGATGGGAAAGACTAATTAAACGAATTTCAAAAGGCAGGAAAAGAAAATGGGGATGGGCATGAAGGAAAGCCCAGATCCATGGAATTACTGAAGGGAAATAGTGAGGCATAAAGGCCATCTTTACTAGTCAAAGCGGAATTTAGCACCATCCAGGCATTTCCTCTACTTTGTCTAAACAAGTAGCCATGACTTCATTTTTTACAATTTTATCCGTTTTAAGGTAAATTTTATTTTTTTCAGTTAATGAAAATCTGCCTTCTCTTCTACCCATCTCCCACCTCAAATTCCCCACCCCCAACACACACACACACACATACACACACACACACATACACACGCGTGCGCGCGCGCACACACACACAGCAAAAGAAAAACAAGACAATGTCTGTTACAAACATTCTCATTAAGCAAAACAAATTGCCTCATTGGCCATATACATGTCTCAGTCTGTAGGCCTCATTTTTATCAGCAGGTGGGTTGTATTGATTGAACTTCTGACACTTTCAAAATTGTTTGTTTTTACAATAATGTCTAATTATTTATCTAATCATTAGTAATTTAGAACATTTTTAATATGGCTATTTGTAACTTGTATTTCTTCCTCTGAAAACTGATGATATCTTTTGACTATTTGTGGGAATGGCTTTTATTCTAACAAATTGGAACCAGTTCTCTATGTATATTATAAAACTTTTATCAGAAAATTGCTGTAGAGATTTTTCCCATTTACCTGTTTATCTTCTAATTTTATCTGAATTGGTTTTGTTTGTGTAAAAACTTTTTGATTTTATGTGATCAGAATTGTCCATCTTATCGCCTGTGTTTCTCTCTATCTTTTTTTTTTGGTCATGAACTCTTTCCCTAGCCATGAACCTGACAGAAAATTTCTTCTTGCTCCTACAATTTGTTTATGATGTGTGTCCCCCTTTATGTCTAAGTCATGTCTCATTTAGAGCTTATGTTGGTATATGATATGAAATGCTGGTTTATATTTAGTTTTTTACAGTGTTCCCAACAGATTTTTGTCAAATAGTATGTTCTTATTCCAATAACTGGGACCTCTGTGTTTATCAAATACTAGACTACTGGGTTTATTTGTTTTTGTATATTGTTTGCAACATAAAGAATATATGTTTACAGTACATCTGTTCCACTGATCAACCTATTTCTTAATCAGCACCAAATTACCCTGTAATTACTGCATTGTAGAATAGTTTAATATCTGGTACTTCTAGGTCCCCTTCATTCTCACTTTGAAAACCTTAAAGCACTATGTATAAATGTCAGCTATTATTATTAATGGGACTGAGAACATGAGTGGCTGCTGCACTTCCAGCCTGGTTGAGTTATGGAAATTCAGGGAAGGAAGGAAGGAGGGAGGGAGGGATGGAAGGGAAGGAAGAAAGGGAAGGAAGGAAGGAAGGAAGGAAGGAAGGAAGGAAGGAAGGAAGGAAGGAAGGAAGGAAGGAAGGAAGGAAGGAAGGAAGGGGAGGGAGGGAGGGAGGGAGGGAGGAATAGTTGCTTAGGGAGGTAAATGATTTACCCAGGACCAATATGGAACAGAGATAAGGTCTGAACCTAGATCTTTCTGTTTTAAGAAGGCCTCTATCTACTACACCTGGCCAACTCTAGACAGAGTAAGAGACAAAAGCATCATAGTGGCCACCTAGATGGCGCTGCAGTGGATAGAGTGCCAGGTCTAGAGTTAGGGAGACCTGAGTTCAAATCCAGACTCAGACACTTGTTAGCAGTGGACAAATCACTTAACCTGTTTCCTCATCTGTAACATGGGGGTGATAATAGCACCTACTTCCCAGGATTGTTGTGAGGATAAAATGTAATAATATTTGTAAAGAGCCTGGCAAATAATTAGGCACTAAACAAATGTTAGTATTTTTTTTTAATTTTATTTATTTATTTAATTTTTTACATTCATTTTCACAAATTTTTGGGTTCCAAATTTTCTCCCTATTATCCCCTCCCCCCACCCCAATACCCCAAGCACTCTAATTTTCCCTATCTCCAATCTGCCCTCTCTTCTGTCATCCCTCCCTTCTCTTGTCTCCATCTTCTCTTTTCTCCTGTAGGGCCAGATGACTTTCTATTCCTCATTAACTGTATGTCTTCTTTCCTAGTTGCAACAACAATACTAAACAGTTGTTCCTAAAACTTTGAGTTCCAAATTCTCCCCATCCCTCCCTCCCCACCCATTCCTTTTGCGACGGCAGGCAATTCAATATAGGCCATATCTGTGTAGTTTTACAAATGACCTCCCTGATAGTCGTGTTGTGTAAGACTAACTGGATTACCATCCCTCCTAACCTGCCCCTCATTGTTTCTCTTCTGTCTTTTGATCCTGTCCCTCCCCAAGTGTTGACTTCAAATTGCTCCCTCCTCCCTTTGCCCTCCCTTCCATCATCCCCCCCCTTGCAATAACTCCTTCTCCCCCACTTTCTTATACTGTAAGATAGGTTTTCATACCAAAATGAGTGTGCATTTCACTCTTTCGTTTAGTCAAATGTGATGAGGGTAAACTTCTTGTTGTTTTTTTTTTTTTTCTCAGCTCTCCTCTTTTTCCCTCCACTAAGAAAAACTCCTACCTGCCTCTTAAATGACATATAGTTACCCCCTTCCATTTCCCCCTCTTTCCTCTCACTACATTTCTCTCTCACCATTTACCTTAATTTCTTTTAAGGTATGGTCCCATCCTATTCAGTTCAATCTGTGCTCTCTATCTCTGTATGTGTGTGCATGTGTGTATGTGTGTGCATGCGTGTACATGTGTATGTGTGGTCCCACCAACTACCCAGATACTGAAAAGTTTTAAGAGTTAGAAATATTGTCTTTCCCTGTATGAATGTAAACAGTTCACTTCTGGTAAGTCCCTTAATACTTCTCTTTGCTGTTTACTTTTTCATGCTTCTTCTCATTCTTGTGTTTGAAAGTCAAATTTTCTTTTCAGCTCTGGTCTTTTCATTAAGAATGATTGAAAGTCCTCTGTTTCATTGAAAGACCATATTTTCCCTTGAAGTATTATACTCAGTTTAGCTGGGTAGGTGATTCTTGGTTTCAGTCCTAGTTCCTTTGCCTTCTGGAATATCCTATTCCACGCCCTTCGATCCCTTAATGTAGAAGCTGCTAGATCTTGAGTTATCCTGATTGTATTTCCACAGTACTGGAATTGTTTCTTTCTAGCTGCTTGCAAGATTTTTTCCTTGAGCTGGGAGTTCTGGAATTTGGCCACAATGTTCCTAGGAGTTTCTCTTTTTGGATCTCTTTCAGGTGGTGATCAATGGATTCTTTCAATACTTATTTTGCCCTCTGGTTCTAGAATGTCAGGGCAGTTTTCCTTGATAATTTCATGCAAGATGATGTCTAGGCTCTTTTTCTGATCATGAGTTTCAGGTAGTCCCATAATTTTTAAATTGTCTCTCCTGGATCTATTTTCCAGGTCAGTTGTTTTTCCCATGAGATATTTCACATTCTCTTCCATTTTTTCGTTCTTTTGGTTTTGTTTGGTGATTTCTTGGTTTCTCATAAAGTCATTAGACTCCATCTGTTCCATTCTAATTTTGAGAGAACTATTAAATTCAGTGAGCTTTTGAGCCTCTTTTTCCATTTGGCTCATTCTGCTTTTGAAAGCATTCTTCTCCTCACTGGCTTTTTGAACCTCCTTTTCCAATTGAGTGAGCCTATTTTTCAATGTGTTAATTTCCTCAGCATTTTTTTGGGTCTCCTTTACCAAGGTATTGACCCGTTTTTCATACTTTTCTTGCATCTCTCTCATTTCTCTTCCCAGTTTTTCCTCCACCTGTCTAACTTGCTTTTCAAAATTCTTTTTGAGCTCTTCCAGGGCCTGAGCCCACCTGCCACCCCCCCTGGGGTGTCTGGGGTACTGAGGCCCCGCCCTCCACGTCTTTCCCTGATGGCAAGGATATGTCCTCGTCATCAGATCCGAAGGTCAGGATCATTTGCATTTGTTGGAAAAAACTCTCTATAGTCTTATTTTTCTTCCCTTTTCTAGGCATTTTCCTAGCCAGTTACTTGACTTCTGAGATTCCTTTCCACCCCCGCCTGGATCCGCCCAGCTAGTGCTTGGCCTCTGAGATTTAAATGGGCTTTCCTCCTGCTGGCTGTCAATCAGTGAGCTTTAGTTCAGGTGCTGGGGTGGGGGCAGGGCCGCCTCCCAGGCTCAGTTCCCTCAGGGGCTTTATGTAGAGACTTTCAGGAATGGAGCGGGTGGGGGCAGGGCCGTCTCCCAGGCTCAGCTCCCTCAGGTTTTATGCAGGAACCTTCCGTAGTGAAGATCCTGCCTGCTGCTGGGGGATTCCTGAGTCCCGGGCCACTGCCGCCTCGGCCGCCACCCACACCTCTGCCTCCGCCGCTTCCTGCCCCCATCTCTGCCACCGCTGCTTCCTCCTGAGGGGGCCCGAGACGCTCCGCTCCCCTCCTCCAGCCCGGCCTTCTCTCTCACTGACCTGTAGCTTCTGTGGGCGGAGGGACTTTTCCGGCTGCCAGAGCTTCCGTCTCTGAAGCCTGCTCCGATCAGCTTCTCTGGGGCCGCGGCCAGGGCAGCGCTGGGGGTGGGGTCCACTTTCCGGAGTGCGATGGACCCTGGGGACGGGTCTCCAGGGCTCCCTGGAATGGAAATCTCTTCCACTCCGTTTCTGCACACCTTGTATTGACCCAGAAGTTATGGGGGTCTCTTTTTACATTAATTTTATGGGCTTTGGTTTCGGAGCTCGTAAACTTGCGTCCTTCTACTCCACCATCTTGGCTCCGCCCCCAAATGTTAGTATTTTTAGTGCTTCACAAATTATCGGCACTCAATAAATATTTGTCTTTTGATTTTAAATCAACTCTTCTGCAGGAGAGCCCTATTTAAAAAGAAGAATAAGAAGGAGAAAAGTGAGTGTATTCTATTTCTTTCAGTCTACTACCTAGTCCTGTTTAAGCCTCTCATGATTTCTTTTAGCCTGTGAGCCTATTTTTTAGCCCATCATTTTTTTTTAAATTAAATTTTTTTTCAGTTAACAAACATCCATTTTCTCCTTCCCCTTTCCCTGTCATGGAGTCCACTCCTTTTCAGGACTATTCATTCATTTCCTCTGCCAGCTTAATCAGCAGTGACACTTTGTTTTGGATTCCTTTCTTCTTGTTGCATTCAACATTTTATCCTCCTGGCCCTCAAAGGCTGACCCAGTGCTTTTGAACAAAATACAATGAGAACTCTTCCCTATTAAAGAACATGAAAGAGAATTTTTATGTTCCTGTCAAATTATAACATTATATCCATTAGAATATCAAGGGATTTTCATCCTAAGAAATCTGTAATGGAATTTCTAAAGTGTCTTGTATTGCCCATGAGGAAAAGCACTGAATACACACAAGCCAGTTATAAAAAGTTGAGGGATGGTGTGTATGTGTGTATGTTTACTTATTTGTTTGGTTTTTTAAATATTTCCAGATCAATTCCCTTCTCTATCCGAGTGAACACTTGCTAAAAGTCCAGTCTCCGAGTGCAAATCCTTTCAGTTTCAAAGCTCCCATAGCTCTCTGCTCCTTTGACTCCTTCGACTATCACATGGAAAATGTTGGAATGAGTTGGGTTGGGGTCCAGCAGGATTCGATGCAGGCGGGAGCAAATCTTTAGCTACTGGGTCTGAATGTCAATTCTTTTTATTGTCTGGAGGTCCTGGAGCCACATGTTCTCCTTCTGGAGTTTTAGAACAATTCTGCCATGGGAATCAGTGTTATAGAAACTACACACTAAAATCGTCCAAAGTCCTACACCCCAAACATCCATCAATGCTGTTCTTCTTAATACCACTGAAATGTCATATCCAGAAAGTAAGCAGTTTAGAAAACAAATAAACATCTTTTTTCTTAGAAAATTAAATATTCTCCCTCATGATATTTCTAGGTTCAGCCTTGGCTCTAGGTCAAAGAAGCATTTCCTTGATTATCTATCTGACTTGATAATGGTTGATCTATCTTCAGTCAGTCTAGGGGATGTCTTCTATGGGGTCTCATGACCAAAATGTACCTTTCTGGTCATCTTTGCTTGAGGCTTGGTTTTCCCTTCAGATCTATACTGTTACTTCAGTCATGCGCTGTTGGGGGTAAGTTAGGGAGGAGGATGGGACACAAGACAGATGGTATTTCCCTTCAAATGTAGATGGAAGACACATTAGAGACATCTTTGATAGCCCTGGGGAAGATACAGGAGGCCCTCCTTCTGGCCAGCCAACCTTCTGAATCTTCAGTGATAGTGACCTCTTCTCTTGCCACTCTGATGCTAAGAAGGTAATCTAGAAGGGAGGAAGAGGGAACTCCCTTTAGAACTCTGCTTTTCATTAGAAAAAAAAATTATTCCATCTTTCTTTTCTTCTCCTTAGCCAAAATATATCAACTTTGTCTTCAAGTTCTTATACTCTTGGTTACCCAGCACCTATGCGTTTAGGCCTCCCATCAGCCTCTGCATTTGGACAATCTCCTGAGTAAACACCAAAATGTAAACATTCAGGTGAGTGTGAAGTTGTTCCTGAACAGAACCATCTGTTCTAATGGCCAAGGGAAAAGTACTATGCAAACGTGAAATTATTGTTATGAATATAAGCTGGCCAGAGCAGTAAGTGATGTTATACACACAAACCCTGTGGACATGTATAGGAGCAGAGATGCTTATATGCTACGAGCTTCTGAATTGAACTGAAGGCCTGTGCTCAGTGAGAAACGGCCTGGCAACGAGGGATGGATAGTGAGCCCACCTCAGAATCATGAAGACCTGAGTTCAAATCCTACCTCAGACACATTGGCTGTATGACCTTGGGACAAGGCTCTTGACCTCTCAGTGCTCTCCAACATGCATTGGTAGAATGAGTTGCCTCATCTAGGAATTCCCCGTATCAATAAAATCATGTCACATTCCTATATCTACTGTATTCTATGTCATGATTTAAATGATTTTAAAAGATTTCCCCCTAAAACCTACTCATTTTCCTCTGTTCAAATCTGGCTTTGCCTAGATGTGTGACCCTGGGCAAGTCATTGAACCCTATTTGCTCATATGTTAGATGAGTGGGAGAGGGAAATGGCAAACCATTATCTCTTCCAAGAACATCCCACGTAGGGTCACGGAAGAATTGGATATGACTGAAAAATGACTATATAACAAAAGTAACCTCTATTCAGAGACATAACATAATCAGAGGATGATTGAGATTATATCCTAGGATGCCAACATCTAAGACCATGCTTGTGATGTTCTTAGCTTGATTTCCTCTTCCTTCGAGCTGACCTAGCTCTGAGGCCACCACCCTCAAGGTTCCCTAGAAGTTCTACTGCTCTTCCAAGCCTGTCTTCTACCATCACACTTTCTGCCTTCCAGATTCTAAGCTTAGCTCTTAAAATTTAGTGGAATCAGAGGTCCAGGGCCATTGCCTTTCTCAACTGCATTTACCCTAGAAACACAGATACCTAATCTGCCCCTTCTAATTTAACTGTACAAAAGTTGAGAAAAATCTGAATAATGGTTGACGCAGCACATCATCCTATCAGTAGATAGCATGTATTTCTGTGGTCTCCTAATTAACTTCAGGTACATTACTTGCCCTTAACCTAGAGAGTAATAGTGTTTTACACTCAGCAAAAAGGCAAGTCTCCTGGCACATATAAAGGTAAGGGCAAGATCATGGGAGTCAAAGCACTATGACTCATATTTTATTAATTTTCATTTTCATTCCTTTGTGTGACAATGAGAGAGATGTTTGTATTTAATTTCAGAAGATACTACTATAAATCCCCTCAACGTTTACTCTAACTTCTGATGCCTAATATCTGTCACTGTATACTCTCTGCTGAGGCTATAACAGTGGTCTTCTCTTTGTTTTTAGGTTACTGGGCTGGCTTTTAATCCCTTCAAGCATTTTGATGAGCTGGATATTGTTGGAAGTATTGGAAACGTGTTACTCACATCTAATCATGAATCTCTTCAAATCCAAGACCTGCTGGAAGAGGCAGAGGTACATTTTGAGTGTCAGAGCCCAAGCCATAATAGAAGAGAATGAAAGGACTTAGCCACTGAGAAAAGAAATTGTTTTAATTGAATGCCAGTTAACTTTTTTTGTTGCTTACATTCTTACTATGGAGTCTCTAACAAAAAGATGTAGTCCCTTAGAGCTGGGGGAGAAAACCTTAAGACTCAAAGTCCATCATAACTTTAGATCCTCATCCTATTCCTTGCTGTGAAATCATGTTGGTTTTTGCTTTTACTTTTGTCTTAATTCATGGCTTGTGGTACCTGTATTAGTACCTAACTGGACCTATATGGACAAGCAATACAACAACTCTTGTTCTAGGATGTTTTACTGGATAATAGGACACTCACTCCTTAGGTCTAAATATATTCTGGGTCTTCTAACATTGACATCTGATAAATATTGAAGTGGGAAGTGAAGCAAAGGTTCTTTATTGCCTTTATAAATGCAATTGAAAATGACTCCTCATTTATGAGGAACCTCCAGTCCTGAGGACAATGAATCTTTTCTTATTCTAGATAATACTCTGGAGAGATGGAAGCATAGAAACCTATCCCACCAGCTTTAACATGAGTACAGACTGCTTTGTGATCACAATAAACATTACTTCCCTAGAGGAATCTCTGATAGTCTGGGTAGAGCCTGAAAATTCTCTTTCCATTACACTCTACCTTGGCTTCCAATATCAACCTAATGTTACTCATTTTCATCTCAACATCACCCTCCCAAAGGAACAGATATGGGAGAAAGGTAAAATTCCATCCATTATATTATGCATAGTTCAAGAGTTTCAGAATTAGAAGGAACTTCAGAGGCCATCTATTAAACTGATTGGTATGTCACTAAATCCATAAATTAATTTTGGTAGTATTATCATTTTTATTATATGGAATAGCCTAGCCATTAGTGTGATTGTGTCTCCATTAATTAAAGTCTCCTATTAAAAAAAAAAGCTTTGTAGTTGTATTTAAATAAATCTTACATGCATTTTTGTGGGAGATAAAACACCTAGATATTTACGCATTTCTAGTTAATTTAATGGAATTTCTCTTATAATATTTTCTCCCTGTTTTTTGCTAATACTTATAAAAATATTAATGATTTTTGTAGATTTTTGTTGCATTCTGTTACCATTATGAAGCTATTAATCATCTCATTTAATTTCTTTGCTGATTCATAAGGGTTTTCTGAGTTATCCATCATATCATCTGCATATGTAGACAATTTCTCTTTGCCTGTGTTTTATACTTTTTATTTTATTCTGTCTTATTACTATAACAAACATTTCATTATGTCAAATAATAATAGAGAGGAAAGACCTCTCTTTGCTTCACACATATGCATTGAGGGGCAAATAGTGTTTATTGCAAACAATGTTAGCTCTTGGTTTTACATATATGCTTTTGAGAATATTGAAGAAGAGCTCTTCCATATGAGTGTGTGTTCTACGGTTTTATTATAAATGAGTCAAAGACTTTTTCTGTATCTTTTGAAATAAGTATATGGGTTTTTTTTTGGTTTTTTTTTATATTTATTTATTTAGCTTTTTACATTCATTTTCACAAATTTTTGGGTTCCAAATTTTCTCCCCTTTTCTCCCCTCCCCTCACCCCAATACCCCAAGCAATCTAATTTTCCCTATCTCCAATCTGTCCTCTCTTCTGTCATCCCTCCCTTCCCTTGTCTCCATCTTCTCTTTTCTCCTGTAGGTCCAGATGACTTTCTATTCCTCATTAATTGTATGTCTTCTTTCCTAGTTGCGACAACAATACTAAACAATTGTTCCTAAAACTTTGAGTTCCAAATTCTCCCCATCCCTCCCTCCCCACCCATTCCCTTTGGGACGGCAGGCAATTCATTATAGGCCATATCTGTGTAGCTTTGCAAATGACCTTCCTGATAGTCGTGTTGTGTAAGACTAACTGAATTGCCATCCCTCCTAACCTGCCCCTCATTGTTTCTCTTCTGTCTTTTGATCCTGTCCCTCCCCAAGTGTTGACTTTCAATTACTCCCTCCTCCCTTTGCCCTCCCTTCCATCATCCCCCCCCATATCTCCTTCTCCCCCCCTTTCTTATACTGTAAGATAGGTTTTCATACCAAAATGAGTGTGCATTTCACTCCTTCGTTTAGTCAAATGTGATGAGGGTAAACTTCTTGTTTGTTTGTTTGTTTTTTTTTTCCTCAGCTCTCCTCTTTTTCCCTCCACTAAAAAAATCTCCTACTTGCCTCTTAAATGACATATAGTTACCCCCTTCCATTTCCCCCTCTTTCCTCTCACTACATTTCTCTCTCACCATTTACCTTAATTTCTTTTAAGGTATGGTCCCATCCTATTCAGTTCAATCTGTGCTCTCTGTCTCTGCATGTGAATGCATGTGTGTATGTGTGTGCATGCGTGTACATGTGTATGTGTGGTCCCACCAACTACCCAGATACTGAAAAGTTTTAAGAGTTAGAAATATTGTCTTTCCCTGTATGAATGTAAACAGTTCATTTCTGGTAAGTCCCTTAATACTTCTCTTTGCTGTTTACTTTTTCATGCTTCTTCTCATTCTTGTGTTTGAAAGTCAAATTTTCTTTTCAGCTCTGGTCTTTTCATTAAGAATGATTGAAAGTCCTCTGTTTCATTGAAAGACCATATTTTCCCTTGAAGTATTATACTCAGTTTAGCTGGGTAGGTGATTCTTGGTTTCAGTCCTAGTTCCTTTGCCTTCTGGAATATCCTATTCCACGCCCTTCGATCCCTTAATGTAGAAGCTGCTAGATCTTGAGTTATCCTGATTGTATTTCCACAGTACTGGAATTGTTTCTTTCTAGCTGCTTGCAAGATTTTTTCCTTGAGCTGGGAGTTCTGGAATTTGGCCACAATGTTCCTAGGAGTTTCTCTTTTTGGATCTCTTTCAGGTGGTGATCGATGGAGTCTTTCAATACTTATTTTGCCCTCTGGTCCTAGAATGTCAGGGCAATTTTCCTTGATAATTTCATGCAAGACGATGTCTAGGCTCTTTTTTTGATCATGGCTTTCAGGTAGTCCCATAATTTTTAAATTGTCTCTCCTTGATCTATTTTCCAGGTCAGTTGTTTTTCCCATGAGATATTTCACATTCTCTTCCATTTTTTCATTCTTTTGGTTTTGTTTGGTGATTTCTTGGTTTCTCATAAAGTCATTAGACTCCATCTGTTCCATTCTAATTTTGAGAGAACTATTAAATTCAGTGAGCTTTTGAGCCTCTTTTTCCATTTGGCTCATTCTGCTTTTGAATGCATTCTTCTCCTCATTGGCTTTTTGAACCTCTTTTGCCAATTGAGTGAGCCTATTTTTCAAGGTGTTAATTTCCTCAGCATTTTTTTGGGTCTCCTTTACCAAGATATTGACCTTTTTTTCATACTCTTCTTGCATCTTTGTCATTTCTCTTCCCAGTCTTTCCTCCACCTGTCTAACTTGCTTTTCAAAATCCTTTTTAAGCTCTTCCAAGGCCTGAGCCCACCCAATACCTCCCTGGGGTGTCTGGGGTACTGAGGCCCCACCCTCCACGTCTTTCCCTGATGGGAAAAATACGTTCTCGTCCTCGCCATCAGATCCGAAGGTCGGGATCATTTGCATTTGTTGGAAAAAACTCTCTATAGTCTTATTTTTCTTCCCTTTTCTAGGCATTTTCCTAGCCAGTTACTTGACTTCTGAGATTCCTTTCCACCCCCGCCTGGATCCGCCCAGCTAGTGCTTGGCCTCTGAGATTCAAATGCGCTTTCCGGAGGCAAGCTTTAGTTCTGGCGCAGGGGTGGGGGCAGGGCCGCCTCCTAAGCTGGTCCCTCAGGGGCTTTCTGCAGAGACTTTCAGGAATGGAGCGGGTGGGGGCGGGGTGGGGGGCCCCGCCTCCTATGTTCAGCTCCCTTGGGGGTTTTATTCAGAGGCGTTCAGCAGTAGAGCAGGGTGGGGGCAGGGCCGTCTCCCCGGCTCAGCTCCCTCAGGTTGGAAAGACCTTCAGTATTGAAGATCCTACCTGCTGCTGGGGGATTCCTGAGTCCTGGGCCGCCTCAGCCGCCCGCCCACGCCTCTGCCTCCACCGCTTCCTGCCCCCGTCTCTGCCGCCACCGCTTCCTCCCGAGGGGGCCCGAGTCACGGAGACGCTCCGCTCCCCTCCCCTAGCGCTGCCTTCTTTCTTACTGACCTGTAGCTTCTGTGGGCGGAGGGACCTTCCCGGCTGCCAGAGCTTCCCTCTCTGAAGCCTGCTCGGGTCCGCTTCTCTGGGGCCGCAGCCAGGGGTGGGGGTGGGGTCCGCTTTCCGGAGTGCGATGGACCCCTGGGACGGCTCTCCAGGGTTCAGTGGAACGGAAATCTCTTCCCCTATGTTTATGCACCCCCTGCAGAGATTCAGAATTTATGGGGATCTCCTTTTACCTCAATTCCATGGGTTGTGGGCTCGGAGCTCGTAAATGTGTGTCCTTCTACTCCGCCATCTTGGCTCCGCCCCCCAATAAGTATATGTTTTGTTAATTTTTTTGTTTATATTATACCAATTATTTCCCTAATGTTGTACCATCCTTGCATTCCCAATATGAAACCAACTTTCACATAGTGAATTATTTTCTGAATGTATTGATATAGTCTCCTGTCAAGGATTTATTTACTACATTAATATTCATTAAGAATAATAGCTGACTTCTATATAGTACATATTCTGTGCCACAATTATTCTCTCATTTTGATCCTCACCACCACCTTGGGAGGTAGGTGCTATTAATAACCCTATTTATTAAGTGAGGAAATTGAGATTAACTGAATTGTCCAGGGTCACACAGCTAGTAAATGTCCAAAGCCAGATCTGAACTCATGTTTTCTTAACTCCAGGCCCCGTGCTCTACTGACTATGCCACTCATTGATCTATATTTCTCTTTCCCTGTCTAGTCTCTCCCTAGTTTGCATAAGAGAGCTGTTATTTTTTTCATAAGACGAAACTGATAGTCTCCATTTTTAGGGGTTTTTTTGTTTCATCATTATTAATTATTTCTTAAACATGTAATATAAATCATGTATAAATTCATCTAGTCCAGGGTTTTTAATCTCCTTTTTAATTAATTTGTTGTTTGCTCAATTTCTTTTTCAGAGATTGAGTTATTTAATGTTTCTATTTCTTATTTTGTTGGTTTGGATTTTTTTTTTTGTAAATACTCAATTTCCACCAATCTTAGAAACTAGGAAGACCTGGGTACAAGTCCTTCCTCTGACATATACTGGCTTTGTGACTCTTAATGCCCTGGGCAACTCTCAAAAATTATAGTTTGGAGAGATGGTACCAACCTGCACTGTAAAGGAATTTCCTTCATTTGGGATTTTACGCCAGTGAAATCACAGATCCAACACATCTCTTGATCTCTTTTCTTTTGAAGTTCATATAAGAATGTAGCACCTAGTCATCCCTGCTCCTCCTATGCCTGCACACTTTCCATTTATTTTATTCCATTGACATTAATTTGTGATCTTTCTCTCCAGTAAATATTATTTTCATCCTATCCGTTATTATTCCCCTTTTAATATACTCCAGAAAATATTCCCAAGAACATTAGCTGTCAATGGAAACAGCAAGTTATAATGAGAAGTATCCTGTAAAGCTAGTCTGAGGACCTGAACCTCTCCCTTTATGTCGTTCCTTTTGATATCCTGGTAGACTCCCTTTGAACCTCCTCCTTCAAAACTCTCCAAGCCTTACCCCACCCTGGGTTCTCAACTGCTTTCTCCCCCTAGTGGAAATTAGTAGCAAAACACACAACTTTGTCTGTAGGAAATAGTCTTCGGAAATGTCTAGACCCTACCCCATCAGAGCTCATTACAAGACTTGGCTCATCTTCTCCTACTCTGTAAAGCTGCTTCACAGCGTGGTCATGTCATTCCTTTTCTGCTAATTGCACACAGCCTTGCTCCTCCCTCTCAATGTTCTGTTCTTACCAACCACAAGCTGAAGAAGGAATAGGATGAAACCAACATTTGCTAAGCATCTACTCTGAACATTTGAGCTAAGCACCTTACAAATAGTCTGTTATTGGATGGGGGAAATTAAAAATCTCCCACCTCCCATCTTGAGATCTGAGTGGTTCTTATCTGAGCTTCTCCATCGTAACCCATCCTTTCCCCATCAAAAGCTGTATTATCCCAGCACTTAGAATCCTGAGTCATTTTAAGGAATGAGGTTTTTTTCCCCTGAAATACTATGTCTCTTTTGCCACCCACTTACCTCTTAACTAGTTATGTTAGACCTTTTTTTGCTTTCTTTGAATGTCTCAGATAATAAGCTTTTTGTTTTCTGTGTTTAAAGTAAGTAGCAGGTAGCATGGGGGAGATAGGCTGAGCTGTCAATCATCTTCTGAGTTGGAAGAGGCAGGTCCTTGCTATGGTTAGAGTTTCCCTGGCCTCTCTCTCCAGTCAATGATTTTCTCTTTCCAAGTGTATGGTGGAATGATGTTGGCTGTGTCACCAGGACCAAACCAGCCTCAAATCTGTGGCTCTTAGCTCTGGAAAATAGGATATCTCCTAATAGTATCTTGACAGCTGTTTTGTTTTTTCCTATGCAGATTAGGTATGTCCACTTGGGTCTGTCTAGATACAGTTCAAAGAGAAGCAGAAATAGGCATCTTTAGTATATCCTCCCCTCACTCTTTTCCAGGGAGATTTTGATTCCTGCCAGGAAGGTTGGAGCCAAAGGCTGCTCTCCACAGATAGAGGGGAGATCAGGTTAGAGTTCTCTACTCCCTTAAATATTATTAGTCTAGGAGAAATAATATTTAGGTTCAAGCCACAGCTCCTGATCACTGTCCCTTAATAGGGAAGGAGAACCTCAAGCTCTCTATACAAGACTTGATTTTCTTTT
The DNA here is from genome assembly GCA_023548195.1 of Bettongia penicillata ogilbyi. NCBI lineage: Eukaryota > Metazoa > Chordata > Mammalia > Diprotodontia > Potoroidae > Bettongia > Bettongia penicillata. The sequence continues at coordinate 7,670,674 of JAJHZJ010000527.1, read as the reverse complement.
GACCAAATGTCAGTTCCACAGTGAATACACATAGCAAATAGCAAATCAATAGCAAAAAAGAAATCAGAGAAAGAATACATATGAAAATACATGCCAGACAATACAGATTGAATCAGCTATCCCTCTGGGAGTGAGATAACTCAGTCCCAGATCCCATCCAAAGGGAAATTTCCTGAAGTCTCTAGCATCCCCATCATCTTGATAGAGACTCCCTGCTTCTCTACATGTCATCTTCTTCCCAAAGTTTTTGAGAGTTTTTATGGACCTGAAAAAAGGTTGGAATTATGCATCTTCTGTCTCAAAAATGGAATGCAGAAGAGCCAAGGGCCTCTATTCTTTCCCAATCCCATCAACTCCCTGCTCCCTCTGTCCACATCCCCATAGTAAATCTCTATCAATAAGGAGAGTCCCATACAGTTGGCCCTTTGAGTCAAGGGTTTCATGCAACTCATTACCTGTTCTTTTTGTGAGATGTAGCTTTCTTTTCAAAATTCTACTGTACACAGAATAGTCATTACCGTGGGGCAAAAAAAGAAAAGTGACAAAGTACCTGTACCTTGCTCCCTTCAGAGCAATAGGGTGCTTGCCAACTTGTGGTTTTTAGGGGTATCTGGATTCCAAATTCATTGTCAGGTTTGAAGCAATTCGATTTCAAACCTCTACTTTGCCCTAATTCCTCTACACTATGATTCCCTGAGCCCCCAATCAAAAAAGCTTCTGCTGACCAGATAGTCTTCTGATTCCACACAGGGAATGCTCTGTTCTCTCAAACACTCTCTAACTGTAAACTTTAAGTAGGATACGATGCATAGCTCTGGATTTCTCTTGACCAACAGTCTATCACATTTGGGAGCTTGAGAAGAGACATTTAGAACAAAGTAATTCTTCTCAAGCCCAGAGGGAAGCAACTGGGTTTAAAGTGAAGTAAATGACTCACAATGCATTTAGCCATCTCCAGAGAGAGGAAAATTAAGTTAATTTATCTTCTAAGCCCCAACTGAATCAGCGATAGAGAATTCACTGAGGACATAGCTTTTGCTTGAAACATCGTCACTGCATCTCAGATTAGATTTACTGATCTTTTCTGTAAAAGTTTATTTCTATTTCTTTGATATTTTCACTTAATTCTGATTGTTCTTCTGAGTCATTTTGGAGATTTTTAGTTTATCCATTATCATTTCAGAGATCCTTAGAGAGTTTATTCTATTATCAAAGCACTTCATAACCTAACCTCCTTCGACTTTTCCAATTTTCTTACATCTTACTCCCCACATGTCCTCTTTGATCCAGTGACACTGGCCTCCAGGCTATTCAACCACTAAGACACTCCACCAATTGCCACCATTTCCTCTGGCTGTCCCCATGCCTGTAATGCTCTCTCTCCCTCCATCTCCTTACTTCTCTGGCTTCTTTTAAGTCCCAACTAAAATCCTACTTCTATAGGAAGCCTTCTCAAACTTCTCTTAATTCGAGTACCTTCCTTCTCTCCATTATTTCCCATTTATCCTGTATATAGCTTTCTTTGTATGTATTTATTTGCATGCAGTCTTCCCCATTGAATTGTAAGATCCTTGGTGACAGGGACTGTCTTTTGCCTCATTTTGGATCCCTACCCCTTAGCACAGTCAGTGCCTGTCACATTACAGGCTCTAAAAAAGTGTTTATTGATCATCTTCCTAAGGGAATTTTATGCAATTCTCTTTGCTGCAAAGAACTTGTCCATTGGGAAGGCTCTTTATTTTTTTCATTTTTGTTCATCTTTCCTCCTCAGTTTTTGCCTTTTCATTTAGCTGACTTTCTATGGTACCATGACTGAAATGTGCTTTTCCTCAATCCTTTCCCTCCCAAAAGCTCAGTGATGTTGTTCCCCACTTCCAGTCCTGGAGACCTAGTCTCTTTTCTCTCAGACCACCAAGATTGGATGACATCTTTGTCCCTTAAAGAGTGAGGATGACCACTTGGGACATGGCTGCAAGGAGGCTGCCATAGTTTGGGCCTATTTTAGCTTTACCATTTCCAATCTTCTGGGCTCCAACCCTCTCACTGAATTCTTTGACATTCTTCCACATTCTTGCCCCTTGGCTATCTTCCATACTGGATGCCTTCCCTTTTTTTTCAAGTCTTAGAGCTCATTAAGCTTTTTTTCAAAGCTTAGAGATTCATGAACTGAAACTTGCTCTGAGAACAGGGTCTCCCCTTAGGACATTGCCAAGGTATTACTTCCAAAAGTTAGTGCCTACAGTTACAGCAGCCATGAGGGTTTTCAGGGTTACACCAGGGGTGGAAATACCACAGATGATCCAGAAACAGGTTGATGAGCTTATTTTCAGTAATTTTTTTTTTCTGTAAGACTTACCATGTGGAGGGTTCTTTCACATTTCCTTTCCTGCAATTGCTGAATTTTCTGCATCTCTTTGCCTGTATTATCTGGGGCAAGAAGAAAAATGGTCCCAGATTCCCTCTCTGTCATCTTCCTAGAATTCCCCCAGTTTGACTCATCTTGGGCAACACTGTCCTCCAACTCCATTCTTTTACCTCCCTTATCTTATACTTATGGAGCTGATGCTTTGAACCCAAATCTAATACTTTATATTTATCCTTCTGTCCTGTGAGTAGTTGCTGTACTTCCAGCCTGGGCAAGATAGGGAGATTTAGTCTTCAAACAAATGAAGAACATAAAGGAGAGCGAAGTTGAGTCATAGGATGGTAGAGATGAAAGGAGAGGAAGCATGTATCGTCAGAGTTCTGCATTTGGAATTAAATGGCCTGCATTTGAGTCCCAACTCTGGGCTGTGCCAGTTTCCTTGTCTATAAAATGTTGGGGCTGAACAAGATGGCCCTTAAGATGCTTTCCATTGCTAAAAGTATGATTCTTAAGTAACATCTCCAGTCCAGTTCATTTGTCTGGTATTTGGTGGGACCCAGAATCTTGTACTAGTCCTAACATTAATTTGTTTTGTGTCCCTGTGGCTAGTGTGCTTATGATTTGTTTCTGAAGAGGTAACCAAATCCTGTTCGCTGTTCTAAGATGAGAAGTTTTCATGGGTACTTTCTCCAGAAAGTCTGCAACATGGAGCCGGTACCTACTATATAACAGCTGTGGTGAATGAAAGCAAGAAGGCGCCAAATCAGACATTGCAGAGATTCTCAGTTGCCACAGCTGCCACTCAGTGCTATTTCTGGGACCATCACAACAAAACATGGAAGAGTAATGGCTGTCGAGTAAGAAAGAGAGATTTATTCCAGCCTTTGGGGGATCTCAACTACTTATAAACCCAGTACCACTGACATCTCATTATGCAGAAAGACAAATCCAAGGGCTAGAATGGAGCACAGAAGGAACCTTGGAGGGTCCTGAACAGATAGGATTCAGACTAGCTTGGGGGGATTGGAAGGAAATTAGGAAGTAGCTATTTTGGGGAGCTATTTTCTGTTTCCTTCTTGCCTTTTTAATAGTCACATTTGAGAAATGCTGAATGCAAATGATCATTCTGGATAATGCTCAACGTAACCCCAGCAGGAAGAACACCATTTACACGAGGAAGGCTAAGACCAATATTAGCTGGAAAATGTATGCTATCCCCGGGAACAAGGGTCATTCCAGTTTGAAAAATGTGAATTAAATGAGCTAAGACATGCAAAGTACTATATAAGTGATAGCTGCTACTCCAACTACTACATTTTGGGTAAAGTGAAAGCAAAAAGTATCTCTGCTAAATAAAGTTAGGGAGAGGACTTTAGTAAAAAAAATAATCAGCTCCCCTTTCTGGATAAACTGACCCTCTTGTTTCACTGTCTTCCAAAAAGAATACTATACCTTGTAATAAATATATGGCCTGATTCCATAATTAGGGGAGATCCTCTCTAAATTAACAATACAGAAAGGGTTACCTAAGGCGTGGTACAGTGGCTTCTGAATTCTTTTGATGGCACACCTCATCAGTGTAACATTTTGAGCAGGGACCCCTAACACATATGTATTTACTTATTGGTAAGTCATATATGTATATGTATATACATATATATGTATGTGTGTATATATATGTATATATATATACTGCCATTCCAATTTTTTATAAAACTTGCACTATATATATTATACATTATAAAATCTACACATTTTATGTTATAAAATTTATACAATTCACACATTATAAGATTTACATTAAAATATCAATTAGAAAATGAAATAAAAATGAAATATTTGTTCTTAGGATCCATAGAAAGAAATAAAAGGGAAATAGACAAAGACCTCTGTTCAAATCCTGCCTCTGACACTTACTTCCTGACTGTCTGATCCTGACAAGTCATTTAACCTCAGCCTGCATCAAGCAGCCAGGCCTGCATCTGTGAATGTGATGGGACTAAGGTTATGTAGGAAATGAGTTCCGGCTTGGCTTGCAGTCATCATTACTAAGTGATATGGATTCCCCACCTCCCAACACAAGACTAGTCTGTCGAGGAGGATTGCATATGAGATGCCCAGTCAAACATTGCTTACAGTTCTAAGGGTTCCATTAAAAAGGAACTCCTAAGAACATTTGGGGTGAACAGAAGATTTGCAGAATTTTTCTCTATGGGAACTATCAGAAATTTAAATGTATGTCATTATCAAAGAAAGTAAATCTATGTCATAATGACTGCACTTTTTCTCCTTTAACTGAAGAATACTAGACAGATATTAATAATGTAGATAAATTCTACATAGAATAATCAAATTTTACAACTGGAAAGGACCTTAAAAATTATCTAGTCCAATCTTATGTTTCTTTGCCAGACTTCTGCTGCCTAAAAGGTCATTATTAGAGAGTAAGAAAAAGAGCAGATTTAAGGGAGGCTCATGAGCACTCTGGCTCTCGTGGTTGAAGTAACCATAAATGGCAAATCCAATTCATGAAGCATTCAAGAGAGATGGGTCATGTGAAGCCTCATGGAGGGTGTGCTGAACTGAGAGTCAGGAAACTCTGGCTTTGACAAAGGCATATTTACTTCAAGATATATAAGAACAAATGTATAATTCCCCCAATACCACCTCGGTCTCTGGAGGGAAAAGGGGAAGATTTAAACTTGAAACAGCCCAAGTGGGGCCCAAAACCCACATCAAACTCTTAGGATCATGAAATGTTGGAATCAGAGCTGGAAGAGAATCAAGGGACTATTTAGTCCAAACCTCTCATTTTTCAGAAGAAACTAAAGCCCGTCTGGGTTAAGATCATATCAAGGTTAATAAAGATAATAATGGCTAGTGTTTACATGATGCTTTAGAGTTAACAAAATGCTTTACAAATTTTATAGAATTTGATCCTGGGATTTGATCCAGAATTTGATCCATTTTCCAGATGAAGAAACTGAAGCAAAGATGAAGTGACTTTCCCAGGGTCAGGTAGCTAGTGTCTGAGGCCAGACTGAACCCAGGTCTTCCTGTCACCAGGTCCAATATTCTACTCATTGTGCTTTCAACTGCAGGTAGTAAATGGAAAAGTTGAAGGTGAACACTAGTTCTCTCATTCTAATCCAGTATCCTTTCCACTGTACCACATTTAATTACTTTATGATTCTGAACAAGCCACTGAAATTCTGTAAGCCTCCATTTCTTCATGGGCAAACTCCACAGCATTAGCATAAGGATCAAATGGCATGCGATATGGTTGACTCTCTCAGGGCTCACTGCCCCTTCTAGTTTTTGTGAATGTTTCTTTTCTACTGCCACTGGCTTCAACCCCTACTGGCTGTTTCCTCTGTTTTAGAGAGGGGATAATGAATAGGACACCCAGTCCCATTTAACCATTTGATATTGGATTAGCTTTTACAAAGGGGTGGCATAGCAGATACAGTGCTGGGTCTGGAGTCAAGAAGACTTCTTTATGAGTTCAAATCTGACTTCAGACACTTCCTAGCTGTAACCCTGGGCAAGTTACTAACCCATGTTTGCCTCATCTGTAAAATGAGCTAGAGAAAGAAACGGCGAACCACTCCAGTACCCCAAATGGGGCCATAAAGAGTCAGACACAACTGAAATGGCTTAAGAGCAGCAGCAATAATTTACTTTAAAAAATATATAGTATGAGCAAACATACACACATTTTTCCCAGTACCTCAGGGTCATAATTCTCCTCCCATACATACAGAACATCTCAGTCTCCAGGGGGAAATGGAGAGAAAGGAGGAAGATTTAGATTCAAAACTTAGCTAGCTGATTTCCTACAGGGCATTGGTTCAAGAAAACTCATGTCCAGATTCAGGCACAACTTCCAGATGGATCCTTCCACCGGGCGGGAGGGCCAAAGATTGCTCCTGATTGCTTCTTGCTCCTTGGGGCATCAGCTCTTTGATAGATGAGAAACCCAGAACTCGGGCTTCTCATGTTGCTCTCCTGACCTTTCAAAACTCCCAAGGTCAGAGCCTACCCTCATGTTCCCAGACAATACAAGCAAAGGCATCAGGAAATCCCACGGAAACAAATAAGGCAAAGAAACAGTTTAAGTGGATCAGCCAAAGAGCTTCTTCAACAGGTGTCACTTAGCCTCTTGGAACCAGCTATGGAATGTTCAGCTTCCTCCTGTCTCTCTAAGGCATATCTCTTACATACCAAAAAGATTCTCCTAAAGACAATTTCCCAAAATATCCTCCCCAGGGAGGTAGAATCTGAGGCCCTTTTTGCATGTGCCAGGATCCCATTACAAGGATCAAGTATTAGGCGCAGCTAAGTGGTACAGTGGATAGAGCTCTGGGCCTGGACTCAAGAAGACCTGAGTTCAAATCTAGCCTCAGACACTAGCTGTGTAACCCTGAGCAGGTCACTTAACCCCAGTTTCCCAAGGGAGTAAGGGATTTAGTGTGCTTTGCAAGCCATAACTATAACCATCAGATATAATTATTGTCAATAATAATAAGTAACCCTTCCTGAGGCAAAAATTAAATTCCTTATTTAATATGTGAGAAGCAGCATGGCATAGTAGATAGAGAGTAGTCCTCAAAGGCAAGAAGACCTGAATTCAAGTCCAACCTCTGACACATATTGACTCTAGCACCCTGAGCAAGTCACTTAACTATAGGCGACTCTCTCAAGGCTAGATGTTGTTGGTTGGCTGTGGTCCTTCCGTCTTTGAAGAGGACCAAAATGACGTCATCATTGTAAAGTGAAATTTCAGTGTGTCTGACCGTGGCTGATCAGACCAATACGAGCTTGGAATGCTCTACCACAGGTTGGACACAGAGTTTGTGTGAATATTTGGGGTGCATATCCCCAGTTTGCACATCCTGCATTTACTTTGTGCTGTCTCAATTCTGCTTCTATCAAAGAGCACAGTGCCCTTTCCGATGTGGGCACGCCATGCTGAGCAGTCCTGTACCAATGTCTCCCATGCTGCACAGTCAAATCCAGTGTTCGTGAGAGAGACCTTGACAGTGTCCTCGTATCGTTCCTTCTGGCCACCATGTGATCGCCTGCCCCATCCAAGTTCTCCTTAAGTTCTCATAATTTATGGAGAACTAGACATTGTGGAGAAGTTACCGACCCACATTGGTAGAAGTTTCCTTATCCAACGAAATCACGGATGCGGTCCCTACACCTATACGTTGTCGCGATTGTTCATCCTGCATTCTGGAAGAGGTCCAATGGCATCATGAGGGTGATGTCTTTCATGGTCTCTAAATGCAAAAAACAAAACAAAAAGCCCTCTCATTACGTGCAGGTATAATACCCTGCAGGCCTTCAGCAGCTGCACCCCTGGCATACTTTTCTCCTTGTGTGTGTTTATGCGCCTCTGGGTCTTTCTTGTCTCATTTCAATCCTTTCCTCTGCTTGCAGGTAGGGCCTCAGAGCACCATTACCAAGACCCAGTGCTTCTGCAGCCACCTGCCCTCCATAAGCAGCTCCTTTAAGACCTTGGCTAGGACAGTGAATATCCAAGACACAGTCAGGCTCTTTCATGGGGTGTCTCGCAATCCCGTTGGGGTGTCTTTGCTGGCCAGTCTTTTTGCATTTTATATCATTTGCATTGTATGGGCCTGGAGAAAAGATGGAGAGGACATGAAGAAGGTGACGTATACAGTAAGCTTTGGCAAAATGCTTCTCCCCACCAACCCTGACATACAGTATCAAAGACTAGTGTTCAAATCCTGCCTCATCCAATTACTAGCTGCATGACCACTGCCAAGTCACTTAACCTCTGTCAGCCTCAGTGTCCTCATCTGTAAAATGAAAGCAATAATAGCACCATCTGTAAAGGTTGTTACAAGGATCAAATGAGATATTATTTGTAAATCACTTTGCAAAAACACTTTGTAAGTGCTAGCTGTGTTGCTATTATATTTATTATCTTTGAAAGAATGCCTTTGTCAAATCATACAGTATCAGATCTGGAAGGAACTTTAAAGATCATCTGATTTCTTCTACTCCTTTTACAAGTATGGAAACTGAGGTTCAGAGAGTTGAAGTGACTGCCCCAGATTATAAGCATAGGATGGAAACTAAGGCTTGAACCCTACCTCCAAGCCCAAGGCTCTTGCCATTGTACAGCATGGAAACTGAAGAAGAAGAGGATGTTTTCCTTTATCCTCCCTTTATGACCTCTGCTATCCAAGTGACTTAGGATACAGTTCTTGGGCCATCCCATTCCTCTTTTATACAGGAACTTGCATTTTACCTGACTTTAGTACAGTGGAAACCTAGAGAAGAACTACTAGAAATTGTAGCAGAAATTAAATCCCATTTTGCTTTACTTCATCCAGGGGATCTTAACCTGGGATCCCCAAACCCAAAGCATCCATGGATAGATTTCAGAAAATAGGAGGGTAGGGGGAAGGGGATGGGGGTGTAAATTTGGATGGGAATAAAACTGCACTTTTCTTTTCACAATCCTCAAACTGAAATTTGGGATTTACTTCAATTTAAAAAAAAAAAAATGTTGAGAAGATGTCCCTGGGCTACACCAGACACTCAAATGGGTCTACAACACCAAAAAAAAAAAAAAAAAAAAATTAAAAAAACCTCTATTTTATACAGTATGTCTGACTGAATTTGGAGATAGAAGACTGGAATTAAAATTCTGACTTACCACTTATTAGCTCTGTGACCTTGGGCAAGTCACTTAACTTTTAAAGTCTCAGTTTCCTTGTATGTAAAATATAAATGATAATACTTAATTTTACCAACCTCACAGGGTTGTTGTGAGGAGAGCAGTTTGTAAATCTTAAGATGCCATCAATTTATTCCTATTTATTATTCATTATTGTTCTCATTCATCCAAAGTTGCATATGAAAGGTCATGCATTAGTTTACTTTAAAAAGATACAAATTCTTTTCTAGTATAAACAATTACTACCTGAATTTGTTTTTATCTACTTTTTTCTTTAAAAAAAAAATTCTAAACTTAACAAATGACAAATAAGATGGGCACTTTCTATCTGGTTTTTTTACAGTGGGAAACTGTCCCTAATGTATTTCTCATTCCTTAATTAATATAGAAAGTGACCTATTCATTCCTTGAAACCCTAATAGAGAGGTATGGGTCTAATTGTATATACAAACATGTAGCTTCAGCCTTCATTACTGCTATAGTGACTTAAATAAAGTGTGTGTGCATACATATATATGCACACACATATTACATATATTTACACATCTATGTATAGATGTGTGTACATATGTGTACACACATATAATATATACAGTGGATCCCAAAAGTCTTAATGCAGATTTAAGCTTTAAAAAACTTTTGGATACCCTGTGTATAGTAGGAGTGTGCAAGTGTGTGTGTGTGTGTGTGTGTGTGTGTGTGTGTGTGTGTGATCAGCTATAGATATATAGCTTCCTTATTTCCCAGAACATCTGTCCTACATGATACCATACTTCTGCCCTGAATTTTTATATTGATAACTCTGGGACAATGAGTTTTGCCTATTTCTGTTTTGGGAGAAGGGATGGCTTGTTATTTTACAAGAATACTAGGATATTTTTCTGGTTTTGGTTGCCTTGCAGATGAAAGTCACCATCCTGGCAGATAACTGCCCCGGCTCTCAGTCTCACTACTTTTAGTTCAGGTCTTTACTGGGTATCGTAGAAAGGCAGCTACAACAGCCAAAGTGAGACAAAAGTTCTTCATTCTTATGTGAACTTGCCCACTTTCACCTCCTGACACATCGCGTCCGGACTGCTCCATCTGCCACAAGTCTCTCCTCCCTCCAATCCATCCTTTCAACCACCAAAGTGATTTTCCTAAAAAGCTGATCATCCCATGTCACCCACACAACACCCTCCCCGCCTCACTCAATCAACTCCAGTGGCTCCCTAGCACCTTCAGAATCCTCTTTTTAGCCTTTAAAGCTCTTCGTGACCTGGCCCCACTGCCTTTCTAGTCCTCTAATATTTTATATCTCTCCCCTCTGCCTAGTGACATTGGCCTCCTTACTATTCCTCAAGCAAGATGCTCCATCTCCTAATTCTGGGCATTTTGTCTGGTTGTACCCCATGCCTGGCATGCTCTCCTTCCTCATCTCCAGTTCATAACTTTCTTGAATTTCTTAAATTCCCAGCTAAAATCCCACTTTTTACAGAAGCCTTTCTTTCGCAAACTTGCTTAATTCCAGTGCCTTCCCTCTGTTAATTATTTCCCATTTATCCTGTATATAGCTGGTCCATACATATTTATTGTTTCCTCCTTAGATTATGAGCTCTTCAAGAGCAGGGATACTCTTTTTCTTTTCTAGCACATAGTAGGTGCTTAATAAATGCTTATTATACTTTGACTTATTGACTTCTAATAGTAGTATAGTCCCAGTCCCTCCATCTGCTGGTACCTTCCCCTTTGACCTTACCTGTCTTCTATCTGTATATATCTATCATGTACCTAGTTATGTACATATTATCTCATTAGACTTTGAGCAACTTGAGGTTAGGAAAGGTTTTCCCTTTCTATGTAACCTTAGCTCTTAGCACCACACCTCTCACATAGTAGGTACTTAATACATGTATGTTGAAGGATTGATCTAAAAATAAATCACTTAAGTGACCTATGTCCAGCCTCTAATCTAGATTGTCCTCTCCTAGAACTAAGAATTCAAGGGACTGACACTTCATGTGAAACCTCATATAAACCAAATGAATTACCTAGCTCTACCATTCCGAGGTTCCAATTCATTCCTTAAGCCCAATCTCCAAATGTCAAGTGTTAGAAACTCTGGTGTTCATTTATCTTTGTCCAATTCAAGGTTATTCTCATCCTTTATGGGTCAGAGGGGCGGAGTGATCCTCACCACCTAAGTGACCCCCACAAAGTCCTCTTTGAACAGGGAGCACAAAACGTCTTCCTTCTCACCACCAGATTCCCACTAGGAGAGTTGCATAGCATTCGACTCTGGCATGACAATTCTGGTACCAGCTCATCCTGGTAAGTATTTTCTTTTTATGCTGTGTGCAAACAGCCCCTTGGAGAGGGACCAGCACAATTTTACAATAATTTTTTTTTCATGATGTTACTCTTGAACTGGTAAAATGAGCATCTATTTATAAGGAGAGAAATCACTATTGATCAAGATGCTTTTAGAGCTCCTAAAATCTAAAAATTCCTTCAACCCCTCTCCTAGCACATAGTAAATGCTTAATAAATACCTTTGCAGGTAAGGAGACATAATCACACAAACACTAGAATCTGTAGACAGTGAGATGTACATAACCCAGGACTTTTCCATTGTACAGTTAGAGTAATTGCTAGAAGTTTTTATATGTGGAGAAAGCAACACAAAATATACCTTCTGTTCAGTTGGGGGTGGGGCAGCAGCAATGGCAGAGACCCTGAGATGCCACAAGGCTCTTCTAGGGAAGTTTGGGTAGAAAGGAGGGGAAAGAAGCCGAAGAAAGAAGGTGCCCCCTTGGTGAGGGTTCATCGCATCAAGATGGAGCAGAGGAGAAGTATGAGAGCCCCTTAGTAACCTATTTTAATTATGTGTACTAACTAGGAGCTAAGGCCAGCTATTTCTATGCTGTTGAATTTCAAGTACCATCTAAATTCAGCACCCCGTGACAAAACCCCAGTCACCCAGCCCTAATCATGGCCCTCATGTCAATGCTTCCACAAAACTTTTCCCAGTAGATATTTCCACTAGACTGTATTCTCTTCTTAGTAAAGGACCCCTCTGTGAATGAGAAAAGCTCAGGCCTATGCTGGAGATAAGAATGGCTGCCATTTTTCTTTGGATCAAAAGACAGAGCTAGAAGGCCTCAAAATCATTTAGTCCAACCCTCTCATTTTATAGCCAAATAACTATCCCCCACTTACACAGATAGTTAAGTGTCCAAGCTGAGAGTCAAAACCAGGGCCTCCGACTCCAAATTCAGGGCTGCCTTCTACTGTACTTTTGACTTTGAGTAACAATATCATGACGTGAGCTCATCACTGGATGGGTCAAGGCCACCTCCTTTGCACTCGGCAAACAGTTGACTTGAATTCTAATTATGTGATGCTCTGTTTCATGCCAGGTATGTAAACCAAGTAATTGTCAGTGATTTGACCACAAGTAAGAAATGGCATTTCCTGTGTAATTGTTGGCTGGCTGTTGACCTCAGAGACTGTCGACAGGACCAGGTTTTCACATCAGTCTCAAAGAAAGAACTCTTTTCCTTTAGATATTACTGGCAAATAACAACCCATACTGAATGCTGTCCTGTGTCTCCTGCCATATACCCTTGGGGCCCATCAGGCCTTGCTCCATCCTTGTGGCTGCTGCTAGGATTTCTGCTGTAGTTCCTCGATGTAACGGACATATCATCCTCCTTTTGGTTCACCAGAGCTCTGGGATTTCTCCTGGGATCTCTACAGATGCACTGGACTTATAATGGACTTACATAAAACACAAATACTGTAGACATCTTAAACTCAACATATCCAAAACTGAATTCACAATCTTTCCTCCCAGATGCATCTCTGCCAACTTCCCTATCCCATCCCTTGGTCTCCTCCCTCTTTCTCACCCCCCCCCATATATAAAGTGTTGCCAAGGTCTGTTGCTTTAATCTTTGCAACATCTCTCTAAAGAGACCCCATCTCTACTAACACTGCCACCATAATGGTACCACAGGACCTCATCAAGTCAAGTTTTGACTAAGGCAATAAATAACCTTCTTGTTGGTCTTCCTGCCATGAGTCTTTCTCTACTCCATCTTCCTCCATTCAGCAGCCTCCAGGATAAAATATAAAATTTTGTTTGGGTTTTAAAGGCCTTTCCAGTGTTCTTACACTTGACAACTCTACCTACTCAGCAATCCAGTGACAACTGGCCTCTGCTGTCCCTCAAACAAGACACTCCATCTCCTGACTGCTCATTTTCCCAGGCTGTCCCTCATGTTGGGAATGCTATTCCTCAGTCTGACTTGTGGCTTCCCTGGCTTTCTTCAAATTGCTGATAAAATCCCACCTTCTGTGGGAAGATTTTCCCAATCTGCCTTCACTCAAGCGCCTTCCTCTGTTGATATCTCCAGTGTGTCCTGTCTGTAGGTTGTTGTCTCCCACAGTAGAATGTGGGCTTCTGGAGGGCAGGGACTGTCTTCTGCCTTTCTTTGTATCCCCAGGACTTAACCTCGTGCCTGACATATAGTAGCTGCTTACTAAATGTTTACTGACTAACTGACATGTTCAGAGCCTAAAGTAAATGAAGCTGGGACTAAGACAGTCTGGAAGTATGTGAGGAATTTAGAGTTCTTGCCTCTACTTCCTAGTCCCTTTGTTTTGTAGGATTTTCATGATAATTTGTATTTGTGAGGGAATGTTGAGTAAGTATACCAGGAATAAATAGTCCCTTGTCTTTTCTTGGGTTGTTCAGAAGACAGACAAACAAGAAGGAGGGGTAGGAAATAAGAAATGTGGGTCAGATTAATTCATAATTTTGAACCCAAGTGATTTTTGAGCACAGATAAAAGGATGAAATAATCAAACTCAATTTTATTTTAACTTTTGTTAAGACCTTCCCTTCCCCCTTCCCCACATCTTCTAAACCCCTTATAAAATATGCTATGTGGTGCAGTGGATAGAGTCCTTGGCCAAGAGCCAGAAAGACCCAATTCAAATCTAGCTTCAGGCATTTGATAGCTGTATGACCACAGATAAGTCACTTAACTTCTGTCTGCCTCAGTTTCCTCATTTATAAAATGGGGATAACAAAAGAACTTGCTTCCCAGGGTGGTGAAGATAAAACAAGATAGCATTTATAAAGTGCTTTGCAAACCTTAAAATGCTGGATATAAATGCCAGTTATCATTATTGTATGAAATAGCAGATGCTTTATAGCACTTCAAGGTTCAGACAGTACAGTCCACAGTACTTACAGAAAGCATTATCCCAATTGAGAACAGAGGCCCATAGAGGTTAGATGATTTGTCCTTGGTCATAGAGGTAGAAAGGGTTGGAGATTAAGATTCAACACAGGTCTTTCCTGCCTCCAATTCAGTGCTCAAGAATCTATTCCTAAAAACAAATGAAGGGATAGAGCCTAACAATTTCTCATCTCCTGTTTTCTCTTCTTAGAAATTTGTATTCCTCCATGATTGTAGAAAAATTCACCCAGGAGCACCTGTGGCTGTCAGTGGTGACCTGCAGCCCCTGGAACCAGGTTACAAGGGTCCAGCGACTGTCTTGCTGCATGACCCTTCTTATTTGTAGCATGCTCATCAACATCATGTTCTGGAAGCTAAACAGCACAGAGGAGGATGAGAGCACCCTGCAGGATAGAGATAAATCCAACCAGGACCTTCATTATCTGCTCCCCTCCTTCCCAGAGCCAGGAAGAGAATGGTGGCCTCTTTTCCCTCCTTGCTCGTGTTGACCTGAAAGTTTTGTTAAAGAAAAGGCAACAGGCTAATAAACAAATTGCCCTAAAGATAACAGTTACATAGCACTATGGAGCCAGGATCAAATCTGGCTGTCTGGTACAGAAATATTCTGGTTTAAATACATTTTTGCCTTGAGAAAGGAACTCTCTTAGTTGAACAAATCATAAATTTAGTAAGACAAGACAATTAACGAAGTAGTATCCTTTGAGTTTTATGATCCCACACTGTGTGAACTTCCTCTCTGTAGCATATGTCTCTGTGACATACAATAAGAAAGAAATCCCACCACTCTAGTGGCAGGCCTCCTGTCCTAAACAGATCCTTGACACAGGAAAGGGTACCTTTAACAAATGTTCAGTTGAAATTACAACCCAGGACATCTGTGTTTTTCCTTATCACTAACATGCCAGAAAAGGGTCCCCTAAGGAAATTACTAAGTCAACCCCATTTGCTTCACTGAGACATTCTCTGAGTTTACTTAAGATAATAAAAGAGACTATTAGGTCCAGACTCTTCTTAAGTCAAGCTTTGACCCTTATTAAAGTCCAAAATTTATATTAAATATTATCACTTGGCAGCCTGAGAGTAAAACATTCTAGGAGGGTTTCTCTGCTTTCACCACCTTTCATTTATTAATCAATAAGCTAGTAATAATAGCCAGCATTTGTTTAGAGTTTGACATACCCTGTGAGGTAGGGCTTCTATTACCATCCCATCCATTTTAATAAGGAATCAACTGAGCCTAAAAGAGATTGTGTAGTTTGCCCAGAGTCACAAAGATAGTAAGTGGCTGTGGTAGGATTTGAATCTGTGATTTCCTGACTCCAAGTTCAACTATCCACTCTGGTACCAGCTGAATTAACAGCACCAAGTTCTTTGAGCTCTTAATAGTTTTCTATCTCCAGCCAAACCTACAACAAAGAAAGCTGCTATGTGAGAAGTTTTTAAATTTTCATCTTATTTCTATGTTGACTTAACAAAAAACAAAATAAACATTCATAGAACTATAAACTTCCTGGCATTATGTTCTTCAAGTGTATAGCAAATGTGACATGTCACATTCAAAGGTGCCCTGGCTATCTGGGATTCCTTGTGGTCTCTTCTTTTCCTTGTCTATCTCTAATCCTCCTTTCCCCAACAATAATACAATTGCTAGTACTTATATTAAAGCACTTTACAAATGTTAATTTGTTTGATCTTTACAAAAACCCAGTGTGGTAAGTGCTGTTGTCTCTATTTTCCAAACAGAGGGTGACTTGCTCTGAATCATAGTTAGTAGGGGTCTGAAGCAGGATTGGACTCAGCTCTTCCTGACTGGAGTTCAGCATTTTGTTTAGCACTACCCAGCTTCCTTTCCTCCGCCCTTTCTTTTCCTCGCCCTCCTCCCCAAAGAAATGAAAAGCAAATCCCTTGTAATAAATATGCCTGCTATAGAAGTAATTATGTATAACCTGGAAGGTATGAATGTTTTTATGGTGGTGATATTGTGCATAGTGAGCCTGGGTACTATGTATTCTTTTAGTAGAATCTTTTGCTGTGACCTGGTCTGAATTGCTCATCAGCATTCAAACTGCTTCCATCCTCTTCCCAATTAATCTTATCATTGGGAGAATCTTCCCACTGATTCAGCCACAGGAGAAGATTCCACCTCATTTCATTCCCATTCAGGCATCTTCCACCTCAGGCACATCCTTTGGACCTGTAACTACTCAAAAAATAATTGAGGTAAGTTCTGAGTCACATTATAGATCTCTCCTTTTTAATAATAATAGCCATCCAAGGTGAGGCCATCAGGACTTTGTCCCTGGAGCACTGAAATTTAGAGGGTGAAAAGAATTTGAAATGTTTGCAAAATATTGTACAATTTACATATTTGTTGCATTGTACATTTCAACAGCATTTACATTCCTATATAGCACAAAATCAATTGAGGTTACCATTTAGGTATCAAGAATAATTATTTAAAATAGGAAACCACCAAAACGTAAATTTCCCCACACATCCTATGTCCTTCTCCTCTGGTTGTACTATACATATGACCCATCTTCCCTGGCCCAGCCCAAATCTGCTGCAACCCCTTCCCCTTTCAGGTAGAGGCTTGCCTAGCAATGTTTTCTTGATGTCCTCGGACCTTTCCCCGTAGGGCTAGTACAATTGTCTCCCTTCTTACACAACCAAATTTGTCTTCATTTGTATTATTTTTCCCATCAGGAATTACAAAACTGATTTGAGGGAATATTTTGTGCTGCTTGTCCTGGGTGCCAAAGTTGATTGCTACAGCTCTGTAGCAGATACTTTTGTACGGGTAAAAGAAAACTTCACTGTTACTAAATTGTGTCTAATCAGACTTTCCACTTTCTTCTATTATTTCTGAATTGGCTTGTTGTGGGCAATCAATAACTTGTGATTTCTTGGGGAGCTTGACATTTCATAGGTCATCATTTCTCCTAACAGATGGTCCGAGTATGTAGAAATGATATTGGGTTGTTGTTTTTTTTTAAGTTTTCTAGCAATCCTATCATTCCACTCCTCCTGTAATCATTCTAGGGTACACTCTATGATACAGTCTTCCCCTTTACTTAGTAAACTCCAATGGGTCCCTATGACATCCAGAATAAAATATAAAGCTCTTTGCTTAGCATCTAGTCTGGTGCCCTCCTACGTTTCTGGTCTTATACTTTACTTCCCTTTGCATACTCTGTGATTCAGCAACATTGGCCAGCTTGACATTGCTCAAACATGACATTCCGTCTCCTGTTACCATCCCTAGACACTGGCTGTCCTCCATGCTTGTAATGTTCTCCCTTAATGCCACTACCCCTTGGCTTCCCTGGCTTCCTTCAAGGAAACAAGGCAAGGTGAGACAACAAGCATTTATTAACTGTTTACTCTATGCTGGGCATTGAGCTAAGCACTGAGGATGCAATTAGAAGCAGAAAAAGAAAGCCAGCCTCTGTCTCAAGGAATGTACATTCTAATGGGGAAGGAGCTAAAAGGGAAAATAGCAGGAGGGTACCTGAACTGGGGCATAGTATCCAAGTGCAGAAAATCAGAAGCAAATCAAGCAGGGAAATGGAGATTGGCTGCCTTGGGTCATTCTCCAAAATGGAATCCCTGGGAGAAGCTCATCTATGGGAAAAGGGGGCTGGCATCACAGAGGGAAGGCCCAGCCATAACCTCATCTCTGGAAGATGCTGGAACACCAGCATCTTCCCCCCTGAGATTACCTTCTTTCCATTCTTTAGCCAGTTGTTTACATGCCATCTGCCCTGATAGAATGTGATTTCCATGGGTTCAGAGACCCATTTGGCCTTTCTTTGTATGTCCAGTGCTCAGCTCAGCACCATCACAGAGGAAGTGCTAATAAGTGCCTGCTGACTGACTGGGCTTGTTCCAATTTCTTTGTTGCTGCTTTTAAAGACATTCACAAATCACAGAACAAGGTGACAGCCTTCTGAGGAAATAGGGTATTTACTTATCTGCAGAGATGTTATTTCTACCCCGAATAGAATATAAGCTTCTTGAAGGCAAGAAATTTTCTTGTGTACGTATGTTGTGTGTGTGTGTGTGTGTGTGTGTGATTTTGGTGTTATTTTTTCTCTTCTGTCTCCAACACTTAGCTTAGTGTCTGGCATATAGTAGGTGCTTAATAAATGCATGCTGAATAAACCAATAGATGAATGGAAGCAGCAATGGCATAGAACCCTGGACCCCTGAGTTCATATTTTGCCTCAGATAAGCTCAGACAAGCTCACAAGCAGTGAGCCCTTGGACAAGTCCCCTAACCTCAGTTTCCTCCCTGAGGTCCTTTCCAACTCAATGATAAAGCACCTTTTCCCCTTAACAAAAGACACAGCCCTACTCTTGAGCGTTTCTTCTGACACTTTGGATGTGATGGTTCTTAATTTATGCAAAAAATACAGGCACACTAACTTTTTTTCATCTTGGTTCCACATTCAGGAGTTGAAGGAAATAGTGGGATTTTTGCACATGAAAAATGCATGCTTGCCTTCCCAGTGGGAAGGGCCCAGTGGGAGTTGTGACAGCATTACAGACCTCATCAAGGGGTTGTCCAGCCTCATTAATTCTCATCTAGAAAGGCAAGGAAGTCAATGGCAGCAGACAGGGTCACATCTCAAAAACAGTAAAGTGCTTTTAATGAACTAGCCCCTTTTTTCTCTTTACTCTCCCACTGTTTCCACCACTGATGAAGATAATTTTACCTCTTTCTAGTTTTAACCTCTTTGAGCCCAAATCTCTTGATCAGGAGTGCTAATTAATGAAAAACACTCTGCCACTTTGAACAAGGATTTTTCCAAGGGTACAGTATTGACAATAATTCCACTGAAATATTCCCTGAGGATACTGGAAACCGACTGCCCTGCTTCCTCTCTAGGAAGCAAATGTAACTCCCTGTTCGTTTCTAGAGCCTGTTGAGATCATGCAATAGAAGAAATCAATTCTTGAACCCAAGTTTGTTTCTTACAATAACTCTCTTAGTATATTTCCCATATAAAGTGTTTCTACAAATTAGGCCCTGCAAGGTTCTCAGTTGTTGTCATGCCTTTGCACAAGCTGCCAAGACCAGTGCAGGAAATGCCCTCTTTTAAAATCCCTAGCTTCTTTCAAATACAGACCACAGACCACCTCCTTACATTAGACTTTCCTGATATCCCTATCCCCTAGCTTTGTATCTGTGTTCCCAGTTTCTGGCACATTGTAGGTACTTAATAAATGCTTCAATTGTTCAGTCATATCTGACTTTCTGTGACCCTATTTGGGGTTTTCTTGGCAAAGATAATAGAGTGGTTTGCCATTTCCTGCTCCAGCTTATTTGACAAATGAGGAAACGAAGGGAGACAAAGTTAAATGACTTTCCCATGGTCACACAACTAGTAAATGTCTGGTGGCACAGTGGATAGAGTGCTGGCCCTTGTGTCAGGAGAATCTGAATTCAAATCTGGCCTCAGACACTTACTAGTTGTGTGACCCTGGGCATGTCACTTCACCCTGTTTGCCTCAGTTCCTTATCTGTAAGAGGAGCTGGAGAAGGAAAAGGCAAACCACTCCAGTATCTCTGCCAAGAAAACCCCAAAGAAGTTACAGAGAGTTGAACACAACTGAAATGACTCCATAACAGCAACAAAATACTTATTGATTGACTGGGGAGTTGGGGATGGCGGGGAGTGTAGTTTCTTGGATCATTTTAAACTCTCTGTGTCCATAAGCTCCTTACAGCTGAATGATTTGTAGAGAAGGAAAAAGTATGGTCATATGTAGATGTACGTACAACTCACCAAAGGTACATGGGGAACAACTTAATTGAAACCATTCATCTGTGTTACTAGTCAATCAGCCTTGCTTGAGAACTGTCCCTTGAGAAGCATCCTCACACCCACATGGAATATGCTTTCAGAGGTTCCAGAAAATCTTCACAATTTAAACCATTACCTGCTCAGAGTTCTGGAGAGGCTACAATTCCAGTGCAGCACACTTTTGGCAAACCCCTGCAAAAGACCCCATAACTTCCTGCACTCAGCTAGCCAACTACAAAGCCTCAGGGAGCTCATGGAGACCCAGATTCTTACCATGGCCCAGGGCCCATGCAGGTAAGAGGATCCTTCCTGGCTCTGTTTCCTCCCTTCCTCCTACTGCATCATTAAATGCAAGATTCTTGCCCTCAATTTCTTCTCTGTAGTGATATCACAAGTTTCCCTATGCTGGACTCAGAGGAAGAAAAGTCTACCATCTTGAACTACCTGCCAAAATGGTCTGTTTACGTCTGTTGGCTCCTTCTGGGTGTTACAAGCCTAGTCTCTGCCTTTTTCACAGCTCTTTATAGCCTAAAGCTGAACAAAGATCAAGCGACCAGCTGGGTCATTTCAATGTTACTGTCAGTTCTCCAAAATATCTTCATAATCCAGCCAGTGAAAGTAAGTGGGAGTTTAATAAAAACAAGACTACAACTGAAATAAATTTCTAATTTCAGTGCTATTTCAAACTACCAAGGAGGTATTTTATAAAACTTGTCAAGAAAATAGTAAAAGGCATTTGGCAGAATAAAGGATGAGAACAGAGAAAGTTCTTAACCTCAGTTTTCTTTGTAATCTTGAGTGTTTAATTTTATGAATTTCAAAACACTATTCTGAGAAGGGATACATTGGTTTTACCAGATTGCTAAAGAGAGCCATAACACAAAAACAATTTAAAACCCCTGCTCTGTACACTTAAAGGCAGTGTGGTATAATGGAGAGAAGGCTGACCTTAGAGTTAGGAAGACCTGTATTCAAGGGAAATCATGAAAAAAAAGCAGAAAAATGAAAGAAGCAGAAAATTACTCAACCTAAAAGTGCATACTAACCACTGTTTACTCACTATTTGGTAGTGGTTAGACAAAAAAAGTGGCAGTGGAACAGACTAACTAAGCAAAGGCAAAAGCAATTTAACAAAAAGTAGTTCAGTGTCTGATAAATCCAAGAACACAAATTATAAGGGAAAGAGCTCTTGGGTTACAAGAACCACTGGGAAAACTGGGAACCAGTTTGGCATAAATTCGGTTTAGAGAAGCATCTTATACTACAATAATACTCCAAATAGACACTTGACTTGAATACTAAAAGTTAACATTAAAGAAAATAGAAGAAAGTACCTTCATAATCATAGATGGGGGAGAAATGTTAGCCAAACAGGGAATAGAGGTAAGAATCAAAAACAATTGAATTAAGAAATTTTTACACTAACAAAATCATTGCAGATAGACAAAAAATCTTTTTATCATCACTTTCACTGACAAAAGTTTGATATCTAAGTTATACAGGAGACTGATACAAATCTATAAGCCATTCTCTATAAGGTAAGTTATCAAAGGATATGAATAGTTTCCACAAGAGAATTACAAATTATCAATTTGATATGAAAACATGCTCCAAATCACTATTAATAAGATAAATGCAAATTGAGACAACACTGTTTCACCTCACATCTTACAAAGATCCTTTTAAAGACCTGTTTTTAAAAGTACCAGCCATTGATAGAAAGGATTTAGAGACAACTGACCTCAAAGTCAAGTCAACAAATATTTATTACACATCTACTATATGACAGGCACTGTGTTAAGCACTGAGGATAAAAACAAAGTGTGAAAAAATAGTCCATGTCCTCAAGGAGCTCACAGTTAAATGAGGGAGACACTGTGCAAACAACCTGGGTTCCAGTCCTGACTGATATATATTGGTTGTGTGACTCTGAACAAGTCATTTAGATTCTTATAGCTTTAGACAATGAGATTATAAGTTGTAGGGAAGGTGTCTATTTGCATTGGTAGGAATTTCCTCACCAGGATTTCTGTATACCAGTGAAACCACAGACAGATTTACTATTCCAATCATTGACAAAACTGTTAAATATCACAATTCTACAGGCCTATGCCTCCAAAGTGCCTGGTTATTCACTATAGTAGCTCAATTAACACTGGCATTTGAAGGGGGAGGAAAACTGCCAAAAATGCAGATGTGGCGGACCAATTAAACTTTAGGTTTCTCATCTTGCCAAATGATTTTCCCCTCCATGTTCAGTATCTAAACCTGGGTTCTAGTCCTAATTCTTTATCTAACCAACTGCGTAAGCTTGGAAACATCATCTACACCTATCATGGACCTCAGTTTCCTCACCTATTCACTGAGAGAGCAAAACTAGATGATTTCTAAGTTACCTTCTAATTCTAGGAGTAAAAAATGTTCTATTCCATACTGGATTTTTAATACTTGACTTTTTTTTAAAAAAAATTCATTAACAGAGTCCCTCCAAAGGTAGATGAGGGAATGAGGTCAAGCAACTTCTACAAGTCATCACAAACTGCCCACACTTCCCTTCCAATATCACAAGATCTTCTATTCATCATGCTCTAGGGTTGCTCATAAAGTAGTGTGTAAGATAATATTCACTTTACTCAATTTCATTGGATACACCTAAATATTTCTGACATTAGTAGTGCTGGACTTTATACTGGTAATTTTACAAAGAGAATGATGAAATCAGACAGTTCTAAGTTTGATACCACTGAGTTTGACATAACTAAGATAATGGTATTGAAATCCATTCATTCTAATTTTAGCCAAAAATCCCACCTCCTGCCCCCTCTTGGATTCTGTAATACCCGTTCAACGAGCAATCTCTTATTGTCTTGTGTAGATGATGATATTCACACTGTTCTTTTCTCTGCTGCTGACAAGGATATCATGGCGCAAGGAAGAAAAGGAACTGCAGATGAGGAGGATCTTGACTCTCCTGGGTAATTCCTTCAAGTCCTAACTCGTACTGTTTTCCTGAGCTTTAGGGTCTTCCTTCTCAGATGACATCCCCCTCCCCCAATTTGTCCTGTATATATCCTGTTTGTACATGGTTGTATGTTGTCTCCCCATTAGACCACGGGCAGAGGGCAGAGTCTTTCACCCTTCTTTGTATCCCCAAAGCTTAGTACAGTGTTTGATATATGTTGTAGTTTGGCAATTTTCAGTCGCGTCCAATTCCTTATGACCCCCATTTGGGGTTTTCTTGACAAAGATACTGGAGTGGTTTGCCATTTCTTCCTTGAGCTCATTTTGCAAAAGAGAAAACTGAGGCAAGTAAGGTTAAGTACCTTGCCCAGGGTCACACAGCTACTAAGTGTCTGAGGCTAGATTTGATCTTAGGAAGATGAGTCTTCTTGGGTCCAGGTCCAGTGCTCTATGCACTATGGCACTACCTGGCTGCTCCTGCTTCTTATCTATTGGTGCCTAATAAATGCTTATAGACTAACTGACTTCCAGTTGTACTATGCTAGTATGATCAATTACAATCTAGGCAGGACACACTGAATTCCGATAAGGAGACCTCTAGTATGCCTAATTGAATCAAACCAATTTTCATTTTGTCATTATGCCCCAGTACCTAGCAAGGTACCTCCAACCTAGCAGACATTTAATAAATGCATACTGTGTTGGTGGGTTGGGTTCATACATTTCCAGATCCTGGCTCTCTGGTCTAGTCTTCCTCTGTCCAGGGCTAAATTGGTCAAGTATTTCACCAAAGCATAGTGTTTCTTTTGCTCTCCTCTATTTTTGTTTTGTTTTTGACAGCAAAATGCCCCTCCTTGTCATCACCTGGTTTAAGAGATGAGAACAACCCCATCTACAGGGTCCCTCCTCTGAAGAGCCCAGTTAAAGCTCCAGAAAAAACCATGAAAGAGAAACAACTGTTCCAACTGGTGAAAGAAATTTTTGGTATGAAAAAGAACATAACAGCATGTTGAGTCAGCAACCTGCTTCCAGAGCAAATAGAAGAAATTCAGGGGAAGAGAAGGCACTTGCGCATTGAGAATTTATTTCTGGGTTTTAGAGAGCAGTGTAGTCAAATGGAGAGACTTAAGAAAGAATCAAGGAGGGGACCCAGCTCTGCTAATTTCTTGGACAAAAACTTAATTTCTCTGTGACTCATTTTCCCTATGTCAATAACAGAAATAATGATAAGTCCTACTCATCTCAGAGTTGCTAGGAGGAAAAATGAATTACTTATAAAAACACTTAGAAAAGTTTCTTTTTAAAAAAAAAAGACATGGCATTATGTAAATGATTTCTTTCCACTGTTATCAACACAGCTGAAAACACATCCCATGATTTTGAAAGACAGGTGCTACTGTACTTTGTGAACACAGACATTATACATACATGCATCTATCATATATAGCATCGTAACAAACTCAACAATGGTGCTGATGTGTGTGAAATGGGGTACGTTTTACCTCCTCTGGGAGAAAAATAATGTCTAGTGAAAAATAGGAAAATAGACAGGGGGAAAATCCTAGCAAGGAATTTCAATTTCTTGGAGGAAGTATAGCTTGCTAATTTGCTAAGAAAACAAGTCCTCTATTTATTATATCATTGCTGCCTCTTAATTACTCATCTGATTTCTCTGTCCAACAGTACAAATCCTCTTCCTTGTAATGTTGATGATTTCCACTCGTTCAGAAAGGAGTCTCAACAGGTTCTACCTCAATCAAGCCATCCACAAGAAAATTAATAACCACTTTGAAGAGATCAAGCATATTGAAGACTTCTACCAATGGACTAGCAGCACCTTTATTCCTAACCTGTATGGGGAATACAGAAGTAAGAGTCACATGGTGGGCACCATGAACTCTGTATGCCCAGCATCTAGCATGGTACCTGGCACATGGCAGGTGCTGAATACTGAGTGATTAACTGATATTAGTTCTTATAGTTTCCCCACAATACTTTTTTTCCTTTTAATGTTTATTGGCAATTTTTGGTTTTGTTTCATCTTCATTTCTAGCTATTCTTCCCTTCTTCACTCAGAAAACCATTATATGTGTGTGTGTGTGTGTGCGCGCATGTGTGTATACACACACACAAAGGATAAAAAGAGAGAGAGAAAAGGGGTATGGGGAGGA
The DNA here is from genome assembly GCA_023548195.1 of Bettongia penicillata ogilbyi. NCBI lineage: Eukaryota > Metazoa > Chordata > Mammalia > Diprotodontia > Potoroidae > Bettongia > Bettongia penicillata. Next base: position 7,645,403 of record JAJHZJ010000527.1, on the reverse strand, counting down.
AGCAGTTCACCAAAACTCAGACATACGATGTCTGACACTGTGTGATGTGCCATATTGTCTCCCATGTCTGCAAAGGAAAGAGATACATTTTCTCCACTCTTTCTAGGGGCCAAGTTTGATGATAATTACACAGTTTTCAATTTTGTCTCATGTTCTTCACACACACACACTGGTGTGGTTGTAGTCATTTTGTATATTGTTTTCCTGACTGATTACTTTCCTTTGTAACAGTTCACATATCTCCTGAGCTTCTCTGTATTCTTCACGAGTCATCATTCCTTATAGAATAATAATGTTCCATTATGTTCATATTCCATAATTTGTTTAACCATTCCCCAGTTAAAGGCCATTTACTTTGTTTCCAGTTTTTACTAGAATAAACATGGCTATATTTTGGTGTATAAATAGAACCTTCCCCCTTTGACCTCCTTGAGGTATATGCCTGGCAGGAAATCTCTGGCAAAGAGCATGAGGATTTTAGTCACTTTCTTAAAACAATTTCAAACTGCTTTCTAGAATGGTTGTACCAATTTATAAATCTACCAATAATGTACCAATAATGCTTGTCTTTTTACAACTCCTCCAACATTTATTATTCCCATTTTTGTCAACATGATGGGTGTAAAGTAAAACTTCACACCTCTTTTGATTTGCATTTCTTATTATTACAGCGATTATTATACTATGCTTATATTATTATCCTAGTACAATTATACATTATTGTGTATTGGATAAACCATGCATTTTAAAAAATAGTTTGCAATTCCTTTGAGGACAGTGTGTTCATATCCCTTTACCACTTATCCATTGGGGAGTGTCTCTTGGTTATATAGTTTAATTTATTAGTACCTTTAATATTCATATCAAATGTCCATTTTTTCTTATTGTGCTATATGGTATGAGATATTAGTCTATAACCAATTTTTATCTGAACTACTTTCCAGTTTTTCCAGCGGTTCTTGGCAAAAGAAGAGTTCTTTTACAAGTAATTTATATACTAATTTATGGAATACCACCCACAACATTGTTGTAGTTGAAGTTGTTAAAGGTCAGCTATTTTTTTAGTTTTTGCTGAAGTCATTAGAGTGTCAAGATTTTGTCCCAGGTTTCCTTCAGTTTAGCGAACTTGTTATAGCTATAATTTAAGGCCATATCTTCTGCTATGGATATCTACTAAGATGGTAGACAGATCTATAATTGTAACCTTTGATATACTGTAATCCAACAAATCAGGGCAGGTAGGTGGATAGTGGATAGAGCACTGGACTTGGAATCAGGAAGACTCATCTTCCTGAGTTCAAATCTGACCTCAGACACTTCCTTGCTGTGTGACCCAGGGCAAGTCACAAACCCTGTTTATCTCAGATTCCTCATCTGTAAAATGATCTGGAGAAGGAAATGGCAAACCACTCCAGTATCTTTGCCAAGAAAACCCAAAATGGAGTCTCAAAGAGTCAAACACAACTGAACAACAATCCAACAAATATTTATTAAGCTATGTGCCAAGCACTATTTCTTGTGAGCCATCCCTTAACCATCTCTTTTGTAATCTAAACAACCAATTTACTTTTATTCTGAACTAAGTATAACCATCAACAAAAAAAATCAAACCTGGAATAAAAATGATAATCTAAAATGGCATCATTTATAATGTTTTTTAAATGTGTAATTTTAACAATGTAACAATAAAAACATCCTATGTTTTTGTCACTGTTAATTTGTTACATACTTGGAGCCACTGGTGTTCTTCACTCTATATCACTTTTTCTGTCTTTTCACATTTCTTTTTCTTCATAATTTGCCATTATGGTGCAATATTTGGTCACATTCACATATTAAGATATTTTTCAATTTTTGGACACATGGGTTGTTGTTTTATGCTATTACAAATAAAGTCATAATTTTTGTATAAATTTCTTAATAGAATTTTAATGAAATCTTTAAGGGTATTAGTGGAGCAAGTCCCATTACTTTAGGTTTTCCAGTAAACTGTCTAGTGATATCTTCTCTCACTTAACTAGGTGATTTAATGATTGTTTTTTCTCTCTAGAGGCTTTATTGCTGAAGGAAATTCCTTCCTTATAGGCAGTGTCCAAATTCGCCAGATCCGTATTCCTGATACTGTATCCTTTCCAAATAGAATTTCTCCTAGTGAACAAGCCCTATTATCAGCATCATCAGGATGATCAAAAGAATTATGGAGTTAATTGGGCCCCCCCTGATGTGAACAGTACAAACCAAGACAGCATTTGGTGTTATCAGAGTGAGGAAGCCTTGGGTGGATACCCCATCCAAGGACAATTTGCAGTCTACTCAGGAGGAGGCTATGTTGCTGTCCTTGGGAACAGCTCTGATGATGCTAACAGGTGAGCAAAAGGCTCTGGGATGTGACTTTCTATCCATTCTTGAGGTTAGGCCATCAAAATATACTATAAAGTCAGGTTGACAGATACCACATCTATTTACTGTGTGTTTCAGAGGCCATTCTTCTTTTTAGGGGGAATCTGCCATTTGGATACAAAAGTTTTGTTTCAATCTACAGGTACATTTTAGTTTGGACAAAAATTCATTCCATCACTGTTCTGGTAAGATACTTTCTTTTTCACCCCCAGGCACAACAGTGCTCAAGTATAACTCAAATTTGGCCAAACTCTGTTGTGTCACTTGAGCAAGACTTTCTTCATGAGCAATGTTTACTCCAAAACTACATGCTAAAATCAGAAACCCAAGAAATAGTTTAGTGTGCATCTATTGCAGGCTTCATTCACTATGTGAAAAGATACTAGATTTGTCATCAGAGGAGCTTGGTTCAAATTCTGCCTCTGACACGTCACTTACTGTGTGACCTTAAGCTCTCTAGTCTGTTTCTTCATCTACAAAACAAGGGAGTTGCATGAGATGACTCTTGAAGGTCCATTCCCTCTATGAAATTACTAATGCCATGACTTTTCCCTTTTACCTCCCCTTCTCCTAGAATTCTTCAGCAGCTGAAGCAGAGCCACTGGCTAGACAGACACACCAAAAGCCTCTTTGTGGCATTTGTTGTCTATAATGCTAATGTGAACCTCTTCTGTGTGGTGACCTTGATCCTTGAGTCCAATGGCGTGGGTAAGAACACCTCTACTCCCCCAGCATTTCCACAGCCCCTAATGGGTAAGGGCAGGATTGGAGGGGGTGCTTTACTTTATTTTTTGTCATTCTAAATAAAGAGTATTTCTCTTATTGAAAACATTTTAATTTCAAAACCCTCTTTGAGAACAGGGCTTCAAGCTTGTACAAATCGGAGACTTCTTGGTAGCAGGCCCACTTAAGTATCACCTCTTTCTGCCTTTTCGAGGGCCCACTTGCTCCCTTCCTTTTTGATCAAGGTTTCTTTTTTTTTCTTTTTCATCATTCAGTGTGGTTTATTAATTTTCTCTAATGCTCATTCCAATCTCTTCTCCTTAAGCTGGGGCTAAAAGTTTTGTTTAGGGTGGAAAAGGTTCAGGGACACACTATAAAAAACAGGTCAGGGAGGCAGCACAGTAGGGAAACAAATGCACACCCTAAACCATATTATACAGGTCGACTATGGACAATTTCTACATGGAAAACATTTACTTGGCAAAATCTTTTCCAAATCTATCTTGTGAGGGAAAATCAGAGGAAATACTGGAAAATGCTTCATTACTAAAAGGAGAAAGATGATAAATATTTTGGTGCAGATTTTGAAAATCACTTTTACCACAAGTCTCCCTTCCTTCAGGCAACCTTCTCAGATTCAGTTGCCTTAGCCTCTCTAATTACTAAGATAGTACTTGACATCATTCTGACAAAGAGAGACCTTAACACTTTTTTAAAGTGAACACAAAAGCTGATTAGGAATCAGGAAAACTTGTCCAGATTAGGTTGCAGATCCTGATTGTAGTGTACATATATATTATATTAAAAATTACCCAAAATGATTAAACACTAAAAAGCAACTCAGTTATTTTAACATGACCTTTAAACTAAGTACCCCAATATATACGGTAATGTGCTCGTGATTGTGCTGTCATTTTTCCTAAAGTCAAATGTCACTGTAATGATATAACCCACGTTTTCTGAAGGGGCTATGCTTCAGAAGCTGTGACTGAACAAGATTTGAAGAGAGGGCTTTTGGGGAGGTGGTTTGGCCACCTAAGACCAGTGAAATTCTCATGCTTTTATGGTCCTCTGTGCTTAAAGGCACCCCAATTCCATAGTCTCCAAAGGACTAGGTGGAAGTTTCAGAGGTGGACTTTAGCTCAATGTAAAGAAATTTCCTAATAATTAGTGAGCTATATTCAAAAGGGGAAGTAGTAGTTCCCCATCAGTGGAAGTCTTCAAGCAGAGGCAGCATGATCCTTCCTCAGGGAGGCTATAGAAAGGATTTCTATTCAGATAGAAATTGGACTAGATGACCCTAGAGGTCTCTTCCAATTCAGATTCTGTAAGGAAGATGATGCTGGACAAATGTTTTTATGAAGATTGATTTTCCTGCAATGGTCCGTCTTCAAGAATACTTAATTCTGAAGAAAGTAGAGCAGGTCACACATGTGCCACATCTGGCAGCTTCTACTCTTATCTTCTTGGTTTCCTTCTTGGACTTTTGCTTTGAGAAGCAGCCCCCTTTGGCTTCTTGGTTATCTCAAACTTTCTTGGCTCAAAATGCCCCCCTTCCTCCTCAAGAGACTTCAAAATGGGGAAGATTATGGTCAATACATAGATAAGCTGGAAGACAGACCCCCAAAACAGTTCATAATGAAGAAGATTCTCTAGGAAAGTAGGCTCTGGGACCTCAGGGTTCCAGAGAATTTCAGTCAGCAGCCATGCCCAGGGCAGTTCCTGGTCTCCATTTATACCACTCAAGAAGTTATAGAGCCTAAATCCCAACCTCTGATCAAAGTTTCTTCCTGCAGAATGAGAACAGTCTCAAAGCTTCCTGTCAGCCCTCCTATCCTGACACAGGGACACAAATCTTAACATTTTCTAAAGGTTTTGTTGTTCGTGTCTGATTCTTTGTGACACCATTTGGGGTTTTCTTGACAAAGATAGTGGGGTGGTTGCCCATTTCCTTCTCCAATTCATTTTACAGATGAGGAAACTGAGGCAAACGGGGTGAAGTAACTTGCCCACGGTTACTCAGCTACCAAGTCTGAAGCCAGATTTGAACTCAGAAAGATGAGACTTCCTGACTTCAGGTCCAGCTCTCTGTACACTATAGTGCCACAGAACTGCCCCAAAGGTTTTTATTCCTAGTAAAGCAAAAACAAACAGAAATCCCACATTGGGAGGATGGGGAAGATGTTAAAAATAACATTGTTAGTAAACTTACGAAGTCACCAAAAGTTTTCAAATTCTTACTATAATGCTTATCTTATGGGTTATAAGGCTGGACCTGGGGTCAGAGAAACTTAGATTTAAATCCCAAATCAGATACTTAGTAAATTGTGACCATGGGCAAATAACATAACCTCTTACAGGTTCCCCCACCCACCCCACTCTGTTTAGGACCTCAGTTTACTCCTGTTCCTCCCAGTGCCTTCCCCCAAAACTATCATCTTATTTCTGTCTACTCATCTATAATAGACATAGACTGGGGCAGCTAGGTGGTGCAGTGGATAGAACACCACTGCAGGAGTCAGGAGGACCTGAGTTCAAATCTCACCTCAGACACTTGCATTCACTAGCTGTGTGACCTTGGGAAAGTCACTTAACCCCACTTGCCTCATCCTGGGTCATCTCCAGTCATCCTGATAAATATCTGGTCACTGGATTCAGATGGCTCTGGAGGAGAAGTGAAGCTAGTGACCTGCACAGCCCTCCCTCACTCAAAACAAAATCAAGTGCAAGTCATGTCATCATTTCTCTGAAGGCACAGTCTTCTTCAGCAATGAAGGATGAACACACATATCTACAAACAGACACAGACTATAATAGCGTCTCCCTCAGCTCAAAAAGTCCTTGAAGCCAAGGACCATTTTGCTTTTGTCTCTGCGTCCCCACAGCCTAACACAGTGTCTGGATCATAGTTAAGTGCTTATTAAATGCTTTTTGCTTGGCTCAAAATGGGAATACTACTTCTACTACACCTCTTATAGGGTAGTTTTAAGGAAGCATTTTGTAAACCTTCAAGAACCATATAAATGCAAGTTTTCATTGAAATATAAAAATAACTTGGTTTGATCTTTCTTACCTCTGTCAGTAAGTTTCCTGTATTCTCTTGAGTCAACCGTCTCTAAACCCTTCTACCCTCTCTTTGTACTGGGACCTTTAGGTAACTCCAATCTTTACTAAAATCGATGATCCATCATAGCCTGTACCCCATTGTCCCTAATAGAGATTGTGGGGGGTAAGGAAAGTGGGGGAGTATGTCTATAGACACATGAAAAGCTCATGTAAGAGTCATCAACATCTCACAGGCAATTTCAAGCCATACCCAGTATCTTCCAACTTCATGTAGGAAAATCTGCTTAGGTCGTTTCTGCCACAGTCCTGTTCCCAGAACTTGTATATTGCATATGTAACACACCTCAGTGTTAGGAGGTTCCACTTTTCACTTTCATTAGAAACAACTGAGATTTCACTGCTACTTAAGAAAATACCAGTCATCTCAGGTCAATAGATAACGGCACCAAATCAACCAGCAAGAATTTATTGGCTATTATAAGGCAGGCACTTGGGAATTAAACCAAGATTTTGTACAACATCCCTTCTTGAGAACGTACTGTAAAATTCAGGTTGACTCCAAAAACTCAAGCCTAAAACATTAGAATTTATCTGCATCCTTTGTGGACTTTTTTTCTTAGACTGTTATCATCTCTCATGATACAAGTTCCACATGCTTATTATTCATTATATAAAGTAGGATTTCCTTTGGTTGCTCCTAAAACATACTTCTTAGTGTTTGAAGAGGCAGCCACTGATGCCAGCATTATAGGATTTGGTGAGTGTTCACAAGTCCTTTCATGATTTTATAATCCTCAGTCTCATCCCCACTCTTGTAGACTGAAGAATTTTAATATTTTTAGACTAACCTCATATGGAAATAAGTTTTCAGAAGTTTTTTATTGAGATAGCAACATCTTGAATTCTTATACACTACTTTTGTTATAGCACAAAATAAAAGTGGACAACTATACACTCATTTACCTTTACATAGTTTTATTAGAATCTTTTCCTAGGGAGCAAAAAATATATTTTAATTCTTTAAAACATTTCAAACATATACAAGTTTCACTTTTTACACATCAGTCTTTCCACACTTCTATTAACCATCCTGCCCTTTCTATTTTCTCTTACACTTCACACTTCAGCATGAGTCAAAAATATTTTTTCCTGCCCTATTTTCTTTTGTAATTTACACAGCTTCCATCTTTCTTTCTACTTAGGAAGGGTTCATTGACTCATTTTCCTTAATAGCTGTGATTGATTCCCATGTGCAATGATTAGAGAAAACAACTCACTGAATGAATACTAGGAACCTTTTTTTTTACTTGTTCCTCCTTCTCTATGTTTACACTTTCTCCCCTTCTTTTTAAAGTCATTTATTCCTCTACTCTTAGGACCACACATGTTTATTTTACAAAAGTAGGGAGTGAGCAGGGTGAGCTCATCAAACTTGGGCCTGAAGGAAGCAGCAAGGGTTGGCAAGGGGACCATCTGAATAGCTGGGAGTCCAGTGGGGAAAGCTGGACTCTTCTCCTAAAACTTTCTGCAAAATTCTTTCTAGGAGCTTTCTTCAGTTCAAAGTGAACAGCTTACAGATCATTCAGACACGCAGAAGTTTCATCTGGTTCATCGCCTCAAAAGTTATCTACTTTCTACTACTCTTTTATCACCTCTTCACACAGGTAAAGCTGGGATTGATCTGCTCTAGAGTACAGGGGCTCCTGAAGGTCAGTCACTTAACAATATTGGCATAAAGTAAGTGTTCTCTACTTGTGCTTCTAGACATGACACTTGTGATTCCTCTCCGCAGTGAAAGGACTTTGCCAAGACTACACTGAGAGCTAATTCAATTCTCTGACTGGTATGCTACTTATAGAAAGTGGTGTTTTCCCTGTGAGGGGAAATGAGACGATAGAGAATATATTGGATCATAAATCAACTTAAAACTTTCTGGAAATTCATAATAAGGCATAATTTTTAAAACTTTTTCCAAATAATTATTTTAAAATCTAATCAAGTTTTTGGTTCTCCAAAAAGAGGTTGTTCAAATTCAAGTTTCTTACTCATTTAGAATCAGTTCTAAATGGCTACAGAACAGAGCAAGAATAAAATCACGTTACACTTCATTCGTTACTAGAGCAAGATCTTCTAAGAGTAAACTATGTAAACTTCGTCATGAGTGTAGTAACCACCATGCCAATATTTAGGGGAACCAGATGAAACAACAAAGATGGGAATACTTCACCAAGAAAAGCAATGCCCTAGACACAAGCATCATCCTCCTCACCTTTGCAATGCTGGTGCTTCAGGTGAAGTGCTTTTTCCTGCACAGAAGAGATATGGAGCAATACCGTCAGAATAAAAGCAGGTGAGCAAGCTGTCCCTGGCATAAGAGCTGCCAGAACACAGGGTGCCCAGGCTTCTGTCTCAGCTGACCACAAAGATTAGCAGCCTCTGCAGGAGAGCTTTCTCTTTGGGAAAGCAAACGGAGCAAAACTTCTTCCTTCCTCTCCAGCCTCCCATATATTTCTATGCTATCACATCTCAAAACTAAATTTGGGCAATGTTCCCAATCAACAATTAGAAAATGACAGTATTGCTTACACTCCTTGCCATGCCATTGTTTGAATGCTCCTTTCTGCCTTTATCATGATGCGCAGCGTGTTTAGCTAGGATTCATTAAGCACAATGTGCCAGGCTCTTGGCCTCAGGGAGCTTACTTTATTCACATCCGTACCCAAGGAATAAGGCTTAACAATGGAACTATATCCTCCACAGTAGAATCACAAAACCTAATTAATCAATTAATTAGTGGTTTTCTTGTTCTGAACATTAGCCAGTTTGAGGCATTTTGATTCACTGAAGTAAATTATTGTGCACATATCCCAGCTGTGTGGGCAACATCCAACCTAAATAAAACACCAACCAAACACCATGGGAAGTGCCTTGATGAACTTTTTAATGGCCCCTGACCTCCTTCAATAATACTACACAACCCTAGGGGTCACAAAGGCAGCTGCCTTGGCCATCTCTTTGCATAGAATCTTATAATGAGACATCCGTTATAGCACAGACATATAAAGGAGTTGTTTTTTAAATAAATAGTAGTGAAGAAACATCCAAACACTTAAGAGCAATATCTGTATTAAGATATGACAGGTGGAGTTCTTGAGTACAGCATATGGCAAAGGGATAAAATCTTCCTTCCACTAAATGGAAAGTGTGGGCTATATTCTCGTTTATCTTGTTAATCACCGCTAAAAAGCACATACAACTGCACACTTTTGTATATGTGAAGTCTTTTCTATTAGCCCAGATGTTACAATGCACAATAACTTGGCAAAATTACTATTTCTCTTGCTTTCTTTGGACACCAGACCTCACTAGGCAAGTCAAGTAGGTGTTTTTAGGTATCATTATTCGATCACGCATTTGTAACTGGGGGGAAACTAAAAGGATCTTAAATCCAACTTCTAAATTTTGCCTTTTAGGAAACTGAGGCCCACAGGCTCCCTGATCCCATAGATTCCATAAAAAGAAATATATGGAGGATAAGAAAGGGGGAAAGTGGGTGCGGGAAGAAAAGTGGGATAAGAGATAGCCCATACCAGATCTCTCTAAGCAGAAGTATCTTACAGTGAAGAAAACTTTAGCAAGCACCTCATTCTCCACACAAATCTGTCTTCTGTGTCTCTGTTGCTATCACTGCTTAAACTCTCAATCCCAGGTTCAGTTGTCATTGGGGAATAGGTTAGGATTAGGGCACTAGACAGAGTTCAGCCTCTCATGACACCTCATGGGAAAAGGTTTCTCCCACTAAGATAATTTGCTCACATTCAAGAGAGATGGGGCTGCCCTAATCCCTAAATTCAGAGTAGAGACTAGCTTTGGGACTGTCTCAAGCACATCTCCCCCCTCCACATCTAAGGACAACCACCCAACATCCCCAAGGTCAAGATCCCATTGAATTTTATTTTATTCAGCCAAAACTTGGCAATGAAAAAATTTGCATGTCAAGTTACCAAACTTACAGAAATGTATTGCCAAAAAGATGGAAGTGTTGATTCATTAGTGGTGATGACTAACAGCCAGCCTTCCTTGACAGATTCATCAGCTTCCATGAAAGTGTACAAGTGAGCTGTGCTCTCACTTACCTCCTTGGCGTCCTGGTCCTGCTGACGACCATTCGGCTCTGGAGTCTGCTGCAGCTCAACCCCAGACTCCAGGTCATCAGCACAACCCTGAAGAGAGCTTGGGATGAAGTGGCTGGCTTTTTGCTGATCATCCTGATCCTACTCACAGGCTACTCCATCGCTGTAAGCCATACTGATGTGTTTCCCTCCTGACAAGTTGTCAAGAGTGTAACCTTGGGCAAACGGGCTAAAACTCTTAATCAGAGATGTCAGGAAGGCATGGTAGGGAAAATACTCAACTTAGAATCACAAGATCAGGTTTCAGCCAAAGCTGTCACTAACTAGCATTATTTTTGCTTTATTTTCCTCCACACTAATTTTCTCACCTGTAAGATGGAGAAAACAGTACCTATGCACTGAGATACCAAGAATCAGTTAATAGAAAGTGCTATGCAAAGTACTAAGTGCTACCAAATACAAGGGATTCATGGGGTTACACTATGGGTCCTAGAGCTGAAAGGGCCCTCAGGAGCCTTCTGATCCAGCCCCACATTTTTCAGATGAAGAAACTGAGGCCCAGAGAAGGTTAGTGCTTGTCCAAAGTCAACAACAAAAACTGGAGGTAGCAACACTGGAGACAGATTTGAAAGGAGATCCTCCAACTCCAGAGTAAGTGACCTAGGGACATTTTTAAATAGCCCTGGATAACAAAGCATTTCTCTTGGTCCCCTGGAGATGCTGAGTAATACAGTGGAGAAACAGTGCTGGAGGCATCAAGGCTGACTAAATAGATGTACAGGAAGACCCAAGGTGAAATGTGGTCTTAGACACTTACTAGTAGTTTGACCCCAGGAAAGTCATTTACCCTCTGTCTGCCTTGGTCCCTTCAAAAGTAAAATGGGAATGATAGTAGCACCTACTTCACAAGGTTATTCTAAGGATCTAGTGAGATCATATTCGTAGTGTTTAGAACAGTGCCTAGCACATAATAGGTAGACTATCATTATTCAGGCTTAAGGCTTTGACACTTGCGTGATTCATGCAACTTTCCTCAAAAGAAAAATGAAGGGGCTGGAATAGATGACCTAAATCTAAACCACTATGACAGTCTCCCACAGCTGGCCCTGCAAGTGCATAGTTGTACTGGACAGCCATGCCTGCTCTCACCAGCATTTTCCCTTAAAACAGTTCAACCTTCTTTTTGGATGGAGCATCTCTGACTACAGAACCTTTTTCAACTCAGCTATAACTACTGTTGGTCTTCTGATGGGGATCTTTGATTACCACAAGGTGAGAATCCTTGATATATACTCCCCTCTAAATTTCATCTGGTTTAATACATGCCTCTAACAAGGAGCTGCTGATGGGAACAGCTCCCAATGGAGAGACTTCCTGTAAGCATGGGATGGGAAGTTGATCCTATAGCTTCTTAGTGATCAGAACGGCCAGATTCTAAGTGGTTGATTATTCGTTTTAGAAATCTTTACTCTTACAGGACCCATTCTTACCCCTTATTTTTTGTCCTTATCACAATTAGTTGTCAAAGGACATTGTTCTTAAACTTCTGAGCCACAAATCTAAATCCCATGTTTTTTAAGCACCTAGCAAACTTGACATTAAGGAGTTCTGACTTTTTTCTCAATGTCTCTTTGAAAATGTCTAACTAAAAGGAAAAAAACCTAAAAATTATCAAGAAGCACAAGAGTTCCATTAAACACAGTTCTAGAAGAACTGTATTATTTCTTTATTGCTGTTGGCAAATCCTTATTTCAGGGAGACAGAAATTATCTTCAGGAAAGGTGAAAGGCCAAACACTTGTGTTGTTTATTAACTGTTAAGAAACTAAAGTCTAAAGTTCAATTCAAATTAGAAAACCCCTTTAACTATCAGCGTAAACATTCAAGGGAGATTGTTAGAAGGTATAAGCTGACATATATCCTTGACCTTAGAAGATGGTATCACCTCAAAATCCAGGGAAATGTCTAGCTGCTAGAATGCAGCTCCCTCTGGTAGTATTTCAGATCCTTCAAAATCTTAAGTAATTCAATCAGAACACAGATTTTTATCACATTCTTACTGTGCTGATATATATTTATGGCTCCTTCAAATTTGTTTTTAAATCCCTTTAGAACTCTGCAACTTGAAGGGGAAATGAGACTAAAGATCATTTGTAAATCTCCTCAGCTGGAGATACACATAAAATCCTATTACAACTAGCTCTGTGACTTTGGTTGTCTTGGAATTTTGCTATATCCAATGCTTTTCAAAAAACAAGTGAGTGATGGGAGCATTTACATTGGGATTCGGTCTGCAGTCCAGCAACTTTAGAAAAAGCAGTAGAGAATTAAGTAGTATTCAGTAGGCCAAAAATCAAAGGAAAAAAGCAACCTTTATGGTCAAAGGAAGTGGAATTAAATAAAAAGAATGATGCTATGCATGCTGTTCTAGTCAAGTTTCTATCAAAGTAATAAGATGATTTCAATACTGAAAACTGAAGAATGACAAAGAACCAAGTATTTTTCTGTGAGAATTAAACAGTTCCAGAATGAAACAAAAGAACCATGTTAAGATAAAAGGTTATACAGTTATCCTTTGAAAACCTGTTACATTTTTATTTAAGTTAGAGATTTCTGAGTGTGTTATGGACAATTTTATTTCTAGTGTTTCTGTATTCATTAATGTGATCGTGTTATTCCTTAAAAATGAACAAGTATATGCCCTCCCAGAGAGTTTGGACACGTTATTCAAAGGTCACCTACATAAAAAAGGGAAGCTAAATAATTTACAGTTTTATTATAATTCATCCATTCCTTTATGTTACATCCTTAAACAAATTGCAACAAGAGTTGCACTCTTCTGATGGCTTCCAGTAATAATTCTTCTCCTTCTTTTCTAAATTTACAGAAACTTCTTATGAATGTTTTCTGGAACCAGAAGTAAAATTTCATCATTATTTACACATATCGCTCAAGGCTTGTTTCTGTTATCTTTCCAGGTTGTCGCCTTAGACCCAGTGCTAGGCTCCTTTCTGATCACCATCAGTGTCATTTTCTTAGTGCTTGTCATCATTAACCTCTTTGCTTCTGCAATTATGCTGACCTTCCGCAAGGAGAGAAAGTCCATTATGGTAGGTGATTCCCCAGCTCAGTGAGTATGAAGATTCAGTATCACTAACGCAAAGGAGTGCAGCATACTGAGCACCACCATCCTCCTTCCTTATTCTACGGAGAGCATGATGAACCACTTTCCTATTTGTGTCACTCAATTCTATGCTTTTTATATAGTCCCCAGCATATTGCTGGTACTCAACTATTAAATAACAATAGTAATCATCTTTTTTGGCAGCATATTAAGGTAATAGTTCTGCATTAGCACTAGTCCTTCTGCTCATGGATCCTCCTTTCCTCCATAACCAGGCACAGAAAGAAGCACCACTTACAGAAATTCTGCTGCAAAAGCTCTCCAGTTTGTTAGGAATACAGAGGCCTCAAAAGGCAGCACTGCCAAAGCAAACAGATGCAGCAGGTACCAACATGGAAGCTTCAGAGGATGAACCAGCTTGACTTTCCCATTCCTTATCCTTGGCTTTCCTATCATGGCTGATTAATGTTAAGCATCTCAGTAGCATTTATTTTTGCATGGTATGGCCTGGGGAATGACAAATGCATGTGCCCATTCTTATTTTAAACCTAACTCTGTAAGATTCAATGAAGAATTAAAGTCACCTCAGCAATGTGTTCAATTTACATGGAGTCGGGCATTCTTCGTGGTCCTGACGTGGCTGAGGTGCATGCAAGCAAAGGCCCTGGACAGACCAATCTATGTCAGTCCCACTGCCAGTGAGGTAGAGAACGTAAGCAGAACCACCCAGCACTCTCTCTGCATGGCTAGTTTAGAATCGACAAAGTGACTGTGGTGGTAAATATGTCAGGATGAAGCCAAGTTCCATGCAATGTGTGCAAGAGAACCGATCTTAATATCAAACGGACATTTTTTTTTCTGCAAGACAAAGGCACTAACAAGAGGTTCAGTTTATTATGAACCCAGGAAATAATCCAAAGTTATTATCTGTGATTAAATGCAACCACCCCAAATTAGTTAACTTAAAAATTTTAAGTAACTAAAAGTTAAAGATCTGCAGGACTACCCGGTATGCTTCCACAGGTCGCTGATTTAGACAGTCCTTTATGTACAGTCTCTAAGACCCTCCATTCCCAAGGCCGCTTCCTGGTACCTCACTTTCTAGCCAAGTGGTAGCAAAACGGCATTGAATCTTACCTTTATTAGGAGCTCCTAATCTCCATGATACAAATCAATCCAAAAATTAAAGGAAAGCTGTTTGAAACTGCTGTACAGATAAATTACACAGAAAAGACACCAATACAGAAGGCCTACCCCCTAGGGAGTGGGGCACTGGCTAAAAGGACCAAGGAGAAGTTAAGAATCAGGATGTCAATCTCCATCCACCTATCCAGGGAAAGCAGGGGACAACTACACTCATTTGGGCACCAACGAAGTTTTCTTTGACTAAATTTTTTAAGGTTTCACATCATCTTATGGTATTCAAATAAAAACAGATTCCCCTCTTATTCACAGTGGACTTTCGAGCTCACTCACTAAGAGAGAGTTGAATGCTTGTATTAAGGCAGCCAAAACCTTTAAAGAGACATTTTCTGCCTCATCTATAAACTGTCATTCAGGTGCCAGTGGTACACTCAAGAAGAAAAGACAAACAACTTTCAACAGAATATGCTATGGGGAAAAGCAGGAAACCATAGCACTGATCCCTCAGGAAAGAGAAACACAGCACTCAAACTAAAGTGGTAAAAGGCCACGGAGGGCTCCCTGAGAATCCAGCAGAACTAAAAGAGGCTATCAACTTTCCAAAAAAATCTTTGCAACTGGATCCAGGTGCAAGAGCATCCCACAGACAGGAGTAGTAGATATGCAATAAAACTGCCCAGCTTCCAGGAACTACAGCTGCTGTTCCCATGCCTTCTCCTCCACTTCTATCTGAGGACGTGAGAAATACTCACCTTGCCCCTGTCACCCACAGAAATGCCCCTTAACAAAAGGGTTTCTGAGTTTGGGCCCTGGTCGTAGGGATGAAAAGTCTAATCTTACCCTCTTTCCCCATGGTCTAGCAAACCTTGACTCTCCCACAGTGTGTTCCCTTGCTTTTGTTTCCCCTGGGAGTTGCTTCATAATAGCCAAGGACAAAATCTGTAATCACACTAACGGGATGGAAAAAGTGTATTTGAAGGAACAACCCACACCTGCAGGAGTCGCTCCTCTATTGTTCTTGTAGGATCCCCAATAGTTAAGGCTCCTGAAGTCATGAAGAGCTGGAAAGCAGCAAAATTTGGTACAGAAGGAAGACAGTTCAAGAGGAAGAGAGGATTCGTTAATACAGTAAACAGAATTCTACAGGAATCTTCATTACAAGAGAGCTGCTCAGTCCCAACCCCCAAATCTTGGAGCAGTTCAGCCAGAAAAAGGTCTATGTTTTCTTTTTCAGCTCTTCAAATCTCCGGGAGAGATCATCAAAGTCAATATCCTCAGATGCTGAGGTGTTGGCACCAGCTGATGTGGTTGGTAGTGTATCAGGGACAGATGGCAATTCAGGCAACACAAAGTTGTCAAAAGTATCTGTAGTTTTCAAGGTGGGTCTTGCAGGAGGAGCTTCTGGCTTGGGGCCAGGACCTAATTAATTACAATAAGCAAAGAGTTACAAATGCCTGATAAGCTTTTCCATTTGTAGAATTAAAGAACATTCAAAATGGAAGTGAGCAACTCATTTAATCCTCATTTCAAAAAAATGAGGAAATCGAGACCCAGAAAAGTGACTTGCTTAGGTCCCACACGGCTGGTCAGCAGCACAAGTATGGACCCAGTTTCTTGAGTCCCAAACTGAGTGTTTTTTCTAGTATACTATTCTGCCTCCAAAGTCCAGTGTTTAAGTCTTCCGATTGATTAAAAATTTCATTTCTGTGTTCCCTGAAAACACACAGTCAACTTTTATCCAGTGAATACATAATAGCTCACATTTGTCTAGAGCTTAAAGGGAAGGACACAAAGTACTTTCCTCACAACATGCCTGTGAGGTCAACATTTCAAGTATTATTATCCCCATTTTGTATATGAGGAAATTGAAGCTCTGATGAGTAAAGTGACACACTCAGGTTGTCACAGCCACTAAGTGTCTAAGGCAGGATTTGAACCTTGGCTTTCTGATTCCAACGACTGTGTGGTAGAGATTAAGTTTTCTAAAAGTTCAATGGCAGGAGAGTTCAGTAAGATAAAAAGTAGATAGATTTACTAAAACAGAAGAGAGAACTAGCGGAACAAAGAGAGGAAAGGCATATGTTTGTGAGAGCAGGGAGAATGGGGAACAGGAGAAAATAAAGTTAGAAAAAAGATGAGTCTAAATAAAGACAATTCTTGAAAGCTAGACTGACATTAAAAATGATAAGTAAGTGATAGGGGGAAACTGGAGTGCAGATAGGCTCACTAGAAAACCGCTAAAGAAATATACAGGTGGAAATGAAGTTACTGAATATGGTGAAGGAAATGAGAATAAAAAGTAAAGATTTTGATGGTACCTGATTAGATCTAATAATTGAAGGAGATAATCTAACCCTAAATGTAGTTTAAAACTTTCCTTTGGCTAATTTTAAGGATTTCCAAGATAATACTGAGATCTCAAGCCCAAGTGACTGGGAGAATAATTTTATCAGTAGGTCAATTAAAAACAACACTCAAAGTTGGTGAACTCAGATTACTGTAGTGGCTAATCTTGATCCCCAAGAAAAGACAAAAATACTTTCCTACTTTCAGTAAAGAGCGAGGGACTATGGGTGCAGAATTTGTACATATATTCAGATGAGGTTATTTTGCCTGCTGATATCCCTAAACTGTTGTTTTCTTACAAGAAAAAGTTCAATGCAAGGGGAGTTTATAGTGGGAAATTAAAAGGCATCGGTACACAATGAACAGAAATTTGAAACTAAAGTTACATTGATAATCATTTATGTGGAATATGTGTTGCAAAGGATGAAGTGGAAAACTTCAAAAAGTACATTTGTGCTAATCTATAACGTGTCATTCTCAAAAATGCATAGAAGCTGACTGATCAATACGACATGCTATATGTATTTTTTTAACGGTGAAATCACCAAGAAAGACAAGGAAAAAGGGAAGAACTACTATGTTTGGGGGGGGCGGGGGAAAGTGGGGATAGAAGTTATTCTTTAAACATGTTGAATTTGTGGTAAAGGCAGAAGATACAGATGGAAAGTCATGAGAACAGATCATTCTGACAACACAGAGAGAAGAGCAGAAGGCTGAGCATTAAGCTCTTTCATATTAAGAGACACGTGTAATAATGACTGATATAAAAACATAAGATCTCAATAAATATTTTAGGAGAGAAAAAACAGTCAAGATTAGGGAACAGAATGAGTGAGAAGAGCTACTATTCTGTACTTACCAACAACCTGCGCAGAAGGAACATTCTTATCAGCATTAATATCATCAACCTGAAACACAGAAAGTGTTATTACTTTGGAGGAAAAAATTACTCAAGAGAATGCAGTGGCTTACACCAAGAGTTAAATTGTTTACCAGACAAAAGACTCTCAGGCCCTCCAAGAATCCTTTTGCTGTCCTTCCTCCTGTTACATTCAGCCAACTAACAGCAAAGCAAAAAAACTAGGAAATTCTCAGCCTAACATCCTTTCCAGGGCTCCACCACTCCAGGGTTAAGGTACTGTTACTGAAGTCACTGTCCCCAGACAGTCACAGGCAATGTTCCAGCACATGCTCAGGCCAAAGCCCAAGATAAGGCTAGACAAGAATGGGAAGACCCAACCTATGATGCACCAATCACAGAGAAAAAACATCAAGAAAAGAAATCATGCAGGCCTAGGAATAGGCAGTTTTTCCCAAGTAATTAATACATCCTGTATGTCCCTTTCAGAATTCCTCAATACATGAACCATGCTGTTGGTTTTTCCCTACTGTAACACAATTGGTAGAAACATGCTTCAAATTGTTATCAATGAACATGGGGCTAGTAGAAAGCCCAGGAGACATAACCTGCACCAAAGGTGATACAACTGCTTCGTGTCCTAAGAGATGTTTCTTTATATAATTTCTGAGAAGATAAATAAGTGGTATTTAGTGTTTCAGCTCTAAAACTACATCATCAGGTACGCATGCTCCATGAACTTTGTTTTTCTGATACAAAAAACGGTTGGTTATAACTGCATCTTACTTGGTAGTTCTTAGGAATTTACACTCCTATTCCTAGATCAAACAGAGTAAACAAAGCACCACCACTTCCCAGGAGGTATGAAGCAGGACAAAAGTGCCAAAGCAGAAAACACGTTAGTACTAGGGGCTGAATGAAACTGTGCCTTCCCTGTGACAATTACTCTGCCCTCTTCATGGGATTCTCTCTGCAGCTGCTGCTTATAAAAGGAGGCTCAGGCACTTACAGATTCATATGTTGGGGGAGTTGCTGGTATCTGAGGTGGATGGATATTGGGAAAGGGCTGATAAGTCCCAACTGGTAATCCATTGAAATCCGACTGCAAGAGGAGAAAAGCAACATCACAGATACAGTACTGTCCTCAGTTTGCAACTAGGAAAGAGTCATGTTTGGGTCAAAAAAATAATATATTAAGAGCCCTATCAGAAAAAAATACCTAACAGCCCTAAAGATGTAAGTATACGGACTCTAATCCAAATTACTGAATCAAAAATGCAAGTAAACTGCGGCATCCTCCCCGAAAGAATACTCCTCAGACTGTCCTGGGAAGGCTACCCTGTGCCATTCTCCTCCACAGGAGCCCTTTGCTGCAGAAGTATTCCTGAGAACTTGTTGCCCAGCACATGGAAAATAGCTAATGACAGTTAGAAGACATACAAGAAAGAGTATTTTTCAGTAGACCCATGTTTTGCTGCTGTGTGATGTACAACTGAGCCAAGAGATAGCCCCTTAATCAAAATGGTAACTCTTATTTTCCTAAGTTTACAGTGGACTTGACACCAGATATTTTTGCTTCTTCAAGTTTCAGTTGCAGATTGTCTAAAGTTGACAACATCCCTTTCTAGTCTTAAGAGTTTATACCATATATACTTACTGGTCCCTTTGGAGGTGGATATGAGAAAGGAGAACCTGGTGATGGCATAGGCATAGGCATGGGCATGGGCATGGGCACTGCTCCATCAGGACCAGCTGGTGCTGTGAATCCACCACCACCACCACCTCCTCTTCCGTGCCCACCTTTTTTCACATCTTCTGTGAACCCCACATCAATAAGATCTGTGTCAACTCCAGGAGGAGCTTCTGCCTGAGGAAAAAGCAGAACCAATACAATTATGCCACAGTCCCAGAGGCTTAGGGCTGTCTCACAATCCATGAGGGAGTTACGAATTTCTCAGTGTCTATACACATTTAAACATAAGAAGGAACGGTCATGTTAAGGATAATACCATCTAAGATTTGTATAACTTTATACTTTTTAAGTGTTTTTTTCCATTTATGTCACTTGAGCTGCACAACTCAGCAAGAGGCAAGGACAGTAACTGTCACACATGGAAGCAGCTGGCTGGCTCAGTGGGTAGAGTGTAGGACTTGCAGTCAGGAAAGCCCAAGGGGACATCCAGCCTTAGACAATGACTAGCTGGGGGACCTTAGAAGACACTTAGTGTCTGCCTCAGTTTCCTCATCTCTAAACTGGGGATAACAACATCTAAGGTCATTGTGAAAATCAAATGTAGTAACATCTGAAAATGCTTTGCCAACCTTAATGTGCTACATAAATACTGCTCCTACTATTCCTACAGACCACCAGCAAGGCAAAGGTGGAGGTTTAATGCCTACATGCATTACCAGCTTCTCTAAATATAAATCATCACACAGAGTACAGTCATTTGGAGAACATGATCCTACTGAGAGACCCTCACTCTCCTCTGTACCTCTAATGGAACTATTGTACTCACCATAACAATAGAGTCAGGTTCATAAGGAACATTGTAATTTTTGGCTATTTCAATCAGGTATCTCTCTACCAGAATTTTGGGTGGAGCCTCCACACTCAATTTGTGCATTAGCTGGAAAAAAAAACCCAGAGATTACTTGAGAAACACATACACCCATTTTCATTCTAAGACACCTATGACTATACTAGTACAAAAAAGGCTTAGTGTTCATTACAAAGTTGGTAGCACCCACCAATCAATCAATGAGTTAATTGTTTTTCATCTTTTCAGTTTATATAGTTGAAAAACAAGCAAAGGGAAGATAAATTATTTTCCCAAAGTTACAAGTTAAGTTAGTAGCAGAGTTGGTATTAGCATTTTTCCTAGGCACATTTTTGTCTGTATTCTCAATGACTAGAAAAGCAGTGGCACATAGTAGGCACTTAACAGATGCTGGCTGCTTGACCAATCTGGGGAACAATAGTAAAAAGCATCTAAGTTGCTGACACACTCGGATCAGTTTCTTCCTCCATTATTTCCTCTCCAATCCCAGTTAATATAGTGGAAGTCAGGTCCTTGAGGACAAGGATAATGTCATTTTGCTCTTTGTAGCTCGTGTACACTACAGCGGTTTGTACATAGTAGGTGCTTCATTGTGGTTGAATAAATGTTGAATATGGTGAATAGAAATAAAATGGGGCAACATTAGAGGACTAGGATCAAGTAACAAATCACCAAAGTCATAGCCAGGACAGCACTGTCCCCAAAATTTTAGCAAGGGGACAGAATGACTACATGGCCAATCTATAATCCCAGAATGACCCCCTTTCCTCCTTCCCCCCTTTGCTACAATGAAATGAACAACTCTACATTAATCGAGCCTTATAGGGGGACCCTAACTAAAACCTAGCAGGCCCAAAGTATCCCCTGCCCATTTTTCACAAGTTTGCTCATTACCCTGTCATTCACAGTTCCAATCTGGTTGGTCCTACAAAGCTTGCCATACTCCTTACTATACTTGGCACAAAGCTGATCTGCAACCTGGAGAGAATAAGAGAACACAAACCACTCGATGAACAAACAACTGAGACAACAACAGCTCATTTTCCTCTCCACCCCATACCAACCTGTGAAATAAGGTCTTAGAACAAGAAATTTTTTTCAGAAACAGTATGACAAAAATGGACAACTTCCCTCCCCCCTCAAAAAAATTATAATAATCCACAACCACACACACACACATAAACACAGGCAGCAAACACATAGATAGAGGTCTTGATATTTCTCTGAAGTCATTACAAAAGTAACTGAAATCAACTGTACTCACTATTTTCAACTCAGCCACTTCAGACTGGAGTCGAGGAGCAGCCCAGATCAATGTGGACACGGATTCAGCCAGACCAGAATCGAGTTCTCTAAGAACATACAAAAACAAAAAAACCCAATAACTCAGTGCTCTAAACTTTGAAATTTCACTCTCTTCTATGTCTAAAGGACACCCCTACTTCAGTGAGGATCAGTCTATCAGACTTTGGATAAAGACAGCAACATCTTGCTAGCTTCCCCACATAACCATGGAAGATAAAACCTATGCCCATTCCTGCCAAAATGCCAGCGGAGCTTAACATGTCTTACTTCATGGACTGAATCAGGCCAAACCGGGCTAAGAGCAGGTCACAGTAGAGTTCTAGTATCTCCATGGCTTCCACAAGGTAATCTTCTCGAATGATATGCTCCACACGGATCCGAGCCCGTTCATCCTTCCCAGCTGCTAGATAATCTGCGATCTCCTTCCTTGCTTTCTGGGCTAGTTCCGCTATGACATAAACCATATATATTCTTTAGACATTGATAATGAGCTTTTCCATGGTCAGGAGACCTGAACATGAGACCTACAGACATCATTTTTCTAGGTTAACTCAACACTCCAAAAAAAGCTCACTTGAGGTTTCTGAGTCCAGTTTATGGTTTATTCCCTTTCCTTAGTAAGATGACTTTTAATAACAACAATAGAAAGTATTTATTTTCATACACACACACACCTTTAAGGTTTCTGGGCACTTCACAAATATGATCTCATATGATCATGATCACAGCCCTGAGAGGTAGATGCTATTATTATTATGCATTCTGCAGATGAAGAAACTGAGATGGATAGAAGTGAAGTGACTTGCCTAGGATCACACTGCTAAGAAAGGGTCTAAGGCTGGATTTAAACTGAAGTCATCCTGACTCTAGGCTTACAACTTTTATCCAGCAGCTTCTAATTAGCTAGGGATAGGTACAATGTATTTCTAATATTTTATAAAGCCCAAAATTTCCAATTTGGGGAAAACCTTAGGAGTTGTGAAATCCATTTTTCTCTTTGTATCTCCAGAACCTAGCGCAGTACCCAGCACATGGTAGATAGGCACTT
Source organism: Bettongia penicillata ogilbyi (assembly GCA_023548195.1). NCBI lineage: Eukaryota > Metazoa > Chordata > Mammalia > Diprotodontia > Potoroidae > Bettongia > Bettongia penicillata. The sequence continues at coordinate 7,622,696 of JAJHZJ010000527.1, read as the reverse complement.
AACTGATTTCTTTTTTAAAAATACAGTATGTTTGAAGCTATCTTTGCCATTCACTCATACAACCTAAAATTCAAAGATTCAGTCATACACCTAACACATTTCTTATACAACCTGCAAGCAAAATATCTAGGGAACCTATCTGAAAACCATAGCCAAGATCCAGTAAAAAAAACTTGAGAAAAGAGAAAAAGAAAATAAATACAAGCCAAAGTACTCACTTTTCTTTTTTTCCAGCAGTTTAAGGCGATTTATGACCAGGCGCAAGTTGACTCTTAAGCGTTCGGCCTTGAACCCAGAGCCCAGCATGATTTGTACTTCCTATAGGGAAAATACAGGAGCCATAAGATTTTTAGAGGCAGCCTGCCTGGTCAGAAAGTTAAATTCTAGTTAAATAATCACAAATTCAGTCACAGAATTAAAGTACTTTAAATTTTACAGATGAAATTAAAGCTCAAGGCCATTCGTCTAGTTAACAGAAGAGCTAGGAGCACAAGTCAAGTCTACTAGAGCTTTGAGTCTACTACTTTTCCCCCCAGGGTATACTGTCTCTAATACTGTTATAAGTAGATGGATTTTAACACAATAAGGGACAAACCAAGCCAAAATTAGTACTTCTTTTCAATACACAATCGCTCCAATTTAATTTATATGTTGTATATAAAAAGGCTATAATCGTTACATCATTAAGGTAAAAGTTTTGGCTGAGGTTTTCTTTACAGTTCCTACTATAACAAAACATATCATTGGCCATACTTATATCCTCTGTTTCCTGTCATTATATTTGGTGATATATGATACTATTAGTACAAATACCCAATCCCTAAAATGAGAGTCAAAAGGAAAAAAACACCTGTAATATCATTAAAAATAACAAAGGTGATCACACTCAGGTTTTATGTAAGTCTACTGAGTGAGTGAGGGAAGGGGGAGACAAGGAGAAATGTGTGGGCAGATGCTACCTAGGTTCACGCCAACAAGGTAATAGGGGGCATTTTTTAAAGACTTTCAGAAAGTTTTGTTTTGGGTAACTATAGATAATTATGCTGATTTATTCCAATGACAAGTAATCAATACCATTTCCTTCCCTCCTGCAAAAAAGGAAAGCCCATGCAAAACCCATTTTGTCTAAATCTACAGATTGTTAGGAAAGACTGGCAAAATGAGAATTAACCATACAAATTAACAAAAGCGACCGGACTACAGAGAAAGAACATAACCCTCAAGACACTGGGTCCTACCTCGGATGCTCACTACCTGTGTGATCTTGGACAAGTAACTTTATTCTCCCCGGGCCTGTTTCCTTAGCTGTAAAATGTGGGGGTTGGACAAAGTGAACTCCAAAGTCTCTCTTTTAATTTGAGCTGTATGATTCTATGACCTCCTACCAATTATATTACAAAAGCATCTCTACTGATTTCTTCAAACAGAATTCCAACAGTGCCAAAATGAGGACATAAAAGAAAAGTGAATTGCTAAACAGTCATTCACTAAAACATAACAAAACTATCTGAACACCTATGTGAACGTAAGAGGCATGTTAGAATGCTAGAATGGTGGCACTTTTTGCTATAATAATTCCATTCATCTGGCATAGTTTAGAAAAAAGGCAAAAATGAGACAAGGAAAAGAAACTACAAAGACCTCTTAAGTCTCCCAAAATCCAAGAAGGTTTGGGGGGTGGGGGAGGAGATGACACTAAGAAACAAATGAGTCAGATGTTGTCATCTGGATTCCTCACTTCCTGTTAATCAAGTTTCAGCCATAAGTAAGAAACTGATGCCAAAGACTGTACAAATCAGCCACCAACATCCACTTGTGTACAAAAGGGGCGGGGAGAGGGGTAGAAGAGAAGAAAGGAGAGAGACAGAGAAAAAGGGAGAGTAAGACAGAGAGACAGGGAAAGAGGAAAAAGAGAGAAGAAGAGAGCCACAAAGGTAGTTATTGTGCCATCCAGGAGAATAACTATCCCATGCCAGACCCTAAAACAGGAGACACCTTAACAAGGCTTACAGGAACCAGTGAAACTGTAGTAAGAAGAGTACTTTTTTTTTTTTTTTTTTTGGATTTTGGAGAAATATTTTTTAATTTAATTTTTTTCAATTACAGAAAATTATTTTATTTTCCCCTACCTCTTCTACTCATTAAAAAAATTCGCCATAAATATATATAGTCAAGTGAAACAAATTCCTCCATTGTTCCTGCCCTCAAAACTTTTTTCTCATTTTATTCCTCTGGTGTGTGAAGCACTTCTTTTTTTTTTTTTTTTCAGAGTGCTTTTTTTAAAAAATAGGGCTTAGGTTCTACCATTATGTGTCAATCACTAATTCATAAACCCTCCCTGATAATATTCTCTTTTTAGACAGGACAGTTTTCATTTCTCTCAAATAATCTTCCTGCTTATCTTCAAAGCAACTCAGTTTCTAAAAAAAAAAAAAAAAAAAAAAGCTAGTTCCTTTCAAAATAACCAAAAAATGGACAAACACAAGAAGAGATGCTGGGAAAAAAGTGAACCGAAGACATTCTTCTCTCTCTCTCTTTTTTTTTTTTTTTTTTTGGCCTTTCTTTGGGAGGAAAATCCATGAAAAGCATTCCATCAAATATATTTTACCTTCTTACCAGGCATCCTAAAGCCTATCACCCATCCATCATATCAAGTGAGCATAAAAATTTCAATAGTTACAACTAGAAACTAACAAAGTGTAATGCCATGAAAGGCTACCATGTCAGAATTTTAATGCTGTTGCCTGAGGTTGCTACAAAATCTCCTACACAAAACTCAGCTACAGCATAATTTTTAAATTGTTATAAAATTCAACACAAAAGTTTAATTGAATTCCCAGAAGAAAAAGATGGTAAACAAATTCACCAGACCAGTACAACCCTTTAATTCTTCTAAAACAACTTTTGATATGATTTTCCAAGTATTTAATGCAGAAACTATACAAATTACAAATATGCTTCAGACAGTGACATTCCTTTTCCCAAATTTTTTTCCCTTAAATAGAACACTAAGGATAATCTTAAAAAAACACTTCAGCTATAGCTCCAGATTACACAGCAAAATAAAAGAATACTTAAGATCCTCTAGTTCAAGAGCTCCTGAATATAGCTAAAAACTGAAAGAATTTTATTACTCTATCTTCTTTCAATCATAGCAGTGAAGATATGTCTGGAAATGGATAGTGGCATGGACTTCTTAATGTTTAGAAAAGATCAGGCAAACTAGGGTGAGGAGACATTAAGTGACTGCTATGTGCCAGGTACTACACTTAGTACCTGGGAAACCAAGCCAAAAGAAAGACAGAATCTGACCTCAAAAGATCTCCAGTTCTACTGGAAAGATACAACATGCTTCCAGAGAAGTCATTACAGGGTAATACAACTCAGTGTAAATACAGGTATGGTAGGGAGAAAGAAAGAGGCCTAGCAACCAGTAAGCTTCTTGAAGGTGGCACTTGAGCAGACTTAAAGGACATTAAGCTCCAGGAGACAGAGGTGATGAAAAGAGAGCATTTCAGGCCTAAGGGACAGTCAGGACAAAGTCATGGTAAGATGAAACGTCACACAAGACTAGAGCGTAGAGTGCACGAAAGGGAATAATGTTTAAAAAGTTTAGGAAGGTACACTGGAGGCAAACTATAAGGTTTTAAATGCCAAAGAGTTTGCATTTGGTACCAGTCTAATCTCTCTTGCAATTGATGTGTGAACTTTTCAAATGACCTTATAGGCACTCAGTCATCTTTTCATCAAGCTCAACACTCCTAGTTCCTTCAATGTATCTTCCTATGATGTGGTTTTGAAGTCCTTCACCATCCCAGGAACTCTCTTCTTTTTTTTTTATTCTGAACTTAATAGAGACCCAATAAGAGGAGCATTTAGAACAAAGTAGAACAGAAAAAAGACTGTACCTTAAGATGGCAATTTGTATTACAACTTATTTATCTTTTCCCATGTATTGAAAATTCAGTTATTTTCAAAACTGTCCTGCTTGTCGGTTTCCCACTGACCTTCCTTCTATTCCATACATTTAATGCTTCAGTGACCCTCTTCTTACTCACCTCCATTATAGTAAGCCTATCTACCTCTCTTCTATCCACTCCTAATCCTTCCCCTCGCCCCCCCAAATATGAAAGAAAAACAAATGCGTGGTACCAAATATACAAAGTCAAGAAAAAAGAATCCTCATATTGGCCATGGCTGAAAATGTACGTCTCATTCTTCATCTTGAATTCATTCCTACTCTGTTGTTAAGAGGTTGTTAGGAGGTGAGCAGTGTGCCTCACCTCCAGTTCTCTGCATCTCTTTCAATTTTCTTTTCTTTACATTTGCTATCGTATAAATTGTTTTCTTGGTTCTGTTCACTTTACTCTGTATCAACTGATTCACGTTTTCCCAGGTTTCTCTGAAAACTGTCTCTTTCATCATACTGGTCAGTATTCAATTACATTCATGTAACAAGTTGGCCAGTCATTCTCCAGGTGATATGCATCACCTCACTGTCCAGTTCTTTGCAACTACAAAATGAGAAGCTGTATTTCTGTACAAATCAATCCTTTTTCACTTTCTTCGGATCAGGTACAGGCCTAGTAGTGGTGTTGCTAAGTCCAAGTATACTTGAATGACTTCGGGGAACTTCTAAACTGCTTTCCAGAACAGCTGGACCAATTCACAGCTCCCTCAGCAATGGATCCCTATACCTCCTAACATGATCATTTTTGATCAACCTGTTCCACCAGAAGTCAAGTTATTAAGCAGAATATTCTAATCACAGTTCTAGTCACAAAGATTAGTGTCTGCCTGATATAATGTAACTCTAGGAGGTCAATGACAGAAATAAACACCTAACACATAACAAAATATTCCTAAGCAGCCTTATGTGATGTCCAAAAAACCTCAACAACCTGAAAACCGATAGTTACGGTGTCCATTGGCTGGAGAATGGTTTTATAAACATGATGGAAAATTACTGCACTTGCAAGAAATTATGAATATAAAGAGTTCAGAGAAAAATGGCAAGGTGAAATTCGACAGAGTGAAATTCGACAGAGTGAGAGGAAAGCAGAACCAAAAGAACAATATGCATTATGACAAGAGGGGGGAACCTGCAGCCTTGAGGCCACATGTGGCCCTCCAAGTACAGTCCTTTGACTGAATCCAAATTTCACAGAACAAATCTCCTTAAAAGATCTATTCTGTGAAACTTGGACTCAGTCAAAAGGCTGCATGCACCCAAGGACCAAGAAGGCCACATGAGGCCTCACGTTCCCCATTCCCACACTATGATGACTATAATGAAATAAACGATAAGCAGTAAGCTTGGTTAAACCAAAAATGTCCACCCTAGAAATCTGATAGGGAAAAACAGCCTTCTCTCAAAAAGAAAAAAGGAGGGAGAAGCATAAATAGAATGTATTATATACACAACCGTCTGTCACTATCATGGGAACACCGGGTCTGTTTACATGTTTTTGATGACCCTAGTGTAAAAACAAAAGGCAACAAAACTTTTTAAAAGAGGAGAAGTCATTGCCCGCAAAAAGCTTCTTCACCAGCATTTCCTAAAGTTTCCACTGCTAAGAATCCTTCCTAAAGTATTATCAAGAATCCACTAAAATGGAAATAATACCTAAATTAAGTAACCTATTAACATCCATTGACAATTTTAAGACTCCTTTATCAGAAAACTAGGCTTTGAGAGAATTAAGACAAATCATCAGTTTTGATGAAGTTTTGATGAAGATAAGAAGGTCAGAAAGGTCCAGAATACAGATTACCTCTAAAATGTAAAAGGATCATTAAAAAGTCAAAGTGATAATGCCCAAAGGATATGAACAGATAATTTTAAAAAGAGAAAACAAATTGTTATTAACCACTTGAAAAACAGTCTTATTAGTTAAAACAACTCTAAAATACCACCTTTGAATTGGAAAAAAAAATTTAAAGCAATAATATTCAACATCAGCAGGTTGGGAAGAACTAGGTACAGTCTAAAACTGCCATCACTGGTGTGGCCTAAGTTACTGCAATAGCTTGTCTGGTCTACCTGCCTCGGGCTCTTTACACTGCAGCCCATCCTCCATTCAGCTACCAAAGTAAACTTCCTCAAAGTGCCCAGGTCAAAAAGTGCGCTCACTCAATAAACTCCAATGCTCCCTGTGCCCTCCAGCATTAAAGACAAAATCCTGTGGTGTTCAAACACCTTCGTAACTTAATCCGCCCTGCTTTTCCAGTCTTTTTACACCTTGAGTGCTACTACTACTCTTCTCCCTAGTGATACTGGCCTCCTCATCGTTTCACAAACAACATACTCCATCCAATGCTCAGCTCTGGTCATTTTCTCTGTTTCCTAGGACTAGAATGTCCTTGTTCCTCATCTCAGTCTCCTGAATTCTTTTGAGGTCCAGTTAAAATCCCACCTTCCTTTCCCTACTCCTCTTAATTCTAATGCCTCACCTCTGTTAATTATTTAACTATCCTGTACATAGCTTGTTTGTCTCCCCCAGGCAGGGACTGTTTTAATTTAAATGTAACTGAATAAATAATAGTAAGCAATAACCTCAGAAACATTCCCTATATTATATTCCTTTGCTCCAAATTGAGAAGTTGAGATTGCCCTATTCACAAAGGGCAGTTTACCCTTCCACAGAATGATTATCCCTTTCTCTCCTTAGCTTAACACAGGCTCCTTCCTGCCTGCCTTCAAAAGTGCCCAGATCCCTCCAACCCAGCTTCACATTCCAACTTCCAACTTCACAGACACACACGGAAAATCCTGCACTTACCCTACTACCCCCTCATGCTATTTTATTCTATCACACGTCTCCCTTTCACAGTGCTTGTCACAAAGTAAGCATTTAATGCTTACTGACTTGACTTCAACAGCCAAACTCCCAGAAAAAATTATCTACACTCATTACCCTTCCCTTTTAGACCTTCCTCTCATTTCTCGACTCATTGTAATGTGGCTTCTATACCCAACCCAGACTGAAACTGCTCTATCCAAGGTCACTAATGTTCCCTTTTCTGCAATATCTAATAGCATTTTCTCGATCTTTACCATTCTTGACCTCTCTGCAGTATCTGACCCTGCTCATGAGCTCTTCCTCTAAATCCTCTCTCATTCTAGGGTTCTAATGACATCCAGCTGATTGTCAGCCACCTCTGAAGAACTATCCATGTCACACTCCCATATATATGTGTGTGTACACGTGCCTGTGTGTGTGTATACAGAAAGGGGAGAGGTCCTCAGACCCTTTTCTCTTCTCTCAATATTCTCAATCTGAATAATCTCAGCATCTCCCAAAGGTTCATTTCTTAGCAGATAACTTTTAGATTGTATATATTCAGTCCTCACCTCACTCCTGACTGAAATCTACATCTTTAACTGCCTACTGGGAATTTCCATCTTGATATTCCACAGGCATCTCAAACTCAGTATGTCCAAAACAGAACTATTTATCCCCAAAAAAACCTCCCTAGTTCTGTTCAGAGCACCACCATTCTTCCAGTCATTCAACAACCCAACTCATTTTCAGACACCTCTCATGATAAATCAGTTTTCTCTGCCCACACCACAATCACCACAGTCTGGCCCTTATATTACCTGCTGCCTGGACTATTGAGATATAGCTTTCTAACCGTTCTTCCTGTATCCAATCTCTCCCCTTTCCAATTTGTCTTTCGCACAGCTGCCTGACCTATTATATACCTCAATGGCTCCTTAGTTGAAAGTAAAATAAATACTCCTCTTTTGATATCTAAAATTCTTCATAAGGCTCCTACATATTTTTCAGGTTGATTACATATAACTTCCCCTCACAAACTCTTATGTTTCAACCATACTTTATATTTATTCTGCACGTATTTATATATGTCAATGTGCTCTCCCCCATTAGAATGTAAGCTTTATGGAAGCAGGGATGGTTTCATCTATTGTCCCTGTGTTCCTGGCACCCAGCACAGGACCTGGCTAGCTCAATCAGTGAATCAAAGTTTAAAGTTTTTAATAAAACGTTTAAAAATAATCTCCCGTAGAGATTCTGGGATGTTTAGCTAAATGTATATTGACCTCCAAAATGTCCCTTTGAAGTACCTTTAATAAAAAACAATTGTATTAGCTCATTTCCTGTGATCTGTTTCTTCCACTGAAGGCTAAAATGCCAGAAGGAAACTTAAGAAATTGAGTCCTTGTTAATTCAGTTTTTACTGCATTATATACATGAATATATCCATTCCCATATAGCTTACCTAGCAACAGTAGGTGGAAGACTTACTTTGAGAATACTATCCAGAAATTGCTGTTTAATTACTGAATATACAAATGACCTACAAACTGCTGAAGCCAGAAAGTACCAGAAAGGCATCCTTGGGTGGGCATATTTCACTGAATAATCGTCGCTGATTTTATGCCAATTATTTCACAAAAGTGGAGTATGACAATAATGTGAAGTTGGTTTTTTTTTAACTGTGCCGGTTTTACTTAAAAGTCATTTATTACTAAACTGTCTTTCATGCAAAATTAGGATGCACAGAATACTCATCAATACAGTTAAAATCGAATGCTGAAAATGCACCTGCGCTGAGAATTCTAGGCTCATGCCTGGCAATGGAAGAGAGATATCCATGTGCCACTGATGAATACACTGTTGCTCTGTTTACTTCTTAAGCAGCATGATGAACAGAACTATATACCATGCAACGATTACTCGACGAAAGGTTATAAACCAATTTTTGGACTGGAAAAACACAGGGTGCAACAATATGCGGTAAGACACAGTATTCCTATAAAATCTCAGGGACTTGGGTTTGGATTTAGGTGGAATTTATGGAAGGTTAGCTTTGAAAATTTCCTTTTCCTAAAGTGATGTGTAACATCCCCAAGAGAAAGAGGCCTCTGGAACTTAGTTGTTTACTTTTACATTTGCTATTTTAGTCATTTATCAAATTAGTATTATCTATCAATCTGTCATTTTATTCATGACAGTGAACTAATGGGGGAAAAAATGAACTAGTGGTAATGGAGGCTACTTCAGCATGTCAACTTCATTCAAAAGAACCTGAAAACTGTGTCCTAACTTAATGAAGCAAGCAGAGTGAGATACCTCATACTCCATGAGATGACTCCCAAAGAATCAGTAACAAAATTATGTATATAATTCATATCCTAGATTACACAAATTAATGTTAACAAAATGGCAGTCGAAAAGTAGCTATAAATGCAATCATGTAAATGTAAACATATACTCATACACCTGAAATTACATATATAATATATAAAAAGCTATTTCTGCCTTTTGGTTAATTATAGTGCTTCCAGGAAATGTTATGACAATTAACTATTAATAACTTATAGCTAATGAGTGTGCATTTTGGGGGCATCAATATACTATGCCGATGTAGGTCTACATCCCATGCTATGTCTTAAAGAAGTTCTCATAACTCTCATTAACAACAGCAACCAGAATTTAGAAGATAAATTTAAGACTAAAAATTATCTTAGAGACCACTTATTCTCCTTAATTTTAGACAAAAAAAAACTGAAAAAGATAAAACTATACAATTAAAAGAGCTCTTGTGAGCAGCAACTCATTTAGGCCCAGGAGGAGTGAAGATAAAAGAAAAACTCATTAACAAGACTACACTCTCCATCAACAAAAGTCTCGTCTCCCCACTGGCTGGGTGATACATGGTGTACAACTTTCCCATACGCCTGCTACATAGTTTCCCCATATGTTCCCCCTCCCGCTATATGTACCATTAAAATGAAATTTTGGTCCTCTCAGAGGAGGACGCATAAATATTCATAAGCTTATTGCGCATGAGCATTCCAAGCAAGACTTAACTTTTACTCTACTTAGCTGACTTCTAAACTCAAAACAAGATATAAACTAGTTAAATCCTTGCTTTGTCCGTTATCTTCTGTGTGAGACGTAACTCCTTCGTTATGTCTCCTATTCTGCTGACTCTTGTTCTGAATTTATGGAAACAAATTTCTTCATCGTGTCTCTCAATCTTTCCCTCTTCTGCTAGAAGATAATCTAGTACTTGTCTGTGTTGTTAGTGTCTTCTACAATCAATATATTTTCCTATATTTGCTGCAAGTCAAAAGACTTTCTGGTATGTATGGATCCTCTAGATTTCATAAATCATATATTACATAATTTCTGTGGAAACCAAAGTTTTAATCGTTCCTCACACTCTAACCTATGCAAACAAGCTATCAATATAAATCTGAAAAACAGCTAAGAAAAAACATCAATATAGATTGTCAGTATTTCCTACAGAAATTTAACCACTACAAATCAACTGCCACAATGAGATCAAAAGTGCCCCCAAAATGGCTCAAGCAACATATAACTTATCTCCTTGGCAAGTAGAAAACCATGGTAGCAAGTGCTGCAGTAGTTTACAATATAAACCTGATGGAGGAAGACAGTGGAAGATTATAAGTGTTACTAATCCATAGAACAGCGCCCAGGGCAGTGCCTAGCATAAAGCAAGTAAGTACCTGATAAATGCTTGCTGACTTAATGAAAAAGAGAGATAGAGAAAGCACTGATAGCTACAGACTCACATACTTACTTTCTTCCACAAAATTTCTGAGAATTTTCCCTGGGGTCTCAGGAGCTCCCTTTCAAAGTCCTAAAAACAATTATTATATTGTTGCCCACAAAGTCCACAGGTGACTCCCAAATCCACCCAGCCCAAAGTCAACAAACTTCCAGGTTTTCATGGCTTCCTGTCACAACAATCCCCACAGATGTAGAAGGAAGAATGTGAGAGCTTCCACTATATCCTAGCCTATAACTTCCTCAACTCTACCATATCCTAGCACAGATCACACATTTCATTGAAAGACACAGAGGTCCTAGGTTCAAATCCTGTCTCTGATATTTTCTCTAACTCTAACTTACCACTGAAAGAGAAACCCTTCTTTGGGGATTTAGTCAACAGCAATATTATTCTGGTTATAATACTGTTGTAAATCACAGAATGGCATAATCTCTAAAGAATCAAAACTGTGGGGGGTGAAGCCAAGATGGCGGAGTAGGACGCACGTTTATGAGTTCCGAAACCACAGCCCATAGAATTAATGTAAAAATAGAACCCCATAACTTCTGGACCACTGAAAGGGGTACAGAAACGGAGTGGAAGAGATTTCCGTTCCTGGGAGCCCTGGAGACCCATCCCCAGGGTGCGTTGCACCCTGGAAAGCGGACCCCACCCCAGCGCTGCCCTGGACGCGGCCCCAGAGAAGCTGACCCGAGCAGGCTTCAGGGACGGAAGCTCCGGCAGCCGGGAAAGTCCCTCCGCCCACAGAAGCTACAGGTCAGTGAGAGAGAAAGCTGGGCTGGACAAGAGGGGGAGCGGAGTGTCTCCGTGACTCAGGCCCCCTCGGGAGGAAGCAGCGGCGGCAGAGACGGGGGCAGGAAGCGGTGGAGGCAGAGGCGTGGGCGGCAGCGGAGGCAGCAGCGGCTGGCCCAGGACTCCCCCCAGCAGCAGGCAGGATCCTCATTACCGAGGGTCTCTGCATAAATAACCTGAGGGAGCTGAGCCTGGGAGACGGCCCTGCCCCACCCCGCTCTTTTACTGAAGGCCTCTGCATAAAGCCCCTGGGGGAACTGAGCCTGGGAGGCGGCCCCCCCACCCCCACCCGCTCTGTTCCTGAAAGTCTCTGCATAAAGCCCCTGAGGGAGCTGAGACTGGGAGGCGGCCCTGCCCCCACTCCAGCGCCAGAACTAAAGCTCACATTGATTAGCGGCGCGAAAAGCCCATTTGAATCTCAGAGCCCAAGCACTAGCTGGGCGGATCTAGGCGGGGGTGGACAGGAATCTCAGAAGTCAAGTAACTGGCTGGGAAAATGCCTAGAAAAGGGAAGAAAAATAAGACTATAGAGAGTTTTTTCGAACAGATGTAAATGATCCCGACTTTCGGATCTGACGAGGACGAGGACATATTCTTGCCATCAGGGAAAGACGTGGAGGGCGGGGCCTCAGTACCACAGACATCCCAGGGGGATGTCCGGTGGGCTCAGGCCTTGGAAGAGCTCAAAAAGGATTTTGAAAAGCAAGTTAGACAGGTGGAGGAAAAACTGGGAAGAGAAATGAGAGAGATGCAAGAAAACTATGAAAAACGGGTCAACACCTTGGTTAAGGAGACCCAAAAAAATGCTGAAGAAAATAACACCTTGAAGAATAGGCTCACTCAATTGGCAAAAGAGGTTCAAAAAGCCAATGAGGAGAAGAATGCTTTCAAAAGCAGAATGAGCCAAATGGAAAAAGAGGTTCAAAAGCTCACTGAAGAGAATGGTTCTCTCAAAATTAGAATGGAACAGATGGAGTCTAATGACTTTACAAGAAACCAAGAAATCACCAAACAAAATCAAAAGAATGAAAAAATGGAAGAGAATGTGAAATACCTCATGGGAAAAACAACTGACCTGGAAAATAGATCCAAGAGAGACAATTTAAAAATTATGGGACCACCTGAAAGCCATGATCAAAAAAAGAGACTAGATATCATCTTCCATGAAATTATCAAGGAAAACTGCCCTGACATTCTAGAACCAGAGGGCAAAATAAGTATTGAAAGAATCCATCGATCACCACCTGAAAGAGATCCAAAAAGAGAAACTCCTAGGAACATTGTGGCCAAATTCCAGAACTCCCAGCTCAAGGAGAAAATCTTGCAAGCAGCTAGAAAGAAACAATTCTAGTACTGTGGAAATACAATCAGGATAACTCAAGATCTAGCAACTTCTACATTAAGGGATCGAAGGGCGTGGAATAGGATATTCCAGAAGTCAAAGGAACTAGGACTCAAACTAAGAATCACCTACCCAGCTAAACTGAGTATAATACTTCAAGGGAAAATATGGTCTTTCAATGAAACAGGACTTTCAATCATTCTTGATGAAAAGACCAGAGCTGAAAAGAAAATTTGACTTTCAAACACAAGAATGAGAAGAAGCATGAAAAAGTAAACAGCAAAGAGAAGTCATAAGGGACTTACCAAAAGTGAACTGTTTACATTCCTACATGGAAAGACAATATTTGTAACTCTTAAAACTTTTCAGTATCTGGGTAGTTGGTGGGACCACACGCACACAAACATACACACATGCACACACATACAGAGACAGAGAGCACAGAGTGAATTGAATAGGATGGGACCATATCTTAAAAGAAATTAAGGTAAATGGTGAGAGAGAAATGCACTAGGAGGAAAGAGGGTGAAATGGAATGGGGTAATTATATGTCATTTAAGAGGCAAGTAGGAGACTTCTTAGTGGAGGGAAAAAGAAGACAGCTGAGGAAAAAAAAAACCAATTAGTTTACCCTCATCACATTTGACTAAAGGAAGGAATAAAATGCACACTCATTTTGGTATGAAAACCTATCTTACAGTATAGGAAAGTGGGGGAGAAGGAGATAAGCAAGGCGGGGGGATGATGGAAGGGAGGGCAAAGGGAGGAGGGAGCAATTTGAAGTCAACACTTGGGGAAGGACAGGATCAAAAGACAGAAGAGAAACAATGAGGGGCAGGGTAGGATGGAGGGTAATTCAGTTAGTCTTATACAACACGACTATCAGGGAAGACATTTGCAAAATTACACAGATATGGCCTATATTGAGTTGCCTGCCTTCCCAAAGGGAATGGGTGGGGAGGGAGGGATGGGGAGAATTTGGAACTCATAGTTTTAGGAACAACTGTTTAGTATTGCTGTTGCTACTAGGAAAGAAGACATACAGTTAATGAGGAATAGAAAGTCATCTGGCCCTACAGGAGAAAAGAGAAGATAGAGACAAGAGAAGGGAGGGATGACAGAAGAGAGGGCAGATTGGAGATAGGGAAAATTAGACTGCTTGGGGTATTGGGGTGGGGGGAGGGGTTAAAAGGGGAGAAAATTTGGAACCCAAAATTTTGTGAAAATGATTGTAAAAAGTTAAATAAATAAATAAATGAGTGAGTAGATAAATAAATAAATAAATGGGTGGGTGGGTGAGTAAATAAATAAATAAATAGGGATCAAAACTGTGAGTGACCCAAAGGGCAATGGAGAGATGCATGGTGGACGTAAATAGGCTGCGTCATTCTACCAATGGCTTGCACACAAGAAATGACATTAAAGTGTCTACAATGTGTGACCATAAAAGGTGGCAGGTTGGTAACCAAGCAAGATGGATAGCTCATCTGCTACACTGGTATCAACAAAATGTTCAAATACCTAGGGAAGAGCCTCCAAAACATTGAGGGGGTTGTCCTGTGAAGAATTTATGGGAGAAAATTCCCCAAGATGAGAATGGTTTCAACGGAGGGGAGCATCCACATGAATCCATTTACTGTAACTGTCTTTGGAAAGAAGTTCAGGTCAAGCACAGCTCTGCACTTAAATGGATTTCACGGGTGATGTAGACATTTAAAAAAATCCTGCAATCCAAGAGTACTTTACAACTGCCTTTATGGAAATCAAGATGGAGCAATAAAAACTTCAAACATACTTATCGTGAACTTAGGACTTCCCTATTATATTAAATAGTACTAAACTGAGTGAGTAGCTTTGCTCCAATGTATTCACAGCCCAGCAAATTCTGTATACTTCTAATCTAAACCTACATACAAAGCACACATTAATGGATTCAAAAGCAGTAGGGCCCAAATTAAGTATTGTTTTATGTCTAAAACCAGATTCACATAAGGCTAATAGAGCAGCCCTTTTAAGCAATCTAAGCAACTTATACCAATGTGCACTGGAAGAAAAATGAGTAATGGGGAAATTCCCAATTCCACTGAAAACTTTACAATTTTTAAATTAAAAATGTTCTTAAAGCTAAGTAATTTTAAAATTTATTTTATAGTATTCTTCACTGAGTTATTTTGTGTATTCTCTGATTATAAGCTATCTGCAAATTCACCAAAACACCGCCATCACAGAGGCTATGAATACAGTGACAATTCACCAAATTTTAAGAAATTATAAGTTTGTTTGTATTAAATCACTAAAATATTGATTTATAAACACAGATGCCTTAAAAACATCACTGCTAAAACCAGCTCTATATTACACCTTTTAACAGAGCCAGCATGGATAGAGAAACACTACCTAAATCAATTTACTTATTCAGTGTCAAAGTCAACCAGGCGATTAAAGAATTATTTCAGTTAGGGAAAATATTAATGAATTCACTTGGATGGCCAAAAGAGCAAAAACCTCAAATAAAACAACGAAAATGTAGGAAATAAAGGTGCCTAGCAGACCAGACAACAAACTATGCTAACACAAAGCAGTAATCCCAGGATGACAAGGAACACCAATTGTATCAAAACATAATTATCAAAATAACATTAAAAAAGTTCATGGACCCAGATTAAGAACCCTTTCATTAAAGTTATAATTAAGTTGCAAAGACAAGCCTAAGATGGTAAAAGGAGCTCCTTCATCCAAGAAACAATAACAGGTCCTCTCTCTAACATCTTTTGGGAAGGGCTGCTGAGACGTCTATTTTAATACTGAATTTTTCCATTAACTGTTAATTTTTTTTTAAGTTAATGCTAAAAAAAAAAGCTGAAAATGGTCATTGACACCAATAGCAGCGATTTTAAAGATAGGGATTTTCATTTCCTACACAGGGCATTGAACGATGCCCACAGACTAGAGCATAAAGTCTTAACCTGGGGCATATTAACTTGATAATGTATTTCAGTACAATGTAGTCGTATGTGGATTTCAGAATAACCGATTTCCTTAATAAACGCAAATATTTTATTTTACGCATTTAAAACATGATTCCGAGAACGGCTTCGCCAGCCTGTGCACAAGAAGGTCCACGGCACAAACCACCTCAGGGGGCCGCGCCTCCCCCCGGCCACTCTCGTGGCACTCCCCCTCCTCTCCCGTGGCACGCCGGGTGAGGCCCACGCCCCCACTCGGGCCACGCAGCGCTTCTCTCCTCGACCCCCAGCTCGCGACCCGGTGTGAGAGCCCGGCGTCGCCCCCGCCCCTCGGCACCCCACTGGGGAAGCAGCAGCAGCGGGTCACCCGTGGGCGCGTCTCCAGCGGACTGGGTGAGGCTGCGGCTGGAGGGAACTCGCCCCGAGACAAAGGCGCCCAGGCCGGCTCTGCCAGGAGCGCGGGGCCCTTCTCTTCCACGCATCAGGGTGGCGGCTCCCGGAAGCCGGGGCCCAGCCAAGCTCCTGAGGCGAGCTGGCGGGCAGGCGGACCGATGCCCCCGGCCACCGCTGACCGCGGTCCTCACCGCTCCCTCCCCGCAGGCCCCCGGCTCCGCGGCCTCCTTTCCTCGCCGTCTCTGGGGGCGACTGGAAGAAAGCGTTCCGCGGCCGCACACTCACCGGCCCGAAAGCGGACGGGAGACAGCGGCAGCGGCAGCGGCAGCGGAAGGGACGGTGATAGCCGGAGCCCAACGTCCAAAATGGCGGCTCGCTAGGCCTCAGTCCCACTGGCGCAAGCGGAGGGATCCGCGGGGGCGGAATGAACACGCCCCCTCCGGACATGCCACGCCCCCTGCCGGGATAGGCCACGCTGCCTGTGAGGAGTAGGTCACGCCCCCTGTCGGGGATAGGCTATCGGAGTTGGGTCACGCCCCTTTTTGGAGAGAGGCTGAGCCCTGGCAGCTTTCCGTGACCTACCGACTGCCGAAGGCTCGGGGCTGCTTCCGGGTCGACTCCAGCCTCAGAGCGGGGACTACTTCCCGTAGCGGAAGCTGCTCCACCTGAGAAGGGAGAGCCTCAAAGTACCGTGACAGGGTCACGCCCCCTGAGTCACCGGGGTGGGGACCCCAAGAGCAAGGTGGGGCGGCCGCCCGTTAAAGGAGACCAAACCCCGCCCCTTTCCCCGGGGTCGAAGGTCTAATCATGTCAGGGACTTTTTCCATTTCATAGATGAGGAAACTGAGGCCCAGTGAAGTGAACTGATTTGTCCAGGGTCCCCCAACAGGGAAAGACCTCCGCCTCCATCACTCGGGGATCACACCACTCCCCCGCCCCGAACTTAACGGCTGTCTCCTCTCAGAGTCCGGGGTCAGGAGGGGTTGCCCCCTGGCCCCTCCCCCTTTCCTCGCCCCTCCCCCTTTCCTTGCCCCTCCCCCTCGTTTCCCCCCTCCCAAGTTCTCCCTGGAGCGCTCCGTAACCTTGGTTACCGCAGAGTCCCACCCCAGCATCCTGGCACCGGCTCCATCTCCGACCTCCCCTGCCCACCTGGGTCGCAGGCCTTTGCCTCCTCCGCCCTCTGATCTTTTCCCCTTAAAATTAGTTTCGTTCAAAAACAAGCAGAGATTCCTTCGCCTTGACCAAACCCTTAAATCCGCTTTCTGCAGTTTTTGTTTCGGTGGCATCTGACTCTTCGGGACCACGGCGGAACTGTTGGTGGGCACAGCCATTGCAGAAAACTCCTTAGTATCATGCAGAAACGCCACGACCCTTTCACCCGGCAAACCACCAGCCAGCGTTCATCAGCACCAACTGTGGGCCAGGCTCTGTGGGCTAAGTGCGGAGGATGGAAACAAGGCAGAAGGCGGGCTCTTTTCTGCAGGGGCTTACCAGCAAATGGGGGGCGCAACCTACAAATGACGAGGCTGAGAGAATAAATGAAGATGGTCCACGGAGGGAAGATGGAAGGAAGCTGCTGAATGTATATAGATAAGAGAGAGAGAGAAAGAGAGACAGAGACAGAGAGACAGAGACAGAGAGAAAGAGAGAGAGAGAGAGAGAGAGAGAGAGAGAGATAGGTAGATACATAGATACACACTGGAGTTCCTCATGGGCCTCTGATGCTGAATTAGATCACATATAATCATCTAGCCTTTTAACCTGGGTATAAGCATATATATATATACATATATATATACGTATACATGTATATGTAAACCTTATTTATGTAAAATCACATTTTAATGTAAAATATATACATATGTAACATATAATATACATGTTTATAAGATACAATTTTTGGTATGTAACTATTTCAATATAACTGCTTCCATTTGTCACTCCGTATATTTTATGTGTATATATATATATATATATATATATATATATATATCTGCCAGACTGTCAAAAGGGTATTTGATATAAAAAAGGTCAAGAATCCCTGATGTAACGGAAGAGCATTGTGTCCTGAGCTTGGAAGAATATGTCAATTAGCTCAGGTAGGCATGCAGAGGGAGAGAGTTTGAGCCTGTGAAACTGCATGAGAAATTCCTGGTTTGTGGAAGTTACCTGTCCAGAAATCATGGATGGTACAACAGCTGTAGCAGGAGCCAAAGATCATTATGCTCTTGTGGAACTACAAAGCATGGCACTAACTCTTGAATATTGGCAGCAAAAATGAAAGATGCATGATACTGGATTTCATCAAGAACATGGAAATAAATTATTAAGGAAAGACATGAATACATTTCTTAATGGCAAAAATGAACTCGGTATTTTCCACTCTTTGTGGAAAAGCAGTTGAAATGAAATGCTTTGCTGACCTGGGTCCTAGTGTAGTTGGAATAGAAATCAGGGAACTGACCATACAGGAATTTTTTACTGATCAGAATCTGTCTGACTCAGAAGAAGTAGTTGCAAGAATTTCAGGAGCCAAAACATTTAAGAACTCATCAGGGTAAATAGCACTTTGTACTCCTGACCTTCCCAAGGCCGATGTTAGCAAATTTGATAAGATTTGGGATGGAGGAGGCTTAGTTACTGTTAATCCAGGTGACTGAGAATGCTATGCCAAATTAATGTTGTCTCTAATGAAAAAAAGTTTTTGCTGTCTGTAGCAGACAGCCAGCATTCCCACACAGTTCGATGATGTGGTGAAGAAGAAAGACACGGGAGGTGGGAGAAGATAGGCCAATTCTGTTTATCGATCTGAGGGTCAGAGTACATATAGACAAAAACTGCAGGTCCACATGACATTCTGTCTCATCTCCTGTCCTAGACATTTGGCCAGTCTTATTGTCTTTAAAGACTGTTAGCCTAGAGGGCATCTATTTTACATATCTCTTGTTTTCTGTAGTACTCTTGTTTGTCTCATGGAGACAGCAACATGGCGGGCTGGGGGAGGCATGGAGAGCCATTTTGGATAATAATGAGCACAGTCTCAAAGAACAGTTTCCCCAAAGGTCTATCCTGAACTTGTCAACTGCACTCCATCCTGGCCCTCAACAGCTGTCTCCTGGCTTTCATATGATCCAACTAAATATTCTACCATTTTATATTCCTGAGTGTGAAGTTAAAGGGTTTTTTTGGCTCAACATGTAGTATTCAGTATCTTGAGGAGGTTGATGTTTTAGAAGAAAGACATAAAAAATGGGGAATTGATTATTTTATTGAGACTTTATATCCCTTTACAGAAAAATAAATGAAAATTAAAAGTGCATAAGATTTGGTAGTATATCTGAAATTGTACATGTATCTTTATCTTCTTCAGCTACTAAAAGTGACTTTACGGCATGAAAATGTAATGAACATCTTGGAGGTTGTTTTTATTTTTAACTCATTACAAACCAATTGTATCTGTTTGAATATGCATGTAACTTCAAGAAATTTGTAATGGACTATTTTATTATGCTTATGATGATTCCAATGTTGAAATTAAATATTTTAATTTGAGCAAAATTTGGAAATAAAAAATTACTTGTGCCACTTTTCTGCATCCTCAATTCATGACACCACGAAATCCAGTTCAATCAGTTTTGGATTTTAACGTGTTTGATAACATTTGATAACACGTTGCTTATACATTTTCAAATAAAGTATTAATGCTTTAGAAAGGTTTAAAAAAATAGGCCAATTTATATAGGCCAAATATAGCTATGTCTATATTACATTATATTTCACTATAACCAGCCAATTGTACATTGAATAGCCTAATCTCAGACTGAATATGGCAGTTTCCTACAGGACCTGGGCACACAATGAAAACAATGTTTTTCCAGACACATCTATGAGCACTCCAATTTTAACTTTAAAAATCCAGTTTTATCATCAGTATGGAAAGTGATTCATCCTTCTTGTTGGTGAACTAATTGCTGTATTTCAGTGTACTATGACTCAAAATATAGAAACTATAACCCAGAAATTGCTATACCTAACACATTAGGGTAATTTTCATAAGAACATGTAGATATTTGCAAGTTACAAGTATATATGAACCTTCTGTAAGGGCTCAAACAAATATATAATAATGTGTAATGGATTAAAAAGGAAAACCAGATGAGAAGTAGAGTCTACTTTTTTACTTTTTCTTTTAAAAATACAGAGATTTCACTTAGTACCTAGGAAGGTCTCAATAACAACCTTTAAGTCTAAAACTATCAGTGTGATGAATAAGAAACAAAGGAAGAACATAGTAGAAAATAACATGTCTTGATGCATTGAAGGTAGTTGAAGGAAAGTCAGATTATCAGGGATGGCAGGCACCATTCATATCACTAATCCTGTACTATATACATATGTAGAGTTTCTTGCAAAACAAGTAAAGAATTGGAAAAGTACCCATGTTGGTTTTGCCCCTACTTTTTTATGGACTCTGATTTTAATATTAAAAGTAACTTATTGCATTGTTCTCTTCATTTGCTACACTGATTTCCAAGGAATTGAGCAAAATATGCTACTATTCTTTTCAAATATTATATAGGGTGTCCCAAAAGTCTCAGAGCAATTTTAAGCTTTAGTAATTTAAGAAATACAAATACAACAAAGTTACAAAAAACATGATTTGAAAGTTTATTTAAAATTCCTTAATATTTGGTAAGTTTTGTGAATTTTTAATAATAATTCAAGTTTAAAGACAGGTTACCCTATCATTATGCACTGTATGTATGACAGTTTCTAGTGGATCAGAAGAAGTCTTGCTTGGCTACCTCAATCACCTGATCCATCTCTATTAGACTTTGTCCTGTGGGGTTACTTCAAAACTGTCATGTAGACATCAAAATCTCATTCTTTGGATGATCCTAAAATGAGTATTATACATGTAATCCTTTTAGTCACTGAGCAGCAGCTAATAAAAGTTTTTACAAAGTTTGAAAATCTACTAGGATGATGTTTAGTAGAAAATGGTGGCGATGCTGAATTCCAATAAAAAACATATTTTGAAGTTTTAAATACCCTTTCAAATATTAAATAAGTTTGTGACATTTATACTTATGAAGTTATGAAAACTAAAAATTACACTAAGACTTTTGGGACACCATATATAATAATCTTCAAAGCAAATTTCATTTCATGGCAATGATCATTATTAGGAGCTATATTTTTTTTTAAAAAGTCTTTTTTTCCTGGAGGACATTAAAGTATTAGAGAACAGTAACTGGATCTCATTTGAAAGGTAAGATTTTTTGGTATTGTGACGTTGAGCACATCAACTCTTTAAAACTATAAGTGGCAGAAAAGGAGTTGATCTGCATTGACAGAAGGAATGTTCCCTGTAATTCCCCATGGCAAGAAAGCACACATCTGCTCTTTCTCCCCTCCCCCAACAAACAAAAAAGGCAAGCTCTTGAACTCAGAGAAAAAGAAGCCTTGTATGAATTGATACAGTCCAGTAATCAGAACTCAGAAAACAATATATACACAAGGACTAAAAAAAATGTCAAGAAAAAAATCACTAAAGTTGAAGGCAGAGTAAGTAATCTGAGCTCCCAAGAGGAAATGAGGAAACACACTTCCCTCTTTTTATTGTCAGAGGACTATAGGGACAGAATGCTGCATGTCTCTTTCCTTCTAAGAAGTGGTACTTGTGTTCCTTGGTTATAGATTAATTGTGTTTCTTTATCACTAAGAAAGGTTCACTGGATGTGGGTAAAGTATAATATTAGGAAAGGACTATGATGTAAAAATAGTCAATATGAATAAAACTTTTTCAGAAATTTTAAAGTCAAGCTCTTTTAGGATCGACTGAATTTCTGTGTTCCTCAAGCACTTAGAAGTAGGTTGTAGGGGCTCCATCAATGCTTCGCAGGGATGCTGTCCACCCCAGTGGGCACATGAAGACTTCCCCTCATGGAAGGGACTGATAAGAACAATTTGTGTCAATGGCCATGAAGGTGACTGAAGCAGGTCCTGGAGAGTATTTAGAGCTTGGTCACACACAGGAGACAATCAAAGTCATCCACTCCCTTCCCAGTTTGACTTTTGCCCTGCCGCTGGATTTTGATGACTCGGGAAGAGGGAATGAGGCTATGACTTTGTGCACCTCTAACTTAAATACAATTCTCTCTCCTCTCTCACTCTCTCTCTTGCTGTCTCTCACTTTGTCTCTCTCTGTCTCTCTCTCTCTCTGTCTCTCTCCCTATCTCTCTATCTCTCTCTGTCTCTCTCACTCTCTCTGTCTCTCTCTCTCCCTATCTCTGTCTCTCTTGCTCTCTCCTCTCTCTCTGTGTCTCTCTCTGCGTCTCTCTCTCTCTGTCTCCCTCCCTATCTCTCTCTCTCTATCTCTCTCCGTCTCTCTCTCTCTCCCTTTCTCTCTCTGTCTCTCTCTCACTCTCTCTGTCTCTCTTCTCTCTCTGTCTCTCTCTCTGTGTCTCTCTGTCTCTGTTTTCTCTCTCTCTCTCTCTCTCTGTCTCTCTCTCTCTCTCTCTCTCACACACACACACACACATGACATCACCCTCTGATGTCACAGATCTTCAAAAACAGAAGACAGATAGCAGGAATACTAATGCCGCTAATAGGGCAAATTAACATATTTATGTAAGAAAGTGAAACTGGAGAATCATGAAATCTTAGAAATTTAGAGATCATCCAAGTCCAACTGTGTATCAACAAATAATTCCATTGTGCATGTCCCCAAGCAGCAGTCATCACCAAATCCTTTGATTTTGTTGGAGAAGGGACTATGGGTGTGGGATGCTATATACACTGTTATGAGGGCCAATGTGCTGGATGGTTTCCATAACTTTTATTTATGCTTTATTGCAAAGACAGGCTCATTGAGAAGGAGAGGGACAGGGGCATATTCAAAAGTAACTGATTTTAAAACAAAAGGCAACAGTAAAACTTTAAAAATTGATATACAACAAAGCAAAGAAGTACAGGTCACAGGAAACCTCATATTTCAAGGGGAGGGCATACAGTTACAGAGCACTAGACTCAGAGACCTAGATCCATATAATGTGTCAGCTTCTAACTAGATATGCAACCCTTGGCAAGTTTCTGAACCTCAGTTTCCCCATTTAAACTTGGGATGGGAGAGACTAGTTCCCTTCCAACTTCAACAGCCTATGATTCTAAATTCTTTAAACAGGTTAAAAAATACATTCCCCCAGGCGATCTAATCAACAGGTATTTTTCTGTGACTATAAACTCTGACCTCCAACCCCTTTCTTCCCTCTAATTCAGAACCATCTGCCTGGATTTAAAACAAAACAACCCTTTCGGTCTCCTATTCTCTCAACTCCATCCAAATCAAGCCTTTCCATCTTCTGTGCCTATGCCCTTTGGAATTCCTTCTCACTGACAAATTCCTCTTCCTCTTGTACGTCACCAGAAGATATGTCATCCTATCCTTTAAGTTACCCTATCCAGCTAACCTACACTTAAGCAATTCAACTAATACGGTAATTTGTTCTCTGTCCTTGAATCCCTTGCTTCAGTCAATCACCAAATATTTATTAAGTGCCTACCACAGTATTCAAGCATTGCCTTAGGTGCTGAGGAGCCAAGCATAAAGAATGAAATAATCCCATATAAAAATATACATATAAAAATATATACAGACTAACTATAAAGGTAATAAATACATGCATGTCTATATATATGCACATGAGGTAATTAAATATGGGGTATTTGGAAGAGATGGTGCTAGCCCATTCTGCCAACCCTCAACCCAGCTCTGACCCCCTTCTCTGACCCTACTCCAGAGATCCTAAGAGGACGTTGATGAAGGGAGTCACAGGAACTAGTTGTCTGGGACCACTACCAACGTTCCCTTAGTGCAGCTGGGTCCTTCATTGCTGCATAGACCTTTGCTGATTTACTCTCCACCCATTTGCTTCCCTCAGCAGATGATCCAGACCTCTTCCCAAAATCCCTGACACCTCACTCCTCTCAGCAGATGAGCTAACTCCTCTTTTACCAAGAAAATTAAAACCATCTGTCATGAACTTCATTCATCTCCCCTATACTCCATCTCAAAACCCCTCTGCAGCTTCATCTTCCTTTAATCTTGGTGGAATATAATAATATTAGTTATCATGGCTGCCATTTACGTAGTACTTAAAAGGTTAACAAAACACTTCACATATCCAGTTTTTTCTCAGTTAAGTCTCAGAACAACCATGTGAAGTAGGTGATGTTATACCCACTTTACAGGTGAGAAACTGAGACTCATGCTCTATTTTCTTATGTATCAACTATTGCTTTTCAACACATGGAAAAAAGTAGAGAGTAATTTATAGGAGGATACAGGAACTGTCTTTAAATTTTTGAAGGAGTGTTACAAGCTTGAGGCAGTACATCTTTGCAATGTTGGAAGGTGACTAAGTAGCATTAGGACCATTTTAGAGTGGAGAAATTAGAATTCACAGTACATCTTTGCAATGTTGGAAGGTGACTAAGTAGCATTAGGACCATTTTAGAGTGGAGAAATTAGAATTCACAAAGTCAGAAAAGCACAGAGAACAGCTGGGGGCTGCTTTTTATTTTTTAACCTTTTAACATCTTCTGAAAACGTCAATTTCTTCAGTGTGATAAAACCACATTTATATCCCTCAATCTAAGAGGTTAAAAACTACTGGTAGGAGAAGTGATGGACTCAAGGGCATAATAAAAGAAACATTTCCCAGACCAGGCCAATGTGGGAATTTGTTTTGCTTGACTGCATGTTTATAACAAGGGTTTTTTCCTTTCCTTTTTTTTTTTCAGTTGGTAGAGGAGGGAAGGACGTGAGAAAAGGAAGGGCATCTACAGGGTTGACAAAAAGAAAAAGGAAGAAAGAAAAGAGGGTCATTGAACCATTTTAAACTGAAGAAAAACAGAAGGGAGGACAGAAGGAAACAGAGAAACAGTTTTGAAAGTTAGGTGTTGAATTTATTATGTACATAAAAAGAAAAACAAGTACCTAATTACTCCCAGTTCCAGGTAAACTCTTTTTTTTATTCTGCTTTATAGATAGAAATGTCCATTTCATATATATATATATATGTATATATATATATATATATATAGTGTGTGTGTATGTGTGTGTGTGTGTATGTGTGTAAAAGCTGTTGTCCTTTGTTGTTGAAGAGGACCAAAATGACATCACCATGACAAACTCAAGTTTCAGTGTGTCCGACTGTGACTGATCAGACCAATACGAGCTCGGAATGATGTACCACAGGTTGGACACAGATAGTCCATGTGACTATTTGGGGTGTATATTCCAAATTGGAGCATCTTACATTTCCTTTGTGCTGTCTCCATTCTGCTTTGCTCATAGAGCACAGCTCCCTTGCTCCCTTTCCGATGTGGGCACGCCATGCTGAGCAGTCCTGTGCCAGTGTCTCCCATGTTGCACAGTCAAATCCAAAGTTCTTGAGAGAGACCTTGAGAGTGTCCTTCTATCGCTTCCTCTGACCACTATGTGATTGCCTGCCCCATGTGAGTTCTCCATAAAATAGTCTTTTTGGCCAGCGTACATTTTGCATTTGAACTAACGTGACCAGCCCATCAGAGTTGTGCTCTCTGAAGCATAAGAATACTTAGTAGTTAAGCTCGAACAAGGGCTTCAGTGTCTGGTACCTTATCCTGCCAGGTGAACCTCAGAATCTTCTTAAGACAGTTCAGATAGAAGCGATTCAGTTTCCTGGCATGGCACTTGTAGACTGTCCATGTTTCACAGGCATACAACAATGAGGTCAACAAAATGGCTCTGTAGACCTTCAGTTTGGTGGTCAGTCTAATACCTCTTCTCTCCCAAACTTTTCTTCAGAGCCTCCCAAACACTGAGGTAGTCCTGGCAATGCATGCGTGAACCTCATTGTCAATGTGTACATCCCTGGAAAGTACAGTAGCAAGGTAGGTGAACTTACCCAGAGCATTCAAAACTTCTCCATTTGGGGTGAGTGTGTGTGTGTGTGTGTGTGTGTGTGTGTGTGTGTTGGGGTGTGTGTGTGTATTAAAAGAAGAATTAGGTGGAAAAGCCAATGTTTATTCTTAAATTCTTCCCCAGAAACAGTCTTACACTTACCTGAGAGCAAGTATTTAATGTTTAGGCTTCAAGGCAGTTATTTTTAGAGAGAACACTAACCAAAAACATTTTATTGGCTAGAACTATTTTGGACTGAACATAACAGCCAAACCAAAAAATAAAAAATAATTTTAAAAAGCCATTTCACGCACCCAATTTTCTAAGGAACAAGACCTTCAAGATGTGACTGGGCTAGATTAAGCACCTCCGTGCAGAAGGTGGTGCATACCAATTTGGGGCCTGCCATCATTTTCTACAAAGAGCAGTCTGTGACCTCCTTGGCGCCAGGGCCAGCAGGGGTGAAGCCTAGCGAGACAGAAAGGCTAGAAAGGGGGTTGGGAAGAGGGAGATGGCGGCAGGTACAGACCGAAGGGACCCACCGAGGCAGAGGAGGCTGATAGAGCCTGAGACACGGTCACAGACAGACCCACAGACAGACGCAGAGGCACGATCTGGGACAGACCCACAGACAGACGCAGAGGCACGATCTGGGACAGACCCACAGACAGACGCAGAGGCACGATCTGGGACAGACCCACAGACAGACGCAGAGGCACGAGCACGGACGGACCCACGGACAGGGCAGAGGCACGAGCACGGACGGACCCACGGAGGGACCCACGGACAGGCGCAGACAATCACAGACAACCAGACAGCCCGCCCGCCGGAGGAGGGGAGCGCCCACGCGGGGAGCCCCGGGCCCCGTCCCTTCCCGGCACTTCCGGGTGCCACCCGGCTGGGGGCGGGGCGAGGCGCGTGGCGGGGTCAGGGAGGTCAAAGTCACTCGCGGCTCTTCCCCCCCCCACCTCCCTCCCGCCGCTTGCGCTCGGGCAGGAGGGGAGACCGGAAGGAGCCGGGCACTTTGGGGCTTGGGGAGCGGCCTGAGGCTGGGGGGGCAGGAATGTGGGGTCTGCGGTTGAACTTGGCGGCGGCGCGGCAGGGAGGCCCGGACCCCGAAGGCGGAGCGGCAGGCCTGGGGCGGGGTGGGGGTGGAGTCTCCGGAGGGAGGCCCCGCCCCGGCCCCGCCCGCGGGAAGGGGAGGAGGAGGAGCCGGCGGCGGCGGGCGGGGATGAGGGAGGCGGGGACGCGGCTCCGGCTCGGCTCGTGCACGCGCCCCCCCTCCCCGGCTGGCGGGGGCACGAGCGGCGCGCCCCCGCCGCTCGCGTCGCCATCTTTTCCCCCCTCTGTCTGTCTGTCTGCCGCTGGCTTTGTCCGTCTGCAGCGCCGCCCGCAGGATCCCCGTGCACGGCCCGGCCACAGCCCGCCCGGCCCCGGCCCCGGCCCGGAGAGGCCCCGGCCCTGGCGTGGCCCGAGCCACGAACCCGGGTCCATTGTCCGGCGGTCCGTCTGTCTGGCCGGCCGGAGGCGGGGCCCAGCGTGGGGGTCTGGAGCGTCTGGTACCGGGTAAAGAGCCCCCCCCTCCCCGCCCCCCACCCGGCCCGGGCTCGGGACGCTCAGGCGTGGGGCGGGGGGGAGCCGCCCCCGCCCCCTCCCCCTCCCGAGGCCGTCCGGGCTGGGTCTGTCTGTCCTTTTGTCCATCTGCATCTGGGGTGGGGGAGGGGAGGACTCCCGGGCGGTGGGGGAGGGGGAGGGGAAGAGACGGTCCCTGAAGGCCCCCCCATGCCCCTGCCCTTTCCCTTTTTTGTTGGTTTGTCTCCGCCTCTGAGGTGGGGGCAGAAGGGCTTCTCTCCTGTCCCCCCTCCCCCGTCGTCTCCCCAAGCTGTTCCTCTTTTTGTGGGGCTGAGGACTGGGGCGGGGGGGGCGGTCTGTGTCCCCGGCCTTGGCCCCGATCGCCCGGGGAGCCTCCTGTGTGGGTGCCCGCCCCCTTTCCTCCCCGTCTGCCCGTCCATCTGTCTCTGGCACGAGGAGGGGCCGGGGGCTGCCCGCCTGGGTGGGTGACAAAGGGCTGGCCCGCCGGGCTGGGGGGACAAGGGAGGCATGGGACCAAGCCTGGGCTTTGGGGCTCCTAGGAAAACTTTTTAATTCTGGATTTCTGAGACGACTTTGTTGCCCGAAGGTGCTGCGGGGGAGGGGCGGGGTGGGGGGAAGGTTGTTTTATTTTGACGTCTGTAAAGATCTCTGGAACTTGTTCCTTAAGTCTGGAATAGTGAAAAGGAAATTTCAGCTGCTGCTACATTGCCAAGTCCACACAGGTGGGAAAATGGTGACTAGGAAGGTGTCTGTAACTAGCTCTTCTCTCCAATTTCACAGATAAAATCAGCTGGATTCAGTCGAGTTTATTTGCTCCATGGGAACAGCATAAGAACTGGAGGTGAGAAGTGTACAGTCTTTTACTGCTTGAATTTCACCTGATTTTGTTTATTGAGACTTTCAGGGTGCTCAGGAACCTGCAACCCAACACCCCATCATGTCCACACTCAGTGGGGAGGCTGTTAAGTGGTGATAGAACTCCCTTTTAGAATCTGCCTGTGACACCTGAATCTCTCCAAGGTCTCCTTCTCTTCATCTTCTCTTTGTTCAAAACAGTCAGCTAGTCACAGAATTTATTGTCTTTTAGTTTCAGATATAGGTGACGGAACTGAGGCTAAGTTGAAAGCAATGATCCTTGAATTCCTTTCTTTGCAAAGGTGATTTTATTAGGTCTTTGCCCGTGTAGATTATTTGGGACTTTATTATTGTTATTATCATGTGTATTCTTTAGGGATCTGTGTGTAGTTATTTCTTTTGAGGGATGAGGGAGAAAAGGGGGTGTTATTCATCCTTCTTTGAACCCCACAGGTGGTTGTGCCCAAGTGGTTTGGCCACTGCGGGGAATTAGGAGATGCTAGGAACATGGCAGCCTAAAATATACAGAGGGCCTGCTTCTCTTCCTTCTGTTTATCTAGCCCAAATTCTGTAACTTTATCATTAGATCTTTGCCTGTCACAAATAGGCTTGAGAGAGGCCCTTTAACCAGAACAGATCTTTCTTCAAAGAAAATGCTATGAAAATAATATCATAATTGCTATTTTTAATTGATTAAAAAACTTTAGATGTGATTAAAAAATTTTAGAAATTCAAACTTTTCATTCATTTTACAATAGAGGGGTATATCTCAGTTATTAAAACCCTCAGGTCTGAATAAAAGTGAGGAATGTTTTAAATGCCTGCATTGGGAAACTGCAGGGAAGTCCCATTGTATAATAATATGGAGAGGCTGATTTACTGGACTTGAGAAATAGGAAAAAAAGGAAACCTCTCCTTGTGGTAGTAGCACTTTCTGATTTTTATTATTGGAGGGATGGGTTTTATTTTGTAACCGATGCTTTAAAAAGATTCTCTTTGCTTAAGGATGAGGGAAAAGCTGGTAAAAGGTCTTCCATGTGTTCCTTCTTATGGAGGCCTGTCTTAGCTCTTTGGGGTTGGGAGGCAGGATCTGATTTTGGGTCTGGTGTAATAAATGGTAAATGTCTCACTGTTTGGAAATATAGTTAAACCACTACTGGCTATGTATTTATTTAACTTAGAGTAAGCTATATTTGTATATCAAAGGGATGGCTTTGTTGAAGGAGAAAACTAGAAAGCCTTAGAAGGGAATCAGATACATACTTCTTTGTCTTTGGTAGAATTGAGGCCTGTCTTGGCTCTCTTCCTTCCAAAGTAAAATATTCTGAAGAATCTTCGTGTTTTGACTTTTTTTTTCCTCCTATAGCAGGAAAGGGGATGAGGGAAAAGGAGTTCTACCACCTTTCCTGGATAGGGAATGTTTCTCCTCTTTTTAAACTTCTCTGCCAAATGAATCTTCTCAGTCATGGAGGGTAGATTGAGTCTTGCTGCTGAAGTCGGCTCCGCCAGTGGCTCTGTGGGCATAGGGCCACATGGTGCTCCTTACAATGAGGGCCTTTCTTCCCTTTGGGGAATGAGTACCATTAGTGTCCATCCATCTGTCCATCCATTGTTACACTTAGATCCCTAGACAGAAGCAGTGTTTTCCCATACCATTCTCATTTACAGATGCCCAGGATTTGGGGACCTTTCCTATCCCACAGGGACTGATGCCTTTGTCACCTCTGGGTGAGGTAACTACAATGTGAGCTTGACAGCCGCCGGGAAGCTCCAGTTGGTTGCAGTATGCGGTGCTTGCCTTCCTGTGGGCATGTGAAATGTGAGCTCCGATCCCCCCTGGGCTTCCTGCTTACCTCAGATACCATTCATGGGGGTGATCTCTTTGGGCCCCGAGTCATCCTGGATCAGGGTACCTGTGTATCTTTCACTCTGTCCTGTGACTGCGGTCGACATCACTTCCTAAGATCCTGCTCATCCTCTAAATGGAGTTATGGAGGCCCCCTCCTCCACTGAATTCTCTGAGGACCTTGACCCTAGGCTGGAGAATGTGTTCATTTCTATTTCTCTGTGGGTAATTACATTTCTTGATACATAGGCTCCTTGACAGCTGGGGTATTTCATGCTATTTTCATGGGGTTATTTTTAAGAATCTTTTACCTTTTAAATTTGTGATATCGAGAGGCAGAAATGCCTAACAGTTATCGCTCTCTTTAGGTCAACACCTTACAAAGAAGCAGGAACGTTTCCAGTGGTGAAGCTGGACAAGGCCAGAACTACGGGGCCAGGGAAACATGTCCCGTCGGAAACAGACCAATCCAAATAAAGTTCACTGTGAGTATGAGAAAAAGAAAGGGGTCTGGAGGAGATGAGTTTTAAGGCTCTTTTCAATTCTAAGGAGCCTGTTCTACAGCCTCTGAAAACTTGGGACCTAAGGGGTGAAAGCAAGTTGGGAAAGGGAAGTGAGTTATCAGTTGGACAGTGGTTAGCATCAGATTTTAATTTGTGACAGAGCTTAAAGATGACAGAAGGCTGAGGGGAGGAATGCAAGAAGTTTCATCAACAACAAATATTATCTTAAGCACATATTATATGCAAGGTCCTAAATGGACATTGGTGATACAAAGAGCAAATAAGTCATAGTCCTAACCCTCAGGCAGTTTATGGCTTAATTGTAGAACTAGGCTGCACGTCAAACATGGGTATCGGCTAACTGTTCAAAGATAGGGCCCGGAGGACTAGGAAGGACTGAGAAAGTGTGGGGAACTGGGGGGAGTGGGGGAAGGGCTGGAGAAGATGCCCTGTTGCAGGTGGGATTTCAAGAGGCAAAGTGCTGAAGAATAAGGAGGAAGGAAGGCCAGGCCAGGGCATAGAAGTGGGAATGATATGTGTTACTTAGAGGACAGTGATTAGACAGGTAGTTCACGGGGAATTCAGTTGGTGAAGGATTGGAAGTTAAGGTTAGGGGTGGGGGTAGGTTTGATTGATGCCCTGAATGCCGATTCCACAGGCATCACATAGCTATTGAATGAGCAGGAAAGTGACCTAGGCAGAGCTTTGTTTTAGGAAGATGGATCTATCCACAGTGGGAGAGAAGGGGACTTTCCCTATGATTGTATTGACATAGGAAGCTTTTAGTCAACACTTCCACAGTGTGTATTTGTAGAGGGCTGTGGGGGGAGAAGGGAAGGGAGGAAGCATTTATAGAGCACCTACTATGTGCCAGGCACTATGCTAAGTAATTTTTTTTAACAACTATCTCATTTGATCCTCACAATAACCCAGGGAGGTAGGTGCTATTATCATCCCTATTTTACAGTTGGTAAAACTGAGGCAAACAGGAACTTCAGGTCCAGCACTCTAACCACTGTGCCACCAATTATCTCTGACCAGATGCTCAGGGGTATGCAGCCTGTAGGTGTCAGAGGCTGGACAGCTCAGACCTTCCTGACTTCTGGGCCAGCTTCTCCATCCTGCCTCACTGCCTCCTCGTAGGTAAAACAGATTGAAGAAGGGAGAAGACTTACAATAGTCCCGGCAAGAAATGGCAGCCCGCCATTGCTACTGAATTGTTTTATATGTGGAGGTATTAATTTGGTGTCCAGGACTAGCCAGAGAGCAAGGAATAGATTTTTGAAAGGAGTTTTTCTCAGTGACTAACACAGGGCTATATGCTCATAGTAAGTGCTCAGTAAATACTTACTGAATGAAGGGGATATTGCCTGGAGATCCTACCCCAGAAAATACGGCATAATTTGAAAGAGTGACACTCCGTGAGTTAGGGTGACTAGAAGATCCCTGATATACAGGGGAGAGAGGATCCCTGGGTTCAGTGGGTAGAGGAGAGGCTTTGGATGGAAATAGATCTGAAAGAAGGGAATTAGGGCATTCCCAGGAGGAGAGGCCGCTGTTGGAGTCAGGCTTGAGATGGCTTCTGTGGAAGGGATCGAGGTTATAGGATAGCTTTGCAGTAGTTGTGAGCAAATTTTGTATTGAGAGAGAAAAATTGTTAGCATGGGTGGAGGAGTTGGAAATTCTGTGGTACAGAATTTTCCCTGGGTATAGGTGGGTGTGGCTGGTTGGATTAAATGAACGTGAAAGAGAAGAGGCAAATTGGTGACAGGGAAGCAATGCAGCAGTGAAAGTGAGAGATGTAGCTGCTTCTTAGAGGGTAGCAAAGGAGCTGGAGAACTGAGTAGCTTTGACTGGTGTGATCTGGCACTGGGGCTGTGGGGCAGATGCAGGGCAAAGGAGGGGCACTACTAAGGAATACTGAGCAGGGCAGGGCCAGGCTGGGTCGAGGTGGCTTCTTTGGGTGGATTAGGGGGATTTGATGTAGGTCAACCAGAGGAGTTTCACCTATAGAACTCACCTTGTAGGGAGACTGATCAGGCTGAATAAAAGGGAAATAATATGTGGGCAGTGTAGCACCCTGTGGCCTTTAGCCTGGAGACTGAAGTCCTTCTTGCCTTAGTCAGCCTGATTCTGAGAGTTAGTACTCAAATTAGAGACAGATGCACAGACAGGCCATGGGGGAGGGCAAGTGCTGTGCACATCTGCAGCTACCTCAGTGCCTCTAGCCAAGCCCAGTAACCTTTGTGTGAAAGAGGACAGTAACTGGAGCCTAGTGTGGGAAATGGTACACAGAGCAGCCTTTTCTGCAGAGACCTTCCACTTTTGGGCTGGGAGCTGCCCCTGAAGAACAGGCATCCCAGGAAAGTTTGAAAGTCATGGAGATGGCTATTGTAAGCAACAGGGAAACCCTTTCAGAGGGTGAATTTACCTGGATTGATCAAAAGGCAAAAGATCTGGAGATCTGTTCCCCAAGATGGTTTCTTTAACATTAGTGCAATGGAGCTGGCCCTGGCTACCAGAAGACAGCCTTTTCACTGGCCCTGGCAATAGTGCTGATGGACTTTAGCTGATTCTGATGCTTCTGCTTGGCCTGGCAGATAGGGAGGGGCAGTGTGTGCCTTGATCCATTTGGCAGCATTGAATTTGATTCTTCGTCTCTACCTCATCCTCTGATAAGGGGATCAGAGTAGACTCAGGATCCCGAGGGCTACAGAAACTTTGCTCCAAGTCAGAGTTCATCAGCAGAGGAAAGCAGTGATGAGTTTTCATTGGGTCTACATTCCAGGAACATAGAGCATTGTGCCATGGCCCACAGCCCTCAAAGAGCACCACTGCCCTGCTCCTGTGGCCAGGCTACATTTGTTGGCTCGGACGCCACAGACACTTTGCAGGGAGGAGAAACTCAAGAGTGTGCTGGGCTTTGTACGCTGCCCAACTTGTCACATACATGCCCTGTAGAGATCTTTCACCTTTCTTCCTCCTCCTCAAAACAGATTCTCCAGAGGGACTCTGGGCTATATCTAGCTCACTTTTAAAAGAAAAGAATGTAGAACTTTTGGAATGAAAACTTGGAGGAAGCCTTAGTGACATGGTAAATGTTAAAGGGCTGAGATGTTTGTCAGATCTCCCATTAGTCCTTGACAGCTGCATCTAGAAAGATAGCTACAAATACATCATTTCTCACATGTCTCTCAGTGTATTCAGATAGAGCATACTGCTCAAAAAAGAAATGAAACTTTTATCTTAAAGAGGGTCTTTCTTTTTTATTGCAAAGTCAGTCAATCAACATTTAGTAAGCACCTACTATGTGTCTGGCATTGGGAAATGAAAAGGGGTAAAAGACAGTCCCTGCCCTTAAGGAGCTTAATCAAAGAGCTAAAGTCTTCACTCAGAGCATCAATCATACACTGTCCCTTTCATCTGAAGAGGACTGTATTTTGCCATCATTGGTGGTTAGTATTCCTTTGAGGTAGAGGGCTATTATGATCAACATTTTACAACAGGAAATAGTAAAGCAAAAAGAGGTCTGTCTCCAAGGTTACAGGACTGTTTAAATGGGAAGAAGTTGGGATGGAGCCCCTAATGAGGGGTAAGAGAACCTGTGGCCTTGAGGCCACATATGAATCCAACTTTGGATTCAATCAAAGGGCCAAACTTGAGGACCTAGAGAGCCACATGTGGCCTTGAGACTATAGATTCCCCACCTCTGCCCTAGATGGACAGAACTTCAACATTTTATGACCCACCACTTTTCTTAGGATTTTTTTTTCTCTCTTACAAAGGCATAAAATGGCATTTATTTAATTACAGTGACTAGTAACTGGGAAACAGGAAAAAGAAATGGAGTCCTAAAATCTTTGACTTTATATATAATACCTTCCATCCCATACTTCTCAACTGTCCTTTTTCCTAACTTGCTAGCATGACCTTTGTCTTACTTGCTGTGAGTATCAGCTAGTTTCCCAAAGCTTTTGTAGACCAGGACCACAATAACTCCATTTCATAGGCAAGGGTAGGTAGGGTTATGCTAGCTTGTTGTGGTCCCCAGGTATTAATGGCCAAGCAGCTACGTTTGAATAAGGTATTATTTTGTGTTATGTAAAAGAGAAAGAATCAGAATCAGTCTGTCTTAAATTGTTTCAGAATGAGGAAATAAAAGCAATTCTATAATTATTCATCAATATTATTACTATAATCTGTTCAGATTTCAGCTGTAGCTGGACATACCTTTTATAAGTCCAGTACTTTCATATAGAAGCGTGACTTCTTACAGTAGGACTTAGCTTTTGGATAAATAGTGCTTTCTTTAAAACTAGCCATAGCTCTTAACCTTCCTCCTATAGAATCTTTTCTATTGTACTTTGCCTGAAAGAATAGGGGTATTTCTTTGCTTATTTATTTATTTTAAATAATGAAAGCTCTGAAGAATGGAGTCTACCTGGGTTCTACCTCTAGGTCAGGAGGACCAGAAGAGAAAGGAATGTAAGCCTTTTCCTGGCAGATTGAAACAGGAGGCTGGCAGAATTAATTTGTTTAATTGTGAGGATAGCAGTAAGAGAGTCTTGGAGGAAGAGTTGTGCAAAATAGACTCTTGTCCACTCTGAGAGTGCCCTTGGTTCCTGCTTTATTTCTGTTTGGAATATAGCAATGAATGAAGACCTTTAAACCTACATGGTGCTAACTAGCTAAACTGTAAAGTTACATCTGTTACTAGGAAACCTTATATATCCACTCTTTGAAAAAATAACTATAATATGTTGATGATTTTTTTTTTGAATGTAATGAACTTAACAGTGGACAATAGTGACACAGGTGCCATAATCTATTCATACAATTCACAAGCTCCTCATTACTTCACTTTAGCAACCAGCTGGTTTTGGTCAGAATACTACAAAGGTTCTCCTCTGTTTTTCCCAGAAGTCTCCTGCTCATAGGTCTAGTGGCCCAGAATTGGCCTTCAGGGTCACACCACCAGTCTATTGCCACTTGTTTTTACACACACACTCTGCCCTACAAGGTACACAGGCAGAATCTGTCCTGTGGTCAGGTGGGGAGCTGGACAGCTACACAGCTTTCTTTTTGTAGCTGGGGGGCCTGTGGCTTCATTTCTGTGGGGCATCAGTTCAGTATTTTCATCCTGGTGCTTCCATTTCCTAACTCAGTGACCTTGAGTTAGTCCCTTTATCTTGCTGGGCCTTTGCTTCTTTAGCTCTAAAGGCAGGAGGCTGGACCTTAGGATCTTTGGGCTCCAGAAGCTGATGTGAAGTTAGGACCTCAGTGTCTTGTGTTGGGGACATCAGAGCTTACCCTTTCTGTGTTAGGGACTCATGTGACAGTCTAGGGAAGCCTAATATTTCTGTAAATAGAGATTTCTAGATGTCCATTTTCTCTTTTCTTAAAGAACAGAAGTCCCCGGAGTGTGTGACCTGCTTGATTTTTGTCTTTGTATCTAGAGGACCTGACACCTTAGTGGGTGTTCATTGCTGCTTGGTTGGTTCTGCCGTACTGAGGCCCTGAACCCCCTTCTCAGTATGGAATAGGGACTGTGGTCAGTGATGGTGCCAGCTGACATCTGCACAGAAGAGACTCTCCCCATCTGCTGTGAGAGTTAGTAATCTGACCCCTCCTGCATAGTAAGATAATAACAGTGATAACATTCACGACACTTGCTGTGTGCCAGGCATTGTGCTAAGCACTTGACAGTTATTGTCCCATTCGCCTTCACAAAACCATGGAAGGTGGGTGCTTTTATTATCCCTGTTTTACAAATAAGAAAGCCAAGGAAGGCAGAGGTTGGTGACTTGTTCAGGGTCACACAGTGCCTGAGGCCCCAGCCTGAACTCGACTTCGGGCCAGGCTGCCCCAATTATAGTAATGACTCTAAGGCTTAGAGTCTCTAAGTCCTTTCCCATATGATAGACTAGGCCAGGAGGAGTTAGCATATCTCTTCTACCATCTCCCAGGTCATCCTGATCAGAAAGGGTAGGTCATCCATATGCTTTCTTCTCCATCCAGGAAACATGACTGGGAACCTAAGCTCTAACTTTTTCTTCTTTCCTCTGACAGAAGAGGCTCCACCTATTGTGAGGTGTTTCACTGTGGCTTCTCATCTCCCCTTTCACTAGCTAGGGAATGATGGCTGCAGTTTCCATTCTGTCTGAGATCAGACTCTTCCTTCCCCTCCCTACTGGGCCATGTGGGGATGAAGAGTAGAGAATGGAGAAGTTAACTCCTGGAGTACTGAGTAGGGCCTCAGTCTCTTTAACCAGGAGTCATCCGCAAGCATTTATTAGACACTTAACATGCGCCAGACTTGGAACTGAGTGCTAAAGCAGCAGAAGGAGGAGCCTGGATTTTGAGAGATCAGTAAGAGAAGAGACCCCAGGATATGACCAGTTTTCGGGTCAGCCCCCTCAGGGTATGTCTCAGGGCATGTCTCAGGCATAAATAGTGTTTCAGTATAAATAGATCCAGGGAGTGCCCTTTATTGAATCAGAAGCTAATTGACTTTTGGCTATATTATTCATTGGGCATTAAGAAGAAACACCAGAGGAAAACAGCTTGGGAGGTGGAAGGTCCATCCCCAGATGTGTTACTTGAGGGAATTGGAGGAGCTTTGATCTGCAGGTTAGAGTATATGTGCTCAGCCAGGAGTTTATATTCTAGCTTGCTTTCTGCCTGCACGCTTCAGTACCATAAGGTATACGTGTTAGCAGTCATTCTCCTCAGACTGAATGCCCTAGCTCTATACCCTGATGGCTTCCCATAGCCTGGCCTTAATTTCCCCAGTCATAATAGAAGATTTGCAAATGAAATTGAAAGCACTTATTATTTTGCTCTTGATTCTCTTTGAAATACCTCAAGACCAGTAGGATGTAAAGGAAGGGAATATGTGATGTTTTCTAGCGCTGTTGGCCACAGGTAGCTCAGAGGGCATTATTACTGCTCAAGAAGATGAGCTGCTCCCAGAAGCCTGGTGGAAGTGTAGCGGAGCTTGGCGGTGCATGATCCTTGCAGCCTGTCTCCTCACATTGGAATGGTCAGATTTGACCTTCCTTCCAGCCTCCCTGGAGGCTGCTCCAGCTGGTAGCTTAACTATTTTTCCTTGTAACCACCAGGGGAACAGGTATTTGCTGGGCTGGAGGAGCAAGCCCGACAGGCGATGATGAAAACTGATTTTCCTGGAGATCTTGGCAATCAGCATCCAGCTATCCAACAACTGAGAGATCAGGCCTCCAGTAGCAGTGAGTTCTGCACCTTCTGGTAATGACTCAGGGCAATGGGGAGAGGAATATCAAGAGTGTGTGTGTGTTGTGGGGAGTATGCATGAGAGTGAGGAGGAAGGGAGACATGAAGTTAGGTTCCCAAAAGGTATTGTAGTGTATAGGTGAGCATGTGCTTACCTTCCATTAGGACAGATTTGAAATCACATCTCACTCACTGTATACAGTGCCTGACACAGTGCTAGACACACAGAGATCTTTGGTGTATGTGATATATGCGTACATAGGGAATAACTACTGTCCAAACAGGCATGGAGGTGGAGGGGAGAGGCTCCTGTCTCTGGGGCATCTCTTTATATTCTGTAATTAATGAAAGGCAGAAGGAGTCTTTGAGAGGCATTGGGCACATTGGCTAGAGAGCCAGCCTGGAGTCAGGGAGACCTGGGCTCACACTGTCTCTGACACGGCCTGACAAATCACTCAGACTTCCAGGGCCTGAGGCATTTCTTGGAAACTAGTTACTGGCGTAGTGAAAAGGCAGGAGGGGAGGGTCCTTACAGAATTTGGGGTAGGGAAAAGGTGAATTTAAATGTCCAGTGTGATAGAGTTGTTATCCTTAGGGAGACCAAATTTGATATCTCCAGGCACAAAAGAAGTCCCTCTTGAAATAGTTTGTACCTAACATTATAATCGGGACAGAGGAATTTGAAAGGATTACTTATGAAGATACCTAAAAATGCCCCCAAACACTGACAGAGAATACTGAGTGGATAAGCCTGTGTCTCTAATAACAGACATGACGGGGCATGATAACATCTAGAAAACTCTAATCATTTTATTATGAAAAACAGATGGCTCTCTCTAGATAGTAAGCTTGGAGGGTTTTTTGTTTTTAAAAAGGGAACTCCATCTGAAAAAATATATACTTTTCCTTTTGGCAGGCTTTAAAAAAAAAGATTACTACGATCACTTGTATTATATTTTTCATCTAAACTGAGAAGTAACTTACTGCCTTTCCCCCTCCACCAAAAAAAAAAAGCTGGTTATAAAACACATGCTTATTAAATAAGTGCAGTCTTTTATTATCAAAGCATAAAGCTTTAGAATAGATAAAAATCAGGGTATAACTCTAGGTACTTCATTTCAGCGTAGATAGGCAGACAGAATTAATCAATCCCAGGGCTCAAATGAAGCCTATCAGCCAATGAGAGGAACTAATATTAACATGCAGCTTTAGACATATAATCTCAGATTTATTGTGTAAGTCCTGACGGTGATCCATCTACATTTTAGCTCAACATTATATAATTTTCTAACAATTAGTTCTCTAAAAATGGAATTGTCTGCTTCATAAAGAAGCACCTTTAGTTCTTCAAACTTCTCTCCAGCACCTCTGCAGTTAACGGAGAGCACTACATCCCAAATGCTGGGACAAGCCAAGCAGAACCCTTCCTTCTCTCAGGGATCTGATTTTGTCTGAAACAGTCCTAATGGGTGGCTTTTGCCAAGATCCCAGTAAGAGTAGTGCTTGAATCTCTGGTGAGCCAAAGAGGATTAGAAGTACAGAGGGTGTAGGCAGAAAGTGAGAAGTGTCATGCCAGAGGAAGTCACTCCCATTGCCTGTCCTAGAACCGAGTGATGCCTGTCCTGTTCTCCTAGGCTGATGGTCAGGCCTGGGAATTCTCCAGCAGCTGGGGCTTACAGCTTTACTTTGGCTGCTCAGCTTCCTTGGGATGGAAGCCAGGGACCTTTCAGTGGCTTGGTCTGATCTAATCCATCTTCCTTAAGTAACTAAAAGCAAACCAAACCCAGCTCAGTTATCAGGAATATACTTTGTTCTTACTTGAAACATGACCTTTTCTTTCCAGTCAGCTTTTCAGGGATTCACCTGCTTAAGAAATTAGGAAAATCCTAGGTACAGGCCTTAGCTCACACTCCTCCTGACTTGTAGCCTTGCCACCATTTTCGTGGAGCTGCGAGCAGCACCTTCCCCAGAGTGACCTCGTTATCATTGACTGAATCACCCCTTCCTCTGGTAGAGTCACCTTCGTGGACCAAGGGAAAGAACCTGCTGGTGTCTCTGGGGCTGCCACTGGGAGGGAGGGAGGAATGTTGGGGTCCTGACCTGAGGCAGAGGAGGAGTAACAAGTGCGCTGAATGCTATGAGTCTGTAAGGGGTGTTTGGGGATGAGTGCTTGGAGCCCTGAAGGTGGTGCCGGGGGAGGGAATGGCATGTGAATTGTGTGGGGAGATTGGATTGAGAGTGTGAAATGAACACGTGGGGACCCACGGGGGGAGACTGCTTTCCATGGCAGGCTCCGTGACTGTTTTCCAACACCACCAGCTCCCTGTCTGCTGCTCTGGCCACAGGGTACTTCACACGCTGTGTGCTGTCCTAACATGCCTGCAGACACAGCCGTGAGTCTGTGTGGCAGGAGGCTCAGGGCTAAGGCCTGATGAAGTCCGATTGAGTGGTTGGTTTGTGTCTTCCAGGCGACAGTGAGGGAGACGAAGAGGAGACCACCCAAGACGAAGTCTCTTCCCACACATCCGAGGAGGATGGCGGGATGGTGAAAGTGAAAAAGGAGTTAGAGAACGCAGAACAGAGTGTTGGAGGGAATGAGGTGATAGGGGAGCACGAGGCAAGTGACAAGGTGCCCACAGGATGACTCCAACTGTGCCACCCTGCTCTTCCCTCCAGTCTTCCTTGGCCCTTACCAAAATAACAAAACTATCACTGCCCACCAGCACCTCCCTGGCCTCCACTCCCTTCCTTCCCTTCCCAACACTCTTTCACTCCCTAACCTCTGTTGATGCAAACAAAGGAAAACACAAGGATTTGTTACCCAAGGAGACCTTTTCCAGTGACCTCTCTTAAGGATTGCACCCAAACATATGCACAGAAGGTGTTACATGGCTGCTTCTGCCCAAAAAACATCTCATTAGGGAGAGGAGACAAGATACTGTTTACTCCTGGAGAGTAAATCCAGGAGATGTAAGGAGAGTGGAAATGGAGATGAATTTTACCATCTCCTCCTCAGCTGTTTCTACAGAGAGAAGAGGAGGATGAGATGTAGAGTCAGGTTTTGTTCTTTTTATCTGTTCCCTGTGAAGAGGGTGGGAAAAGAGCAAGAAATTAGTAGTAGACATGCTAAGTTCAGGAACAGCTGAATTGAGCATCCATTTACTTGTCTTTTATCTTTTTTAATTAACTTATGCTTGTTTATAGGTCACTGAACATTTGAATTCTGACCCCATGCTTGGCCTCTGTCAGTGTCCCCTTTGCCAGTTGGACTGTGGTAGCCGAGAACAGCTCATTGCTCATGTATACCAGGTACGGAATCTGAGAGAAGCTGTATACACTCTTTTGAACCCTGAGTAATTAAAGATTTAACTTCTTTCCAGCCCCAGATGTCATTTTAACCTTTGTCTTTGACTTGGGTTAATTGCCTTGCTTGGGACTCAGTTCCCTCTTCAGTAAAATGAGGTTAATTTCTGCTCCCTAGTCAATGCATAGCACTTTGGAGAGAATGAATGGTATATATTAGATGACATGACACCCCAGATGGAGACACTGGTGAAATTATCATTATTTCTATTAAAATTATTTAATGTTTCAAACATGAAATAAAAATCAGTATCTATTAATGGTGAAAAAGCTTCACTTTAAAAGAAAAAAGTAAACAAAATATTTCTGAAGCATTGGGGAAAATTTTAGACCAGAATTGGAGGATGGAGGTGGGACTTACATAGTCTGATCTAACCCAAGAATACCTGTACTTTCTATAATGGTTTCTGACAAGATAACCCTCCTGTTTGGTAGCCTAGACTCCACTGTAAAGGTGTTTGCATTGGAGAATAAACTTTCTTTCCAAAAGTACAGACATTTAAGCTCATACTCTCAATAACACGTAGCCTCTACTTTTTGCATATCTACTTCCTGTTTCCTACCTAGATCTTTATTTCTTCATTACTTTTAACCTTCACTTGAAAGCCCTCTCATTGTATGGTCCACAAAGAGATCCTGAAAAGTATGCTGGTTTAGACTATAATTATACTAGTTATCCACCTCACTCTTCCTCAGGAGAATCTGAACCTGGACCAGCAAGATAGGCAGGCCAGGAGCTCCAAGCTGAAACTCCTCCAGAGACCTCTATAAAGCACAAATGTTTACTCCTACAAGGGTTATGCAGAGTATAGCTTAGAGCCTTCTGTTCCAACAATAAGAGAAAAGAGCTAAGAAATTACTCCTTTGCCCAGGGGTAGTTTACACGGTGCTGAGAATGGCTTGGAAATGATGTGTGAGAGAAAGGAATTGGTTAAAACAGCAGTTGTCTTTTGCAGCACACCGCAGCAGTGGTGAGTGCCAAGAGTTACGTGTGCCCTGTCTGTGGCCGAGCCCTCAGCTCCCCGGGGTCCCTGGGCCGCCATCTCCTCATTCACTCTGAGGACCAGCGGTCCAACTGTGCAGTATGTGGAGCCCGTTTCACCAGCCATGCTACCTTCAACAGGTCAGCTTTACGTTCAGCTTCCTTCTGTGGGGAGCAAGTTGTAGGAAGGTCTGTTTCCTCAGTTACTCCTCACCAAAATGGAGACAAGACAATGCAAACAGAGCTTACCGATCCATGACCTTTTGGAAAATGAATTGGTAATAGCATATAACTTCACTCCTTTAGTTTGAGGAGAAATACTGTCCCAATTTCTCTCTCCCATTGGAACTACAGAAGGGAAGAGAAGTAGCCAAGTCTTTGGAAGGATGGCCAGTGCTTGGGCCTTAGCCTCCATCCCTTTGGGAATGCTGGGAAACATTAGTATGTGATCTGTATGTCCTAGCCCTGTCAGACTTCATTGTCACATCTGACCTTTTCCAGAGGCTTTTTATCCCAGTTAACACCAAAGGGAAGAGGAGGGATGGCATAGTGCCCTGGGAAGTGCCTTGCCCTCTTTCGTGGCAGGGATCATTCCTACTGCTGTGAGTCAAGCTTCACTGAACTTCGAATTCTGAGTTTTATCCATAGTGGGGACTTTCAGGCTAGTTAAGAATGATGGGAAGACAGGGTTTTTGCGTTTGGTTTTGATTCTTCTTTCACAACATGAATAATGTTTAATATGCTCATACATGTATAGCCTATTTCAGACTGCATGCCCTCTTGGTGGGGGAGGAAAGAAATTTTAGAACTCAAAACCTTATAAAAGCGAATGTTGAAAACTAAAAATAAATAAATTTTTTTAAAAAAAAGAATGACAAGAAATGTCCAGAGGGGCCAAAGGGCATCTTTGGTTTTGGTGGTTACCGTGCGTATACAGAAACCACTTGGACTGGTCCGTTTGACCCTCAGCACCCTTAGCCTTTCCTCTTTCCCTCAAAGTACAGCCTGAGTCTTATCTAGACAGTTGGGTGTCATTGGCCTGATGGGAAATAGGGTGACTCCAGGGGTGCTGATTTCCAAGAAATCCACACAGTGCCAGCAACTAAGTTACCCAGGGGACCAGATTTCTTACAGTCTAAGCATGCTGAGCGGTCACTGACTATCCCATACTCTTACTTTTCAGTGAAAAGCTTCCAGAAGTATTGAATATGGAATCTGTACCCCCCAATCACAGTGAAGGCCCCTCCAATGCAGAGGGAAAGGACATTGCCTTCAGTCCCCCTGTGTACCCTGCTGGAATCCTGCTGGTGTGCAACAACTGTGCTGCCTACCGCAAGCTGCTAGAAGCCCAGGCGCCTGGGGTCCGCAAGTGGGCTCTCCGGCGGCAGAATGAGCCTTTAGAGGTTCGGCTGCAGAGGCTGGAACGTGAGCGCACGGCCAAGAAGAGCAGGAGGGACAATGAGACCCCTGAAGAACGGGAAGTGAGGCGAATGCGGGACCGGGAGGCCAAGCGCCTGCAGCGCCTACAGGAGACTGATGAGCAGCGGGCACGCCGCCTGCAGCGGGACCGAGAAGCCATGAGACTTAAACGCGCCAATGAAACTCCGGAGAAGCGGCAGGCCCGGCTTATCCGGGAGCGTGAAGCCAAGCGGCTAAAACGACGGCTGGAAAAAATGGACATGATGTTGAGAGCTCAGTTTGGTCAGGACCCCTCTGCTGTGGCAGCCTTGGCAGCAGAGATGAGCTTCTTTCAGCTGCCAGTGGGCAGTGTAGAGCTAGAGAGTCAGCTTCTGGGCAAGGTGGCCTTCGAGGAGCAGAACAGTGGCTCCCTGCACTGACCAGACCAGATCCACGCTGGCTGACATGGACCAGTCCTCTGCCTGCCTATAAGCCTCCATCCCCACTGCTGGGGAGGCTCCTGGCTTTGGATCCAGCTTAGCTCATGCCGTCACATGTGCACCGAAGCTTCCCTTGCATGCTGGAGGAAAATGGGGACAAAGAGGTGGTTGGTGTAGGCGGCCCTGGAGGGAGCTGGCACTCCAGACAACTAGATTCCCAAGCCATGGTTGCAGGACATGATTAGTGCTCTGCAAGCTAGGTAAAGCCCGCACTTCATGAGGGCAAATAAATTAATTTTATCTTTACTAAGTCCCTTCATGCTTTTATGTCAGCTTAATTCTAGGCTGATAAGGTGAGCATACTGATGTGTTTAAGAGAGTCACAGAAACACAGCCTGTTTCCCTGACTCTTCTCCTAAGGAGGGACTGTGTGTCAAGACCTAGCACTTGGAGTACTGAATATAAAATAGGAGAACCAACCAGATTTGACCATAAAAGAAAAGGGACTTCAGATTGTGGGGAAGCTCACTCCCAGCAACCATAATAAAAGCTGATAAGACTACCCCATGAGATGGGGGACTGTTTAATCCTGGCCAGTGCCTTCTTTCCACAGTTGGAATACAGAGAGCCTTTTCTTGAGCTAATGGAAAATGTGGGTCAGGT
Organism: Bettongia penicillata ogilbyi; assembly: GCA_023548195.1. Taxonomy (NCBI): domain Eukaryota; kingdom Metazoa; phylum Chordata; class Mammalia; order Diprotodontia; family Potoroidae; genus Bettongia; species Bettongia penicillata. The sequence goes on along the minus strand of JAJHZJ010000527.1, from coordinate 7,577,785 downwards.
CTGCTGCTCCTCCAGGGTAGGAGGTGGTGCTGTGCTGGGCCAGGCGCCAACTGCTGCTCCGAGGCTGTCTTCCACTTGCCAGTGTCTTAATGTATTCTCCCAAGCAGCAGTCATATTTAGGAATGTGCTTCCCCAAACAGTGGTCATGATAGGTCTCCATTAGTAAGGAACTAAGGCTCTAATCCATCCCCTGAATAACTTAGGAGAGCTGGGGGTGGAGTACTAAAACCCATCTAGGAAAACACAGTTAGTTAATGGAGTCCCCAGGTCCCCAGGGCTGAGACCCAGATGATTGTACCGACAGCTGCTGAGCCAAGGTGCTGAACTTCATACAGACCCCAAAGCATTCTTGGCTAGCCCTGGAGGGAGTCTGCACTTTAGATAATTATAGTTTCTTAAGGTCCAAAAGGAAGTGGCCTAGTTCAGTTATAGTCACAAGATGAACTCTATGCCAAGAACCTAGACCACTATCTTAGTCATAACAAGGAAAATGGTTCCTAATAATGGAGCTGCCTGTGGGGTTCTGCCCAGGCCTGGGCTTTCTCTGACACCTTCCTCACCCCTCACCCCATCATTCCCACACAGTCCTGTGTTTTTTCTTTCTGCTTTTGCCTCAGAGATGAAGGAATCAGATATTTACCCTTTTAGTTGATGTTCTCTGCACTCCTTTGAATTATTATATTACAGATGTAAAAACAGAGGTCAAGATACTGACTTTCTAGAATGAGGCAGTGATGTAGCCAGGAACAGATTGCAAACGTGGAGGTGAGTGTGTGCATCTGCTCACCTCACCTGCCGAGGGGCTGCTTGCTCCTAACAGTGTACTTCTATCTGACAAATCCCTTAAACTGTTGGTAGCAAAAGTCCATATTAGAGATGGTGCTTATGACTGACAGCTAAATCATCGCTGAAAAAATCCCCTTCCCAAGCCAAGCAGAGGTATAGAGGAAAGGAGCAGCAGCACATACCCCCGGGGGGTCCCTGTTCCCCCGGGCTGGAACCAAGTCATGGAGGTCTTTATCAGAACTCATCACAGACAACACAGGTTCCAGAACCTCTACTCAGACCTCTGGGAAGCCACAGCCAGATAGTGCTCCCACAACCTGGGGCTAAGACAGGAAGAAGGCGCAAACACCAAAAGGAAAAGCTATTAGTTTATATAGAGATATATAGATATTGATATATACTGTGTTTACATAGTCCACAAGGTAAATGCAGGTATCCATAAGAAGAGCATTAACAATAAAAATACAATCTGTGTAGCCAAGTACAGAGACTTAAAATGGTCAAACAGCAAAAAGGATCTCACAAAAGGTACAAATATACAGTACAAATTGATTTATTTAAAACAGTTACAAAAAAGCACAACAAAATAGAGATTATCCTTAGAATTATTAATGCTTTGTTAAAGATCAGGTAGGATTAGAGGATATGAAACAGTATTGGGTGGGGGGAGCACCTGACTAGTTCTAAGGCTTTAGATACAATGCAGTTGGTTACATGTTAATTCAGCCATTACATAATGGGGATTATAGTTGAGGGATCGGTAATTTATCTACAGGGAACTCCTACCTAAAACAGATCCACCTGGTCCTCTCCAGGTATAGTCTTCTCTCTGTCCTGGATGACATTCCCTTCCTTCCCCTCTCCCATCTTCTTCCCCACCTCCCCCTCCCCCCACTTAAGGTGCTGTCCCATTGCAGCTGGGATGTACACTGGTTTGGCTACAAGGGACCCTGTGTGACTGGGAAGGTTGCTGGGGTCAAGCCCTGTGATAATACTCCAGATGTGCTCCGATCCTCTCCCCAACGTACACTCTCCACAATGTAACACAGGGTCAAGGAAGCTGAGGGTCCACTCACATCCCATTCCTCCACCTCCCTGCTAACTCCCATTCCTTCAGGTAGTTTCAGAACCACCTAGTCAGCTTCCACTGAAGAAATCTCAGTCCCTACAACAGCCAGAAAGATGCAAATGCTTGTGGGTTTGACACTGAGTAAAGGCACAAGGGCCCCTGCCATACACATTGCAGGCGGGGACCTGACATGAGGCCATTGTCACTGCTGGGGGTTACAGCTGACATGGCTTTGGGATTACATGGACTTGGAGTTCTCTATCTACCAGGGAGAATCTGGGTTTAAGGTGAGAAAAAACAAAAAAACCTCTTAGTGTGAAAAGTGCATTTAATTACAACTGCTCCGGGAAGCTCAGTAGGGCAAACTGCACCCGTCCCCTCCTGTTGCAAGTGCCCCGCACAGCCCGCGCTGGGCCGCAGACCAATTCTAGGGGCGACTCCGAAAGAGCAGCTGCCAACTACAGACCCATATGCTCATTTTATTATTGCATAAGGAGAGAGGCCTGCCCAACCCCAGGGAACCAGAAGGGTGCGGGCCTCCCCACAAAGTCCCAGTGAGCTTCTCATCCCCATCCAATGTGAGCAGGGGTCAGCCCTCCAGTTGTAGTGTTTGTGACTACAGTTTTTCTCATCTGGAAAGTATTGCAGCTTCAGTGTGAATAGGCACTCCCTAGGGGTGCCAGGAAGTCTCCCTAAAACTTTGGCCCTTGCTCTTGCCATTTTTAACCAATCCTTCAAGGTTCTCCAAGGTCAGTTACCTTTGTAGTCTTTTCTCCATTGGCCTCAGGGCACTTTTGACCATTCCAGCATGTTCTCCCAACTCTTGTCAATATGCCTGCTGTCTAGTGTGGTTAGGCCATAGCATCCTGCACTCTGTACATCCTGAAGGGTTTCTGCTACCCTCAGAGTCTTTGTGTTGGTAAAAATGTAACCAAACTGCCTTTGAAGACTTGAGTGCTTCGGCCCTCTCCCACCACTAGGCTGGCTCTAAGGGTCTGATAGAAGAGGCCTCTGAGGATAGGGATGCAGGCCTTAGCTTCTGACTCCCCTTTATTACCTTCAAAATCAGGCCACTAAAAAAATCAGAAAGGTTAAGAAGTCAATAGAAGAGAACATAACTGCACACACAAACAACTTATTTCTCCTAAAGGCAACAAGGAAGAGATGCCTGGAGCTATGAGTCTGATGACAAGTGCCTGAAATTATTCCTACCATCCGTTTTACCTAGACAAAATGGACAACTGTGTTAGTGACCTTGGCATAACATGGGCAAAGATAGGGCACTATTGTTTCCTCCACAGCCTGAGTTTAAAATATTTGGCCAAGGGGACAGAAATGCCGGGTGAGAAAGCAGCAAAGCAGGAAGTTAGCAATAGGAAGGACCTACAGACAGACCACCTTGGTGACAAAGCAGCACTCGGTGGCACCGGGACCAAGTGAGGTCAGGAGCATGGCAATGACTCTGGCTAAGTCAGCTTGGTGCCTCTTGTGCTTTGGAAAGGGTTGGGCAGCTCTCAGCCCTGAGGTCTCAGAAAGGAGCAATGGACATCCAAAGGTAGGGACAGTGGTGGATTATCATCCTTTGACTTGAGATTCTCCTTAAAAATTGATAATGACTTCTCTGCACAGTAGAGGAGAATGAGCCAGTCACTACAACAGCACTTGGAACCATTCTCCCTTCTCTCCCCATACCCACTTTCATCACCAAGCCCTGAGATTACTCTCCTCCACAAGTTAACTTAGGGCCTCCGCTCCTCCAGGCCTCCTACCCATTCTCAACCCTATGGATAACGTCCTTCCTTTAAAAGTAGCTGCTCCTTCAATTCCTACTACACAGGTTATCTCTCTTAGCCAATGCTGCAGTGTAAGAGGAAGAATACATACACCACAGCAATAAGGGCATAAGATGCCTCAGCAGCTCAGACTGATGTCTACAGAGTAAAGGCCCACAAAGGACTCATGACACCATTCTCCAAGACACTCAACCAGCTCATCAAAATCAAATAATACGTGGTGTGTGCATGGCACTGTGCTAGGTACTGGACAGCTAAGGGGCAACAGTTTCACCCCAGAGCAGATAGAAAGGGGACAGCAGCAGCAGAGGGGGAAAGGCAGAGGAGCAGAGGACACAATGAGCTGGAGGTGCACAAAGCACCTTCTTCAGGGAGGAAGTGAAAGGAGCTGTTTTGAGTAAACCATGTCCAACCCACGCAGGAATCTGCCTTCCGGAGGGAAGGGACAGGCTTTGTTTAAGTCTCCCTTAATGGAGGGAGCTACAGCTGATGACCAGTGATGACTTCCCAAGCATCTCCTGCCTGCATGGCATTGTACTATACTAATCAGCTTTCCAATAAAGAAAGCTACTGCTGAGAAACCTGTGCAAAAAGTATTCGCTGCACACCATCTACTCACAACAACCAGAGATGGGCATCTTCTCCCACAGCTTAGTGATTAGACAGAACTCATTAGACCACCTCCAGGCCCCAACTTGAGGAAACAAATGAGGAAAAGCAGCACTTGGGGAGACTGGGGGATAGAAAGGAGGCAGGGAAAGATCTCAAATGCAGTACCAAGGTTCAGTGTTCATCAGACACAGTTGGTATTTGGTTCTTATTAGAGCTAGCAACTCAAGGAACTGGGGTCCAGTCTGATAGTCTGGCACAAGGGGCTTTACAAAGTGACCAGAGAGCTATTATCCAAAAACGAACCTTGGGAGTCGCAAGACTGGCAGCAGACAAGTCAAGGTTTCAGTCACTCTGTTCTCCTGTGTTCTCTCTGGCTGGCCATTTTCAGAAGATCCCCCAGGAGGTAGGTAATATTCATCCCCATTTGGCAGTTGGGGAGAAAGTGAGACAGAGAGGTCACAGAACTTGCCTAATGTCACTACAAGAAAAAGCTTGAGGTCAGCCCTTGGGAATTCACAGACTCTGGATCCTGAGCTGAGCCATTTCCACAAAACACATGCTACCTCCTGGTCAGAGCTGGAACCTATAACCAGGAGGAAGCTAAAGCAGAGTTAGGTGACACTGCCCTGAGTTACCTTGAATAAACTAAAATAAACTCATCCCCCCTCTGATGGCTCACAGAAGAGCCTGGCTCTCAACATTCCAGAATCCCATAGGCCTGGCTGAAGCTAAAAGTTGTGGACGTAACAACCCAGGGCTTCCAAAACAGGAGGAGGCCAAGCAAAAATACCTGTATTTTAAAAAAAAGACCACTCCGTGAGGAATTTGCTACAACAGAGAGGCCAGAAGACATCAGGGATTGGGATATGTGAACCAAGACAATGATATCCCTCAACTGTAAAGACCTTCCTCATCATTGTGAAGGATGGTGAGAGGAAGCCTACAGACCTGATGAGACAGTGGGGTCATAACGTATAACGCCAGCTAGTCTTGGTAACTCCAGCCCTTAGCATCGGCACCAATCTGGGGGATTGTATCTGTCTCAGCTGCCCAGCAGCAGAAAGAACACAGACATGATGCCCAAAGATTCCCAGGGGATTTTGTAAATGAAAAGTCAATGACAGTCAGAGAGGAAACCCAGAGAGTCCCTGGAAAATTAGTGGGCTTAGTGGGGATAGAGAAAGTTTTAGAGGTGAGACCAGTGAGGCCAGCAGAGCCTTAGGAAGAGGCCCAAATGGAACAACTCTGCCAAAAGATAGGACAGAGATGGGGACGTGCAGGCACTTGGGCACATTAGCAGAGAAAGGAGAGGGAGTGCAGGTGTATAAGGAAAGCAATGGTACACTAATTTTTCAAAGACTCTCCATTACTGACTTAGGAATTCAGATGACTTTGAGCTAGTCATAAAAGATCTCAGCAGCCTGGACTGCGTTGAGACACATGCATTCCCCTAAATTCCATCTATTTCCCTAATAGCTCTTTCCCCAATGTCCTCCAGCTGCCAGCTCTCTGCCAGAGTCTGGATTCTTAGCAATCCCTTCATTCTTGATCCTAGAGGTGCTTAAATTTCTCTCAAGCCCTGAAAATCGTGGTATAACTTGTGGGGAAAAAAAAAAGGATAGGGGAGGAGGAAGGCGATGAGGCCTGAATACAAGCCTAGAGAGGAGACTGTGTTCCTTGCCCACAAACCCAAAGATGACCATCTGTAACAAAATTACCCTTTAAAGTGCACATCTCTCAAATGAAGGGCTCTGGGATAGGAGCCCCTTATTCCAAAGAGGGGGATCTCCCCTTCCCCCACCCCCAAAGAGAAAAAACTCCAGACAGTTTAACTACTGCTACTCTAAGCTGTGTGTGGATCATAGTTTTTGGCTCTTACTTTGTGGCCCTCCCTCTGCTCCCTGCTCCTGATGCCTGGACCTCTCTAATGCAGGGACTTGGGCAAGGGGAGAGGAGGATGAAGAGGTGCCGGTGCTTGGGATACTCCATAATCCTCCCAGACCTAGGCCAGCACCTCTGCCCTCCCCGACCCTCACTCCCCAACCTAAGCAATTTTTCTGGAGTCATCCCAGAAGGATGCCAAGGGTTGCTAAACGTTACAAACCCTATGACATGAGGCTGATGTCTCTCTCCTCCCTCCCCAAATTCCCATGGCTAAGAAAGTGGATTAACTACTCAGAGTGTGCAAATTCTCCACCTGCTCACGGTGAGACTCAGCTCTGGACTAAAACTCTGGTCCTGGTGTAGGGGAAGAGCTCATTTTCCTGCATTAGAACGCCCTTCGATGGAGAGTTTCACCTCCTGTGGAATGAAAGAGGGACGGAGCAGAGCGGCCCGTGCTTCCTCCCCCTGCACACTGTATCTTTGGAAGCCCGTGGCTGGCCAGCAGGACTGAGCACCAGGCTCAGGCTGGGAGGGCTCCGCTGTGTGGGAGCTCTGGGCCAACGCCCCCTCTCCTGAAGGCTGGCTCTTCCTGTCACCATCAGATGGCTCTCTGGATCCCAAGACCGTCCTCTCAGGCCTCTCTTGGGAGGGATCCAACTGGTCTGGGGGAGGGAAACCAGCCTGAGAAACCGAGTTACTGTTCAAGCTCTGTAAACTGATAGAGATGCAAACATCTCCCACCTGGAGCCGGTGGCAAGGCAGAGAGAAGAGCTGTGCTGTCCGCCCAGGGCTACAGGAGGACCAGCCCTGGCCATACACAAAGAAAGGGTGTTCAGGGGGCACATCAATGCTTACTTTGCTCTGTTGCTCCCCAACCACAAAATGCAGCATGACAAAGCCAGGCCACTGGCTCTCCTGAATGTCCACCACGGTGCTGGAGTCAATCTTCAGTCCCCCACTCACCTCTGCACTGCGCACAAAGTCTTGGGTCTGTAGATCCTCTACCCGTTTCAGCTCTCCTGTGGCCAACTGGATGATGGCACCTTTCATGAAGTGAGAGGGCAAGTGGGACGAGGTGCTAGGTGGTGGAGTTGGCTCCTTGTCTGGGAAAGTGGCTCGGACCTGCATGTCCAGACTCGAGGTCACCAGGATTTCTGACCCCATGGACAGCAGCCCCTGCTCAGCACCAATGGGCACCAAATTGCCATTGGCTATAACCATTGCTTTGGGTAAAGGTCTATGTTTTGCCAGCTCTTGGGGAGACTGGGTGTAGAGGCCCTGGGCCTGGCTTTTCTCTGTCATTTCTCCTTGGTTCCTAGCCAACCCTCTCACCTCACCCTGATGATCAGGGGCATGATGGGATAGATTAAGGGGGCTGGGCTCATCTTTCCTCTGAGTTGCCACCACTCGATAGTCCTGAGACACTAACGTTCCAACCACTCTCTGGACCTCTAGGTCAGTATCTGGAGTCCCTCTATGTGCTGGCATCGCCACCTCCATCCGTGGAGTCTGAGAACCTGAAAACAACTGTCCATCCACCACACACTCTACCACTGCTCCAAGTCCCTGACCATCATCCTTGTTGCTGGGGGGGTCCATGGCTTCACTTTCTCTTCTTACCATGTTCCGTTCCATTTGTCTCTGCCCTCCATTGGGAGTAGTGACATCTGGATGAGGCTGGACCTCATGTAGTGCAGGGGCAGAATCTGGGCTTGCTCCTGTTGGAGGGATTTCATGTGTTGTATACCCAGTGGGGAGTCGAGACATCTGATAATAAATGGGCACTCGGCCTGGAGTGAGGTCCACTGGCTGAGTGCCTAAGTGATGCTGTAGCTGACCTGGTGGGGAAGTATCGGCAGGGACTGTGTTGAAAGTGTGGGCTGGAGATGTGGTCTGGGGGGGAGGGGTAGCCCCTTCTGCCAGGAGTGAGGCATATGGCACAAAGTGAGGAACATGAGAGGTTGTGAGGTTGGCAGAAGGTGAGAGCAGAGGACTAGGGAGAAAATTGGGTGGCATGGCATAGGGCATAGTATAAGGAGATCCAATAAACTGTAGAGAAGTGGGGGGAAGCTGAGCATAATGGATGGGGGGATAGTGGATTCCTGGATGCTGAATCAGTGATGATGCTACATTAAAGGCAGAGGGCAGGGGGCTCATGTTCACCACAGGATGGAGACCAGTTGGGGAAAATGTGGCTGGTGGCATGGCCACCTTGTACAGCATGCCATACTGGTCCACTGTCAGACCAGTGATGGCCTCCACTCCATCACTACCAACACTCTGTCTTACTCCTGCCTGGGTCTGCCCAGTCACCACTACCCCCCGACACCAATCAGAGGCATCACTAGAGGGTGTGTGGTTGGTTGAGCAGCTGGTGGTCCTCCCCATATCCTCGCTGGTCACAGGGAGGTCTCGTTTCTTTGGTGGAAGGCATTCCTGACTCCTCTCATGAACAGGTTTCATATTGCTTTGTAGTATTCCCAGAGCCCGGAGGGGGTCGGCTTGCTTCTGGGGACATCAGAACAGACTTCTCTGTGATTTCCTTGTACCCCCTTCCACTGTTGACTGGGGCACCCACATCTGCTGGGGAACAAATCAAAGGCACAGAGAAATAACCTGGGGGTGGGCTCCACATGCAAACAATGGGGTGGTTCACCAAGCAGAAGAAAGTAGCAGAGCCTATGCCCAGAGAAGTCTGTGAGAGAGGAGAGACATAGGTTAAGGGAACAAAGAGCAAAGTCTGAGCATGGCAAGGAAATATGACAAAAGGACAAATAAATGCTAAGAGGTATACTACCCTCCCTGGCCTAGCTAGGACATACAGAAAAACCACAAAGCAAAAAGAGCTAAGAGGAAAAGAGCTAGTGGAAACATAAATAATCCGTGGGCACCACTCCTCCGAGGAGATCCACAGTTTCATTACAGTTACATCTCTGACGATGACCTTGATTGTTCACAGCTCTCAGATTGCCTTTCTGTGGGGACTTAAACACAGAAATCTTCCTGCTGCTGACCTTCTTTCCTTAAATCTCTCTCCTTTCTGCTATCATAGATGAATGTGTCATCTCCCTCTCTTGATCCTATGATCTCATCCTCACTTCCTCTCCTTTCTCTTATTTGGTTTATGACTTCACCTATCCCCACCCCTGCCTGGCTAAACTCTATGGTCTTGGATCACTCACCCCACTGTTACCACTCCCTAAGTCTTCTAGCCTACTTGTTTCATTGTCACCTTTTTTCCCCTTATCCAAAAGTTCCCAAGTTAACTTTCAAATGCCATCAACTTGGTTCTAAAAAACTGTCATTCCCCATTATGACTCAGAGCAACTCAAGCCCCCATATTCAAGTAATTGGTTCCATATTTAACTTATATTTGCTTTTCTTCATCCTCAAAAGGCGGCCCAATCTGCCCTCTGGGCTAAAAGAATCTCTAGTTCCTGTTCAGGTAAGAGCAATTTTTTCCTTCTGCTTGACTACCCTCCCTCCCCAATTCTGGGTCAGCAATACCTCACCACCTGTTTTCTTGATTCTCTTTCCTCTCCTTTTTTCTTCATGATGTTGTCAATGGTTCCTTTTCCTCGGAACTTTCAAATGTGTTGTTGTAAGCTCACTTCCTAAAATACTAATCCCCCTTTAGAATCATAGGCCTATTTTACAGGACAGTGTAGGTATTAAAAAAAAAAAAAGGCTTTCTCTTTTCCCCTTTCTTCCTTAATCACTTTTCCCAAGTATTTCTGGCCACCATCAATCATAATCTTTATTTTGGCTCAGAGGCCCTTCTTATGAAGTTTGCTACCTATTCCTTCCAATTAATCGTCAGTCTTCAGGACACATCCTTGAAGGATGAAGAGAGGTTTAATACCAGGCTCTCTTACACACCAGATGCTATTCTGCAAGGAAACCAAAGAGATGTCCATGTTTATTACCTGAGCTTCCAGAAATGCTTCTGGGCAACTGGAATATGAAGCAGTCTCCTCCCGACTGGCTTGGTAGCCTGGAAAAGGGAAACAGGATAGGAGAAAATAATGAATAGCACATTTTCATTTCTGACCCTTCCAAGAACCATCAGAGAACAAACAGGTAATAGGAGAGACACAAAAAGTGAATTCTGCAGGTCTTTTGAGCAGAGTAGGACAGTGACTAGACGGCACAGGTGCACAATCTGTTAAAAAAAAAAAAGTCACTTTTTAATCTTATGTAATTTAAGGATCCTAATACAAATCAGGAGTCTCATTTCACTGTCTCTCCAATGTGACAGCCTTCTTGGTTCTTTCTGCTCAAACCTTTCACTATCTTCTCACAGTTTCAATTTATATCCAGCATAAATATTCAGCTGGATCCAGTAATTAATAGAAAAACTTGTCTAGGCCCATGACCAAGTAAAAAGACAAGATCAATTTCGTGACTTCACCTTTGCTCTGAAGTGTGGAAAGCTAAAGCATGGAGGTCATTTGAATAAGAGAAGCACCAGGGAAAAGAACTATTAATATTTCTGGGGCAGAAAAGGAGGTCAAGAGGGAGTCAAGTCACTCAAGAGGAAGCTTTATTAAGATTTCCAACAAAAAAAAAATTGGATACCAACCAGTCAGCCAATATCATTTGCTAAATGCCAGCTTTGTACAAAACACAACATCAGGTGCTAAAGAAACAAAATGCAGTGCCAATCCTCAAGGAATTTACAATCTACTAACTGAAGGACGCCAAGAAGCACACACCCATTAGACTAGAATCACACCAGTCTAAAAGGGCTACAGATGCCAAGTACAGGACAACGAACTGACAAAGCAGGGGAAATACTATGAGAAGCTGCTCTCTACTTTTCACTACATCCAAGTCTAGGACTAGTGAAAGACATCAAAAAGACATGTCATCTCAGGGCCAAACTGTCCTGGAAACGGAAGGCTTCTGGAGAAGCAGCCATAAACACGGCATTAAGACAGAATTCTTAAGGAAAATGGACTTAAAGGAAAGTAACCATGCAAATTCCGGGTCACATAAATACAAATTTCCTACTGGAAAGAGTCACGTACATCCTTTCCCTTCCTGAGGCACAGTCAGTTCTGGCTCATTCAACAATGCCGTGCCATGTTATGCCCACAGGGGCGATCCATGCCCCCAATCTCTGAAGAATTCAAGACAACCACCGCTCTACCCCCATCTCTGTCCCTGAACGCCGAGCGAAGGGCTGAATACCGAAAGGAAGGGGGACGCAGCAGAGCTGCCGGCACAGCAGCAGCGGACCGGGTCGCGGTACCTATCGGACCGCTCCAGCACCTATGGATCACGGAGCAGTCACAAACGCCGCGCTCGGGCTGTGGCTGCGGGAGAAGCGGCTCCACATGGGGCTCGAGGGGAAGGCGGAGGGGGAGCTCGGGGCTCCCCGCTAAGCCCCGACGCTGGGGGAGCGCTGACCTCCAGGGCAGCGGCTCGGCCGCTCCTGCTGCCCGAGGCCTCTGCCCCGGGCACCCCGAAGGGCTCCCAGCCAGGGCCGCGGGCTCCCAGACGACTGGGGGGATGGGTTTAAATTTCCGGAGGAGGCAGAGTCACAAGAGGAACCTCGAAGGGAGGGCGCCCGCTTCCTCGTTTGGGGGTCACGGAGCAGGAGGAGGGTGGGGCCTGCGGGGGGTGGGGGGATCAGGGTCAGCTAGGGGGGCGCCTCCCGCCGAGGGGGCAGCCGGAATGGGGGACCCCCTCCAATCCTGGCCAGAGCTGCGGCCGCTCGCGGCGAGACTCACCGGCCCATCTCACGGCGCTTTCTCGGCTCCTCCCGCCGGTGTCAGGGCCGTGGCCTGAGGAGCTGCCGCCGCCGCCGCCGCCGCCGCCGCCATCCCCGGCCCCGGAGCCGCCCCACACCCAGCGCCCAGCGCCCAGCGCCCCCAGCCTGGCGCCTGGAGATGGCGTCACCGCATCCTGCCCCCGGCGCCCGGAGATGGCGTCACAGCGGCGGGCGGGGGGACCGCGGGGAAGAGCGCCGGGCCAGAAGCACCGCCAGCTGGCCGAGCCCCGGCGGCCGCCGCCGCGGCGCCCGGGAGAGGCTCGGGTCACGTGGCCGCCTTGCCCCGCCCCCTTTTCCCCAGGTGACCCTGACCTCGCCTTGACCCCACCCCTTTCCAGAGCGCACGTGGACCCCAGCCAGGGCCATCCCGGAGTCTTTGTTTGGGACATCCCAGCCCGTGCAAGTGCAGGAGGCAACCCCTGCTTGTTACATCAACGCCTCCTGCTCTGCGGAGTCTCCATCCCTGGGAAAACACCTGTCTGCCACTCCCTCGTACGTGTGGGTTCCCTCAAGGGTGGAGGCATTTACTTTTGTTACTTTTGTATCCCCTGACTTAACGCGGTTTAAGACGCAGTAATCCTCTGATACATGTTTTCCACCCATTCATTTGTCATTCATCCCTCCATCCATCCGTCCAACCCTCCATCCATTTCAGACTGTCTGAAAGTGGTAATTCAGTACCGTGGATACAATACTTCTACTAGACTTGGAAATAAGGACATCCATTCAAATTCTACCTCAGACACTTGGTTTCCAGCAATTCCCCAAGACTATATATATTTATAGCATACCTCTCTAGTCCCTCTTCCCCAACCTGGGCTTGAGTTTCCTAAACTACTTTCCCCCAGGCAACAGACTACTTCTCAGAGTTCTAGGGGCAAACCTGAGAAGCTGGATTTCTAGAATGGTTATTCATGAGCCCCCACCAGTGTGGTCCCTATTTACTATCAAGGAGTTGACACTACCAACTTGAAAAAGAAAGAAAGACTACAAGTGTAATAAGAACAGTTGGAAATCCTCTTCAAAGCCCTTGGGGTACAAGCACCTAGCAAAATATATGAAACTCAGGGAGAATGGACTAGAACTTAAAGTACAATGATAATGAAAAAACATATATAATCAACGTAGCAAAGGGGTACATGTCAGTCTTGGTCCTGAAAGTCCCTTTCTTGTTTCGTTGGAGCTCTCTGTTAGTTCCTCTTAGGTCTAACTTTCTACTGGACCCAAACGATTGGGGTCTTTCTAGAATTCAAGTTAACATTTCTATCTGCCATGACAGATAGAATGCTTCCTGACAATGATGCCATTCACAGGTGACTTATCTTTCTATATCTGTCTGCAGCCATGTCCACTGCTGTGGGCCACTACTCTGGTGGCCACTGCTACTACTGCCATTCTACTACAATTTCTAATGGGCCTTCTAATGAGTACTCTAGATCTTGTGATTTTACAAGATCTTAAACTTTCATTTCAGAATATTCATTGACCAAGAAACAGAGGAGGCCATGTGCTCATAGGAAATCTGTACATCTGCCATGTACAGATAGGAAACAAGCTTTCTGCTCTTCCTTCACCTGATTCTTGTGACCAACTTTAGGTAGTCCTTTATAGCTGCAAAGAAAATAGGAGAGATGAATGTATACCCAATCAGTATCAGCTGAACTTCATCTGAGTCATCTGGTTTTCCTGACAGCTAGACAACCAACTAGATGGTTTTTCACCATCTCCTAACATAAACTCCTCAGTCATACATGGCAAGAAATTAAGTTCTGGTTTCACAGATTGAAACCCCTGTGGTCACTTGGATTGAAATCAGATGGGAAATATCTGCATATGCTCTAAGAACTGGCCCTTATAAGCCAGTTCACTCATGTTACAAATCAAAGAGGGTTTGCAATTTGTGCACCAAATGAAGCTACAGGTCCTTGGTGTATGTTCAAGGTACACAATATCTCACAGAACCAAAAGCGACCTCAGAGGCTCAGTATCTAATCCCTACTGGAACAGGAGTCCCTTCTCTAGTAAACAGATTCATTAGTGCAGTCCCTTCCAATTTTCAAAAATTTCCCTTGTACAGAAGATTTTTCTTAAAAAATTCAACAAACATTTTTACTTACTGCCTATTATGTGCAAAGTACCATGTGCAGTGCTACAAAGACAAAAGCCAAATAGTCCTTGCACTCAAGTTGCTTATCTGCTCAGGGAACATATATACAAAGTCATTTCAAATGTGAAAAATGCTAATAACTGGTGAGGAGGGGGGAGCAATAATTAAGATTTTTTGAGATAGCCAGATCTGCGCTTTAGGAATATTAATTTGGCAACTATTTGGAGAATGAGTTGGAAAAGAGAGGAACTAAGTCAGGAAACCAATCAGAAAGCTATTACAATAGTCGAACAGCTGTGAATGGAGAAAAGGAGGTGGATAAGGCATGTTATAGATGATGGTCTACAAGATGTAGCAATTGATTGGATATGGCTGATAAGGGAGAGGGAAGAATCAAAATGACTCTAAGACTGAAAATCTGGATGACTAGAAGGAGGAGTATAGACAGTTTTTTCTACTGTCTTTGTAACCCTAGCACCTAGCAAGTACCTTGCACATAGCTAATGCTTAATAAATGCTCAGTGAATTACATTGAATTGAATGGAATTGCTGGTTGTATCATCAAGAGAAATGTGGAGGAGCAATGTATATGGGGAGAGATGTAATGAATTCTCTTTTGGACTTGAGTTTGAGATTGTGAAACAAAGATTCAATTTGTTTTCTTTGATCCCAGAGGACAGAAGCAAGAACAAAGGGTGGAATTAGCAAAGATGTAAACTGAGGCATAATGTCAAGAAAAACTCTTTTTTTAAATTTTAATTTATTTTTTGTTTTCAATATTCACCTCCATAAGATTTTAAGTTTCAAATTTCCTCCCCTTTTTTCTCCTCCTCCCTCCCCAAGACAGCATACAATCTGATATAGCTCTACTTATGCGTTCATATTAAACATATTTTCACATTAATCACAATGTAAAGAGGAATTAGAACTAATGAGAGGAACCATGAGAAAAAAGAAATGAAACAACAAAAGAAAAAGAGAGCAAATAGTATGCTTCTATATGCATTCAGACTCCAAAGTCCTTTCTCTGGATATGGATAGCATTTTCCGTCATGTATCTCTTGTAGTTGTCTCACATCCTTGCGTTACTGAGAAGAGATAAGTCATAGCACAATGTGTCTGTTACTGTGTACAATGTTCTCCTGATTTCATTCATTTCATTCTGCATCAGTTCACATATGTCTTTCCAGGTTTTTCTGAAATCAGCCCGCTCATCATTTCTTATAGCGCAATAGTATTCCATTATTTTCATATACCACAACTTCTTCAGCCATTCCTCAACTGATGGACATCCCATCAATTTCCAATTCTTGGCCACCACCAAAAAGGCTGCTATACTTTTGTACATGTGAATCCTTTGCCTTTTTTTATATGATCTCTTTGGAATGCAGACCTAGAAATGGTATTGCTGGGTCAAAGAGTATGCATAATGCATAGTTTTATAGCCCTTTGTTCATAGTTCAAATTGCTCTCCAGAATGATTGAATCAGTTCACAACTCCAACAATGCATTAGTGTTCCAGTTTTCCCACATCTTCTCCAGCATTTATCAATTTCCTGTTTTGTCATGTTGACTAATCTGATAGGTATAACAGGATATCTCAGAGTTGTTTTGATTTGTATTTCTGTAGTAAATAGTGATTTAAAGCATTTTTCATGTGATTATAGATAGGTTTAACTTCTTCCTCTGAAAACTGCCTGTTCATATCCCTTGAACACTTATCAATTGGGGAATGACTTGTATTCTCATAAATTTGACTCTGTTCTCTATATATTTTAGAAATGAGGCATTTATCAGAGACAGTGGTTATAAAAATTCTTTTCTAGTTTTCTACTTCCCTCCTAATCTTGGTTTCATTGACTTTGTGCAAAACTTTTCAATTTAATGTAATCAAAATTGTCCATATTGCTTTTCATAATGTTCTCTATCTCTTGTTTGGTCATAAATTCTTCCATGCTCCATAAATATGACAAGTTAACATTCCTTGCTCTCCTAGTTTGCTTATTCTATCAGCCTTTATATCTAAATCATGCACAGATTTTGACTTTATTTTGATATACAGTATAAGATGTTGGTCTATGACTACTTTCTGGCACATTATTTTCCAGTTTCACAGCAGTTTTTGTCAAGTAATGTGTTCTTATCCCAGAAGTTGGAGTCTTTGGATTTATCAAACATTAGATTACTATAGTCATTGACTACTGTGTCTTGTATCCCTAACCTATTCCACTTATCCACCACTCTTATTTCTTAGCCAGTATCAAGTAGTTTTGATGATTATTGCTTTATACTACAATTTATGACCTAGTATGTTTAGTCCACCTTTCCTTGCATTTCTTTTCATTAATTTCCTTGATATTCTGGACCTTTTGTTCTTCCAGATGAATTTTGTTATTTTTTTCTAGCTCTATAAAGTAATGTTTTGGTAGTTTGATTGGTATGGCTCTGAATAAGTAAATTAATTTAGGTAGAATTGTCATTTTTATTATATTAGCTCAGCCTACCCATAAGCAATTGATGTTTTTCTAATTATTTATATCTGACTTTATTTGTGTGAAAAGTGTTTTGTAATTGCATTCATACAGTTCCTAGGTTTGTTTTGGCAAGTAGACTTCTAAATATTTTATAATGTTTACAGTAAATTTTAAATGAGATTTCTCTTTCTATCTCTTGCTGTTGAGATTTGTTAGTAAAATATAGAAATGTCAATGATTTATGTGAGTGCAGGAAAAACTTCTTAACAATTAAGTGTTCCCAAAAGTGATAGATACCTGCCTGAAAAGGTAACGTAAAGACCTCCAAAAGGTCTTCATGCTGAGGCTATATAATCGCTTATGGAGTATGTTTTAGTGAAGATTCCTTTCTGGTATTGAACCAGAATTCAGGGTTTCTTAAAACTTTTTTGAGTCATGGACCCCTTATGAACCACTTCTCAGAATAATGTTTTAAAATGCATAAAATATGTAGAATTACAAAGGAAATCAACTACATTGAAACACAGTGATCAACATATTTTTTAAAATAAGTTTATAGTTAAGAACCCCTGACTAAACAGTCCCTGATATTCCTTCTGTCAGCAAGCAGCCTGACATATCCAGGATGGCCTATTAGCACAGGTTCTTAGGTCTGCTTTTCTAAAAGGAAAGCAACTTTTGAGGGGTCAAAAATCACTTTAGTCAAGCACATATATTATTATTTCACTTAGTTCAGAGGAAGAATCAGCACCCTGAACTTCAGAGAGAATACCAACAGAAATTACAAGCAGAAATTACAAGCAGAAATTACAAACAGAGAAAATTGCATGAAGACCAACAGACAGGGCTTCTGTATGACCATAAGCAATACATACATCACGGATCAAAGACAGATCCCACTGTCTGACTATTACATACATACTTAGTTACCAGAGAGAGAAGCACCAACATCTACATTTTCAAAGCTTGGGAGGGGTGGGGGTGGGAGGGGCATTTCTGCTTAACAGATACCCGGAGTCTCAAGTCTCATCTGGTCAAATCACAGGAACATTCTTCCAATGAGTGAGCCCCAAAGCAGAAACTCACCTCAAAAAGTACCAATATAGCCATTGTATAGCACCTTGATGGAAACTGCTCTGTATTTGAAGAGTTATTCCTGCATGTTATTTGGGATTCTAGAAGCAATAGTACCCAGGGGCTGCCAGTGACAATTCTTTAGGCAGTCATAGGACTCTTCACTTCCCACCTTAAACTCTTTGTTCAGGTTCTTAACATCCAAGGGAATCTGTGCATATTCAGTCTGCTCCTCATCATTATTTGTAGTCCAAACCTCTGACATGCTAGACTTACAGCTAGGTCTTTAGTGTTCTCCTTTGCAGAGCAGACATCCTGAATATTCTCATAAAATACAAAGTTACAGTTATATTCAAAATATGGTTCAAAATCAGACAGCAAATAGCAGGTTTAGTGCTATTGGCAATAGGTACCACAGTCATCAAGTTGTTGTAACTCAGCCTTTATCTTCTGCCAGTACCAGAAATAATTGCTTTGTTGGGTTAAATCAAAAGCTAGAGAAGTCAAACTCCTAGCCATTGATATTGAAATTTCTTCTTCTCTTCCTTTCTCTCTTCTTTCCCTCTTTGCTTTTCCCTTCTTTCACCCTTTCCTCCTTCCTTTCTCCCTTTCTTCCTTCCTCCCTCTCTTCCTCTTACCTTTCTTTCCTCCCTTCCTCCTTCCCTTTTTCCTTTCCTCCCTTTCTTCCTCCTTTCCTTCCTCCTTCTCTTCCTTCCTCCCTTAATTCATCTAAATTAGGTGTCTCTATTTCCTCCTCTCTCAATTTCTTAATTGTCACATATAATAGCCTTTTCTCAAACCTCATCTTTCCTGACTTCACAGCATTTGACACTGTTGATGGACCCCTTCTTCCTAGATATTCTCTCCTCTCTAGATTTTGGCTTGTTATCCTCTTATCTGTCTGACTACTCCACCTAAGTCTCTTTTTCTGGCTCATGATCTACATCATGCTCACTAACAGCAAGTGTCCTTAAAGGCTCCGTACTAAACCCTCTTCTCTTGTCTCTATAATTTCACTTGGTGATCTCATTAGCTCCCACAAGTTCAATTATCATGTCACTACAAAGCACTCCCAGATCTATACATCCAACCCTAGTCCCTCCCCTGATCTATACAGTCCCATATCACCAACTATCTTTTGGACACTTTGAACTGGATATACCATAGACATCTCAAATTCAAAACGTTCAAAAAGAACTCATTTTCTTTTCCCCAAAACCTTCCCTTCTTCCAAAATTCCCCAATGCTATCTAGAGTACTGTTATTCTAGTCACCTAGGCTCATAACCTCAGTATTATCTTTCACTTTTCACTCTCACCCTGCAAATCCAGCTGATATATTGCCATATCATCTCATTTCAACCGTCATGACATTTCTTGAATGTGTCACCTTTTTTCCACTCACAAATCCACAGCCTTAGTCCATGCCCTAATTACCTCTCACTCCAACTATTGCAATGGCTTTCAAACTAGTCTCCCTACTTAATGTCTCTTCTTATTCCTATAGATCCTTAACTCAGATGCCAAGGTGATTTTTTTACTCAAGTATAGATCCACTCATATCCTCCCTTCTACCCGCAACTCTAGGGATTCCTTATTACTTCCAAGACAAAATATAAAATGCTTTGGCTTTTCAAACCCTTTACAACCTGGCCCCTTACTACTCTTTCAGTTTTCTCATACTTTATTTGCCCTCCGCAACACTGCCCCACAATATACACTCTTAATTCAGGTATACTGTTCTACTCACTTATTCTCACATATTACTCTGTGTCTTTGCACTGACTCTCCCCCATACTTAAAATGCTTTTCTTCCCCACCTCTTCCTCTTATGCACTCTGGTTTCCTTCAAGATTCTGCTCACATCCCATCTTCTGCAAGAAACCTTTTTCTGTCCCTCAGATGTTACAACTTCCCCTTTGAAATGACTTTTTATTCACTCTCCTTATTCACTATTATAACTTGTATTTATAAGTTGTGTTTCCCCATAGAATAGGAATTCCTTCAGGCGGTGGACTGTTTTGACCTTTCTTTCTATTGGTAGTGTTTAACACAGTTCCTGGCACATAGGAAGAGCTAACAAATGTTTTTTGGTTGTTTTAGTTAATTTCATCTTCTACCATTTTTACTTGTTTTGAAGTCTGGGGATGAGCAGAAGAAGCATACTTCTTTTATATGATAGCCCTTTAAAAACTAGATGGGTTGTCAAGATCATCTAGAAAAGATGGCAGAACTGAACGCAGTAAGGTAGCTAGGTGGCGTCTGGTGTATGCTGGATCTGAAGTTAAATCCTACCTCAAACACTAGTGATGTGACCTTAACAAGGAGGACTTAGCCTCCTAGTTTCAGTTTTCTGATCTCTGAAATGGGAACACTCCTAGCAACTACCTCATAGAGTTGTCATAAAAATCACACACACACACACACACACAGAACTTTGCAAATCTTCCAGAGATATATAACTGCTACTTGTTATTATTTACTGTTATTGTTTTATTCTGCATTCTGTACAATTTATCCATGCTAATAAGCCTAATATTGATTAGGTTTTCACCCTGTTGGCTTATATTGAGCTTCCAATCTATTAACACATTGAACTCCATTCAAGGACCCTGAGTTCAAGCACTAGTTCCCTTGCTTTCTACCTATATGACCCTAGATAAGTCACTTACTTTATATCCTTGGGTCTCAGTTTTCTCACCTGTCAAATGAGGTACTTAGGATAGACGACCTTGAATATGGAAAATTATGGGAAAGTGAAGATCTCAGCCCTATGTATTCTATGTGGGAAGTGAGGACAAAGATGAGGATTACAGATTCCAAGAGAAGAATATATATTGATACCTTGTAAGTGGACTATGCTTTTATTTTTTTATTTTATTTTTTAAAAATTAATTAATTAATTAATTAATTTAACTTTTTACATTCATTTTCACAAAATTTTGGGTTCCAAATTTTCTCCCCTTTTATCCCCTCCTCCCACCCCAATACACTGAGCAATCTAATTTTCCCTATCTCCAATAGGGAAATCTGCCATCTCTTCTGTCATCCCTCCCTTCTCTTGTCCCCATCTTCTCTTTTGTCCTGTAGGGCCAGATGACTTTCTATTCCTCATTAACTGTATATCTTATTTCCTAGTAGCAACAACAATACTAAACAGTTGTTGCTAAAACTTGAGTTCCAAATTCTCCCCATCCCTCCCTCCCCACCCATTCCCTTTGGGAAGGCAGGCAATTCAATATAGGCCCTATCTGTATAGTTTTGCAAATGACTTCCATAATAGTTGTGTTGTGTAAGACTAACTGAATTACCCTCCATCCTAACCTGCCCCTCATTGTTTCTCTTCTGTCTTTTGATCCTGTCCCTCCCTGAGTGTTGACTTCAAATTGCTCCCTCCTCCCATTGCCCTCCCTTCCATCATTCCCCTCCCCTTGCTTATCTCTTTCTCCCCCACTTTCCTGTACTGTAAGATAGGTTTTCATACCAAAATGAGTGTGCGTTTTATTCCTTCCTTTAGTCGAATGTGATGAGGGTAAACTTCTTGGTTTTTTTTCTCAGCTCTCCTCTTTTTCCCTCCGCTAAAAAGTCTCCTACTGGTCTCTTAAATGACATATAATTACCCCATTCCATTTCACCTTCTTTTCTCCCCCTGCCTTTCTCTCTCACCATTTACCTTAATTTCTTTTAAGATATGGTCCCATCCTATTCAATTCACTCTGTGCTCTCTGTCTCTGTGTGTGCATGCATGTGTGTATGTGTGTGTGCGTGCATGCGTGTACATGTGTGTGTGTGTGGTCCCACCAACTACCCAGATACTGAAAAGTTTTAAGAGTTACAAATATTGTCTTTCCATGTAGGAATGTAAACAGTTCACTTCTGGTAAGTCCCTTAAGACTTCTCTTTGCTGTTTACTTTTTCATGCTTCTTCTCATTCTTGTGTTTGAAAGTCAAATTTTCTTTTCAGCTCTGGTCTTTTCATCAAGAATGATTGAAAGTCCTCTGTTTCATTGAAAGACCATATTTTCCCCTGAAGTACTATACTCAGTTTAGCTGGGTAGGTGATTCTTGGTTTGAGTCCTAGTTCCTTTGACTTCTGGAATATCCTATTCCATGCCCTTCAATCCCTTAATGTAGAAGCTGCTAGATCTTGAGTTATCCTGATTTTATTTCCACAATACTGGGATTGTTTCTTTCTAGCTGCTTGTAAGATTTTCTCCTTGAGCTGGGAGTTCTGGAATTTGGCCACAATGTTCCTAGGAGTTTCTCTTTTTGGATCTCTTTCAGGTGGTGATCAATGGATTCTTTCAATACTTATTTTGCCCTCTGGTTGTAGAATGTCAGGGCAGTTTTCCTTGATAATTTCATGGAAGATGATGTCTAGGCTCTTTTTTTGATCATGACTTTCAGGTAGTTCCATAATTTTTAAATTGTCTCTCCTGGATCTATTTTCCAGGTCAGTTGTTTTTCCCATGAGATATTTCACATTCTCTTCCATTTTTCATTCTTTTGGTTTTATTTGGTGATTTCTTGGTTTCTCAGAAAGTCATTAGACTCCATCTGTTCCATTCTAATTTTGAGAGAACTATTATCTTCAGTGAGCTTTTGAACCTCTTTTTCCATTTGGCTAATTTTGCTTTTGAAAGCATTCTTCTCCTCATTGGCTTTTTGAACCTCCTTTGCCAATTGAGTGAGCCTATTTTTCAAGGTGTTATTTTCTTCAGCATTTTTTTGGGTCTCCTTTACCAAGGTATTGACCCTTTTTTCATACTTTTCTTGCATCTCTCTCATTTCTCTTCCCAGTTTTTCCTCCACCTGTCTAACTTGCTTTTCAAAATCCTTTTTGAGCTCTTCCAAGGCCTGAGCCCACCCGACATCCCCCTGGGATGTCTGTGGTCCTGAGGCCCCGCCCTCCACGTCTTTCCCTGATGGCAAGAATATGTCCTCATCCTCGTCAGATCCGAAAGTTGGGATCATTTACATCTGTTCGAAAAAACTCTGTATAGTCTTATTTTTCTTCCCTTTTCTAGGCATTTTCCCAGCCAGTTACTTGACTTCTGAGATTCCTGTCCATCTCCACCTAGATCCGCCCAGCTAGTGCTTGGGATCTGAGATTCAAATGGGCTTTCCGTGGCAAGGGGCTGCTAATCAATGTGAGCTTTAGTTCTGGTGCTGGGGTGGGGGCAGGGCCGCCTCCCAGTCTCAGCTCCCTCAGGGGCTTTATGCAGAGACCTTCAGAAATGAAGTGGGTGGGGCAGGGCCTCTTCCAGGCTCAGCTCCCTCAGGGGGTTTATGCAGAGACTTTCAGTAATGAAGATCCTGCCTGCTGCTGGGGGAGTCCTGGGCCGCCACCACAGCTGCTGCCTCTGCCGCCGCCCCAGCCTCTGCCTCCGCCGCTTCCTCCCGAGGGGGCCCAAGTCACAGAGACACCCCGCTCCCCTCTTCCAGCCCAGCTGTCTCTCTCACTGACCTGTAGCTTCTGTGGGCGGAGGGACTTTCCCGGCCGCCGGAGCTTCAGTCCCTGAAGCCTGCTCGGATCAGCTTCTCTGGGGCCTCGGCCAGGGCAGCGCTGGGGTGGGGTCCGCTTTCCAGGGGCGACAGACCCTGAGGACGGCTCTCCAGGGCTCTCTGGAACGGAAATCTCTTCCACTCTATTTCTGCACACCTTTCAGTGATCCAGAACTTCTGGGGAACTCTTCTTACATTAAATATATGGGCTGTGGGTTCGGAGCTTGTAAATGTGCCTCTTTCTCGGGGACTATGGTTTAAAAAAAAAATGCTTCCTTGAAAGAAAGAGTAAAACACATGTGATAAGAGGCAGAATAAGGGAAAGAAAATATGTACTAAGGGTGGAAAGGACTAATTTCATGCCATTAGTGTTAAGCATTTAAAGATAAATTCCTTCATTTTTGCCACTTCTTTCTTTGCAAAGAAGCGTTGGGGGGATGGGAAATTTTACCAGAAGATAGGATGAAAGAAAATACATAATTTACCCTTATAACCATGAATGTGAATGAGATGAGTTCACCTATAAAATGAAAGAAGAAAGTAGAATGGATTAGAAAGCAGAACCCAATGATATGTCACAAGGAAAAAAACTTGAAACATAAGAATTCATGCAGTTAAAATACTGAAATGGACCAAAATTCATTTGCTTTAGATGAACTTAAAAAAAAAAAGCTGAAGCAGAAATCTCAGATAAGGCAATAAGAAAAATAGACACAATGAAAATATAAATATACAAACTGAATTATGCTTAAGTGATGAATAAATATAAATATACAATATATGTGCACTACACATAGCTACATATTTAAGAGGAAAGTTCATACAATTTCCATTAGAAATGCATAATTAAATTACAATAGTGAAAAACATCAATATACCACTTTTGGGCAAAGATAAATGTAACAAAAGAATAGACAAAAAAGAAGTTAAAGAGCAGAATGTAATTTTAGAAAAGTTAGACATGAATTATCTCTGGTGATTACTGAATGATAACAGAAAAGACTATACATATTTCCCAGCTGTATATAGTACCTAAATAAAAACTGACCATGTATTAGGGCATTAAAAACAGGTACAAGAAAACAGTAATAAAAGTACATCCTTAGCTGACCACAATGCTATAAAATTACAGTTAATAAGTCACCTGCAAATAAAGGAAGAAAATTTAATCAAAGATGAAATAATTTAATCCTAAAAAACTATGTCAAAGAATAAATCATAGAAAAGTAGAAAATTTCATTTTAAAAATGACAACAATAAAATAATATACCAAAACTTTTGGCATACAGCCAAAATCATCCTTGGGGAAAATTTATATCTCCAAATGCTTTCATCAAAAAAAGATAGGACAGAACAATGACTTGGGCATAAAATTAAAAAAAAAAACTAGAACAGCAATGAATCAAAAAAAACTCCAACTGAACACAAAATTAGAAATTCTGAAAATTTAAGAAAAATGAAATCGCAACTAAAATCTCCATTTAATAACTAAATAAAATAGGAGGTTTTTTTTAAACAAATAAACAGGTACTCCAATTTTTAAAAAGAGGAAAGCCAAATTATTGGCATACAAATTTTTAAAGAGAAATAATAAAACTAAGATTAATTAAATGAAACTATCAGAAATTACTTTGTTCAGTTATATGCCAATAAAACTTATAACTTAGGTAAAATGGGTAACATTTACAAAAAGTAAGTAAAATATCCAATTGAACAGAATAAGAAATAGATTCTTTCAATACCCCAATATGAGGAAAAGAAATTGAATAAGCCATGAAAGAACTTCTAATGAGAAAAAAGAACTAAATAGATTTACAAGTAAATTCTGTAAAACATTCAAAGAAGAATTAATTCCAATATTATATAAGCCATTTCAGAAATCATAAGGGAAAGCATTCTACCAAATTCCCTTTATGATTCAAATATGGTCTTGATACCTGATACATGTCTCTCCATAGCTACATAGAGAGACAAAGAAGAGGGGGAAAATGATAGACCAATATCCTTAATGAATATTTATGAAAAGCATTAAATAAAGTATTAGCAAAGAGGTTTCAGCAAAATGTTAAGATGATTATATGTTATTTATGTAAGGAACACAGAGTTGGTTCACTATAAGGAAAACCATAAACATAATAGACCATTTTAATGACAAAAATAACAACTATATGATTATATTAAAAGATGCTGAAAAAAACTTTTGAAAAAATTCAATACCCATTTCCATTAAAAAATAAAAATGATAGGAATAAATGTGTCTCTCCTTAATATGGTAAGAAATAACTATCTAAAAGGAAGAGACAATACTATCTATAATGAAGAAAAAATATAGACCTTTTCAACCAGGGGTAAAAGTAAGGATGTCTATTGTCCCCACTATTATTTCATTTAGTTCTAGAAATGCTAACTGTGTCAATAAGATCAGAAAAAGAAATTAAGAGAATAAGCATCGGCAAAGAGGAAGCAAAACTATCACTTTTTTACAGATAAGGGAATATCTAGATATCTCTGAAGAGTCAACTAATAAATTACTTACAATAATTTAAAACTTCAGCAAAGTTTCAGGACATAAAATAAATGCATATAAATCATCATTTTAATGTATTAAAATGAAATTCATCAGGAAAGGATAGAAAGAGAAATTCTATACACATAATAGCTGAATGTATAAAATACTTAGAAGTGTACCTACTAAGGCACATATAGGGACTATATGAATATGACCCAAATATACTGTAGAAATAAGAACAGACCTAAGTAATTGGAAAAATACTAATTGCTTATTGTTAGGCCAAACCAACATAACAGTTGTTATATTATGTTAATTAGTAAATTAATTTACTAATATAGAGCCAATCATGCTAGTGAATTACTTTATAGAACTGTAAAATAATAATGAAATTAATCTAAAAAAAAGGCAAAAATGTTTAAGGAGAATAAACAAAGTGAGAAGGGAGAAAACCTAACAGTGCCATATATTTAACTATATTACAAAATGGTAATCATCAAACCTATTTGATGTTGGTTAGAGAGTCAACTAGTAGAATCAGATGCATAATATCCAGAAGAAAATAGATATAGTTACATAATTCTAGATAAATTCCCAAACCCCAACTAATGAGCTAAGGATTTACTATTTGCCAAAAACTGCTTGGAAAACTAGAAAGCAAGTCTGGTAGAAATTAAATATAGACTAACATCTCACACCTTAAATCAAGAAAAGCTCCAAATGACTAAGTATAAAAGGTCACATTAAAACAACTTAGAGGAGCATGGGAGGGAATACCTTTCATGAAAAAGGGATAGAGGATTAAAGAGGATAAAATGTACAACCCTAATTACACAAAATTTAAAAGTTTTTGCAGAAATAAAACCACTGTAGTTAAAATAGGACGGAAAACACTTAACTGGGAAAAAATTTTGTAGAAAGTTTCTCTGATAAAAGTCTCATCTCTAAAACATATATGAAACTGATCTAGATACATCATTAAAAGAGTCATTCCCTAATGGATAAATTGTCAAAGGATATGAACAGACAGTTCTGAAAGTAAGAAACCCAAACTATCACAACCATATGAAAAATGCTTCAAAACACTACTAATTAGAGAAACGCACATCAAAACAACTCTGAAGTTCCACCTCACACCCATCAGATTGGCAAAGGCAACCAAATGACCATGGTAGGAGCAGCTTTGAGAAAACAGGTATATTAATGTGCTGTTGATGGAGGGGAGATGGACACTCAATCACTCTCAAAGGATTCATATGTACAAAAATATTTATCACAGTTCTGCTTACTATGGCAAAGAATTATAAACACGGGGTATCTGTCGATTGGGGAAATGCTAGATAAATTATGGTATATGGATGAGATGGAATATTATTGTGATATTTAAAAAATGGTAGAGAGGATTGAGAGAAACTTGGGAAGGCCTGTATGAACTGAGGCAGAATGAAGGGAGCAGAACCAGGAGAACAATTTATATAATAACAATATTATAAAGACAAATGAATTTGGAAGATTTGTGAACTCTGACTCACACAATGACCAACCACAATTCCTACATGATGGAATATTCTGTCCATAGAGAGCGGAAGGATCCAAAACAGATTAAGAGATTTTTTTGTGGGGGATGTGGCCAATGTTGTTTTGCTTGTCGATACATGTTTGTTTCTAACAGGGGCTTTGTTTTTCTTGCTTTCTCAAGGGGTATAGGAAAGATAAGGGGGATGTGGATTGCTGTTTGAAAATAAAATAAAATTTAATTTTTAAAAAAGTTACATTTTAAACTTATTGTACTTTAGCTGAACTTGTACTTGAGAGGTTCATGTTCTGCTTTGTATATGGAAATGCTCATTTTGTGGAGGATACACATATAAGAAGATATCTTTAGGCCTGATGTCAGGGAAAAACCTCCTAACAATTTAAGTATAGAGTGTGCTGCCTTGGGAAGTAGAAGGTTGCCTCTCACTTGAGGTCTTACAGCAGAGTCTAGATAACCAATTATTAAAGATGTGTAGGGAGATTCTTGCTAAGGAGTAAGTTGGCCTATATGGACTGAGGCCCTTTCCAGTGCTGAGATTCTGTGGTTTTCCCTCCTCCCCTATATGATTATTATCTCATGACTATAGAAATGCTCATCTTGTTTAGTTTCTAAGAAAAAAAATTAAATAAAAAAATGTTTCTTTGCAGATATCTCATAACATCAAATTCACGTGCAAGTCATGAAATTCACCTTCCTGGTATCATTTGTCCTCTTGGAGAATGAAGGACAAGTAACAAGAGCCTAGATTCAGAACTTTCAAAGTTCCCTAGTTAAGTCTCCTCATTTTACAAATGAGGGTGCTGAGGCCTAGAAAGGAAAATGACTTATTCACAGAGCTCATCGTTGACAGAGAAGTGATTTGAACTCAGGTCATCTGAATCCAAAGTCAGAATTCTGGCCATTGTACTGTACTGTCTCTTCTTCATTTAACAGGGAGAATGGGGCTACTTTATCTTCAAATTGTCAAATATATCTTACCAAGAATATTTTCAAATGCAATAGGTATTTTGGTCACACTTTTATATACAGAATCAGAACCTTTACTACCTGGAAGAGAGATTAGAGCTCCTCCGCTCCTATCCTCTTATTTCACTGAAGAGATGATGTTGGGCTAGAAAGATCAAGCAATTTGTTACTTCAAGTTGCTTAGTTAATTCAAATCCAGCTCTTCTCACTGAAACTCTAGGGCACTTTCCTACTCCAACCCACTATCTTTCTTTAGTTCCCAAGTCTGAACAGTTTTCCCACATACATGTCCATCTAGTTCCCCTTCAGACAAATCCGAAGCAAGGCAGATGGAGGCCAGTAAAGGAAGGTTTGGGGCTACAGTTCTCTCTGTTGCATGACACTTAAAACAAGGTGCTTCAGCAGTGTAAGAAGGAGTACATTGGTAACAAGGAGATAATTTCCTTGTTTTCTGGTGTAGTTCTGCGAAGTTGGTCATAACTTGGCACCCACCTGTCATATAACCCTTTCCTCTAGGTCAGGGGTTGGTTCTTGGTTTGACTGAGTCCAAGTTTTACAGAACAAATCCTTTTATGGAGATTTTTTCTGTGAAGTTTGAATTTAGTCCAAGGTCCACATATGGCCTTGAGGCTGCAGCTTCCCGACCCCTGTTCTAGGCTATCCTCATTTCTTGTGTTCCTGTGGCTGACTCTTCATGGTAGAGAATACTATAATAGTGTTGATGGTGTTCATTAATATGACCATTTAAGCATACAGCAATTAAAATAACTAGAACTATTTGGTCTGCTTAACTTTGGAGGGCAGAATTAGGAGGAATTGATGGAAGATACCTTTGGGCTCAATGTCAGGAAAAATTCCCCAACAATGAGAACTATCCAAAAATGGAATGATCTGCCTTGAGAGATAGTGGATTTCCTCTCACTTGAGGTATTAATGCAGAAGCTGGCCAACTAGTTATTGAAGATACAGAGTGGGGATTCTTACCTCACACAAAGTGAGAACCTAAAAACACTTTAGCCTAAAAGGACCAGGGTCTCCCATTGCATCCTGGGCCTTCTCCAGTCATCCTGATGAATGTCTGGCTGCTGGACCCAGATGGCTCTGGAGGAAAAAGTGAGACTGGTGACCTTGCACAGCTTTCCCTCACATAAATCAAAGTCAGCTGCTAAGTCATGTCATCATCTCCCTGATGTCATGGTCCTCTTTGAGAAAGAAGGACAAAAATACAACAGCAAACTGAATTAGACTATAAGATCCCTTCCAGCTCTGGGATTTTGTGGTTCTCGCCTTTTCCTTCCCATATGATTATTCTTTCATGATTATGTAAAATCCTCCAAATAAGTGGAAATGATGTTTCTCTTTCCCTTTGTCTTTAAACCTGAATAGAATTCACAATGCTAAAATATATTTGCTCATGGAATATTTTATTGTATGAAAACAACAACCAACATTTTCACCTGGAAGAAATTCCCATCTTTTATTTTATCCTCTTTGTCTTTCCCCATGATTCCTGAATCTCTTGGCTGTGTTTGAGAATTTGAGCTGGCCTGCTTCTTAGGAACAAAACTTCCCACACTGACTGTTCTTTTCATCTGGTCAACAAGATTTCGTACCAGTTCAGCTTGTTGTAGCGTACCCTGAGGGATTAGGGATGGGAAAAGGGAAAAGGCTGGAGAGTCTGGCTTTTTCTGCCTTTCTAGTATCAGTAATGGTAGTCCAGACAACAGTTTTGGCTCTTTTCAAGAGGATTTTTCCAGGTTCCAAAGCTGGAGAGCAACCCTGGAGACAGACTCTATTACCTGGGAAACGCTTTGTTTTGTAAAGATGAAGGAACATGCCCATGGTGGATTTTCAATATTGCTCTGGTGTTTCAGCACTTAAGAATGCCAAGAATGTATTTAATTCAGTGTTTTAGTAAAGGGATTTGCTTTGGAAGTTAATGGCAGAAAGGGTAAATGACCTCAAGCAGAAAGGGGAGGAGGTTACTTGAAAGAAAACAATTTTACTTTCTCAGGAAAAACTTTCACACCCAGGATCACAGTTAATTCAATAGGTACACTTTATCTATTATGCTGGACAACTGTGCTATTCCTCTTTCCTAAGCCTTTCTTTATTTCAGTAGGGTTTCAGTTTCTAACTCATTTATTGATGATTGTTTGACTTGGAAGGAGGAGTTCCATTGGTGACTAATATGTCCCTTTGTGGGCTAAACTTCCCTGCTGGTAATCTATGATTAGTTAAGATTACCATTGATGAAAACAAACAAACCAGCCTTCCTTTACAACTTGGAAGAGTTGTAGCTGAAATACTGGCAATTAGAATGAATGGCGTTAAATCCAAGTTTGCCTCTGATTCTGAGGAGCACAGTGAGTCAGATGCATTTAGTTCAGTCCTGAAGACCTAAGACATGCATGATAAATAGAGGATGAATGAATGAATAACGAAAGAAATGAAGGAAACAATAATGAGAAGAAATTGAAGCCTTCTGTGACATTCTTCCATGAGAAAATCAATAAATGATCACATTATCACATTATTTCCTGAAAAAAACAACCCAAAATCTTTACAGTCTTTTCATTTCCAAGAATAGTTTTCTTTGTCTTTTTAGATAACATCATGCTTGGCTCTGGGTTCAAGGCAGAATGCCTTTGAATTTACCTTGAGCCCCTTCGGTAGTTACCTTAAACTACTGGAAAAAAGAAAAGTATTTTGGATGGAGGCTATAAGGAAACACTCAGGGGTAAGATGGTAAATATTCAACAACTTGGTTCTCTGGGGAATAAATGTATGAACACATGCTTTTTTGTTTAACCTGAATTATGGGCACTTTCTTAAGACAATCAACCAAACAAATCAAGCCCCTTTGTAGGTTAGTGATTTCTGATGTATAAATGCTCACAATGAAAGTTTAGTAGTGGGTTCCATCAGGTTGGTTAAAACTGTTTCTAGCACATCCCTGATGATGCTTGCCATTTTTTTCATCCTCCCCTTCCCTGAGCTTATCTCTAGATGTTGGTCACATTTTTCATACCCAATGGGTAATTTGGAAGATGGCAGATCTCTCTATAACTTGGTTTACAGGCACTTGTATTTAGAAGACTACATTTCTGGCAAGTGGGAATATAATGATGATTGACAAGGCAAAGAAATGTCATACCATTCAATTCACTGGCAATGGAGATATTTATCTGATACAAGTCAGATCTGGTTTTCCAGTGCAAGATAAGAGGTTGTCTACAAACTACCCTATTCATATTATTCATGCTTATGTTCAGTGATATTGTTATCAACTTTTTGCTTCCAAGCAAAGATTGCTGAAAGTGTCACCTTACCTCTGGTCATTTGTTCCTTTCCCCTCCCCTAAGTTTTTCCTTCGTGTTCCAGCTCAAGTGTCATTAATATGGAAGCAATAACAGCCAAGACCCAGCTTGCCATTGCTCCTTCCTTTCTCTTATTCTAGCTCAAGTTAAAATGAAAAGAGCATTGGAGTCAGAAAACCTTGGTCCCACTTCCTGACAAAGGAGCAATGGATTTAGAGTTTATTAGTATAGTATGCGTGTGTGTGTATATGTAAAAAAATATATTAGACTTGTACTTTTTTGGACATGACCAAAGCCAGGATTTGTTTTGTTTAACTCATGGGATAAAGTGGGAAGGAGAGAAAAATAGATTTTTGTTCATTGAAATTTTCAAAAATAATTTTTTTAAAAAAGATTTGGATTTAAATATCACTTTCTAAACTTACTGTGGACAAGTCATTGATGCTCTCTGAGTCTCAGGAGTGATATTTCTACTACCTATCACAGCATTTTTGATGAGAAAAGCATACTTAAAACCTTTCAAAGCTTTATAAATATGAATTATTATCATATTACCCCTACAGTTTGAAAATGTGTCTTACTATGCCCCACCTCCAATAACACACATCCCACCTTCTTCATGGCAATTCTTGCCTTTATCTACCCTCAGATTCTTATTGAAAACCTTTTTCTGTTGTTATTTTTAGTTAAGTCTGGGGTACCAGTGTACCACTTGGGCTATTTATTGTCATTTGAATTCCTTTTATATTTTAATAATTCAAGGATTCATGGTTTCCTTAGTCTACAGACTGCCTGATACAGACCACACCCATGTTACAAATTAATGAATGGTCTTCAAGAATTGCAACTAAACTTACAGATGATCAGCCTTTCTGAATTTCACTAGTCTGATCTATTATTGAAACCATGCTCAAAACCTTTTTTGGTTTGGTAAAACTGAAGCCTGTGCTCCTAGAACATGAGTTCCTCTTATATAGGCTTCAAAAACTTAGGGTCTTAGAGTCCCAAGGGATCAGAGATCCTTCCTGGAAAAGGACCAAAGTGCAGACCAGTAGAGAAATGACCATACCCCATCTCAGATCATATCTGGGATGCACTGGGAAGCACTGAAAACTCTCAACTCTCCAGAACTAGCTCTGAAACAGCAGTATGAAAAAAGCTTGAGACAGAAACTCAGCTCTCTCCCCACACTGAGAAAAAAACCCCAACATTAACATAAAGATCCAGATTAAGAAATAAGGTAGAAAAATGAGCAAATAGCAAAAAATAACCTGACCATAAAAAGCTACTATGGTGACAAGGAAGATCAAAATACAAACTCAGAGGATAATGAAATCAAAACAGCTACAGGCAAAGCCTCAAAGCAAGATGTGAATTGGACACAAGCCCAACAAGAATTCCTGGAAGAGCTAAAAATAATTGTAAAAATAAGATAAGAGTGCTAGAGGAAAAATTAGGTAAAGAAATGCAGGCAAAAAGAACATTATGAAGAGGCAATTAACAGCTTGGTAAAAGAGGCACAACAAAAATATTGAAAAATAATACCTTAAACAAACAGAAATGGCCAAATGGAAAAATGAGGTACAAAAATTCACTGATGAAAATAACTTCTTAAAAATTACAGTTGGGGAAGTGGAAGGTAATGACTCCATGAGATGTCAAGAAACAATAAAACAAAGACAAAAGAATGAAAAAAATAGAACATGAAATATTTCATTGGAAAAACAACTGACCTGGAAAATAGATCAAGGAGAAATAACTTAAGAATTATTGGGTTACCTGAAAGCATAAGAAAAGGGCCTATATAATAAATTTCAAGAAATTATCAGACTTATATAAACTGATGCTGAGTGAAAGGAGCAGAACCAGGAGAGCTTTGTATACAGCAACAACCACAGCATATGAAGAATTTTTCTGGTACACTTAGTACTTCATTGAAATGCATGGACATAAAAAATTTCCGATGGACTCGACAAAAAACACCTTTCACATCCAGAGAAAGAACTATGGAATTGGATGACAGATAGAAACAGACTATTTTCTTTTGTATTATGTTTTGTTTTGTTCAGTTTTGTTTTATGGTTTCTCCCATTCATTTTAATTCTTCTCTACAACAAGCACTTAAGAGGAATGTATTTGTAGAACCTATATAAGATCGTATGCTGTCTCAAGGAGGGAATGAGGAAGGAGAGGAGAATGAGGGGGTGGGAATGGAAAAAAAAAATCTAAGATACATGGAAGGGATTGTCAAACACTGAAAACAAATAAAATAATTCAATTAAAAAAAGAAATAATCAAGGAAAACTGTCCTAATACCTTAGAATCAGAAAGTAAAATAGACATTGAAAGAATTCACTCATCACCACTTGAAAGAGATCCCAAAATGAAAGCTCCCAAGAATATTATAACCAAATTCCAGAGACACTAGATCAAAGAGAAAAGAAAGAAGAGATAAAAACAAAGAATTCTGGAGCCACTGTCAGGATCACAGAAGATTTAGCATCTTTTGTGTTAAAGGAGCAGTGCATTTGGAATATGATATTCTGGAAGGCAAAAGAGCTGAGATCATAAGCAAGAATAAACTACTCAGCAAAACTGAGTGTAATCCTCCAAGTGAAAAATGAATATTTAGTGAAATAGAGAACTTTCAAACATTCCTGATGAAAAGACAAGAGTTCAATAGAAAGCTTGACTTAAAAAAAAAAGAACTTAGGGTCTTTTCCATTTAAGACAAAAGCCTTAGAGAGTTAGCTACAGATAGATAGATAGATAGATAGATAGATAGATAGATAGATAGATAGATAGATAGATAGATAGATAGATATAGATGGTGGATAGATTTATGACAGGTAGATTGATATGATATTTTATATATATATACATACACAAATAGATTCATAGACATAGATGATAGATTGAGAAGGCATTTATAAAGTGTTTATTCTGTTCTGGATACAGTACTAAAAAGTAGGTATAAGAATACAAGCAGAAAGTCTTTGCCTTCAAGGAGCTAATATTCTAAAAAGCAAACAGAATGGTAAGGTATAGGTGGAACTAGGGTTGAAGTAAGTATGGTTGTTGTCAGTACTTCCTCCAATGGAGGTTCCAGGGAGGAACTTACCTCCCTGGTGATGAGGAAGCTCACCTCCCTCACTGGAGAAAGAGAGCGTAGAAATGGAGGCATTACCAGTGCAAGAAGACCAATATGGAAATAGAGAAGTAATTAGGGGGTGTCATAGGTTTAGCCAGGTTCAAAGTGTCCGTAGCATCAGAATATGACTTTTGTTAAAGTCTCCCTATTACACAATATCACATTCTAATTTGTATATGGGTGCTCTTGTCTTATCACATCTATCGATTATAAATGCCATGAAGGCAGGAAATATGTTTTATTTGACTTTGTGTCTACCTCATTACCTAGTATAGTGGCATGGCAAGCAGATCATAGAGTCCTAGATTTAGACCTAACAGCGAGGTCTTCCAGTCAAATGCTGCTTCTTGTTTTATGGATGAGAAAACTAGGGCCCAGAGAGGTTAAATCACTTGTTGAAGGAACTGCAGGATAATAAAAATATCTGCTATTCCTATAATGCTTTGACATTTGTATGACATTTTACATACATATTCTCACTAGATCCTTACAACAATCTTGTGAGGTATATACTCATTTTACAGAAGAGGAAACTGAGAATTAGAGAAGATAAATGACTTGCCCATGGCCACAAAATTAAAGTCAGAGGGAGGATTTGAATCCAGGTCTCTCCTGACAACAAGTTCTAAACTCATTCTTTTATATTGGTGGTTACAGATTCAAGATTCAAACTCAAGTCTTCAGACTCCAAATATAGCACTATATCCACTACATCATGATACAGACACTTACCAAGCATTTGTTGAATGAATTTATCAATAAATGAAGGAGCACATTATTTTATTGGATCACTATCATGCTTCAGGATAAATCAACATTATTTCCCCCCATTTTTACAATGGTCAACTAGATGGTACAGGGGATAAAGTGTTAGGCCTGAGTCAGGAAGACCCATCTTCCTGAGTTCAGATATGGTCTCAAACACTTTCTAGCTGTATGAGCAAGTCACTTAACCCTGTTCGCCTCAGTTTTCTCATCTGTAAAAGGAGCTGGAGAAGGAAGTGGCTAACTACTTCAGTATCTATGTTAAGAAAACCCTAAATGGGGTCACAAAGAGTCAGACATGACTAAACAACAATTCTTACAAGTGGGGAAACTTAAGTTATGACTTTTTAATTGACTGATATCTAACGGTAACTGGATGGATAACAACACATAGTTATATAGTACTTTGCAAAGCACTTTAAATATGTCATCTCATTTCATCCTCACAATAATCCTATTGGGTAGGTACTATTACTATCCCTATTTTATAGATAAGGAAATTGAGTCTGTAAGAGATTAAGTGCTCTGGGTCTCATAATTACTAAACATTCAAAGTAGAATTTGAACTTAGGTTCGGGTCTCTATCTACTATGTCACCTACCTTCTAGGTAGTAGCAGACCTGTTCTGCTGACTCTTAGTCTACTACAGACACTCTTTGTAAGCACAATATATGTTTCTTGATAACGATAATGATGTGGCAACATGTCCTTTGTTTGTCTGAAAAAAATCCCATGACTGCTCTTGTCTCATGACATAAATGCCTTTTTGACATTTTTTCTTTCTTTTTTTTATTACAGGGAAGAAATTATAGCTTGTACTGGGTCAAATTCTATCAGAGACTTGACTTTGTATAGTAGCAATAATGTGACTATTTCTCTGTGATAATTCAAAATCTCCCATATGAGTTCCTTTAGAACAGGGTCTGTTTTTACCTTTCTTTTTATTTCCAGCACTTAACATAGCACCTGGTACATAGCAAGAGCTTAATAAATGTTTGTTGATTGGTTGACTTCCATGGACAGGTGGCTGGATGGAAACCTACTTCCTGACTTAACAGAGTCATGACCAATGAATCATTGTGCATGATGCATCCCTGGCAATATTTGGTCCAAAGACGTGTGGATGTTCTTAAGCTCATGACACTGATTTTTTTCTCCTGTACTCAGCCATTACTTAAAAACAAACTCATACCCAACCAAAGGATCTAGCCTATATCCAAGATCACACTTGCCATATTCCCTGTGTGGCCTCAGTAACACATGTTCCTTGTGTTGCTGCTGAACAGTCTGAGAGCCAGGAAGGGGATTGCCTATTTTCTGTCCCTAGGGAAATAGGAAAGGGCTAGAATCCAGCTGAACAGATCATCAGGGAAAATTGCCTCGTGGAGACACTGGAGATTTTGAAGCTCTCCTAAGATCTATTCTTAGTAAGACCTATCCTGTCCACAGAGTAAAACTATCTATCCCATTTCTGGAGCACTGAGAATTCCATCCAATTGTGTGCGAGACACTATATGATACACTGTAATAAACAGTATTTAAGAGACTTCCATTCTACATACAGGATACAATACATATACAGATACATATGTAACACATGCTTGGGGCTGCTATTCCAACCCCATCTCCACTGCCAAGCATGCAAACCATGAAGTAAGACAATTCAGAAAAGGGATTCTGTAAGTAGAAAGCAATGATATAGTTTATCTCTTTTTTAAAAAATTAATTAATCAATTTGTTTTCAGTTTTCAACAATCACTTCCATAAGTCTTAAATTTTCTCCCCCTCTCTCTTCCCTCCCTCCCTGAGATGGCTTGCAATCTTATATGGGTTCTACACATACATTCTTATTAAATATGCTTTCACATTAGTCATGTTACATAGAAGAATTAAAACAAATGGGAGAAACCAATGAGAAAAACCAAACCAAACCAAAACATAACACAAGAGAGGATAGTCTACTTCATTCTGCGTTCTGATTCCATAGTTCTTTCTCTGGATATGGATGGCATTTTGCCTCAGTAGTCCTTTGGGAATGTTTTAGGTCTTTGCATTGCTGTGAAGGGCTATGTCTATCAGAAACAGTCCTTGTACCCTGTTATAGGCTGACTCTTGCTCTGGTGAAGTGGAAGGGAGGACTCTTTGCTTTACGGAGTTTTGCTTGGTTGTTTCAGTCACGTACAGCTCTTTATGACCTCATTTAGTTTTCTTGGCAGAGATACTGGAGGGCTTTGCCATTTCCTTCTCCAGCTCATTTTACAGATGAGGAAACTGAGGAAAACAGGGTTAAGTGATTTGCCCAAGGTCACACAGCTAATAAGTACTGAGGCTGGATTTGAGGTCAGGAAGAGAAGTCTTCTTGACTCCAAGGCAAGTACTCCACCCAATGCGCCATAGCTGCCTGCTTTTCTTAACTGTGGTCATTAATGGGCTGGGGAATGTGCTGGGCAGTCTTTGAGTCATATGGAACACTGAAGCACAGAGGGCTTAGGGTTATTATTGTGAATTTTCCTTAGGAAACTAGAATCAGATCTGAGTTAATCCGTGTCCGCGCTGATCTGGGCTGGTCCTCAACTCTAACCTGAAGTGGATGAGTTAAGTGTGGACAGTCACAAAAGTCTGAGCTACAAAGCCCTGGGATGGTAAGTGTGAGTCTCCACAGTTTTATTTGCTTAGAATCATAACATCTAAGGCAGAGTTTCTGGGGACCCTTCCTTTTTAAGGGGATAACAAGAGAGGATATTTTCTTTGAATGGTAACAGAAGTAGAAAATAGCTTTGAGGAAGGCAGAATGTCTTCTCATAAGAAACGTGAAGAAGACTGGGGTGGGGGGTGCATATTTTTGCAAGGCATTGAAAACAATATATTTTAAGGTTCAGAGATGACAGATAATAGAAAATACAGACAACATATCAAAACAGATACATGTTAGAGAATGTAATTAGCGTATTGGATACCATCGAAATGGTACCTCTTCCATCTGTATTTATTAATGTAAAGAAAACTGATGTGGTGATATACTTTCTCTTTTTTCATTTAAAAACATTTATTTTTATAAATTTATTTATAAATAAATGAAAACTTTTTTTTTGAATGATCAAGTATTTATTTTTCCCTGCCCCTCTCCCCCCAGCTCCACTACTGGGGGAAAAATATATATATCTCTACATACATATGTGTGTGTATCCCTTGTAACAAACAAACTTAGTCATGCAAAGCAAATTTCCACATTGGCCATGTCCAGAAACGTATCTTATTCTGCATATCTGTCCATCTCCTCTTTCCCATCAGGTGGGTAGTATTCTTCATCACTCATTTGAAATCATGGTTGATCATTGTGTTCAAAGTCCTTAAGTCTTTTAGAATCATTCATTTTTACACTGTTGATGTATAGTATAAATTATTCTTCTGGTTCTGTTCACTTCCCTCTACATCAGCTGATAATTTTCTCAGGTTTCTCTGAAACAGGTTCTTTCTTACAAAACAATAGTTTTTGTACTGGAAAGCATATCTTCCCCAGTTGATAGACCTTCCCTTCATTTTCAGTTCTTGAGTAAAATAAAAAGAGCTGCAAAGATCTTTGGAGTTTATTCCTAATAGTGGTATCACTGGGTCAAAGGGCAGGAATAATTTAATAACTTTTGGGGCATCATTCCAGATTGCTTTCCAGACTGGCTGCATCAGTTCATACCTCCACCAAGAGTACATCAATGTGCCTGCTTTCCTGAAGATTCTTCAATATGTGTATTTTCTTTTTTTCTCAACCTTACCCATATGATACATATGAGAGAGAACCTCAGAGTTGCTTTTATTTATATTTTTCTAATTATTTGTGATTTAGGAAATTTTTTTCATATGGATATATACAGCTTAGATTTCTTCCCTTGAGAACTTCCTGCTTTTGACCATGGACTGTCTCTTAGTCTTATAAATTTGAATCAATTTCTTTGATCTTTCTGATAAACATGTTATTTTGGAAATAGGACTTTTATCAGCAAAATTTGCTAAGAAATTTTTCCCCATTTAATTATCTCCCTTTTAATTTTAGCTGCGTTAGATTTGTTTAATCAAAGTTGTCCACTTGTCAGTTGGGGAATGACTGAATAAGTTGTGGTATTGTGATGGAATATTATTGTGTTATATGAAATGATAAGCAGTATGCTTTCAGGGAAAAAAAAAAACCTGGAAAGAACTGATTTAAAGTGAAGTGAGTAGAATGAAGTGAACATTGTACACAGTAACAGTAATATTGTACAATGATCAACTGTGAATGACTTAGCCATGCTCAGCAATACAATGATCTAATACAGTTTTGAAGGACTCCTAATGAAATATACAGTCTACCTCCAGAGAAAGAAATAATGGAATCTGAATGCAAATCAAGACATACTTTTTAAACTTTATTTTTCTTCTAATCAGTTGTGGGCAAAATACAGTCAAGAACTTGGGTGTGTGTAGAAAAAATGAGACTGGATCTGTCTGCTCTTGGGTAGGAGTGTTTTCTAAAGAAATATACTTTCCTGAAATGGAAAGTGCTAGGGATGGCTAAGCATGTCCAGAACAAACAGCTGTATGTAGGAAGATTTCATTTACTTGTGAGTAATCTACTAAAGCAAAAGACAGAATTAAAAGTATGGAACTGGAAAGAGAAACTATTAACTCCCCAGTTATTCTTTTAAGAAAGAGATTCTTAATCTTTGTAGTGTGTATATCCTGGACCACTTTTGGCAGTCTAGGGAAACTTTCCAGAAACATATGTTCAAATGCTTAAAATAAAGCACACATGATTGCAAAGGAAACGAGTTATATTGAAATGCAGTTATCAAAATGTCTTAAAATCTAGGTACTAACATATCTCTGTGAGTGTAATAACGAATTTTAAAGTAGTGGTAAGCATAAATTATATTTTAAGATATCTGCAACAACTGTAATGTGATTTGTCTATGAATGACAAATGACAGGTTATTAATATGACTGCCTTTACTCATCTTTGAAAGAAATGCTCAATTTCTGTTAGAGGTTAGTGAAAACAAAGTTGTAATTTTTTACCTAACCAATTTTACACCCCCTTCCCCAGCCAAAATCTATCTGTGGATCCCAGATCAAGAACCTTTGCTGTAAAGAGTTTTTAATCCAAGGGAATGGAAAGTTTCATGATCATGCAGAAAGAGAGCTTCAGTTGACACTTGCCTTTTTTAAAAACCAAAACAAAACAAATCACCACTTTCCTCAAATTCTATTAGTTGTTACATGCAGGAAGATAATTAAACTGAAAAGCTTCACCTGGCAAACCCAGTGCCAGGACCTTTTCAGATAATCAGAACCCTGGAAATGACATTTATTAAAACCCAGACAAACCAAACAAACAACTTCTCAGAAGCAACAAGTCGGTGCTGGAGAGACAGCTGGCCTTGGAGGCAGAATGGCCCGGTTCTCACCTCTGACACATCCTGGCTCTGTGACTCTGGGCAAGTTGTTTAGCCTCTTTGTTTAGACCTCTTGGGCCATTGAAAGACACAAGTTGCAGAGAAACTTTTAATCTGTACTGGAAGAGGAAATTTCTCTCATCGGGATTTCCTAAGGCCAATAAAATTACAAATATGGTCCCTTCCCCCCCAAGAAAGATTGCTCCCTCTTCTTCCCTTTGTTTTTTTGTGCTTTAGGTTTCCTGGAATCTGAGTCATTGTGCCATCATGGTATAAGATATGAACATATTTATATATAAGACACACAATAGTATAGTCAAGATTTAATTGTATGAGCACATTGTGGTTGCTGGGTGTGAATCAGTCCATAGTTATATATTTCAAATAAATGAAGTGGAATCTCTAAAGTGAGAGGTTGCCTGAACCTTTGTCTGTTTGTGCTTGGCTGAATCTGCTGCGTTACTGACCTATAGCTCAAGAACAAGCTGAGTGCAGATGCTTTGCCCCAAAGCTTAGTAAAACAGTGTCTAAGACTGCTGAGTAGAGTGTGTTCTATAAACCTAAGTCTGTGGTCTTGGTGAGAGCTATAAGCTAGGCAGAACTGACTTTCACTTAGGATTTTCATCCTGTAGCAGATTAAAGTTCAAAGCAATAACTAGGGCGGGGTGACTGGGGCTTTTTCCCAGTGCCAAAATTTAGAGCAGTTAGTCAGTAAGCATTTATTGTCTCTTATGTGCCAGGGAATGTGCTAAGTACTGGAGAAACATATGAGAATAAGGACATCCCTGCCCTAGACAAGCACAAAAGGAAGCTGAAAAGGAAGGGGAAAGGAATGGTATTGATCTTAGGGGCATGATGGAGAAGTACAAAGAAGCCCAAAGGAAAGCATCCATCTGGGAAATAAAGGCCAGCTTGGACCCCCCTTCTGAAACAGAAGTTTTGAAGTTCATGGCTCTGCCCTCTCCTGATGAGGTATGAATTCCAAGGAGGATTGGATCTTACATGCTGATGACAGTCCCCAATGATGAAGACCCTGGGGGTGGGAGGGAGATGTTCAAAAGGAGCTCAGCTGGGTAGAGAAATGAGTGCTTGGACTCCTTGGGATTAGCTAAAATAGAAATCCATCAGATGGTGAGCTTCCTCCAGTGGTCACAAGTCTGATGAGCTCAGCATAACCCCAACCCTCCATGGAGCAGCCTTGTGGTTTATTGGAGTTTCCACCCTAGAGACCAGTGTCCCACGACTTCTACTTTCCTCTACTGGGGCCTACTCCTGTGGTCTCTATTGCTTAACTAAAGTTGTATTTTAAAAAAACGTGAATTTGATGGAGTTGTCATGCTGCTTGCACTAGGCATGCTTTCTGTTCCTTGCTCCAGGTTCCAAAATTGCTACCTGTAGCTCAATTAAAGTTCCTACCACAGATATGATCAGTGACTCCCAGGACAGGCCTAAGGCAGGGCTTCAATCCATTCTAGGCATCAGGTTTTCTTAGTAATTTCATCATCATACCTAGTATTTTTGAAGTAACCTTATCCAAACTACAAGAGAGCTCTTCATTTTTCCTTCTCATCCACGGGCTTACTCTCCTAATGGTCACATCTCAGATGAGCTCTTCTGTCACCTGACCCCAAGCAGAGCCTTGTAGTTTCTTGAGGTCTGTACCCCACAGAGACCAATGTCTCAGGGTCCTTATCTCCTTCTCAATGGATCCAGTTCTGTGTTTTTTCTCTCTTACCAAACAGAAACTAGGTAGTGATATGAACAATATAGGACTTGGAGTGAGGAAGCACTGAGATGGAATCCTCCCTAAACATTCATTAGCTTGGGCAAGTTACTTGTAACCTGTCTCACCTGAAAAAGAGAAAGAATAAATAGCATCTGCCTCACAGGGTTGCTAGTGAGGATCCAGTGGGGTAACATGTAAAATGCCTTTCAAACCTTAAAACACTTTAAAAATGCAATCTATTAAGTGATCATGATTTAGTAACTTACGAAGTATGCCAGATAGATATTGCCACTCTGCATCTTTGGGCATCTTTGTCTTCTGCTTCATTTCTGTCCTCTTCTACTTAGCCTGGCTTGGACTCCAAGGAAAGAAAAGGCTTGAGTCAGAGGAGGACCTGCTGTTCATCATGACTTCTTCCTGCCTTTTATTTTTTAATTAATTGGTTAGGTTTTTGTTTTCAACATTCACTTTTATAAGATTTTGAGTTCTAAATTTTCCCCTCTCCTTTTCTACCTCCCCAAGATGGCATTGCAATCTGATATAGGCTATACATGTACAATCGTATTAAACAGCTTTCCACATTATCCATGTTATGAAAGAAGAATCAGAACAAGAGAGGGAAAGCAAGAGGAAGAAAAAGTAAAACAAAACAAAAAAAAGAGAAAATAGTATGCTTCAATCTGCATTCAGATTCCGTAGTTCTTTCTCTGGATGTGGATAGCATTTTCCGTCATTCTTCCTGTCTTTTTTTTTTTTAATATAAATTTATTTATTTAACTTTTTACATTCATTTTCACAAAATTTTAGGTTCCAAATTTTCTCCCCATTTATCCCCTCCCCCCACCCCAATACACCAAGTATTCTAATTTTCCCTATCACCAATCTGCCCTCTCTTGTATCATCCCCCCCTTCTCTTCTCCCCATCTTCTCTTTTGTCCTGTAGGGCCAGATAACTTTCTATTCCCCATTAACTGTATTTCTTATTTCCTAGTAGCAAGAACAATACTAAACAGTTGTTCCTAAAACTTTGAGTTCCAAATTCTCCCCATCCCTCCCTCCCCACCCATTCCCTTTGGGAAGGCAGGCAATTCAATATAGGCCATATCTGTGTAGTTTTGCAAATGACTTCGATAATAGTCGTGTTGTGTAAGACTAACTGTATTTCCCTCCTTTCTATCCTGCTCCCCAGTGTTTCTATTCTGTCTTTTGATCCTGTCCCTCCCCAAGAGTGTTGACTTCAAATTGCTCCCTCCTCCCATTGCCCTCCCTCCCATCATCCCCCCCACCCTGCTTATCTCCTTCTCCCCCACTTTCCTGTATTGTAAGATAGGTTTTCATACCAAAATGAGTGTGCATTTTATTCCTCCCTTTAGTTGAATGTGATGAGGGTAAACTTCATGTTTTTTTCTCAGCTCTCCTCTTTTTCCCTCCACTAAAAAGTCTCCTGCTTGCCTCTTGAATGACATAATTTACCCCATTCCATTTCACCCTCTCTCCTCCCACTACATTTCTCTCTCACCATTTACCTTAATTTCTTTTAAAATATGGTCCCATCCTATTCAATTCACTCTGTACTCTCTGTCTCTGTATGTGCGTGCATGTGTGTATGTGTGTGTGTGCGCACATGTGTATGTGTGTGTGCGTCTGTGTCGGTGTGTATGTGTGTCTGTGGTCCCACCAACTACCCAGATACTGAAAAGTTTTAAGAGTTACAAATATTGACTTTCCATGTAGGAATGTAAGCAGTTCACCTTTGGTAAGTTCC
Organism: Bettongia penicillata ogilbyi; assembly: GCA_023548195.1. Classification (NCBI taxonomy): domain Eukaryota; kingdom Metazoa; phylum Chordata; class Mammalia; order Diprotodontia; family Potoroidae; genus Bettongia; species Bettongia penicillata. The sequence continues at coordinate 7,533,541 of JAJHZJ010000527.1, read as the reverse complement.
TTATGACTTCTCTTTGCTGTTTACTTTTTCATGCTTCTTCTCATTCTTGTGTTTGAAAGTCAAATTTTCTTTTCAGCTCTGGTCTTTTCATCAAGAATGCTTGAAAGTCCTCTGTTTCATTGAAAGACCATATTTTCCCCTGAAGTATTATACTCAGTCTAGCTGGGTAGGTGATTCTTGGTTTGAGTCCTAGTTCCTTTGACTTCTGGAATATCCTATTCCATGCCCTTCTATCCCTTAATGTAGAAGCTGCTAGATCTTGTGTTATCCTGGTTTTATTTCCACAGTACTGGAATTGTTTCTTTCTAGCTGCTTGCAATATTTTCTCCTTGACCTGGGAACTCTGGAATTTGGCCACAATGTTCCTAGGAGTTTCTCTTTTTGGATCTCTTTCAGGCAGTGACCAATGGATTCCTTCAATACTTATTTTGCCCTCTGGTTGTAGAATCTCAGGGCAGTTTTCCTTGATAATTTCATGAAAGATGATGTCTAGGCTCTTTTTTTGATCATGGCTTTCAGGTAGTCCCATAATTTTTAAATTGTCTCTCCTGGATCTATTTTCCAGGTCAGTTGTTTTTCCAATGAGATATTTCACATTATCTTCCAATTTTTCATTCTTTTGGTTTTATTTTGTGATTTCGGATGTTTGGGATACAGAGGCCTTGACTTCTATGTCTTTCCCTGATGGTAAGCATTGTTCCTCCTCATCAGAAATGAAAGGCAGAAACATCTGTTCACTAAGAAAGTAACCTTCTATGGTCTTATTTTTCTTCCTTTTTCTGGGCATTTTCCCAGCCAGTTACTTGACTTCTGAGATTCCTCTCCACCCCCACCTAGATCTGCCCAGCTAGTGCTTGGGGTCTGAGATTCAAATGCTGCTCCCTAGCCTCAGAGCTTTCAGTGGAGGCGTGGCTGCTATTCAATGTGAGCTTAAGTTCTGATGCTCAGGTGGGGCAGGGCCGCCTCCCAGGCTCAGTTCCCTCAGGGGGTTTATGCGGAGAACTTCAGTAACAGACCAGAGCTCCTGCCTGCTCTGGGAGCAGAGCACCGCTGCCTCTGCTGCTGCCTCCCGAGGGGCCTGAGTTATGGAGACACCCTGCTCCCCTCTTGGCCAGCCCAGAAGTCTCTCTCACTGACCTGTAGCGCCTGTGGGTGGAGGGACCCTCGTGGCTGCTGGAGGTTCCATCCCTGAAGCCTGCTCGGATCTGATCCTCTCGGGGCCATGCCAGAGCAGGGCAGGGCTGGGCTCTGCTGTCCGGTGCGTGATGGACCTTTGGTGCCGGTTTTTCAAGGCTCTCTGGAACGGAAATCTCCTCCACTGCATTGCTGCATGGCTTGCATTGCTCCAGAATTTGTGGGGAGTTCTTTTTACAGAAAATTTATGGGCTGTGGGTTTGGAGCTAGCATACATGAGTCTTTCTATTCTGCCATCTTGGCTCCTCCCCCTCTTCCTGTCTTTTGATAACCTATTCATTACTTGCCTTGGCCAGACATGTCTCTCTGGGGAATACTTTCAGACTGTCTGTAGAACCATGCTTAACCTAACGTATGCCCACTTACTGCTAAAACCAGCATACCCTATAGTAAGATGAAGCCTTCCTTCCTTGTTCCTCCTCCCCTTACTTGGAAAGTGAAAAAATTCATCTGATTCCAAAATTTGCAGACTGAGTCCAAGATAGAGCAAATTTTTTGAATTATTCCCTGGGTAAAAATTGTGATATAATTGAAATCAGCAGCATCCTATCATTCTATCTAAATCACAGACTACAGAATTTAAGTGTTGGAGGAGACCTTGGTGGCCATTCACTCCAACTGACACATGAAAGGAATTCCTACTGTCACAAAACTGACAAGTGGTTGTGCAACCCTTGCTTAAAGACCTCCAAGGAGAGGCAACTCACTACCTCTCCATGCAGCCTATTCCCATTTTGGAGAGCTCATCTATTTAGGAAGCTTGTACTGACCACGACAAATTTGACCACTTTCCTCCATCACTCCTTTTTCTGCCCTCTGGGGCCAATGGAACCAATCTAAACCCTATTCCATATGACAGTCTTTTAAACATTTGAAGACAGCTGTTGTGTTGCCCACTATCTTCTTTTCTCCACATTAACATGCCAAATTCCTTTAACTGATCATCATATAAAATGGATTGATGCTCCTTTCGCATCCTGGTTGCCCTCCCCTCCCTCCAGCTTAACAGCATCTTTCACAAATTATGGTGCCCCAAAATGAATAAAATAATCCAGATTTGGTCTCACAGGAGCAGAGTAGAGTGAGATGATCACTTCTCTATCCCTGCAAGGTTGGTCCCTTTTACTGTAGTTCAAGATTATATTAATTTTTTTGGTATCCACATCAGAAGACTCATATTGCTCTTGCATTCCACTAAAATTTCCAGTTTTTTCTGAGCATTGACTGCTTATCCATGCTTATCTCATCGTAGACTTCTGAAACTGACTTTTTGTCATCAACTCTAAGACCACATGATCCCTATTGAATTGATCCCAGATTTAACATAATGTTTGAGCTTGTCAAGATCCTTTTGTATTCTGAAAATATTATCCAGTATATCGTCAGCTTTGTGACATCTGTAACTTTAATGAGCATGCCATCTTTGTCATTATCCAAGTTTCTGATTAAAACGTCAAATAACTGAGGACCAAGTATAGGGTACTTTGCTATGATACTGAACTATTCACAACTATTCTTTGAGTTAGACCATCCAACCAGTTCTAAATTGATCTAATTATATTATTGTCTAATTCACTGCCTCATTATCTTCTCAACAAGAATAACATATTTTTTTCAAAAACTCTGCCAAAATCTAAACAGACTATTTCCACAGCATTGTACCCATCTTCTAGTTTTGTAATCCTGTCAGAAAAGGAAATGAGGTTGGTCTAGCATGACCTGTTCTTGAGGAACCCATGATGGATCGTTGTAATGATCACTTCCCTTTATAAAGTTTTGCCAACCCACTCTCTAATGACTCATTCTAGAATTTTTCCAAGAATTGAACTCAAGCTTGTGTCTGATAGTTTGTGGACTCTTCTTTTTTTTTCCCTCCCACTTTTGAAAATCAGGACATTTGCTCTTCTCCAGTATTGTGGGCCCTGTCCCATTTTCATGACCTTTCCACTGTCACTGACAGTGGCTAAACAGTTTCACATTTGCCAACTCTTGTAGAACCTGAGGATGTTGTTGATACATGAATTCATCAAAGGCAACCAGGTGCTATCTTATGATCTCTTTATTTATCTCAGGTATCATCAACTCCCTATAGATTATTTTTGCTCTTTTTCAGTACAAAACTCATTCTTTTTTGTAGAGAAAAACAGAAGCAAAATATTTGAGCACCTTTATCTTCTGTGTTATGAGCTCTCCCTGTTCCATCCATCCCAAACCAAGATTCTATCCCTTCTTTAGGCCTCCTTTTTATCTCAAGATACTTACAAAAAGCCTTCTACATTGTTCTTAGCTTACCTTATATCCTTATCTAATCATTATGTGTTTTAACATTGCTGACATGTCATCCTCATATTTGTCCTCTGTAACTTGTCCTTCTACTTTCTGTACATTTCTTTCTTTTAAATGTTTTTTACAGATTTATTTTAAAAAACATATAACCATTATTTACTCCAGTATCCTTCCTTCCTTTTCCTCTTCCAAGATAGTCATACTATATAACAAATAGGACTTTTTAAAGAAAAAAAAATTAAAAAAGAAGAAAATCAGCATAACTGATCAATATATAAATAGAAACTAGGTGCAGCTAGGTGGTGCAGTGAATAGGAGGCTGGCAGTGGAGCCAGGAAAACCTGAATTCAAGTATGACCTCAGATACTAGCTGTGTGACTCTGGGCAAGTTACTTATCCTGAACTGCCTCAAAAACAAGTTTGAAAATACGTGTAATATCCTTGTAGACCTCCTACCTCTGGGAAACTGTGGAAGTAGAAGTATCTTCTCATATCTCTTCTTTTGAGCCATCTTTGTTCTTTATAATTTTGCAACATTCACTTCTGATTTTTGTTAGTGGCTATTCTTTCCATTTATATTGTTGTAGTAGGTGGTGCAGTAGATAAAGCACCAGTGCAGGAGTCAAGAGGCCCTGAGTTCAAATCTCACCTCAAATACTTGACATTCACTAGCTGTGTGACCTTGGGCAAGTCACTTAACCCCAATTGCCTCATCTTGGGTCATCCCCAGTCATCCTGATGAATATCTGGTCACTGGATTCAGATGGCTCTGGAGGACAAGTGAGGCTGGTGACCTGCACAGCCTTCACTCACTCAAAACAAGGTCAAGTGCAAGTCATATCATTATTTCTCTGATGGCATGATCTTCTTTGGAAACAAAGGATGAACACACACATGTTGTTGTAGTGACTGTACATATTGATTTCTTGGTTCTGCTTACTTCACTCTATATGATTACATATAAATCTTTTCAAGCTTCTCTGTATTCATTGTTTCTTATAGTAATATTCCATTGCATTAATGGACCACAATTAGTTTAGCCATTCCCCAATTGATGGTCATCTACTTTGTTTCCAGTTCTTTGCCATCACAAAACATGCTGCCATAAATGTTTTGGTGTACATGGAGAGTTTCTTCTTATGAATGGTCGCGGGATACCAGTTTTTCCCATGTGTTGGGATATCAGCTCAGTAATGAAATCTTAGGGTCAAAAGGTATGTACAGTTTAGTAACTTTATTTGCATAATTCTAAAGTGCTTTCTCAAGTGGTTGTGCAGATTCACAGTTGTACCAACAAGGAACTAGTGTGTCTATCTTCCCATAAGCTTTCCAAGACTGATTATTTTGCCATTTTACAATTTGTAGGGTGTGAGGTGAAACCTCAGGATTGTTTTGATTTACATTTATTTTGTTATTAGTACTGTGGAGGATTCTTTTGTATGATTGTTAATAATTTGTAATTCTTCTTTTGAGAACTATTTGTTCCTACTCTTTAGCTAGTTTTCTATTGGAGAATGGCATGTGTATGTGTTTGTGTGTGTATGTATGTGCACACATATATAATATTTATATTATATACATATAATATGCATATGTTGTATATCAAACTTAACAGAGAAATTTGGCATAAAGATTTTTTTTGCCCTTTTGATTATTTCCCTTCTTATCCTAAGTGCATTATTTTTGTCTGTGCAGGAGCATTTCAGTTTCTTGTAATTAAGGTTATCTATTTCATCTTCTGTTGTTGCTTCTATCATTTATTCAGTTAAGAACAAATTTCTAGCCTATAACTGTGGTATGGTAGATATATGATCTACTTCTCTTTTAATGTTTATAGTATAATCTTTAATGTTAAATCACTTATCTTTTCAGAATGCATTGTGGAATATGATGTAAGGTGCTGATCTAAGTCTAATTTCTGCCAGACTGCTTTCCAGTTTTTCTGGCAGATTTTTTTTTTTATCAAATATGGAGTTTATTGCTAAGTTATTTATTTTTCTGGTTTATCAAACATAGGATTATTGAGTTGCATTGTTTCTGATTCTCCCTCAGCTTGTCTATTCCAGTGATCCATCTCTCTATTCTTTAAACAATACCAAATGGCTTTGATGATTGCTGTTTTAAAATATAGTTTGAGATGTGAAAATACTATTTTCTTTTTATCTCTACCTCTTTTCATTATCTTCATTGATATCCAAATTTTTAAAAATTAATTTTGTAATAATTTTATCAAGTTCTACAAAGTACCTTCTGATAATTTGATTAGTATAGCACTATAGTGTAATGTATGTTTTGTAGTATTATCGTTTTAATTATATTGGCACAGCCCAACCATGAGCAATGAATATTCCTCCAGTTACTTAAATTGTTCTTTATTTCTTTAAGGAGTATTTTGTAATTGAATCTATACAAGTATTTTGTATGCTTTGGTAAACTAATCACTAGACATTTTGGGCATTTTGTAGTTATTGGGATGAAATCCTTTTATATTATTGCATTTTGTATTTTGTTATCAATATTCTGTATATTTCTTTTAAAAAATCTAAGTTGGTTAGTGAGTTCCCTATGCTTTCATATCCATAGCTACAGGTAAATCCCATCTTTTTTCTTCATTGTAATTGTTTTCCTTTGGGGCTTAAGAATTTAATTCTGGAACATCTCTCATTCTTCTTGGACTGACTTCCCCTAAAGCATGTTAGTCCTTGGAATTCTACCTTTCTTCTCTCTGAACCCTTTGGAACCTACTTTTTCTAAAATCTAAGGTATATGTCAGAAGATAACTAAATTCCTTTCCTTCCTCCATCACAAACTCTAGAACAGAATGGTCACTAACCCTCAGCATTCTCCTAATTTCCTCCCCAGTAACCAGTTCCTTCTGAGAATCAGATCCAGAATAAACTGTCCCCTTATTGGTTTCTCTGCTTTTTGAAAGATGGGCAAATCAAGAAGTAATTAGATATTTTCTTCTGCCAGAGAGAGACTTTCAACAGATATCAGAACAATTGAAATCACCCAGCACTACCATATCATGCTTCTGTATCAGGTATGGGATCTGTTTCCTGAAACCCACATATGTTTCCTCTTTCTGCTGAGGTAGTCTATAGTCTACTCCAATAACAAAATCACTTCTGTTTCTTCCCTAATTAACCTTCACCCAAATTCTCTCTGTCTTGCTTCCCCTCTCTTTGGTTCCTGGATTTTCTCACGAGTATCCCTTTTTAATATTCAGTGTCACTCCACCCCAAACCCTTCCTCTTTTTTTTAAAATTCTGAACTTACCCAACATCAAATAAAATTAGAAAGTTCAAATACAAAGTAGAATAGACAAAGAAGATTGTACATTAAGCTATAAATTTGCATTAAATAAAATCTTTTTTTCAAAAAAAAAGCTATCATCTGTGTTTCCTGCTGACTTTATACTAGTTTTAAAGTCTTTTATGACTTGAGCCCTCTTACCTTTCCAGTCTTTTTATAATTTACCATCTCCACAACTGTACAATCCAGTGACTCTAGTCACTTAGGTACTCCTTACACAAGACCTTCCATCTCCCAACACTGTGTATTTTTATTGGCTTTCTGGAATGCCTGGAATTCTCTCTGTGGCTTCCCTGACTTCCTTAAAGTCTCAGCTAAACTCTCATCTTCTGTAAGACGCATTTCCCTGTACTCAACATTAGTGCCTTTTCCTCCAGCACCATTTCCAATTTATCCTGTATAGATCTTGTATATGTATCTCATGTATAACTTGCGTGTGTGTGTGTATCTTGCATATATCTTGTGTGTGAATGCATGTATATGTATGGGTATATACATGTATGTATAGATATGAGTATACATATGTGTGTGTGTATGTATTCCTTCTATATCTTGCATCTGTCACCTCACTGTCAGGACGTAGGTAGTATGTATTTTATGAACAATCCTTTGGAATTGTGTTTGGTAATTGCATTGTTATTGTATAAAGTGTTCTTCTGGTTCTGCTCCCCTTTACTCTGCATCAGTCCATACGAGTCTCACCAGGTTTCTCTGAAATTTTTCCTATCATCATTTAAAAAAAATATTATAGTAGTATTCCATCACATTAATATACTATAACTTGGTTAGCCATTACCCAATTGATAGGCATCCACTCAGTTTCTAATTCTTTGCCATGGCAAACATAGCTGATAGAAATATTTCTGTAAACATCTTACTACTTTTACCTTTCCTATTTCTTTTGATAGAGGCATTGTTGTTCTAAAATAAGAAGAAAAGCAGAAAACTGGGAGGGGGGGTGGAATCTTTGCTTCAAGTTTCTCTGATAAAGGTCTCATTTCTAAGATCTGAATCAAATTCACAAGAATCAAAGCTATCTCCCAATTTATAAATAGTCAAAGGATATGAAAAGGCAGTTTTCAGAAGAAGAAATCAAAACTATCAATTGCCATATGAAAAATGGTCCAAATTACTAACATTTAGGGAAATGCAAATGAGAACAACTCTGCAAATACCACCTCATCACTATCAAATTGGCTAAGATGACAAAAATGGAAAATGATGAAATTCTGTAGGGGATGTGGGAAAACAGGTATACTAATTGATTGTTGGTGGAACTATGAACTGGTCCTACCAGTTCTGAAAAGCAATTTAGAACTCTGCCTCAAAAGGTATCAGACTGTGCATACCAACAATACTGTTACTAGGATTTATTCTCCAAAAAGATCAAGGAAGGAATAAAAGGACCCACATGTACAAAAATATTTATAGGAGCTCCTTTTTGTGGTAGCAAAGAACTGAAAAATGAGGGGACATCATTAATTGGAGAATACCTAAAAAAGTTATGATATATGAATGTGATGGAATGCTATTGTGCTATAAGAAATGATGAGCAGGATGGTTTCACAAAAACCTGGACAGGCATGTATGAACTGATACAAAATGAAGCAAGCAGAACCATGAGACCATTTTATACCCTAACAGTAATATTGCAAAGATAAACAACTTGGAAACACTTAGTAATTCTGATCAACACAATGACTTACCACAGTTCCAAAGAATTCATGATGAAACATGTTATCTAGCTCCAGATACTGAGGATTCTGAGTGCAGGTTGAAGCATACTTTCTCCTTTCCCTCCTTCCTTCCTTCCTTCCTTCCTTCCTTCCTTCCTTCCTTCCTTCCTTCCTTCCTTCCTTCCTTCCTTCCTTCCTTCCCTCCTTCCTTCCTTCCCTTCTTCCTTCCTTCCCTCCTTCCTTCCTTCCCTCCTTCCTTCCTTCCCTCTTTCCTTCCTTTCCTCCTTCCTTCCCTCCTTCCTTCCTTCCCTCCTTCATTCCTGCCTTCCTTCCTTCCTTCCCTCTTTCCTTCCTTCCTTCCTTCCTTCCTTCCCTCCTTCCCTCCTTCCTCCTTCCTTCCCTCCTTCATTCCTGCCCTCCTTCCTTCCTTCCTTCCTTCCTTCCTTCCTTCCTTCCTTCCTTCCTTCCTTCCTTCCTTCCCTCCTTCCCTCCTTCCTTCCTTCTTCTTCCTTCCTTCTGTCCTTCCCTCCTTCCTTCTTTCCTTCCTTCCTTCCCTCCTTCCTTCCCTCCTTCCTTCCCTCCCTCCTTCCTTCCTTCCTTTCTTTCTTCCTTCTTTCCTTTCTTCCTTTTTTTGCATAACTACACATATTTGTAATGGGTTTTGTTTTTCTTGCTTTTCAGTGAATGGGTGAGGGGGAGGGAGAGAATTAGGAACTGAAAATAAAATAAAATTTTGAAAAAGAATGAAAGAAAAAAGTTATTGCTGTCCAGAGCCACAGCCCTCCTGGCTGTCATCTCACCCATTTTCAGTGACCCTGCGAAGTCAGAATTGCCTCTTTGCTTAGGACCTCTAACTCCTCTTATGGCATATTCTATTTCTTGTTGTTGTTTTGTCCTTGGGACCGTGGCACCACAGGGTGATGTCTCGACTCATGGGTAATTTGGATTGGCACAGGTCACCAAAATCATTCAACATCACTCTTTCTTACAGAGTCATCAAAGTCCAGTGGCAGGACAAAAGCCAAGGTGACTGGCGATGGCCCTGGATGAAGTAGATGACCTTGGCATCTTGGATGACCTTGGCATTTTCTATGCCTGACCAAGCTCTAAGCTCTTCACAGGACCTGTTTCAGCTGCATATTTCTTGAGGTGCTAATTAATCCCATCTAATAAGTTAGCTGACATTAGCTTGAGTATTATACCAGTCAAAATTTTTTTCATTTTACTAACCTATTGAAAGTTGATAAGCCTTTAAGACCCTATATGAAATATTCCTAAGGGAATTCCAGGTATGTCCAAATGGCTATGGGGGAGGTACCCTTTTTGCTCAGAAAGTTGGCCCTGGTGATCTCTTTTGAGAAACTGATATGAAGGTGTATAAGCATGTCGGTGTGAACTTGTGCTCATAGCAGGCATGAAGCAGTAAAATAAATTACTCATGGTTGTGACATTGAACTAATGATGAGGGGTTCACTTTAATTCAATTCAATACATACTCATTAAGTGACAAATACATATTGTGCTAAGAACTGAGGATACAAAAAAAAAATGGAAGCTTACTTGCCATTAAAAGATTTTACAATTTTATTTGAAGGATCATAGATCATCTAGTTTTAAGCCAGAAGAAACTTTTGAAGTCCTCAAGTTCAACCCTTTTCTTTCTGAGATGAGAAAACTTAGGCTCAGAGAGGAGAAATGGCCTGCCCAAGAACACTTAGGGACTGAATTTCAATCCAGGCCCTTTAATTCCAAATCCATTAGTAGCTTCATATTGCCATTTGTTGCTGGGAATTGAATGTTATTCAAATTCCCTGTCCTCAGGCTGCAGCTACAGTAGACTATTGGATTTATAGGGGACAGGAAGACAAAGTATCCTTGGAAAAGGATGTGGTTCCTTCCACAGAACCAAATGAACCCCACTGGGAACGTAACCTATGACCCTGGCAGTGCAGAGTGTTTTGTCATCATCACAAATCACCCTTTTCTCATTTACCTTCTGAGGGGCTGGTCAATGTCTATGGAGGACAGAAACACAACCTGGAATGGAAGTGATCTACCAATAATATTATTGATTTCCATGAGAATTTCAGTGGTTTTATTATCAAGATTTGATAACTTTCAGATTTTAAATACCTCATGTCTTTGCTGAAGACACTTCCTACAATGCATACTGGCTTGGAGGGTGGCCTAGGGTTCTCAAAGGCTAAGCAAATACAGCACGAGCTCTGCAAGGGCTCTGACTATGGACCTGGTGATATTTAATTAATCAATAAACATTTATAAAGTGCTCACTATGTACCAAACAATTTACCAAGGACAAACTGTCCCTGTCCCTCTGGGAACTCGCATTGTTTTTTAATTTTAAAAAAAATTTATTAAATTATTTCATTTATTTTCAGTGTTCTATAATCACTTCCATATAACTTAGATGTCTTTCCTCTCCCTCCCCCTCCTTCCCAATTCCCTCCCTGAGATGGCATACAGTTTTATTTGGTTCTACATATACATTCCTATTAAATACATTTTCACCTTAGTCATATTGCATAGAAAAATTAAAACGAATGGTAGAAACCATAAAACAAAACAAAACATAATACAAAAGAAAATGGTCTTCTTCAATCTGTGATGCAATTCCATAGTTCTTTCTCTGGATGTGGAAGGCATCTTGCCTCAAGATTCCATTGGGAATTTTTTAAGTACTTGCACTGCAATGAAGCACTAAGTCTACCAGAAAAATACCTCACACATTGTGGTTGTTGCTGTGTACAAGGTTCTCCTGATTCTGCTCTGCATCTGTTCATATGTCTTTCCAGGCTCCTTTGAAGTCTTCCTGTTCATTGTTTCTCATAACACAGTAGTATTACATTACCACAACTTGCTCAGCCATTCCCCAATTAATGGGCATTCCTTTAATTTTGAGTTTTTGGCCACCACAAAGAGAGCTGCTATAAATATTTTTGTACATGTGGGACCCTTTCCTATTTCTATGATCTCTTTGGGATGCAGTCCCAGAAAAAATACTGCTGGGTCAAAGGGTATGCACATTTTTGTAGTCCTTTGGGCATAGTTCCAAATTGCTCTCCAGAATGGTTGAATCAGCTCATAGCTCCACCAACAATGAATTAATGTTCCAACTCTCCCACATCTTCTCCAACATTTATCATCTTCCTGTTTTGTCATGTTAGCCAATCTGATAGGTGTGATGTGGTACCTCAGAGTTGTTTTGATTTGCATCTCTCTAATCAATAGTGATTTAGAGCATTTTTTCATATGACTATAGATAGCTTTAATTTCTTCCTCTGAAAACTCGTTCATATCCTTTGACCATTTATCAATTGGGGAATGACTTGTATTCTTGTACATTTGACTCAGTTCTCTATTTTAGAAATGAGACCTTTATCACAGACACTAGCTGCAAAAATTCTTTCCCAGTTTTCTACTTCCCTCCTAATCTTGGTTGCATTGGGTTTGCCTGTGCAAAAACTTTTCAATTTAATGTAATCAAAGTTATCCATTTTGTACTTCATAATGTTCTCTATCTCTTCTTTGGTCAAAAATTTCTCTATTCTCCATAAATCTGACAAATACACTATTATTTGCTCCTCTAATTTATTTATAGTATCAATCTTTATTCTTAGATCATGTATCTATTTGGACTTAATTCTTGTGTATGGTGTCAGGCATTGGTCTATGCCCAGGAAACTTGAATTCTTATAGCTAAAATAATACTCCAGGTTTTACAAAGTACTTTTACCAATATTATCTACTTTTAACCTCATCAAAATCTTTTTATGGAGACGCTCCATTTTACAGATGAAGAAACAGAGGTAGAGATTAACTGACTTGCCAAGGGTTACACAGCTAGTAATTGGTATTGGTAGGTATTGGTAGGTATTTGAGTTCAGATTTGAACTCAGGTCTCCTTAACTCCAGGAACAACATTCTTTCTACTGCACCACCTGATTGTCTCTGGATAGCAGAAGAAACCATAGGTAAATAAATAGATATACATAAAATACATACGTAGCGTGATGGTAATCCCTGGCTGATGAGAATCTATATGACTCTCATTCAAGGACCAGTCTAGATGAGAATCTCATACTCTGGTTGGGCACAGAGTGAGGAAATTTGAAATCACAGCAACTCTTAAAGGCTTTCTTCTAAGACACACACAGAGAAATATTGAGATTTGCATATGTGAAGGCAGCACTCACTGTGACTAGTAACCCCATGTCTCATTTGCAAACTGTTTTTAAAGAGGTAGCGAGGTGGGCAGTGGTTAAGTGGTTCCATGATGGACATGGAAACAGCAAGATCTGAGTTTAGATGCTAGTTGTGTGCCTCTGGGTGAGTCGTTTAACCTCTATTAGCCTCAGTTACTTCATCTGAAAAATGGGGGTAATAATGGCACTTACCTTAAAGGGTTATTTTAAGGATTACGTGTGTGTGTGTGTGTGTGTGTGTGTGTGTGTATGTATGTATATACACACATACAGGACTTTGAAAACCTTAAAGTGCTATATAAATGCTAACTTTTATTATGGAATAGAGAGCCTAATTCGGATTTAAATGGAACAATAGTGGACATGTATAATTAATGCTTGCCTTTTGGTCACTCAGCATCTTACTAGGGATTGAGAAGTAATAGAACAGAAAATAAAGAATTCCTTAAACTAGTGCGATATAGTGTAATTTACTTTCATGCTTCAAGATAGGAAGATCCTTGTAAGTAGTGCAGATTAAAACCAACACATTGTGAATTTTATATGGGTGTACAAACTCTTAAGAAATTATGATAGAATAATATTAACTTGAAGATAGATCTGTTCTTTTCGTTATTCTTTCAGGCAGCATGGGGAGTGGAAAGAAAACCTGATGTTGAGTCAGAGGACTTGAGTTCGAATTGCAGCTCTGATATTTACTACCCATGTGACCTTTCTCGGCCTGTTTCCTCATCTGTAAAGTGACAGAATTAGATTCTATGACCCCAAAGGTGCCTTTTAGCTCTAAATTCTAAGATCTGATGAAAATGAAAGAAGACAATTCTTTATCCTTTTCACACTGCTAGACCAGATCATAGATGTTTTTCTTTTGTGCCTTTTATTTTTTTAAAATTAGATTTACTTTCTAAGTAATTACATTTGACTAAATGAACTTCAACATAGAAAGAGTTCCTAACTTATCAGTTATTTCCACTTGCCCCCAAATCCTGCTGTTTTGAGATATTGTTAAACAGTAGTCCCTCTTATTCAGTGTCTGATCTATGATGGCTGTCATAAATGTGTTGGAATGGAAGTTCCTCTGATTTTATTAAGAGGGTGCCTTAGGTCTGAAACTTCTGTCAGGAGCATTGCTTTCAGGGTCAAAGCTAGAAGAAAGGAGGAGCCCTAACTTTTTTGGGGCAGAGAACTGGGCAAAAGAGAGAACAGGGAGGCGGGCTCATGATCAGTTATAAGATTAGAGACTGGTCTTCCATCAACGTATAGCTATATGTTCCTGTTTGCTTAGGGGATGAGACAGATCAGCGGTTTCATTTTGGTGCTCAAATCAGTCAGATGCCCTTAATAAGATGTATCCTATTTTAGGTAGATCATGGTAATCTACAGGTGCCAACTCCAGCCCGGGTTCCCAGTAAGTATGGTAGACACTGGGTGGAAGGAGAAGTTGCTAGGTGATGGTTTCAGATTCTTGGGTCACTAAAGGGAGATACCTTCACTGGATATCAGATTTCTTAGAAATGAAAGTAAGATGGAATCTGGTTTGGAAAACTGAGAGAGAAGACTTGGAGAAACAGATGCAGAAATGAAGCACATTCTGTTAACACTTGGCCAAAGAAAATTCTGTGCTGAAATTCCTAAGCATGGAAAAAGGAAAAGACTGTGCAGGATAAACCTTTCTTCATATCTAGTGGCTACAGGTTTTTAGCGGGGGTGGGAAAGTGAGGAGGGAATGTTTTGAGGTACATACAGTAATTTAGATACCCTCAGAAGTAGTTATAACTTTCAGCAGAACATCATTGATAAAGTATTGGAAATCCTACAACTTATGCCCTCCCAAATTTAGAGTGTCTGCTGGGGGTATTCCTCCCCCAGATAGAAATTAATGTCTTAGGTCAGATTTCTACACTAGGTCCTGGAAACCCATGGTACCCCTGAAATGATTTCTAGGGGCACTAGTGATTGCAAATCATTGTTCATAAAGTTCTGGGCAAAATTTCAGGGTAGGTGAAGATTGTCTTCAGAATCTTCTCACCGCCTTTTCTTTTACTCACTCTTATCTTCTAGGCAGCTGGGTGGCTCAGTGGATAGAGCATTGTGATTGGTATGAGGAAGACTTGAGTTCAAGTTTGGCCTCAGACACTGTCTGTGTGACCCTGGGCAAGTCACTTGACCTCTTTTTGCCTTAATCCACTAGAGAAGGAAAAGACGAATCACTTCAGGTACCTTTTCCAAGAAACTCTATGGACAGTATGGTCCACTGGCTCATAAAGAGTAGGAGATGACTGAATTGACTGAATGATAAAATCTTGTAGTAAGCAGGGATCCAAAGTCTTCTTGTTGCCCTGACTGTTGTTCAGATTCCCCTTCCTGTAACATAAATTCTAATCTTGTCTATGTTCTAAAATTGCCCCTCCCCACTCCAAGCAAACACTTATGTTCCTTCAGCTAGGCATTGGGAGAAACACAATACAATTAGCTAATTAAAGTGAATCTTCCCCTGAAGCCTCCATCTCCAGCAATTCAAAATCTTTTGCCATTTAGCATTCTTGATATCCACTTATCACTTAATAAATGCTTGTTGACCAGTGACTGGCTGACTGACATTGCTAATGAACAAGTTATCCAGTAAAATCTGACGGCAACTGGCATAGGTACCGGGTAATGGGCGAGACTGAGAAGCAGGAAGACCTAGGCTCTTATCCTGCTTCTGGCCTTGGATGCTTACTTTCTGTATGACCTTGGGTAAATCCTTTAATCTTTTCAAGTCACAGGTAACTTCCTAAAACTAATCTCACCTTCCTTTTTTTATTTCTTGTATATTTTATTTTTACTTATCATTCCCCCCCAACCTCCACTCTCAGAATGAAAACTCTTTGAAGTCAGGGAATTAAAAAATAAATTTGTTTTGGTCTTTGCACCTCCAGAATTTAGCACCATACCCAGAGCAGGTAGTAGACAATAAAGGTTTGGTGAGTGAATGAACAAATGCATCTGCTTCAGATTTGGCACTGGGAATGCCCAACCTGAGGGGATCACAGATCCTTGACATTTTGGCTATTTCTACAATGATTGGTTTAGTCAGTTTCACCAACATTTTAAAAAATTGGACTATTATTAAAATGTAAGGGCAGCCATGGGCTCATTATCTTACGAGCCGGGGGTGCTATCAGAGAAATGAGTAGCTAGCAATTTGTGAATGCATATATTCTAACAACAGGGTCCAGAGGCCAAACCAGTCACAGGAGGTATGACTGGGCTTGATAACTTTGTGCTGACGGATTTACCATTTGTGCCAGAGAGACAAGCACCAACAAAAATCCATTCACTGACAACAGTTATAGCGATGTGGACTTTAAGATGCTGAAGGAGAAGGTCCTAGGGTCTGAATTCTATCAACTAATCTACTAGCATCCATTTAGTGTTCATTATATACCAGGAAATCCATTGGGGTTTCCCTATGCAGGTTTTGGGGAAACTAGGTGAGGTAGATTCAGTGCAGAGCCTGCAGAACAACTCCTCTTCCCAAGTACAAATCCAGCCTCAGACACTTACTAGTCAGGTGACCCTGAGCGCATCACTTACCCTGTTTGTCTCAGTTTTCTGATCTGTGAAATGAGCTGGAAAAAGAAATGCAAATGACTCCAGTATCTTTGACAAGAAAATTCTGAATGGGATCAACGAAGAGTCAGACACAATTTGAATGACTTGGGAGGGACTGCTACAGAAAGCCAAAAATAAAACTATCACTGCCCTCAGAGATCCTCCTTTAGAGGACTGTCACTTAATAGTTTGACAATTGGACTAGGAACCAGAAGTCCTCCGTCTGCTAAAAGCTTTGTAGCTGTGTGACCCAGAGGGAATCCTTTGTGTTCCTGTTTTCCTTATTTGTAAAAGGAAGGGGTTGGACTAGACCTCCAAGGTCCTTTCCAGGTTATTATGCTTACAATGAAGTTTTTCACAGCAACCCATTTATTGTATTATGAATATTTTTACTTTGGCATATTTTTCTTATTTGATGGATCTGAATCTCTACAGGTTTCTTTGTTGAAGTTGGCTAACTTGTAGACATCCAATGAGAACACAAAGAGGGAAGGCACAAGAAACATGACCAACTTTTAAGAAGTGAATGCAATGCTTTGTCTGTTTCCTACTTTATGTGTACTGATTCCATCCATATTTATGTTCAAAATGATTCCCATTAATTTCTGTTAAAAACTGATTTGATTTCAAAAGGGTTTTTTTTAGGATGGTTCTCTAGTGAGACATAAGATAATAGAGGATGCACAAAGTGAAATCCTCAAAGGTCCAACTTTTGCCAGGAAAACTTCTTCATTGCACCTGCATTTGTAGTTCAGTTCAGAGGTTATTTTCAAGCTGAACTTTGCGAGGCACAGAAGAAAGGAAATCTGAATATCTAATTGTAAAACAGTGATTCAGAAGTCTTGGGGGAGGGGAACCTGCGAGCTTGAGGTCACATGTGGCCCTCTAGGTCCTCAAGTGTGGCCCTTTGAATCAAAATTCCACAGAACAAAGCCCCAGTGGACTTCTAGGTTTTTAAGCCTGGCACTTTGACCAGCCACATGTGGCCTCAAGGCTGCAGGTTCCTCACCCCTCTTAGACAGATTCTGACTGGCTCCCATACTCTGAATCTCAGTTTTATTCTTCTGTACTGGAGAAATAATCACACACACACACACACTATCTCTCTCTCTCTCTCTCTCTCTCTCTCTCTCTCTCTCTCTCTCTCTCTCTCTCTCTCTCAGTTCTTTTTCTCCTTCTGTACCTCTCTTTTCCTCTGTTCTCTCTGTCCTCTTTTTCTTTCCATGACTCCATCTCTCCATTTGTCCTCTCTTTTCTCCTTCCCCCTTCTATCTTTCCATCTCTCTTTCTCTTTTTCTGTCTGTCTCTCTTCCTCCCTTCAAAACGGGCCCTGTGATAACACTGACATAGGGAACTTCTGGTGAGGAATTTTCACCATCTTTGACAGTTGCCTGGGGCACTGAGAGGTTAAATTCTTTGCCTAGAATCATAGAGCTGGTATGTCAGAAACAGGATTTGAATTCAGGCTTTTTTCCTCTGAATGCCATGGCCAAGCTGCTTCTCATTCTGGGTTCTCCCAAGAGAGTCTTTCATAATTTAACTGGCTCTAGTCCATGACATCTTGTGAAACTTTTACACAGAAGGTGTGTTTGTCCTTTGTTGCTGAAGAAGACCATGCCATCAGAGAAATAATGACACGACTTGCACTTGACTTCGTTTTGAGTGAGGGAGGCCTGTACAGGCCACCAGCCTCACTTCTCCTCCAGAGTCATCTGAATCCAGTGACCAGATATTCATCAGGATGACTGGAGATGACCTAGGATGAGGCAGTTGGCGTTAAGTGAAATCTGAACTCAGGTCCTTCTGACTCCTGCACTGGTGCTCTAGCCACTGCATCACCTAGCTGCCCCTTATACAGAAGGTATTAACATAACAAACAAATGCCTCAGTACTAAGGATAGCTGTAATTCCCCAAAGGACTTTTCTTTAAAGTTAATGACATGAGTTGTGAAGTGTCTTAAATGGAAGTCTGACCGTTCCTTTCAAATCTTCCTGACTCTGGGAAGGACTTTGGAAGAACCTCAGACTCTCTGGCCTTTTGTCTTTACATCACAGTTACATTTTAGGAGACTTCAATAATGCTTCTAAGAGAACTGTTAGGGTTTTAGTTTCCATGGAGGTTCTGCTCTCTTCAGAATTCAGGATTAAAATGCGAAACCCTTTCTACCAGGCTGTGGTAAGTTATGATTCATGATTCTTCTACAAAAGAATTGTAAAAAATCCTTACTCTGAGTACATTATGTAAACAATGGAGAGGAAACAATTTTCTTTGTATTATAGATTTATTTATAGGTTTGAGTGTCTCAAATTGTGACAAAATAAGTGAGAGGAGGCTCCTGCTTTGTTCTCCTCACTGTGAAGGGTGGGTAGGGCTCAGGTCCCTGCCCTTCTCCCTGGGCTTCTCCTTCCTCCGTTGAGTTCCTTTGCAAGCGATCTAGAAAGGGGAGAGTTCTTTGGGAAAGACACTTATTGGATTTCTATAGGGAGAGCTTTTTCCTCTCTGTCATGACAATAATATAGCTTCAGTGGCAGATATTGAGTCATTCAAGAGTCCAACCGTCATCTCAAGGGAGTGGAATACCGGATTACCCGTTAGGACTGAAATTCACAAATAAATGAAAGTTCATCTACTCCAGGATTTATTAATAATAATATAGTTATTACATGTTTCTCATGTTAATAATATAATTAAATGTAGCACATACATTATAAATAATAATAAACAAAATTGTTAAAGCAGTCATCCTTTATCCATTTGGCAAAATCTGCCCAAGGTTTCTTTTGAAAAACAAAAAACAACATCCTTTGGTGTTTTGCTCAGCAATTTAATTCAATAAGAATTTATTAAGTGCCTACTGTATGCCAGACTCAGTGCTAGGTGCTCAAGCTCAACATGAACCATTATCTGTCCTCAAGGAACTTACATTTATTCTGATCAATAAACATTTACTTAATGTCTACTCTGTGCCAGGCAACGTGCAAAGTGCTGGGGATACAGAGAAAGGCAAGACCCTTTCAATGTTCTCATAGGGGAGACAGTGTATATAAATAACTATGCTTAAGCATATATACAGGTTAAATATGCATAAAAATTAAATTAAAAATACATGCAAAATTATTTCTGGGGGGAGGAGATGTTGCACCGGAGCTGGGCTTTGAAGGAAGCTAGGTCTTCTGGGAAGCAGAGGTGAGGAGGGAGTACTTTTCAGGAATGAAAGACAGCTTAGGTAAAGGCAGGATGCCAGGTGTCAAGGACAGCGACTGGACGTCAAGGGAGAGGGAGAGAGCAGGTATGTCAGTGTGGACTTCTGGAAGGAGGGGAATAAACCAGAGAAGACAGACTATAGTCAGAATGTGAAGGGCTTTCCAAGTTAAACAGAGTCAATAAAACACATTTGCAAAGTAAATGCCAAGTCATTTTCGGGTGGGGTTGGTGGTATGGGGAGGGAAGAGGGAGGGTACAAGAAACTGAACAATCAGGGAATGCCAGGGATTCTAAGAGGTGGAGATGAGGGAAGACATTCCAGGCCCGGGCAAAAGTACTAACTGAAGCAGGGGATGGAATGTCATGTTTAGAGAGTAGCAAGTACTCCAGTCTGGCCAGAGTATATGCAGAGTTCCAAAAAGAGGGAGATAAGATCAACAAGTTGGAAAGGCAGGTGGCAGACCGTGGGTGAAGGGCTTTAAGAACCCAATAAAGGAGGAGTATGCATTTTATCTATCCTAGAGGCAATAGGCGGTGCTTACATTCCAGGAGGAGGGGAATGTTTGAATATCTATTTGGCAGCAAAGTAGAGGATGATTGGGTGGAGAAGGGAGGGGAGGGGAGTGAAGGGGACGGGTGGGAGAGGAAGATTAGCTAGCAAGTTAGAGGAATAGTCCTGGGGAGACGTAATGAGGATCTGGACCAGGTTCGAGGCCGTGTGAGCAAAGAATGAGAATGGGCGTCAAAGATTTTGTGGAGGTAAAATGGTTTTGATGGGGTGGTGGTAGGGAGGAGGATTGCAGATAACTCTTAGGCTGGGAACCTGGGTGACTAGAACGATAGTAAGTTTTTCAGTTGCAAACCCAGCATTTATTAAGAGTTTACCATGTGCCAGAAACTGTCCCAGGCTCTGGGAATACAAAGAAAGGCAAAAATCCGGTGCCCCGCTCTCAATCCATTCAGTCTAATGCGGGAGGACAAATAACTATGTACATACAAGATATAGACTAAGGAAATGAAAGGTAATTTCTTAGGGAAGGGCTCCGCGTGGGGATGGGGGAAGGGAGACTAGAAAACACTTCCTGCAGAAAGTGTGATTTGAACTGAGCCTTGAAGGAAACCAAGGAAACTAGCAGAAATAGTAAAGTTAGGAAGAAGGGTGGGTTTTTAAGGAAAGATAATGTCTCCTTTAAGTGGAGCTTAATTAAAAATGTGTAGACCATTAGTGTTTTAAATTTAAATTCAGGCCTTTAAGAAAAACTTGGGAGAACCCTCAGTAGCTCAGTACTGGAAATGACTTAATTGTTCCTTTTTGGGGCTAGCTTTAGGAGAGCTTTGTCTTCGCTGACCAGCTTTCCTTCTTCCAGTCTCATGACATGCCCACTAGTCAAAGGACAAAATGAGAAAGTGGGCTGAGAAGATTGCTCATGTAACAGTAGGTGGTTTAATAATAACAGTAACCAGCTATTTATTTAGTCCCTTGAGGCTTGCAAGGGGTTTACCAATATTTCATTTCTCAATTCGGCAATATTTGTGGAAATAGTGAACTCAATTTGCTTCCACAAACATTAAGCTCCTCCTGAATACTCAGACTACAAAACGTTTGTGAGATGTGCAGAAATCTTTTGAATACAGTCCATTTAATTAAATTAGACCCTTGTTTTACAACCTAGTCTTTGACATCTGTCCCACCCTAGCGCCTTCCCTCCCTTGATTATCGCTCATTGATCATCTGTATACCTATCTATTGTTTGCACGTGGTTGTTGCCCTGTTGCCTCTTCTATTAGACCGTTCTTGAGGGCAGGGAGTATCTTTTGCCTTTGTGTCCGCAGCTCGTGGCGCCGTGCCTGGCACACAGTAGGCGCTTAATCAATGCTTAACTGTGTGACTGGCACGTGTCGGGAGCACCTGCTTGAACCTGAACCTCTTATCCTGGGGCCATGCTCCAGGCTCCCCTTCCCGAGTCCCCCGCCCCAGCTGAGCTCGGTCACCTTCCTCCTCCTCCTCCTCAGTGGGCTAGGACACTTTGACCCTTTTTACATTTACACAGCACACGCGGACCGGTCTGTCTAATCATTTATGAAGCCGGAGACTTTGGCTCACTCTTGGCCAGGGCTGCAAGAAACCATTCAATTCCAACCTAAAGATCAGCGGACCACTCCTTAGGGGCAAATGGAAAGCAAAAAGGAAATTCTCCTTCTCCAGCCGGAGCGGGTCGTGCGAACCCAGGATTCCCCTCGCCCCTCCCCCGCCCCAGGCTGGAGCAGCTTTTCCCCGCCCCCTTTTCGGCCCTCCTGGTCTCCTCCGCGTCTCCCAGGGAGCCCCGCCCCTCTCCTGGTCGCCACGCCCCCACTCCCCACCCCCCGGAACGAATATCCGTCGGCTCCGGGCCCGGCCGGACGCTTCTAGCCGGGGCTCTCCGCAGCGGTGACTCGGCAGCGGCGTCTCTCGTCATCAGTGACAGCCCCGAGTCGTGCTTCGTTTTGCGCCTCCCGTCCAGATGCAGTCACTTCCACGGTGGCAAATAGTCCTGGGAGGGAGCGGAGTTCCGGGACGCTAGGGAAGCGGCGGGGACGCCGAAGGCTGCCTCCCGGGGCCTTGGGCACGGGCGCGGAGGGCGTCGGAGCTCTCCCGGCTGCGGCGGGTGCGGGCGAAGCTGGTGACAGCACCGCTGCCTGGCCCGGATCCCTCCGCCGGCTGTCGCGGTGCTGAGGCCGAGGGAGCCGCCATTTTGGATGTTCGGTTCCTGCTGCCACTGCCGCCGCCGCCCCCGGAGCTGCCGGTTTTACTCGAGGTTTCGGGCCGGTGAGTGTCCTTCGCGGCGCCCGGAGCCGCTGCCTCCCGCTCCCCGCCATGGCGGAGAGCGCTCGGCCGGACGCCCCCTGTCAAGCCGGAGGGCCGAGCCCGGAGCCCGGGCCGTGGGGGGGTGGGGAGAAGGAGGAGGAGCAGGCCGGAGCCGGAGGGGCACCCAGGCGGCCGCTCCTTCGGAGGGCCCCCCCGAGGCCTGGACTCCGGCCCGGGTGTCCCCGCGCCCGCCGGCCGGGTGCGGGCCTCCGACCCCGGGACTTTTCCGGGCGGACCCTGTTACCGGAGGGATCCTCCCCAGGACCTGGGGCTTCCGCGGCCGCCCTGGGCCCCACCCCCGCGTGGCTCGCGGGAGCCACGTCCGCGCTCCCCTTGGCCGCTGCAGCCCCGCGATGTCTCCCCGAAACTTCCGTCCCGCCAGGGTCTGCCGCCTTGTGGGCGCCCGGGAAGTGAGCGCCTGCCTGGCCCTTGCAGGACCCTCCCACCTTTCTGGAACTTGACATCTGCGCCCCCCCAGACCTGAGCCCCCCAACACGCGCCAGGACCTGGCCCCTGGCTTCTGCTTCGTGGCCCGAGTCTGAAACTTAGCTCGGAGCGCGGCTCCCTCAGCCCCCTGGCTCCCACGCTTCCACCCCGGGGGGCACGTCCTTGTAGCCCCCCTTCAGGGGGCCGTGTCTTGTATGAGTCTGGAACAGGGTGGGCGATGCCGCGCTGATCCCTCGTCCCAGCACCCCGCCTTGCGGCACTTGTCACCCCGGGAGGCTGAGGCAGAGCCTGGCTTCCCTGGGCGAGGCTGCCCTTGGGAAAGTTCATCCGTCCTAGGGAGAAAATGATTTTCTTGGTTGTCATTTGGGACTTAGCACGAGGGGAAAACTCCGTGGGGACTTTGAATTGTTTTCACGTTTGTAATAGTACCTACTGGTAGTAGCTTTCATTAACTTTGGAATACTCGTTTTATTATCCGTTCCCCTATTTTTTTTTTTTTAGCATTCCTTAACTTTATATCCAAATCCTCACCTTTTGGGACACTCAGCACACTGCCCTAATACGTTCTTGCAGTATTTGAATAAGCATTTCGCAGTTGATGTTAGTTGTTCTTGTCATTTCCAGTTAGTTGAGTGGAACTGAATCATCCCAATGTCATTGCTGTAGAAACCCAGGCAGAAAAGTGGAAAAACTTGCTTGAGTTTACAAAAAAGGCATTGTGACAAGAGTTACCGATGTACATCCTGATTCAAACTGAAGTCAATAAATTCTTTTTTGATCTGTGCATTAGTGGTTTATTCTTTTCACTAAAAGGTTAACAAGTAAATAAAACTTTTTGTGTTAGCTATAGGTAGTTTCAAGTGGAGACTTTTTTTATTTTTTTTAGCATGCGCAGTGTTTCTATCTGTCCTATTTCTTGGAATATGACTTACTTTGAGGAAAATTTTGTGAATATTTAAAAATATTTTAATTTTAGGCATTTGTTCCTCTTAGTGCTTTTGAGCTATAGAGCCTTTGATTTAGGAAATTGGTGCTGTTTAAAATTTGTAGGAAGATAATTTTTTGTTAAAAGTGTTGGACTTCAGAAAGATTTCAGACAAATAAAAGTCGATTTAATGTTATGTAGTAGTACTGCTTGTTGTATACAGTAACCACCTACATTTCTGTAGTGCTTTAAAGTTTGCTTTGCTCACACCTGAATGATGTAGGTCCTCTGTCTCTATTTTACAGATAATTAAAGAGACTCAGAAAAATTGTGATTTAAAACTACTGATAATGCTGTGAAACACTAAACATCTCTGAATGTGCAGATATTTATTGTCAGCTAATACATGTACTAGCATGTTTTTCTTTTGAATTATATCTTTACATAGTAAAATTAGAAAGTCTGATATGTTAAAAAATTTAACTTAGCATCTCCAATGGTTTCATGTAGTGAAGTGTTGTTTTTTTAATTTCTCACTCTGTTACAAGACGTACACTCTGAGTAGAATGGTTTTTGCTTTTTGAACTCTTCAGTAATATATTATGCTGAAGACAGTACTATCAATTTAACAAACACAAATATTCATGAAACACCTATGAAGTATGAGAAAAACGGTTTGAACAAACATTAACGTGTTGTGAAAACTTATATCCTGCTCCATTTGGGACTACTTTTGCCTTTGGGAGGCTTTTATGTCAGGATGGAGACTTAGCATGATTTAGATTAAAAAGTTACATGTTTATTCTTGACATAGCTGAGGTATTTAATTTTTTAAGAGGCAAAAACTAGTTGCTCAAACAGTATTTCATTGTTAAAACTGGACTTTAGGTTATCAGCAGGAGTCAAGGATTTTAATATTTCTGGAGTCTGTGGTATCATTCAAACTTAAAATGACTTGCATTCTGAGATTTTAGCTTCAGCAAATCTACACGTATGATCTGTCCACAAAGACAACTTGTTTAGCTGTTCTAGACTCTCAAGATGATTTGATCTTTGTGTTATGTAGATTCCAGTTCGTTTCTTGCTTTTAGCTTCCTTCTCAACTTTTTGTTGCTTTCAGTTTTTTTTTATAGTATTTGCAAACAGTTGAGTTTGGGGAGAATTTATATTTCTATTTTTTGACTTGTAAGTTTAAAAAAAGTCATTCTTTTGTGAAAGTTCCTATCTATGTTAGGATCGTCTTTGTTGTTTTGATTAGAAAACTTGCCTGAATGGAAAAAAGGAAGTAGAAAGGCAAGAAAGGTGTCATCTACACTTTGAAGACAAATGAAATTTTCCTTTTCTTTTAAGGAGTGGCACTGTTGAACACTTAACTTTGGCATGAGTCTGGGTCTCTATAAGAAGTCAGTTTAAAAGGGAAAAAGTCATAAAGTTAAAAAAAACACACCTCCAACTCACTGGCTAAACACTTGCAGTCGACTAAGACTTCAGTATAAAAGGGCATACTTTTCCTGGGGACTCCAACATTTGACTAAAAAATTAACTCAGTCTTAAACAGTTAAGTCATTTTTTATTTAATGACTTAAGAGGAAGTATATTTGCAACCCTTGATACTTTCTGAATAATTGAAGATAGTTTAAAGACAAGCTTTTTTTTTTATTGTGTTACAGTACAGTAGTCACAGTGTAAACTGATACATGACTGCTTTGCTAACCTCAGACTACTGCTTGTAGATGGTATTTGTGTTTTGCCAACTGAGCATCTCTTGCCTTTCAAATTGGTGCGTTTCGAGGTTAGTGTTATGAATCCTTGGGAATAAAGAAATGTGAGAGCTACATAAATTTATAAAGCTGAATTTCCATTTTTTAAGGAGATAAACATACTTGAGGGTTGAAAGACTTTATAGTCTATTTGGTATTCAAAGCTAAATCTTTCAAATCAATTAATGTTCATAAAACCCAAAGTTAGCAAGAAGAGTCCTCTTAGTTTTAGTTTTGGGGGTGGGGTATATATTCTTTGTTGTACATGTTTGACTCAGGTACTTGAACGCACTATATTATATAAAGCTACTTGCCCGAAGTTCCCACTACTCATTTATTGATCTATTCTTTATTTATCAAATCTCACTAATGAAAATAGTCTCAACTTCATCTTGATACTGAGCAAAGTTAAATTTTTTATTACTATTTCTTAATGTTCTGCCCAGAGTACACAGTTTCCTTCTTGTCTAAAACTTTGCTTTTTATAAATTATATTGATGTTAAAAGTCTAGTAATGATCTGAGGTATTGTAAAGCATCTTAGGAGTGACATGTTATATATATATATATATAAAACCTTACGTGTATGACTAAAACTTTATAACTACTAAGTATCTAGGGATTTTTTTTGAAAGTGCAGAGGACGTTATTGTAGAGTTCCTTTTTCCTCTACTCTAGTGCATAAATATTTTTAGATGCATTGTTTCATTTGATTCTCACCACATCTCTGGGAGCTAGGTGTCCCATTTTACAGATGAGGAAAATCAAGGTGAAACTTGGTTTAAGACCTAGAGAAGTTTTAAGGGGCTTGCTCAGTCACACTACTGTTAGGCAGAATTTGAATTCAATTCTCTTTTTCACTCAAGATTCATTCTTATTTTATGTTCCCTGGCCTCAAGGAGCATAAAATACCATGACCACTGTTTCCTTTTGTAACTTCCTCTGATGCCTAGGGCATGCAAATACTGGGTCTTGATTAGTACAAATAATAAAACCACAGAAGTGGTCATATAATTTCCATTGGGCTAGAACCAATTACCATATTTACATAATTGTAACTTCATATAGTGCATATTCAGATAAATCATTCTACTTCTACTTTAAGGTAGAATGGGAAAGAAATTTTGCATGTATTTTTTATGACATCAGGAAGCCCTGATTTACCTGAATTTGATGGGAATTCTTTGCCTTCATTTGCAGATTTCAACTCCTTCCCTTATGTATGAATCCATTTCTTCCTCCCATATTTTGATAGTTCATAACTTCAAAAACTTTCACCCTGTGTTTTAGAAAAGGAAGTTTTCCAGATATACTAATAGGAAGTAAGGGAAAAGAAATTCAAATTTTAAAAAAGTTTTCTTTGGATGTTATTCCATTAAATTGGGGAAAATAAGTTTTATCATTTAATATATGACTTACAGTCATACTTAGTAATTTAAAGCCTTTGAGTTATGCTATTAGAATCCTATTATTGGCAGGTAAGGATCTAACAGAATTACTATCCCATTGTACTCCTGGTAACCCATTAGTAGATAATAGAGTTGTCCTTATAGAGAAAAGGTTCTCAGGTTCAGAAATTGTATCCTAGACTGTTATCTTCATGTTGCTGAATGTGCTTGGGATATCGTACCTCAGGAATTTACTTTTTGCACATTTCTTTATGCTCTTCCATTAATGTCATATGAAAACTATCCATAAGACTTAACTGACACTGTTCAACAAATGTTCAAGTGCATGCAATGTGCAGGAACTGTTCTAAGCTTTGTTAGTATAATATTTTAAAATTTAAAAAACAGCAATCATATTAGTGATGAGGCCCACAAAGAGTTCTCCTTATACGCACACTGTGATGGACATAGATTGTGTAAGTATTATCCCTATTTACAGAAGAGCAGAGTGAGATTCAGATATGTTAAGTGACTTGCTCTGAGACATACCTAACACATGTTAGGGCCTAGATTGGAATGCATGCCTCTTGACTTAATGCTTAGTGTTTCAGTGTTCTATCTAAAGACGATGTCCTGTTTAAGTTTTCTTTGGCTTTTTATTAGGTGATTTAGTGTTCCTTCACGCACTGGATAGTTTTGATATCTGAGTTGTCATCTAAAACTTTCTTTTCTTGGACATTGAATTAGTGGTGTCAAACTCATTCTTGCAGGCAGCTTATTGACTTAGAAAATCACAGATTTACATTATCTATGTTGTATTGTATTTTTATTTATTTTGTCAAACATTTCCAAATTACATTTTTTTTTCCAAATTAACATTTTATTATATTCTGGCAGCACTTGGGAATTTTGCAGGCCTGACACAGTCCTTGAGTTTGACATCTTTGTTTTAAATTATGTTTTTCAGGATATCAGACATTAAATTGCTAACTCTCTTCCTACTTCCTTCCCCCAAACAAAAGGAGCCACCAACTTGGATGCAGAATTACCTTTCTTACACTAAAATATTATTAGGGTCATGGAGAATTAGAAAAAGCCTTGAAGGGACCTTGGAGGCTATCTAACCTAACAACTCCTTTCCTTTTTCTTTTTTGATACATTTAAGGTAAGGCTTAGGAATTACCCAGAGAGCCACCTCTATTTAACCTGCTTAAAATTGCTGTGATGATCCTGTTGGATGACATTAAACTGGACTAGATTTAGGAAATTTCTTCTTGTATCTAAATTTATCTTTCAATTCAGTGCCCCCAATTGATTTGGATTAGTTTTGGTTTGCTTTAATCTTTCTTTGTTTCTTCATTTATTCTAGACTCTGAATGGATTATACTTTGTCAGCAAATACAAAAGCAATTTTTCTATCCATCCTAGGAAATCACTTAAGAACTCTGATGTGACGCTTGACGCTTAACTTTTTGCTTTTGGTATCAGTTATAATATGTATTATTGTATGTTGGATTTTGAAGTATAGTGTTGTTTCTTCCTCTTTTTCTTTTAATGGAATTATGGCTACTGTAGAAGTAGAATAAGCATTTAGTTAATAAGAATTTTTTAACAAAAAGATCTTTAATTATTGGTGAGGGCTGTAAAGAGAATAGAAACTCACTGTCTTAAAGGGACCTAAAGTTGGTCAGCTAGCATTTACTGAGTACTTACTATGTGTCAGTCACATAGTAAGTTCTAAGTGTTGGGGTTACAAAGAAAGGCAAAAAAAAATTTCATAGGAAGACAGAAAAGATGAACAAAAAATAACAAAGAAATACAGCTGACATAGAAGTAAGGACATCTCTATTAGCAGTAGCACAGAGTTCGGAAGAGAGAAAATGGAGATGAAACTGTAGGAAATAAGGACACTTTATGAAATGACAAAGGAAAAGCTTCCTGAAGGAGGGGAACTTGAAGTATGTTTGGCAGCCAGGTAGACTTTTCAGATTATAGCGACCAACTTTTGTGAAAATTCAGAATATGCGATGGGCAAGGCAAGAATACTAGGATCCTATATCTGGAATGTGTGGTGGGTGAAAGATGAAGTAACACAAAAGTTCAAGCTTCTGAGCACATGGATTTATTAAGCAGTACATGCCAGTTGCTTAATAGATCTAGACTAGGCCCCTTTCTTAGCTTAGGACTGGCCCCTGAAAATAGGAGAACAACTTATATACATTAAAAATATTCAGATATGACCAATTAAAAGAATAATTAACCACAATCCTACATTGGGTAATCTGATTTCCAATTGGAGGAAAAATTACCCACTTTCTAAATTGGGGGTGTAGAGCAAACAGGTGCAGTTCCCTGAAATCTAAAAAAGAGGTGTGAAGTGTCCCATTCTTCCCATTCTCCCAATGTCTGTATACAATCAAAGGAACGTGGAAACAATAACTGATTGATTAGTATGGAGTTTTCAAGTAAGACATGGATTGCTTGAAATGTACAGTTGTAAGAAAACTCATTGCATCAGTCTTTAGTTTTGACTAACCTGAGGGCCTTAGTTTAGGGGTCTCCAAGCAGCAGGTGGAGGTGATCCAGCTTCCTAGACACATGGGGCTAGGTTCAAACAGTGCATTATGGTTTCCTCCCAATTCCTACAGTTGAATAAAGTTTTCTCATGGGACACGATTTGGACCAGACTCATAATTGAATAGAAAGAAAACCAGAACTGAGTCATAAGGTAGAGTCAGTGTGGTTCACTCAGTTCCCACAATTAGCCACTTGCTGTCCTAGTCCCCTCAATTCCTTTCAGTGGAAGACACCTTAGAGGCTATTTGGCATAACTCCCTCATTTCATAGATGAAGAAATTGAAGCCACAGAGGCCAGGGACTTGCTTTGGTTAACACACGGATTTGTAAGCAACAGAGGAAGGCTTTGAGATAACGGAGCCAGAGTTCTTTCCATTGTAAATGTTATGTTGTCACCTCAAGTAAATATACTTGGTTAGAACAGAACCTTCTGGGGAGACCCAAGATGATAATGACTGTCTCTTCCCTATTGCTGTCTTCACCAGCCTCATGGTCCTCTCATTTCTAGCGGATTACTACCCTAAACTCCCAACAGGTCCTCCTCCTTCCTTTCCCTTCCTTAATTTAAATTCCGTGTTTGAGTGTGCACACACACACAGTCATGTCACTAATCAGCTCAAGCTTACTGCTTTAACGTGGGTCCATAAACTTAAAAAAAAAAATTAAGACAGCTGCATTTCAGTGTAATTGACTTCTTTTGTAATCCTGTATATTTTATTTTATGCATTTAAAAACATGATTCTGAGAAGGGATCTCTAGAATTCACCAGACTGACAAAAGGAGTCTAATGCAAAGAAAGTTAAGAACCCTTGGTTCTGGTGAGTTAAATTTAAACATTCTGGTCCTGATTTCATGGCTGCTCATAATGTGGCACCTTCCTTTCATCCCAATGTTCTTTCACGTTACGTGTGTGTGTGTGTGTGTGTGTGTGTGTGTGTGTGTGGTGTTCTCTCTCTATTCTGTGTGTATGTATATATACATTTTTTTTTCTGTCTTTGTACTAGAAAAGTAGCGTGGTTAAGTGAAAAGATTACTACACTTAGACCTGAGTTTGAATTCTGCTTCTGATGCTTATTAACATGAGCAAGTCAGTTAACCTCTCTAAATTTATTTCCTCATTTGTAAAATGGGGATAATAATACAAGTATACCTTAAGAGAATTGTAGTGAGTATCAAACCTGGTAACTGGATGTCTCACTTCTGTTCTACCTGAATACTGTATTACTTGGTGATCTCATGAGCTCTCATCGATTCTGATATTATATTTATGTTAATGTTTCTCATATCTTCTTATCCAGCTCCAGCTATTTATTGGACATCTTAAATCTTAAACTCAACGTCATCTAAAATTGAACTAATAATCTTATCCCAATAAATAAACCCTCCCCTCTTCGCAGTCACAAAGGCTCATGACCTGCCATCCTTCACTCTTTCTCTTTTTGTTGACAAAGCCTTGATCTCAAGATCAAGGTTTCCTAACATCTTGTAACTACAGGCCCCTTTTCTCTTGCCATTGCTTTAAGGTGTAAGTGTGATCAGTGTTACCTCCCCTATTCACTAAACTCCTTTGACTTTCCTTGACCTTTCAGATCAAATATAATATCTTTGTTTGGCAATCAAAGACTTTTATAACCTAGCCCTTCCATCTTTCCAGTATCCTTCCATGTTACATTTCCTTCTGTTCTCTTCCTTGCCCCCCATAGTCTCTGAACCAGTGACCCTGGCTTCCGTACTGTTCCTAGAACGAGAAACACCATCTTCCAACTCAGCATTTTCTCTGACTGGCCCCCCTGCCTGAAATGCTCCCCCTCCTCATCTCTGCCTCCTGGCATCCCTGGCTTCCTTCAAGTACCAGCTTGGCACATAGTAGGTGCTTAATGTTTATTGATTGACTGAAATAGTAACATTAGTGAAATGTTCTGCAAACTTCAAAGTACCCTATAAATGTCTGCTACTGTTCTGTAATTATTCATCAGAATGTACTACTGGCTGTCCAGTAGTCAAACTCCATTGATTCCCATCTCACTTTTGCATATTCAAGCCTTTATTATGAATTTTCTCTTGTCTCTGCCTGTTAAATTATTGTCTATTTGTTAGAAGCATTCAGTGCCTTCTTCCCTGATCTTTCTGTTGGAAGCAGCTAAGTGATACAGTGAGTAGGTACACTGGAGTGAGAGTGACTTGAGTTCAGGATTGACCTGAGTTCAAATCCTGCCTCATACTCTGAGTGACTCCAGGGAAGTCGCTTTGCTCACCAGTAAAATATCACCTACCTCATAGGGTTGTTGTGGGAGGCAAAGGAGATGACATTTAAAGTACTGTAGAAGTGCTGGTTATTGTTATCATGGTCTGGAGGACAGCTAGGTGGCACAGTGGATAGAGTGCTGGCCCTTGAGTCAGGAAGACTCATCTTCCTGAGCTGAAATCTGACCTCGTTCTTCCTAGCTGTGTGATCCTGGGCAGGTTACTTAACCTTGTTTTCCTCAATAAAATAAGCTGGAGAAGGAAATGGCAAACTGCTCCAGTATCTTTGCCAAGAATATCCCAAACGGGGTCAAAAAGAATCGGACATGACTGAAAAAAACGACTGAATAAAGTTAATAATGACCCTTACCCCCTCCAGCCTCACAGGTTTTGACTTAGACTTTTTTCCTATGTTATTTGGAATAACTCCTTTAATTTTGGTACCACATTTTGGGAAAGATACAGATAAATTGGAGCAGGTCCAAAGCAGGGTGATAGGATGGTGAGAGAACTAGAAACATTCTGTAATGGGTTGAAGTAATTAGGGATATTTAGTCTGGAGAAGAAAAGTTAGGGTGTTGTGACAGCTGTCTCTAAGTATCTGAATGGTCATGGAGAAAAGGGATTAGACTTGAGCTCTTGGTCTCAAAGAACAGAACTAAAAGAGACACTAGCTAGTAATGGCTAGTGTTTATATAACTTTAAAGTTTGCCATCAACTCTAGAGTAGGTGAAACTGAAGCGGAGAAAGAGGAAGTGACTTGCCAAGAGTCACACAAGTAAGTGTTTGAGGACTTGAACCAGGCACCTCACTGCCTAGATTTGGAGAAGTTGCTGGAAAGCAAATTATGGTTTGATGTAAGGGAAAACTTATTAATCATTCAGTTGGCAAGCATGTATTAGATACCACTGTGTGCCAGGAACCGTGCTCAGTACTAGAGATAGAAGGAAAACAAGCAAGTTAAAGGTGCTCACACTTAGAGACCTCCATTCAAATAACTACAAAATGCATAAAATATTTGATTGTTAGTATATCAAGGCAGCTTAGGACTTACCTAAATGTAATTATAATACATACTTTACAAAACAAAGCAATACCAAGATAGAGAATCGTTGTTCATTATGGCATGTTTCCTTTGTGATATAAATGAATACTACCCAAAATTAGTGTATGGATTTATAGACTTGTGGAGTGCTACTCAAACTTCCAAAGGGCTATTTTATAGAACTGAGTAAAATAAATAACACATCATTTGGAAAAACAAAAGGTTTACAACCTCAAGGGAAATGGGGGAAAAAAGAAGGAATAAAAGAGACATTAACATTATCAGATTTCAAAAAATTGAAAAGTAGATCAGTGGCAAAAACCAGATAAATGAGATCCAGAGACAATGAAATGAAGCTTCGTATTCAGTCAATCCAAGAACATATTGCTGGGTCAAAAAACAAACAAAAACAGCTTCATTCAACAAGAACTATTAAAGCAACTGGAAAACAGGTTAGCAGAAAATAGATTTAGACTAGTATCATCTACCATATAACTATACCATAAACCACACAAGATAGATACATTAAATATAAAATGCCATGTCATTCAAAGAGGATGGAGGTATTTATCAGATCTTTGTAAGATTTATAAGGGATTGCAAAGAGGATTGTTAGTCAAACAGTAGATGGGATGACCATAAAAGATAAAATTAATGATTTAGATTAGTGGTGTCAAATTCAATTGGAAACAAGATCCCTTTAGCTTCATATTACCTTAGAAAACCACAAATTAACATTATATTGTATTTTTATGTATTTTGTTAAATAATTGCAAATTACATTTTAATCTGTTTGGAACTAGATTAGTTTAGTTTGCTGCCTGCAAGTTTGCTACCTCTGATTTAAAAGATCTGAAATTTAAAAGTTTCTTTATGAACAAGATTAGTGCAGCCGGAATAAAGCTGTCTGGTTGTGGAAAAATTTTTTTGTATCAGATAAATGTGATATTCTTCATTCCATCTTGTTGGCACTTTATGCTCCGAACTGAAGGTCCTGAGACCAAATACTTGGCTGGTATTCTCTGGGAACAGTCAGTCACCTCCTAATGCACTCTTATCCTCTTCTACCTTTTGTTCTAAAAACTGTAATCCAGTCAGCCCTACTTTTACCTCTGGAAAGGGTGTGTGATTCATCTGCCTCAAACATTACCGACTTTGTGATTTGTAGACTGTAACCTCCTGTAAATCACTTCCCTGTATTTCTCCCATTAGAATGGATGAAAGACAGTTTAAGAATAGTTACTGTCTTTTGTATTTCTATACTCTACGCTTATTACTGTGTTTGGCACATAGGAAGCACTTAGTAAATTCTTTTCATTCAGTCAGGAAACTCTGTTATTGAAGATCTATAAGTAGGACCAAGAGCCATTCCCTGTTAAATCAGTGTTGAAAGCATATTAATAGTTCTTGAAAGAAGAAATGAAACTCTTAGCAACCATATTGGAAGAAAAGTTCCACATTGCTAATAATGTATTTGTAAAGAAATTAACACAGTGCCTTGCACATAGTAGGTGCTATATAAATGCTTACTTTTTCCTTTCCCTAACAGAAATGCAAATTAAATCAATGGTTTTTATGTAATACCTGTAAAATTGGCATTTATGTTGAAAGATGGGAATAGCCTTTCACCATGTAGTAGACTGGAAAAACAGGCACACTTAATACCTTCTTGGTAGATTTATGCGTGGTCTAGCTATTCTGAAAAACAATTTGGAATTATTTGAGAAAAACCAATGCTTTGACCTCCCATTCACATTTTGGGCATGGGCCCCTAAGATGGGCAGGTAGGTAGTGAAGTGGATAGAGCATTAGGTCTGGAGGCAGGAAGACCTGAGTTCAAATCTAGCCTTGCACACATACTAGCTGTGTGACCCTATGCAAGTCACTAATCCTGTTTGCCCCAGTTTCTTTATCCATAAAATGAGCTGGAGAAGGAAATGGCAAAACCACTCCAGTATCTGCCAAGAACACCACAGATGGACTCGGCTGAAACGACTCAGCAGCAGCAGTCCTGGAGGTGATCGGACAGGCCTCGTAGATGTTATGTTATTTGTAGTAGCACTTTCTGCAGCTGCAAAATATCTAAAACAAAATGATGTATGTTAATATTGTGGGATAATATTGTGCCATAAGAAATGATTCATCATTCAGGTTCAGATTTGAATTCAGGAGTTCAGAGTAACATGGGAAAATTGTATTAACTTAGGCAGGGTGAAATTGGCAGAGCTGAGAGGACGGTGCGTAGAACGGCTGCTGCGGATACTTTCTTTCGCCATTTCCTTTACTGCCCCTTTGTAAGTTTACAAAATATAGATTAAAGTCAAGGCTAGAGGGCATCCAGCAGTCTAAAACGATTTGTATTGGGGCTGCAAAGATACCTTCTGTCTTAGGTTCTTATACTTTATTGAATCATCAAGAGTTCTTCTGTGCAAACCTTTCTTTTTAAAATTTAAAAGTTTTGAGCTTTAACACTAAATAAAGGGGAAGTATCTGAATACATGGTAGAATAGAATGAGAGTATTGTACATAAAAATTCCTATCTCTTGCATATGGCTTTCTTTTCTTTTTAAAAAAAGGTCAACATGTGCCTTTACAGCTGTGTTGTCTGTGCTTCTTTCTCACCTTCCTTCTGTTCCTTTACAATTTAAAAAAACTCCCAGTGATGACCTTTTCTTTCTTTTTGCTACTCCATCCCCCCTTACCCACTCCTCCTATTGGGGGAGAAAAGGAAAAACAGAGCCTTTTCCACTTTTTTTGACCTATTTGGGGGGGTATAGATCTAGTAGTGGTGTCATTGAATCAGAGAGTGTGCACATTTTAGTGACTTTTGGGCAGATTTTGCTATTTCCATTGTTAGCTAGGTATAATTGTATAACTTTTCAGAGCAAAATAAAATTGCTTCTTTAAGGATAAACATAGTACTTTGCTGAAAATAATAGAATTTGGATTGTTTTCCTGATTTAATAATGGGACTCCTCAAGTACCGAAGGATGATCAAATGAACTTTTGTCAGTAACTTTTTATAGGGGATAGCCCTAATGGTGCTGTACCTTTTGTGCACAATTTTAAAAAAGTACCTTCAACACTTAGAGCTAGAAGGGATCAGCTCAGATGTCATTTAGGTCAGGCCCTTTATTTTTCATTTGTCAGTGACTTGCGTAAGATGTCAGGTAGTGCAAGGTAGCTGAATTTGAACCCTGGCACTTCAAGTCTAACATTCTTTCATGCTGTTAACCCTTTAATGTCTGAGCATTATGATTTTATAGTGGAAATTGTGTGAATACGTTCACTAGTATGGATTTTATGTAATCATTCATTTATGTATTTTTATTCTCTAGAGGATGCCAGCCCCCATTAGGCTTCGGGAGCTGATCCGGACCATCCGGACAGCCCGAACCCAAGCAGAAGAGCGAGAAATGATCCAGAAAGAATGTGCTGCCATCCGGTCATCTTTTAGAGAAGAAGACAACACATACCGTTGTCGGAATGTTGCAAAATTACTCTACATGCACATGTTGGGCTATCCTGCACACTTTGGTCAGGTAGGCTTGTCTGGGTCTACCTGTTTCGCCTGTGTGTTGGGAACTCCTTGAGGACTGGGACTGTTTCACTTCTGTATTTGTATTCCCAGCAACAGGCCTGGTGCCCAGCCTGTAATAGGCACTTCATAGATGCATGTTAGTTGATGATACTTTTCTGGGATCTTTAGCTTATTTTGTTTTCTTTTTTTTTAATTATTCCTATTAATTTTTTTTTTTTTAGTTTTTAACATTCACTTCCACAAGATTCTGAGTTCCATATTTTCTCCCCATCTCTCCCCTCCCCCCTTCCCATGACTGTGTGCATTCTGACTACCCCTTCTCCCAATCTGCCCTCCCTTCTATCACCCTACTCCCCATCTTCTTCCTTTCTATTTTCCTGTAGGTCAAGATAGATTTCTGTACACCATTTCTTCAGCTTATTTTGGCAAGACACGTTTGGTTTCCTTCATTGTATGTACATTGTGAGAGTTAGGGGAAGCATGTAATGGTGCTAGCCTTGTTCCTCTCCCCATTGGGAATCTGTTCATATTTTAAGGAGGCAAGATATGGTAGTGGTAACAAGTTTAAAGATTAATTATTTGGTTCTACTTTATTTCTTATTCTGTGGACACTGGATAAGTCTTTTCTGCCCAGATCATGAAAGACTGAAATAACTTTTATCTGATGCTTATAACATACCAAGCCAGTGGCTCTCTTTGATAAGGAGTTTTGGTTGAAAGTAGCTTATTGTAGTATTTATGTTCAAAATAGCATGCAAATGTGTACTTGTTTATACATAAATGTAATATGAACATGTACATGTTTATTTTTTTCCTATTACAGATGATTATATAGTGCTTCTCTAATAGTTGAATCAGAGATGGCATGGCAGTTGTTTTTTATATTGTTGCCTTCAGAAGGATTCTAATAACTGGTTGTGGACCAGCCACCATAAATTTATTTAAATTAGGGGTAGGCTGCCTATATCAGTTGTTGGTGCCACCACATTTAGAGCTTGACCTGAATCTCAGGTCGACCAGCTCTTCACTTGACCATACTATCTCTTGATTTAAGCACATGTGAATCAGTTTATATTTGTGCCTACATGATCATAAACCTTGATGATATATTTTTTTAAAACGAGCCCTTCAAAGTTGTTTTTTAAAAATAGTAATTGTAAATGAATAAGAGAGTGCATGAAATCTTGTGCTCCATTGCTCCCTTTGAGGGTCTGGAGCACAATAGTATGGCCACTATATCATAAGCCTATGAGTCTTTTTAAATTTGGATTTTAATGTACTTTTGGTGTTACACTGCATAGATATTTCAAATAGTTTTCGCAGTTTAAAAGTAAAGATGCTGTATTTTACAGCTGGAGATTTGGGGATGTTGTGATATTCAGGAAAAAAATGGGTAGTGTCAAGGTGGGAAGCTTTTAGAGGGTTAACAGAAAAATTACTTTGAATTTGATTTATCTTTTGACTGTGGGAGTGCTGACTGAAGGAATTATTTTAATAAGTATTTGAGGGAGAGGATAAAGATTCTTGGTTGCTCTGGTGGAGGGAAGTTCTTAAATTGTTTTTGGTAAGAACTCACCTCATTTCAGTTTTCCTATTTAACTTAATATTTGGGAAGCCAACAACTTCTGATTAAGGGACAGGATTTTGTCGTAAAGAAGAAAAAGGTTAATAGTTTATTAATTTCAGTATCCTTCCCTTTTTCCCCATCTCTGGGCTTAGAACTACATGTGCCTAAGGTGCCTCTCATTAACCAGCTAACAAAGACCTAGGTCATGGCCTCATTTCAGATATTGCCTCTGATCTTGGACAAATAACTGAATCTCTCTGAATTTCTGTTTCCTGATCTGTAAAATGGAGATAATAGCTATAGCAGTACCTGCCTGCCTAACAGGGTTAGATCTCAACTGAGATCATTGCATGAAGTGATTTATAAACTTTAAGGCTCCTTCATCTCAGTCTCCTTTTTCTTCTCTGTCTCTTTCTTCTCTTCCTCCTTCATCTTCTTGTCATTTTCCTCTTCTTCCTCTGCCTCTCTCTCTTCTTTTTTTCTCTTCTTTCTCTCTCTTTCCTTCCCCCACCTCCTCTGTATCTTCCTGTTTCTTCTTCCTCCCCCTCCTCTACTAAGAGTTGACTGGGCATGTGCCACAGCATTAAGTATAGGATGAGTCCTCAGTAAGTCTTTGTTGGCTAATTGATGAAAGCCACATTGGGTTAGATTTAGAGAAACCTGGTATATTAGGATTTGAGCCAAAAATACAGAGAATGAAGTTGAGAAGATGCCAGCAACTGAAAAAGACAGATAATCCTTTCCCCCAGTTTCGTTTTACCAAATGTATTTTGTGAATAATTGGCTCTAAAGCTTTACTTTCTTTACATGAAAGAAAACAGGCAAGTTTGTCATTTTGTCCATCCACTGGATTTAAGAATAAGAGGTTGTTCTGATTATAGCATTATTTAAGATCATTACATTGAGATAAGTTAATGTATATATTCTTAAGAGAAAATTCTAAACTTGATCATAGTAGAATTTTTTGATACAAATTTTTTTATTTTTCTGAAACTGACATCAAATTTCCATATACATAGAGTAGGAAAAAGAGGGTTGTACGTGAAACCATGAATTTTCGTTACTGCTTATTAAGTATAGAATACATTCAACCTGTTAGTTTCAAAGCTGTCTCCCTTGTCCTTGTCTGAACCTTCTATTCTGTTCTGTGTAATTTCTTCACAAGGTTGTAATCGTTGTATAAATTGTTCTCCTTGTTTTGTTCACTTTAGTCTGTCTCAATTTATACAAGTCTTCCTAGGTTTTTCTGAATCTATCCCTTTTATCATTTCTTATGGTGCAATAATATTCTGTCCTATTCATGTACATATAATTTGCCCTGCTAGTCCCTAAGTTCCTAGTCCTTAGTTTCCAGTTCTTTGCTACAACAGCTGTGGCTATGTATATTTCTGTTTATTTGGGTCTATTCTCTTTTTCTTTGAACTTTTTGTGGTCTTAGCTTTGTAATGGCATTACTGGGTGCTAGGGTAGCTTAGTGATCTGTATAGTTTTAGAAGTTTAATGATTTCCTGAGTTTAGGTTGAAATTGCTTTCCAGAATGGTTATACCAATTCACAGCTCTCCTAGCAGTGGAGTCTGTCCCTCCCGCATACTCTGCAGTCGCTGTCACTTTTCTTTTTTCTCATCTTTGTCAATCTTTTGTGTTCTTGTTGGAACCTCAGATGTTGTAATTTACATTCTTATTGTTATTACTAGTAGTAGTAGCAATTTGGAACTTCTTTATATGATTGTTGATATCTTGATTTTTATTTTGAATATTTCTTTTTACCATTGCATGTAGAATTTGAAAAGGAGTCAGAAGGTGTGGCATGTGGAAGTGGGGAAGTAGGAACTGAAGAAATTGTTGAATAGAAATGAATAATGTAGCACTTGTTCATGTTAAAAATAGGAGCTAATTTTAAGCTGCATATGGTCCTTAGATAGAAAATTTTGATGGTCATGGGCAATTAAATTAAGTAGGAGCAAATTTCTGGTCTATTGCACAAGTTGTTAGCTTTTGGATAAGAAATAAATAGTGCTGTGAGAGCTGAAAAATCAGCTAGTTTAGTACATTGGAAGAATCAGTTACTGCAGAATTCTTGAAGTGTATAAAGATGCTGAAGGATTTTTTTATTTTAGGATTTAAAAAACGTTAGTTGTAAAGGCTTGTACTTTTTGTCATGCAGCTTTTCCCCTTTTTTTGTGCTTAAATTTATGTAATAGTAACTGAGACTTACAGTCCTTTTTGCGTAAATTATCTTAGTAGAATCCCTTTTAATTGAATAAGATAATACCTGATGAGGTTATCATATTTAATTGTTAAAGCATCCAAGATTCTCATTTGGAAAGTGTTAAATATATTAGGTTGATTGAGATCCTTCACCACATACAGCATGGTTCTGGGGAAGCTATACTTTATCCCACAGGAAAGGCCTGAAAGAAAGGATGGGGTGAAATAACATTGTTATGAAGATCTACTCATGTGGAAGCATGCTACGAAGGGTCTTAGTGAAGATCTGTAGAGGCAGAAGAGAAATGGTTATTAGAATACTCTCCAGGCCTTCTGGATGGACAGAATGAGAAAATGAAAGAGGCAGACAGGAAACAGATCTCAGGCCTGGCGCAGAGATATGACATTGTAGAGATGACAGACTTCAGTTATTCATACATCTTTTGGAGTACTTTCACTTTCCCTCTGTCCAAAACAGAACAACCAGTAACTTCTCAACTTGCCTCTTGCCTGAATGAGAAGGGGAAGATCTCTCTCTCTTCCTCTTTTTTATATATGTAGATACAGATATGTACACCTATGTACACGTGTGTGTGTATGTGTGTGTGTGTGTATATATATGTACATATATTCTGAATCTGATTTTCTCAGGAAGAATTAGTTACTCAGGGAAAATGATGGGAATATTGAGGGAGAAATGAGCACTCCCTCCTAAAGTTTGTGATAGAGGAAAAGAAGGTCATACATTGTGTGATATTTATTCTAGACTTTAGGAGAAAAGATTTTATACGTTCAGGGTCTATAGTTTATAGGTTCAGCCAATTTTACATAGGGTTCAGAGAAAGGAGAAGTAGGATCCTATGGACTAAAATTCCATAAGGAAAGCCAGGTCTCTGGGGAATGAGAAGCTCCCCACAAATGTTATTTTTGAAGACACAAGAAACGGTTTTAATCGGTATGAATGGTGATTGTTGACTAATGGGATCAGTGTTTATGCTCAGGGAACTTAAAGATGAGAAATGGAAACAAGGCCAAGTAAGAGCTTGAGTTCAAAAGTATGGCACAGTCCAGTAACAGTAGTGCTAGGAATATCAAAGCTCAGAATCAGCCGAGGCCAGTGAGTGAGGAAAGCTAAGACCAGTGAAGAATTTTTTCTTTTTTTGCTGCTTTTTCTTTTTGGCATGTTGGGGAAAAGAAGTTCAAAGAGAAGATGGGCCTTTTGTGCAGCATGGATGGGGTAATAATACAGGAGATAGAGAAGGCAGAACTGCTCCACTCTGTTTGGCTTCTGTTTTCTTTGTATTGGGAAGAACAGAACATAAAGAGCTTTAGGAGGTGAATACATAAAGTAATTAGTTATATGGTAAGAGGATGCCAATTACCTGTGCAATCACCAGGCCCAGGTGAACTATATCCTTGGGGGGGGGGGGGGCGGGCGGGCGGGGCGCGGCGGAGTACTGCAAGAACTGGCAAATGTGACCTCTAATGCTGTAAATATAAGCTCTGGAAGAGAAT
The DNA here is from genome assembly GCA_023548195.1 of Bettongia penicillata ogilbyi. Lineage (NCBI taxonomy): Eukaryota > Metazoa > Chordata > Mammalia > Diprotodontia > Potoroidae > Bettongia > Bettongia penicillata. The sequence continues at coordinate 7,491,983 of JAJHZJ010000527.1, read as the reverse complement.
AGGTATAGCACCACAGGACCAGAAGACAGTAAGTGTCCTGTTCTTCTAGAAGGAAGGAGAATCTACAAACTAGCATAGTGATTCCTGGCAAAATCCAAGAATTGTTTTAAAAATCATTTGTTGTTAATATCTTGTCTTATATCACCTACGTTTCCAAATATTTCCCACCCCACTTCATTCCCCAAGAACAATCTCTTATAAGAAAGTAATACTTTATTAGAAAAAATAGGTGGTGGGTGAGAAGCAATTCAATAAAGCTAACCAACTTGTTAAAAAAAAAAAAGTCGGGTAATACATTCAGTGTAACCTCTGCAAAGGAGTGGTATTGTTAAAGGGAAGATTAGTGACCGTTGGGAAATGGAAGATCCAACATGACTTCATCAAGAGCAAGTCATGCAAAAACTAACTTTATATCCTTTTTGGATGGGGTTACTAGGCTGGCAGATCATGGCAAAGCTGTAAGTATTGTTTAACTAGATTTCAGCAAAGCACTTACTATAAGGTCTCTTGCTGTTCTTGTGGACTACGTGAAGAGATAGGAGCTAGAGGATTATGCAATTTTCTGGACTCACTCAGTTGGGTGAATGACTAGATCCAAACTATTCATTAATGGTTTGACAACATTTTGGTTGAAGATTACTTGTGGTGTGCCCAAAGGATCTGGGCTTTGCACCTATGTGGTATAGTGGTCGGAACAATGAACTTTGAGTCAGGGGGAAGGGTAAGAGAAAAAAGAGAGAGAAATAAACATTTCTGTAGCATCTACCATGAGACAGCCACTGAGCTAAGCACGTTACAGTTATCTCATTTGATTCTCACAACCCTGGGAGGTAGATGTTGCTATTATCCTCATTTTACAGATGGGAAAATTGAAGCAAACAGAGGTTAAAGTGATTTGCTCAGGGTCACACAGCTAGTAAATATTTGATACTAGAGGTCAGATTTGAACTCTTATCTTCTTGACTCCAGGACTAGCACTGTTTCCTTTGTGCTGCTGAGTTGCCTTAGAAGATTCACATTCAAATCCAGCCTCAGATACTAGTTGTATGACCTGGGTAAGCCACTTAACCAATGTCTGCCTTAGTTTCTTCTTCTGTAAAAATGGGGAAAATAGCACCTACTTCTTAGGGTTGTCGTGAGGATTGAATAGATAACATTTGCAAAGTGCTTTTTAAAATCTCCAAGCACTATGTAGATGCTATTGTTATTAGTGACTTACATAAAAGCAAAAGTGGTCGATTTGTATTTTCAGATATACAAAGCTGGAAGTACGGCCCTGAGTAACAAAAGCAAGAAATGAAAAAGTCTTGCCAGGTTAGAACATTGAACTAGAGTCTAATAGGGATAAATGTTAAGTCTTATTTGTGGATTCACAAGAATCAACTTTACGTTTACAAGCAGGGGAAGCTGTGGCTAGACATTGGTTTATATGAGGGCTGTAGTGTACTGCTGTCACATTATGAAGTGCCGGTGTGATATGTTGGCTAAGAAAGCTATTGCAGTTTTAGGCTATGTTGAGAAATGTGTCCTCTGCCATCTGAGGCAGGTGATAGCCCCCAATATATGATAGATATGGAAGACTGCATTTTTGGAAGAAAATCGATGAACTGGAGAGCACATCTCAGAGGGCAGTCAGGATGGTGACAGTCCCTGTGGTTGGTGCCATATAAGACTCATCTGAAGGAACTGGGGATGTTTGCCCAGGAGAAAAGAAGACATTTGGGGTCAAGAGCAAGGACGTGAGAGTTGCTTCAAGTATTTAAAGGTCTGTCATTTGGAAGGACAATGAGACTTGTTCTGCTTATACTTAGTGGACAAAAATAGGACCACTGGGTAAAAACTGCACAAAGCAAAAAACTTGAAGTAATGAAAGACTAGGTGACTTAGACTAGGCTGCTCTAGGAGAGTGCATTCCCCCACTGGAATTTGGCAAGGGCTGGATGAACCCTTGTCAGGGATGTTACAAGGGATTTTTCAGGTACAGCCTGGAGTAGGAGACCCCTGAAGTCCCTTTGAAAGCTGAAATTCTCTGATTGTGCTGAAAATTTAAAACAAAAATAGTAAATCAAAGATATAATCTGGGTTAGACAGTTTTTTGGGAAATTACAGCAGTTTTAATTTTCCCTAATTTTTCTATTTGAATTAATCATAAGGCTTTATTCTTGGTTTACATTGTTATTTAAATATTAGTTCAGTGTCCCCACCTTTTGGCATTTCCTTTGTATTGTGATTATCAAAAGTTGTTTCATACTGTAACTGGTTTTACATGCTTCACTTCTGTGGAGGAAAAGTGGTTGGTATGTTCCACATGCATCATGTGATTCAGCACCTTTTGCCCAATTAGCTGGGTGACAGTGGGTTGTAGCAGGAAGGACACTGGCTTGGGAGTCAGGAGACTGATTCTAGGCATGCCATTGCCACTGACTAGTAGCAGTAATGTTGGGCAAGTTAGCTTCTGGGGCTTTGATTCCTCAGCTATAAACAAAACAAAATGAGATTGGACTGAGGTAATGGTTCTTTACCTTGTTTGTGTCCTGGACTGCTCTGGTAGTCAGGGTAGTAAAGCTGTGCACCCCTGCTGAGAATCATGTTGTAAAGTGCACAATATAATTTATAGGGATATAAAGGGAACCAACCAATTGTATTGGAATAGTTATTAAATCTTAAAAGAACAAGTTCATAGACCCCAGGTTAAGATACTCTTTTCTCTCTTCTTCCCCCCCACCCCCAGTATGAACTAGAAATTCTAGTCTCTTCTAGCTTAAACTTAATGTCATTGATTTCTATCGTGACACTTGGTGGGCCATAGTAGGTAGCTCCAACTTGTGCTTTTTGTTCACTGAAATTAAAGAAGTGACTTGGTCATTAATCCTTCTCTACTTGATAGATATCTTGATAGGATCTTTCTAAAACACTTGTATTTTGACATAGTTTATCATTAGATGTCCATTTCCTGCTTTCTTAATAGACATTATTAGTCTTCATCCCATTACATCATGAGAAATTTCTTCTATGTTCAGCCCTCATTTAAAAAAATTAATTTTTATAATGATGTTTTTTTCCTACTGGGTCCCTTGTTAATCTCCTTCCCAAAGAGCCAGAATAACAAAGAGGAAGAAAAAAATTCAGTAAAACTAACCAACATGTTGAAAAAGGTTAACATTACATATAGTGTTCCATATCTATGGATCTCTGCAAGGAAGGATGTGGGGCAAAAGGTTCCTTCTCTTATCTCTTTGGAGCCATACTCTTGGTCATCATAATTTTGCAGCATTCAGGTCCTATTTTTTTTTCTATTTATATTGTTTCTCTGGTTTTGCTTGCTTCATTTTGCCTCCATTCATGTTTTTCCATGCTTCTCTATATTTGTCATAGTCATCATTTCTTACGACATAGTAATATTCTATCGCATAGCTAGGATATTTATTAAGAGCTGACAATGTGTCAGGCACTGTGCTAAGGGCTGAGGCTACAAATATAAGCAAATAATACAGGTCTTGTCCTCAAGAAGTGTATATTTTAATGGAGGAAGATACACAAACATAAAGTGAGCTGGGAAGGGCTTGGGGGCACAGAAATGGCTTGGCAGTGCTGTTGAGGCCTGCTAAAACCAAAGCTTGCCTATTAGCCCTAGGGAGGTTCCAGGGATGGAGTTCAGTTTGCCAGGAGGGAGGAGGCAATGAGATGTTGCCTCAAGTTGAGATAACAGATAGTAAAGATGGCCAGAAGTGCTATAGAAGTTTGAGTCTGGGCAATATAAGGCCAAGGCTTAAATTCACAGACCACAACTTGTTTGATGTAGCCCCAATTATTTTAACCTGAATTTAATTATGAACTACCTTAGGAATATTTTTTAACTTTAAACTTACAGAAGAGTTCGGGCAGGAGGGTTTCCTCCATGGATGGAAGCTTCTGCTTCCTTACCACTGAAAAAATTCTAGCTTCAGCTTGACTTCAAGTGCCAGCTTGAAGTGGAGGGAAGGACTCTCTTAATATGGAGCTTCCAATACTTGGGAAATTCTAAAAAGAAAGTTTCTTGTCGTTGTTGTAAGTGTCATTGGTTTAGCTCCCTTTGTTAACAAATCTGTTTAATATAGAAACAGCAATAGATTACATGTTCTATGCCACTAAGGCACAAATTAATCTTTTAGTATGTCCTGGAAATAAATATTCTTTATTCACAACCACTTCAGTTTATGAAATATAGAAATAACTGTTTCTATTCCTAGTCTCCTAGAGATGCAAAGTAACTGTTTATTAACAAATTGAGGTTACTAAAAGGAAAAAAAACATTACTGCCTTTTTTAGTGTTTGCGGAAAACTGAAAATCAAGCCCTATACAATTATTACCTTAGGCCTAGAAATAATGAAACATTTCTTAAAAAAAAAATTTGTACAAGAAATAATCTTGTTTGTGTGTTTAAATACACATAGGAACAAGAAAATGAATGTCCTTATCTGATACCTCATGTAATGAAGGTCACCTTGGGTTTTTGAGGAATCTTAAGTAAGTCTAAGTTTTGGAAGGTCTTGCAAAACTAGAAAAGGGGTGTGTGTGTGTGTGTGTGTGTGTGTGTGTGTGTGTGTGTGTGTGTGTGTGTGTGAAAGAGAGAGTGTTTATGCATGTGTGTTTGTGTCTTTTGAAGAGCTAGCGAGTTTTATCGGTGTCTTGGATATTGACAGATTTTTCAATGATGGCAACTTGATATGCATAAATATATATATATTGCATTATCTCTGTGCAAATCTGTATGTGTGTATTACTGGGGAGGAGGGGTGTGATACAGCTAGGTGGTGCACCTGGGATAGAGCACTGGCTCTGGAGTTAAGGAAGACTCATCTTCCTGAGTTCAGATCCAGACTTAGATGCCACAGATACCCTGGGAAAGTCACTTCATCCTGTTTGCCTCAATTCCTCGTCTGTAAAATGACCTAGAGAAAGAAATGGCAAAACCACTCTAGTACCTTTGTCAAGAAAACTCTGAAAATGGAGTCGCAGAGAGTCAGACGTGACTGAAGGACTGAACAGCAACGAGAAAATAGGAAAACATTAGGTCATCACTGAAACTGTTACGCTGTTTTAAAAAAATAATTTATTTTTGGTTTTCAGCATTCACTTTCATAATTTTAAAAATTTATCCACCTTCTTCCTCTCCCCCCTCAATCCCATGTAGGCTCTACATTTTCACAGTCTCACTAAACACATTTTCACATTAGTCATGTTGTATGGAAGAATTAGACTGAATGGGAGGGACCACGAGAAGGAAAAAAGCAAAACCAAAAATGATCTGCATGCGGACTTCGTGCTCCTTTCTCTGGGTGTGGACGGCATTCTCCATCATGAGTCTTGGAGTTGTTTTAGGGCCTTGCGTTGCTGAGAATAGCGAAGTCTGTCAAAGCGGTCATCACACAGTGTGGCTTCTACTGTATACAATGTTCTCTTGGTCCTGCTCACTTTGCTCAGCATCAGTTTTGTATAAGTCTTTTCAGGTTTTTCTGCAGTCCACCTAATTCATCATTTCTTATAGCACAATAGTATGCCATTACATTCATATACCACACCTTGTTCAGCCGTTCCCCAGTTGATGGGCATTTCCTCAATTTGCGGTTCTTGGCCACCACAAAGAGAGCTACTATAAATATTTTTGTACATGGGGTCCTTTGCTACACTTTTTCTGAGACCTTTGAGTAATCAGTTATAACTCTCAGATCAGTTTTTTCAAGATAATCATTTATATCAGAGATCATTGCAATTATTAATGACTATTATAGGGTAAATAGCTTTAAAAAGCAAAGTATATGCATTTGACTTTGAAAACTTCTAAAGATGACACATTGGGTGCAGCTTTCTTTGAAAGTGCAACCCAAGTAAACACTGTTGAAAAAATATTCTACTTAATAGTGTATCTTTGATACGCTGCTGCAGGGTATAACTTTTTTTTTAAAGGAAAAATACATAATTTCAGAGATTTAGAGCTGGACAGGACTTTAGACTTCTTCTAGTTTAACCTTATCATTTCATAAATTCACCTGAGATTTTGAGAGGTGACCTTGCCTTGGGTCACACAAATAGTAAGTGGCACAACCAGTAGTGGAACCCATTTGTTTTTTTCCCTAGTGTTTGATGTGGTGCTAAGTGGAAGATTTTGGGATGAGTTAAAAGCCTTGGTCTAATTTGGGATATTTTGGTGTTGTATTGTGTGTGTGTGTGTGTGTGTGGGGGAGGTGGTAATAATGAATTCATTTATTGATCTTAGAGGATTTTCCTTTCATTTATATTTGTTTATACTCTGCCTTAAACACACAAATTTAGCAAAATAAGTGATATTAGGCCTGTGAATTAAAAGACCATATAATTTTCTAGTGTGTTGATATTTTTATAGCACCTACTTTTTAGCATTACTGTAATATTAGCATCATGCCTTGGTCATTAGCTCTTTTGTAGCAAACATTTTTTGATTATTTCATGGTTGAAACTTTTTTTTGAGAGGATTTGATAAAGTTAGTGAGGTCAGTTGGTTGATTTCTGTTCTCACACATCTCTTTTTTTTTTCTCGAATATCTATAAAGGTACATCTATATCTATCCAAGCTGACTTACTAAGTGTGAACCATTTAAAAGAATTCTTTCTCTTCAGCATAGAAAGAAAAGAGCAGGAAATTTGTGTAGGAATTTTATCCTGTCTTGCTAATGTTTGCAGTTAAGCAATCATTCTTTTTTATTCAATCTAGAACAGATCCCTGTTTGAGATCAAATCAAAAATAATGTTTTGGTTCTGGACCCCCTTGGCAATCACAGTTAAGCCTTTGTACCATTTCAAAGAATAATGTTTTTGAATGCACAAAGTAAAATACATAGAATTACAAAGAGTTAATTTTGTTGAAGCAGAGTTATCAAAATAATTTGAAAACAAGTTAATAGAGGTCAGATTAAGGACTATAGGAGGAAGAAGTAGAACTTGATATACTTGTATTTCTGGCATGTAATCATTCTGTTTCTTGTCTCACACAGCATTTAAACCTTTTACTTGTCAACCTGGTCATTCTGTCATTCTCCTCTTCCCCTAGTCAGCTATTATGTTTTTTTATCGTATATTTCATAGTGTACATTTGTACTTAGTGCAAATACCAGGTGAGTAGTAATTTCAAACACTTTCTTACAGTATTTGAAAAAGTTGCTTTAAAAATATTGGTTTATGTAATACAATTGAATTGTACTATTTTAGTTAGATGTACTATTTTAATTGATAGTTAATTGTTAATATGTATGGTTTTGGGGACTCAGCCTAGGTTTATGTCAGTTTTGAATTTTCCTTTCATTTCTCTTTTCAGATGTTTTTGTGTATTGAATTAGATACTCAGTTACTTGATTGCATTAAGAGCTGGATTTCACTTCCTACTAAAGTATTAGTATATATTTACTAGCTTGCATTTGCCTGTAGATTGTTTAGTAAAATTCACAGATTGTTTAGAGCAGAGGGCTCTACTGCTGAAAACTCCTGCGTAGGACTGAACCAGATTAAAATATAATTAGTAAATGTTTAACAAAATAAATAAAAATACAATACAGTTAAGTCAGTATGTGGCAGGGATCTGTTTCTGTTTGAGTTTGGCACCACTAGTTTAGAAGGTAAGGATCCTGGGGACTAAATAATATCTAAAGTTCCTTTTCACTCTAAAATTCTATAGTGTCTCATCAAATTACCTATGATCTGAAATCTTTGCTTTTTAATTGGAAAATTTTATTTATGGTCATACCTGTATACAGATTAGTTGTAGCAAAATAATTAGATTCTGGGCAAAAAAATGGTACCTTTTGTAACTGGTGTTTCAGTGATAGTTATTTCTGAATTTCATATTCATTTTTACAGTTGGAGTGCCTCAAGCTTATTGCTTCTCAAAAATTCACAGACAAACGAATTGGCTACCTAGGAGCCATGCTGCTGCTAGATGAGAGACAGGACGTACATCTTCTAATGACAAATTGCATCAAGAAGTAAGTCAGTTTCTTTCCTTCTCTTCTGTAATGGCATGCTGTGATTGATATAGTATGCCTAGGATCATAGATTTAGAGCTGTAGGAGACCTCACTAGTTGTCTAGTCCTGCCTTCTAGTGTTACAAGTGAGGAGGGCCTGAAACCCAGAGAGACTAAGGGACATGTTCAAGGTCACACAGGTGAGTAATGGAGGTGGGATTCAAACCCATGCCCTCTGACTCCCAACTTGGTGCTCTTCCACTGACTTAGGTAATTTTATCGACAGTACCTAGGATATATTTGAGTTAGAGTTGATTTTAAATGGCCTCTGCTTATCTAAGATATCTCTGGAGAAGTGTGAAACACTGACATCTTTAGCAAATAGCTTGTTTTTAATTCAATTTTATTTTGTATTCTGTTCTGAATCCTCTCTGAATCCTCTTTTTACCTCTTGTCATTGAAAAAGCAAGAAAAACAGAGCCTATTACAAACATTGTCACATTAGTCATGTCCAAAACCAAACCCTTCAGTCTACACCGAGTCCTTCAGTTCTCTATGTGGTTAGCAAATTTTGTCGTGACTCCTGAAATTATCGTTGGTCTTTGTGTTGATCAGAGTTCTTAAGTCTTTCAGACATGTTTGTCTTTACAATATTGTTGTTATTGTATAAATTCTCATTCTGTTCACTTCACTTTGTGTCATACAAGTAAGTCTTTTCTAGTTTCCTCTGAAATCATCCCTTTTTTCCCTAAAGGTCTTATCATACACCTCAGGGTGTGTGGACACCTTCAGGCTTATTAAGTCAAGGAAATAAAGTTTTGTGGTGTCTTCCCCTCGCTCGAGAAATAGATAAACAAATCAGCAAAAACTAGGCAGCATTCTTTCATTTCCACTTACCTCTTACTCCACCTCTCCTATGATAGAAATAAAAATTTATGGTAATAATTCTTTACTAATTTACTAGTAGAGGTTTCTGTTAAGTACAATGATTGAGAGATTATAAAAGGAGAGAAAGTTTTACCTTATTAAGCATTTGGTCCTTCTGAGATTTCAGTTGTACAAAATGCAGTTTAATGACAAATCCTTAGCCTACTCTCCTGTTTCGTTTCCCATTAAATGTTGTTGCATGTGACTGAAATTAGATTTGTCGAGGTAGATAAATTTGATGTAAAGGCACTCAAAACTGATATTTTTCTGACATAACTAATGTCGTATTTGTTTAAGTTTTTTCTATAGTTGAAGTCAAGAAGACCTGAGTTCATATCCAGCCTCAAATACTTACTAGCTTTGTGATCCTGGGCAAGTCACTTAACCTGTTTGCCTTGGTTCCCTCAGCTGTAAACTAGGGATGATAGTATCACTTAGCTTGCAGGGTTTTGTGAGGATGAGTAAGATAATATTTGTAGAAAGTGCTTAGCACAGTGCCAGGCATATAGTATGCACTGAATGTTTTATTTCCTTCCCTATCCCTTCTCTCTTCCCTCCTTGCCATGAAGCTTTGAAATGGAACTGGGATAGGTTATATTTGTAAAATGTCTTCTCAACGTGGGGCAGAGTTTGTGAACTTGCTCTTCAAGTTACTCCCCCTCAAAAATATGTTGATAATAAAAGTAGTATGTGGATAAGCTATTCAGTTGGTTTGACTTGTCCTTCTTTGGAATAAGGTCCCTAACGGAGTCTCTCAACCTTGCGCTTTACGCATGCCCTACAGCTGCCCTTATCACACAAGTTTTTAACCACGTGCTGATAATGTGGTAGTTCTGTAGAGCAGCCAGTTCATACAGTTGGGTTAAAACTAAATCTAAGTACAAATGCTCAGACTGATAAATTCAGAAGAATCTAGTATGTAGTCAGAGGGCAAATCTTTGCCCTTTTTATGAGACCCTGTGAGATCCTGTTCTTTGTATTCAGGATTGTGAAAGCCTGAATCTCTTCTTTATTGAGGAAATAACATTAATCCACATAATTTGGAAAAGAACTCAGGCACATGACAATCCTAACTACTTCAAATTCCTTGAATTCAGATGTTTTAAAGCCACTAATGATATTGAAGGTCACTATCATCCTTTATTACTTTTCATATTTACTAACAAATAACTGAGAAAATGGTAAATTATTAGTAGAGAAGTAAGGTCTCATTTTTTTTACATGAATTTTTACTCTAATTTTTCATTAATGAAAAATCTGTTTGATGTGCATTAGTTAAGAACTCAATTTGTGCAAAGGTATGCATTTAATTGAAATGGGTTTTATGTGAAAATATATATGTATATGTAAATGTATACACATACACAACTAAAATACAGTCAGCTCAAATTATATTTAGAAAATACCAACCCAGTGTGTGCATGCGTGTGTGCGTGTGTGTGTGCGTGCGTGTGTGTGTGCGTGCATGTGTGTGTAGTTAAAAATACCTTTTTACAAGGTATTTAACAAGAAATTTCAATCTTTTATCTTTGTTTATTACTGCCAGAGTTGCTGATGAGCAGCAAACTTGATGAATTTTAATTTCATTTCCTTTCTTTTCAACACTCTGGAGGAAGGATAATGAGAAGTAATATGGACCAGTGGATAGAATGCTAGACTATGGTAAAGCTTTGGACGGGACACTTAGGATGATTTCTTACATCGCGGAATCTTCATAGACCCTCACTTTGCTCATATGTAAAATGGGAGTTAACACTACGTACCACCTACCTGCTAAGAGACTTGCTTTGAAAACTTTGTAGGCTATTTAAATTTTAGATGGTAATGGTATTAATAACAAGTAATGGAATAGCTAAAGATTGAGAAGAAAGATATGATTGGAGAAGAAAAATTATTCTGACTCTACCTGAATAACAAAACACTAGACTTAAGTATTTTCAATTCTAAGGTTTATGTATTTTATGTGTAGTATATATTTGACTAATTTAGGAGAATTAGGTAAAATGGTCAAGGCTGTTGGTAATCCATCTTGGTGTAGTACCAGACTTCTGGGACCTACAGAGAGAGGGTAATATAATAGCTTTGGTGTTACTAGTGTGATTGGTCCATTTTATATTAGTAAAAACTGCTGTGGAAAAAGAGAACTCTTTGTGGATATCAAATAAAAATGTCAATTTATACATTGACACATTACAAGAGCAGCAGAGGTCTTATTGTTCAATAATTATTTATGAATTATGAAACTTCTTTCATCTTGAGTTTATGCATACAGTGACTGAGTTAAAGGTGTTATCTGATTTCTTTCACAGAAGCCTTGGGCCTTTTTTATGGGGTGGGGGGGATGTTGTCACTTGGTGTATTATGAAACTGTCTTTCGGAAGATAAGGTTTTGGGGTATGTTTCTAAACTATTTCTGGACTTGAAACAAGAAATCAGTGTTTGAATCCTGACTCTGCACGTCAATGTCTGTGTGACCTTGGGTAAATCACTTCTCTCTGAGCCTTAATTTCTTCATCTGTAAAATGACTAGAACCCTGATGCTGATTGCAGCTCTAAATCCCAAGAATTTAGCTATAGGCTGCTTGAAATTGCTGGAGTAAGCATGACTTCAGTAATAGAGATAAGATGCTACCTTTGAGTCCTTTTTGTAAAAACATGTTATATTGATAATTTGTAGCTAACATTTCTATGTTTACAAAGCACATTACATATTAACTCCTTTGGTTCATTTGTACACAGACCCTGTGAGGTAGGTCCATTATTATCCCTATTTTACAGAAATGTTAAATAATTAGAATCACTTCTCTTCTGGTACTGTATCTTAATAATAGGAGAAATTCTGAAATCTTTTTTAAGCTGCAAGCTCCCTGAACTACAGGTTTTTATGGCCTTGATTTTGGACAGTTTCCTAAGGCTTTGGACAAGATATAGAGTTATCTTCATGCTTATTTTCTTTTACAGTGACCTTAATCATAGCACGCAGTATGTGCAGGGGCTGGCACTCTGCACCCTTGGCTGTATGGGTTCCTCAGAAATGTGTCGAGACCTTGCAGGAGAAGTAGAGAAGCTCCTTAAAACCTCCAATTCATACTTAAGGAAAAAGGTAACTTAGGATGAAACTAATTTTCTTTTTCTAAATTGGGAAGTCCTATAGAAGAGAGAATGCAAATGATCTATTTTTAACTCCCCTGGTTAAAAAATTTGGATATATCTTACTTTGTGCAAGAAATGGGTTCCTAAACAGTTATGCTTGATATATATTTAGAGTTAGACAACCCAGGTTTGAATATTGCCCAAGCTGCTTGTTGTTGTTGGTGTGACCAGGGCCTTGTTATCTTCTCTTCATTTTCATTTCCTCATTTATAAAATGACAGAGTTTGACTCAAAGATCTTGAAGGTCCCCTGCAAATCCTGTGATTCTTAGTAATGTTTTCAGAGGTGATTTGTCTTCATTTGTTATTGATCTCTATTTGATAGTGATTCTTAACTGTATAGTTCCTCTCCTGGTTCTTTCTCAAGTACTTAATGATAGAAACATTTAAATAGTCGGCAGGAAGTGTTATTTAAACAAATCTATCCTGAATGCTTTGGTGAATAAAATAATAATCCTCCAAAGTGAGCTGATAAGAATACAAAATTAGATTGACAAAATGTTAGAAAATTCTGCTTTATATATATTCTTTTTAGGTGAATGATTCTATAGTTGGAACTTTGGAGAAATAAAGAGTAAATTTTTTTTTTTTTAGCAATTCTTATCTGCTTACTGAATAAAGGAAATTTCATAGGACTGTAGCCAATTAACTTAGAGAATTTGATATAGAACATACTTGTTAAAATAATCTATAGATAGAATAATGACATGATAGCTACTAATTTGTATTTTCTGACTCCTCAGCTTTTGTTTTTGCTTATGTAAATGTTATAATAATATTATTGAGCTTTTATTGTAAAAATTTAAGGAAAATGTGTTACTCTGTAAAATCTTTTTAAAATTTTGCTGCATAATATATATAGGACTTAGCAGTACAGTGATTTAAAAATGCAAATGGTGTTCACTTTCAATCTTGTACACTTAAACACATTTTTTTCAGTAAATATTCCCAGTAACATTAATATCACCAGCAGTCCTAGACCATTAAAGCAGTGCATTGAAATACTTTTTTTTAGGAGCTGGGTGATAATAGTGTTTTTTTTCCATCACTCCTTTTTGGTTGAGTGGTTTAGGGCCTGAGTTTTAATTCAGAGCAATGTTACTGTGCAGCAGTTAATTATGTTGAGGTAAATGTGGCATATTACAGCAGAAATATTCAAAAAAAAATTGTTTTATGTCCCTTATACTATAGTTCTTTAACTGAACAAATGATAAAACAAGCTTAAAAATAAATCTCTCAATAGAAAGCTGTATAGAGGCCTTTGTATCTAGAGACCTGTGGTTATAAGCCCATTTCATAACAGAAGACTGATTCCAATAAAACAAATTCCCGTATTGGCTGTCTCCAAATATGTTTGCTTCTTCTGTATTTTCAGTTCATCACCTGTTGGGAGGTGAATGGTGCATTTCATCTCGTTTTTTGTTTTGGGTTTTTTTTTACTTGAGATTTATCATTGAGTTGTTTAGAATTATAAAGTCTCTCAGAGTTGTTCTCTATACTGGGATCTTTGTATAAACTTTTCCTAGTTCTCATTTTGCCTTGCATCATTTTATAGGGATATTCCCAGTTTCCTCTGATGCTGTCTGTTTCATCATTTCTTGGGTCATAGTAACATTCCATTACTTTAATATACTGTATTTTATTTAGCCATGCCCTGGCAAAAGAAACACCCTTAGTTCGCAATTTTGGGTTGCACTGCTTATATACTATCTTTTTTTTTTTTTTGGTAGGTAATTGGGGTTAAATAACTTACCCAGGGTCACATAGCTAGCAAATATATTATCTTGTTAGCTCTATTCCCATTTTATTGCATTTGTAATTGAAGCCTAGAAAGGGTTAAATTCCCTTTATTCTTAAATATACTATTAAGAATAGAGTTGAAAATGGCACAGAAGATCAATTCTTTATTCTGTATATTGTATGCCTTCTTTTTGTAGAATTGTCATTATTCAGTTAGAAAGTTAAGTTAAAAAAACTTTTCAAGTGTAATGGGTCCAGTTAATAACAGGTATTTATTCGTTATCTCTTGCCAGTATATTAACATGGATGTTAGAGTGGGCCGCATGTGGCTTTGAGGCCAGCATTTTAACTTTTCTAATATTTGTATCTTATTTAGATGTCTTTGTACTCCTCACTTCATTTTATATGTATTACCAAATACCTGACAGAACCAGTCTTGTATAAAGAAAATCTTGTCCCAAACTTATTCCTTTTAAAGGCATTCATTTCTTCTAAAAATAGTCACCATCTTTTATTTTCAGTCTTGACTTTTGTGAATGTGCCACCACCTAGTACGGTGAGAAATTTGTGATACTGGGGTACAGAAGAAGCATAAGTAATAGGGCATTTGGTGAGTGAGGGATAATGAGAAGTTTTATACACTTTAAAAAACAAGATTTAGAGAGCACTTAGGATATCATGTTCTTTTGAGTACAAGAAAGTGTAAAGTACCAAAGAAACTCTTTTTCCAAATCACTGGATAATTTGCTTAGCATGATTTATTAATTAATTATAGTTTCATGAACACAGGGTTGGGTGAACCAGGGTTAATTTATATATAAATAAGGTGATTATTTATTTTTGCTATCAAGTACTTCCTGGTGCATTCCTTAATTAAGTGGCAGTCACTAATTAACCTTTCTTAAAGATAATGATTTTGAATAAAGTGAAAGGAGCTAATTTTTTGATGTTTTATTTCTTTATAGGCAGCACTTTGTGCTGTACATGTCATCAGGAAGGTACCGGAACTTATGGAAATGTTTTTGCCAGCCACAAAAAACTTACTGAATGAAAAAAACCATGGTAATGTCTCCTGAGAGCTTTTACAAGGTGTTTGGGGTTGGAGTCCTGGGCTATCCCAGGTGAAATAAGTTGTTACTGGGTTAGTGTGCTTTGAAGGGTGCCATTAAGACTCTTGTGACCAGTGACTATTTCCTCCATAGCCATGTGTTGCAGTGCATGGAAGATTATCATAAGTGATTGATCCCTTGATTCAAGAATAGTCTTCCCAATCACCCTTTAAGAAAAACTAAAAAGGCAAATATTCCTGTAAGGTTTGACACATCACTAAGGTGCAGTTTAGTACATTTTCTGGTGGTTGATCATTGTGCCTTCCTGGAAGCCTTTGGTTACAAGCTCATTTCATAAAAGAAGTACATTCCTCCATTGTGTCATGTGTAGGATTTATGATAATTGATTTAGCATTTTTATAATGCTAAGAAATTTCAGACGAATTAAATGGAATTTGTTGTCAAGTGTTTATAGTTTCTTCTTGTATAGTCAGAAGAAATACTGAGTAAGAAAGCTGTTATTTAAATGCCTAAATTGCTTTTTGGCTTTATATTTTATTTTCTATAAAGAACTCTCTTCCCCTTCATCCCCCACTTCTCCCCAGGATTTCCAACCATTCAGATATTTATAGGTTGTAATGAAGCTTTGCTATAGGATTCACCAGAAAATTTTAAATCATTTCAGTTTCTGAGGTCAACAGATAGTTTAGCTAACAGTTTAGTAGCATATGTGAGGTAGATGGTGTCTGTTTTGTGTCTCTTGTGAATTTATCTTTGTAGGTATTCTCTTATGGGTACTTGAGGTGTGGAAAGGCTTAAATACATTTCTATTTTGGCAATAATTATACAGCATATATCAGTACTGATGGTATAAGAAAAAATGTCACGGTACCTTTGACAGTGAGTCAGTAAATATT
The DNA here is from genome assembly GCA_023548195.1 of Bettongia penicillata ogilbyi. Classification (NCBI taxonomy): domain Eukaryota; kingdom Metazoa; phylum Chordata; class Mammalia; order Diprotodontia; family Potoroidae; genus Bettongia; species Bettongia penicillata. The sequence goes on along the minus strand of JAJHZJ010000527.1, from coordinate 7,476,223 downwards.
TATTAAGCTAACATAATAAAAATGACAATACTACCTATCAAACTTCCAAAGGATTACTTTATAAAACTTGAAAAAAAAATGACCAAATTCGTCTGGAAGAAAAAAAGGCAAGAATTTCCAGAGAAATAATTTAAAAAAGGGTGGTAGTAGTAGTAGTACCAGATCTCTAACTGTACTGCAAAGCAGTAATGCTCAGAGCCCTTTGATACTAGATAAAAAATAGAAAGGTCAATCTGTGAAGTAGATTAGGTATACAACGTACAGAAGCAAATAAACATAGTTGTATAATGTTTGATAAATTCCAATAATTCACTTCCTAGAAATTTGGAAATCTGGAAGGAATTAGGTATAACCAAGAACTCAACATCATATACCAAATGGAACATGATTTAGATATAAAAGGTCATGTCATAAACAAGTTAGAAGAGCAAGAAAGATCTTAGCTTTGGCAGGTATGGCCTGGAGGAAGTGTTAAATGAACAAACAAGGGATAGAAAGGATCTTAGATTAAAAAGGACAGTTTTGATTACTTCATAATGAAAAGATTTTGCACAAACAAAACCAACATAGTTAAAGTTAGAAGTCAGATAATTATCTGGGAAAAATGTTTGCAGCAGATTTCTCCAGTAAAAGTTCCCTTCTCCCAAGACTAGCTGTGCCTGCCTGTGTCCTCTCCTCCCAGCTCTGCTCCACCCTTGCTGTTCCACCTGTTCAGCAAGCTCCTCCTACCACGTGTGACTGAGGCTTCCATGTGATTTAAGTGGGTCACAAGTATCTATTAATGAATGGGGAAGATCTTCCTGTTTAAATTACCATTGCCCCTGGCTATCAACAAACATGAAAAAAGGTTCCAAATCACTAATAATTGCAAATTAAAAACAACTCTGAAATGGTACTTCTTGCCCCTTAATTGGCAAAGATGAAAAAATTAAGTAGTTGAGGGGATAGTCAACACTGCATCATACTCTAAGGGCTGTGGAGTTGGGAAGATACAAAAGAAAGTATAGTTACTCTTCTTGAGAAATGTAGTCAAAAAAAGAAGAAATGTAGTCTAGTTGTCATTAAACTGATGAGAGTGATAGAGCCTAATTTATGTTTGTCCATATTTTTTTTTCTGTTCAGGTGTCCTTCACACATCTGTTGTCCTACTCACAGAAATGTGTGAGAGAAGCCCAGACATGCTAGCACATTTCCGAAAGGTAGGTACAAATCAGTATGTCTACTGTCTAAACCCCCTCTTTTTTCCTGCAAAGTACATAAATTTTCTTATTTTCAAACTTGTTGCTGAAGAGAAGGAAGTTTAGGAGCTGAATTTTAGTAGAGGTCTTAGCCAGCCCTTATTTTGTAATTGGATCAGAAGCCAGAATATAGACTTGAAAACTGAAAATGTTGTTTGTCCTTTGCCTTTTTCATGTTAAAAGAGAGATTTTCTAAAAGCCTGACTTTTGGCAGACACCAGTCTCTCTGTTCTGTGTCTTTATCTTTTTTTTTTTTTTGTACTGTTGAAGCAAAAAGTAAAGAGGAAATAAATAGTAATCAGATAACTTGTGGTGTTGGTTTCTCTTTTCATGAATTTTTGTACCCCAAATCTCAAATTGAAGTCTTTTCTCCAACTTTTTCTGTGCCTCCTTTTTTCCCTATTTGCCTCGTTACTGTTTGTTCTAGGCAAATGAATCCTCATGTAGTGGTTTAGTTATTTTTCTTCCTCCCTTGCTAATGGGATAGTGAGTTTAAAACATTTTTGCAATTTATGGTTCAGTTCTGTTGAAATTAGGCTTTAAGGGATACTGAGAGAGAGAGAGAGTGGAAAAGAAGCCATTTATCCATTTAATATATGAATATTGGCACCCTGCATACATTGGAACAATTGGGATTTTTTAGCTGTATTTTTTTCTTCTAGATGTGTATGTCTTGATTAAATTACTGTAAAATAGTATGAGACCCGTATCTGTCCCTAATGCTTGCTTTATGTGTTTTGTTCCTGTTTTCTGTTTGGAATCCTGCTGTATGTTAGAATGAAAAGGTAAGAATTAACCCTCTTTTAGATGGTGCATGCTGGCATTAGGTTCTTAGAAGCTTTTGTGTATCCATCCACAAATGCGGCCATGATTAACCGTAACACACTAATGCTGCAGCTCTGCTTGTGATTTATTACAAGAATGATTTTAGTCTTCTTATTTTTTTTGGCTAACTCCTTGTAGTCTTGTTTTTTTGTCTTGTCATTTACACTCCATGATCAGCCTTGGATTTCAGTTGTCGCCTGTTCCGAATTGGAAGCCTGTTTCTCTGCCATTTCTTCTCCTTGAGAAATTTTGAATGGTTTCCCAATGACTTTGGTCACATTAACCCTAGATCTCCTTGGTTACAAAATGTTTTAGTTCCTTTTGCAGTCGATAAAGAAGCCAGGAGGACTAAATCCCCTTGGAGGGGAGTATGGGCAGCTTCCTGGAGAAGCTCTGCTGGTAATGCTGAGCAATTGCATTGAAACTTGTATCGGATCCTTTTTACTTCATCTGAATTTTGCTAACAGTGTTTGAGTGGGGACAGTAAGCAAGATGTTGGAGAGGAATATGTAGGCATTAACTGATCTTCCTGGCTGCTGCCTTTCACACTGTCATTCTATTTTGTTTGTCTTGTCATTTGATTTTAGTAACTTGCTTTGCGTTTAAATAAAGCAGGTTCCCAGAGTTTGAATGCTTAGCATTTAGTCATCTGTGATGTGCTGGCCTTTTGATAGTAATTAAGATTATCTTTGCTTTGTAGAAGCTTAAAGGGAAAAGACTTCTCTGAATTGAGCCAGATTTTCTTCATTGCCTTGGAATGTGTACAGTACAAAATAACACAGGTCATTAGGGAACATACAAGAAGTTTTCCATGAGATGTGGAAGCTTTTTTCATTTTAAAGAAGCTGTTTAAAATTCTTGTACTTTATGGCCAATGTAAATCTGTTCAGTAAGAAGACAGATTTAATAAGGATTCAGTTTTGAATTTGCAGCTTATCCTTGAAGTTAAAAGGATAGGTTTAAATTAGTTTTAGCCTTTTAACTGTCCAAATCAGATCACAAGTCAACTCCTGAATATTATCCACATCACTGGAATTCATATTTAAGAGTAAATATTTGAATTACATTCCTTCCTAACAGCTTGACTTCCCATATAAGTCCTACTTCTCTTTCATCTCTGGGATTGGAAAGAGAACCAGAATCTATATGATGAAGAAGAAGGATTGGAATTAAATAAGAGTTCTCTTTCTCTGAGTCATTTAAAAAAATTTAGATGCAATTCATTTCAGTTTGCCTGGACCATGTAATAAGTCATAATTTATTTTGGCTCCTAGAGTTGCTTATTTGGTTCTCTATATATTGTAGCAAAACTGAATTTTTCATTGACAGGTTTGGAACATGCTTGAAAAACATGTGGTATGACACCTTTTCAGATAGAAGGTCTTGTCTAAATTTCAAGTGACTTTGATAAACTATAATATTTTCCCAGTGTAGAAATGGCTTCAGTTTACTTAAGTTAATTACCTTATTGGCCTTAATATAAGCCATGTTTCCCAAAAAAATCTGAATTGTATAAAACTCAGGTGTGACCAATAATTGCATTATTTTTTTAGGGATTTTTTGTTATTCTGAACTTGACAAATACCAACAAACATGAATAATTTCATATACAAGGAATAGAAGAAAAGATTATATGTGAACTAGCAAATTCTTATGTGTAACTTATTTTAAAAGTAGAGTATAAATTTAACATATAAGTTCTGAAACTGGTTCTGCTTGTCTGTATCTCCCTGTAAACTTCCTATTATTTTCTTATGTGCATTAAAAAAAAATGCTCCGCTGATATTCTTTTGTTTCTTTTCTTTTTATTATTTTGTGGCATTGCTATCATGTACACCCTCTCACTTCCCAATTCTTATCTCCTCAAATAAAAAAAAACCCTTTAATTATAATAAAAAAACCATAGTCAAGCAAAACAGATCCATATATTAGCTGTGTCTGAAAATGTGTATCTCATTCTATACCTCTAGTCTGTCACTTCTCTATCAAGAGGTGAGAAGCATGCTTCATTATCAGTTCATTGAAATTGCTGTTGGTCATTGCATTGATCACTTACTTCAGTTTTTTTTTTTTTTTTAAAAGTGTTGGTAGTCCTATTTCTCAGTATGAATGGTACCTTTACAAAAACTGACCAACTAATAGTGCATAATACACTCCTTAACAAATGCAGGAAAAGAAGTATTAAACACATCCTTTTCCTGCCACAACACAAGAGCATCAATATAAAGGGCTTTAAAAAGTGATCCAAATTTAAATGGAGATGAAATAAGTTAATCTTGAAGAATTGGCAGGTCAAAGAAGAGATCATAGAAACAGCAGATCATTTTGCATTCAGTGCCAGTTCTTAGGAGGGAATTTATTTTTTACAAAACTTTGAGTACAAGAGAGAAAGAATAAGTGAATTGGACATACCACTAAAAAAACTAGACAAAGCACAAATCACAAAACCACATCTAAGGACAGTTTGAAAATCAAAGAGATAAATAAAATTGAAAGAATTGATAAATGAAACTAGTTTTTCTAACAAATTAATTGGCCACTAATTTGATTTTTTAAGAGGTTGGAAAACCAGTGTACCAATGTCAGAAATTTTAAAAAATTCGTAATTTTTATGCCAATTATAAATTTTATGCCAGTAAAGCTGATAATATGAAATATATGAATGTTTACAAAAATGTAAAATTGCACACATGAATCCAATCTCAAAAAAAATTAAATGAGTAATAAATGAATTTCCCCCAACACCTAAGACCACATATACTTATACAATTCTGTCAGATATTTAAAACATTAATTTCACTATTATATAAAGTTTTCAAAAATAGAAAAAATAGGGATCCTACCAGATTTATTTTATGATACAAATATGTCCTTAAGGCCTAAATCAGGGAGAGACAAATCAAAGAAAGAAAACTATAAATTAATATTCCTAATGGATATCAGTGCAAAAATTTTGAATCAGATATTAGTAAAAAAATTTTATCAACATACTGAAAAGATTATATATTATAACCTGGTTGTTTTTCTGTCAAGAATCCCGAATTCATTGACTGTTAAAATTATAAATATGCGAGGCCATATTAATTAAAAAATCACATGCTAACGTCACTAAATGCCGAAAAGCCTACAATACTCATTTCCTTTAAAAACCTTAAAAAGCATGAAAATAAATTGTCCTCCCTTAACGTGACAAATAGTGTAGAATAGGGATTGCACCTATGATACCAGTGATTCTTCATCATCTTCACCAATGGTTCTTGTAGTAAATAGTATTTATTTAAAATGAAGAGCCAGCATTATATATATTAGTTTTTAAAAAAACACTAGAGGCCCTTCAAGTATGATCAGAGGTAAAGCAGAGTTACAAATATTATTACTACTATTATTTGAAATTGTTCTACAAATGCTAGATACAACAATAAAATAAGAAAAAGCAACTAAAAGGAATGAGCATAGGAAATAAAATAAGAACTAGTCATTCTTTGTAGATGATATGTTTTGCTTAAAATTACATTTTTAAAATATATGCTAATATGTATTATTTTTTCTTTAAAAAAGATTTCATTTTAGAGGTATAGCCTGTATATGAAATAGTGGGATAATTCACTAATATATCATAGCTCAGAACACCACATAATGAAGTAGTAAAAGAAATAAGGAAGTGGACCATACACCTTGAGGAGAAGTAGGTTTTTCAGTCTATGTAATTATTGTTGAAGGTGAGGCAAAAATGGGGTTGCTTTTCTTGGTTGTTTGTTTGATTCTTATGTAGAATACAAGAGATGTAAAAATGCCTGCCCATATTTGGCAGTTTTACCTGGCAGGGTTTCTTCCTGCAAGGAGCTTATAGTCTCATTGGAGATGTGTCATAGATATGACAAGACATAACAATTAAGTGATAACACAGGACATTATATCAGGTGCCTAAAATTATGCAGTAGACAGAGTATTTTCTTACTGATGGTTTTGTACATCTTTGAGACAAAGTACTGAAGGATAATGTTGAGATTGCTTCGCTCTGCTACTTTTTATTTCCATAGAGATGTAGCTAGGTTAATAGCAGTTTTAAAAATTCCTTTTTGGTGGAAACATATACCTTGTCTTATTATGAATCCTTCTGGTGTAGGATTTTTAATTATTAGAATAACAAAGCTGTCAATAATTTGGATGTGGAGAAATGTTACCTAGCATAGTTATCTTACACATTTATTATAAATATCCTGACTTCCAGTGGTAGGCATTTGAACATATACAGTCAGATTTCCTTGCTTGTGACCTAGTCCTGTGTGACCATGGTATTTCTAGTATCGTATCTCAGGTTGTTAATGCACAAGATGAAAAAAGGTAAGTTAGGTCTTATTAAAATGACATATATATCCTAAAAGTAAGCCAGTACTTGTTCATTTAAAAATTACCCAGATCAAATTACTCCTCACTCATTTATTTCTAATAGTGTCATTCCAGTTTGCTGAATTGGTAGAAAAATCTGCTTAGACTCACTCATGCATCCTCTTCTAAGGCAGTGAATGTGTTTTTTCTGAAAGACCTTCTTTGATGTGGTTATCATTTTTTAATGTCTATTTTCTGCAGCTTGTACCACAGTTAGTTCGTATTCTAAAGAACCTTATCATGTCTGGATATTCACCAGAGCATGACGTGTCTGGGATCAGTGACCCCTTCTTACAGGTGAGGATAAAAATGTTTTTCAAATTTAAACAGTTAAGCAGTAGCTCTTTAAAATCTTTTTTTTTTCTGGCAGATTGGGCTTAACCACTTTGAACCTTAGTTTGCTTTTTTTGTAAAATGGTGATGCCTACTTCACAGGATTGTTGTAAAAGACAGCACTTGGTAAACTTTAAAAAATAGACATAAATGCAAGCTTTTTATTTTGTTCCAATTTTTTAAAGTGACAATTTGACTTAATAGATTCAGATATTGAGTTGTTTCTTAAATTGGTAAATGGTCACTTAGATAGCATTGCTAAGTGAATTAACTTGAATGTAGTATTCAGTTGCTAGAATGAATAGAAGAGACAACTTAATGATAGTTTTTAGTCATCATAGGCAGAGGCTAGGACGTTGAGTTTAGGTAGCAGCTGTGAGCTGCTAAGAGTGTTTGCTCTCTGTCCCAAACTGAGGTAGAGAAATAGATTTGGTTTTTTTTGTGAGAATAAGGATGTATGCTATTTCTAAAGATTATTTTTAAGCCCTCTTATATATTTGATACTTTATATCTTTTTCTTTTAATGTTCTCGTTGAAATTTACAGTATGATGGAGTTCCAGGATAAGCACTTTTTTGGACATAATATGTTGGCATTCTTTGTACTTAACACTAGGTGCGAATCCTGCGGTTACTAAGAATTCTAGGACGAAATGATGATGATTCAAGTGAAGCAATGAATGATATATTGGCACAGGTGAGTGGGAAAAGCTTCAACTGTTGCTCTCTTGAGAGAAATTGAAGTTGAGTTGGAGTTGAATTACTTAGTAGGCTTTGGGCAGTCTCAAACTTACTGCTTTCAGGTATGGTCATGAAGAACATTTTTCAGTTATGTGTTTTTCTTTTTGTCTTTTTTAGGTTGCCACCAATACGGAGACTAGTAAAAATGTAGGAAACGCTATTCTCTATGAAACGGTTTTGACTATTATGGACATCAAGTCAGAGAGTGGACTAAGAGTATGTTTTTTTTATCTTGTTTTCAGCAAGGCTTCTAGTTTAGAATGAACTGCGTAGTCATTAGTGTCTTTGGAGCTGTTAATGACCAAAGTAATGCTGGAAAATTGACTTAAGGTATGGGTCTTTCCATTATAGAGGATCTACATTACTGATACCTGACGTGTCATTTCCCCCATTGAAGACTTACAACTGAATTTAATATGGTATTATTGGAAATATTGGGCAAAATAAGACTTGGGGCTATAACACTGTCAGAAAACATTTGAAATTCTAGAAGTAGCTATGTGAATCTGAGTTCTACTAGCTCTAAAAAAAAAAAAGATTTTTAGTAATGACACTTAACTTTTTAGAGTGTTCTTTTAGTATTTGCAATTACTGTTTCTCAAATACACACATACACACACATTCTTACATGGATTTGTGATTTCATCAGTATGGATACCCTTTCCAATTTGTGCCCTCTTCTGTACAACTCTTGTATGTGTCCTTCAATAGATACTCCACAGGGTTCATCTCATGTGCGTAGGATTTTCCTCCAGATTTATTGACATTGTATAGATGCTGTTATGGACCACGTGGAATCTTCATTGGTTATCCTCTATTTTCCAGTAATATCCCTCTGGCATCCTTTATGTCTTTTCTTATCTGTAGTTCTGTGCATTATAGCTTACTTATATCCACATCGTGCATTTTAGGTAACCTTTAACATGAATTCTTTAGACATTGTAGTGTTCTATGACTTGTAGCTTCACTGGAAGAATATTGTTAAAAAGATAGTCCTTTGTTTCAGGTTGAAACATGGGGTCATGTAAAGCATTATGCAGTTTCCCAAGTGCAATCCAGCCCTCCTAATTTTTTATTTTGGACCCAACTTACTGTCTGTGGATGATGTCTATAAAAGATAGATAAGATTTACTAATGGACCAACTTGATAGGTTGTCTGTGCAACTGTATGTTGTTTGGCCAATAGCTGTCCTTAATCTACTTTTACTTTTGTTCTATGCATAGTTAGACTGCTCTTTTAAGTGATAACTGGATTTCATTTTAGTGTTTTGGGGTTCGATGTAAAAGGGTCATCTGTAAACAAACATCTGGAGGACCTTGACATTTATAGGGAATCCAGTACTTTAACAACATTAATTTTATATGATGTTCTCTTTAGGCTTTTAGTACTTGCAGTTTAGAAATGCTTGGAACTCTAAGGGTCTTAAAGCAATAGTATAAAATATTTCATTTTCCCAGATCTGTAATCTGTAGCTAATTGTTTCTTTTCAGGTATTAGCCATAAATATCCTGGGTCGTTTCTTATTGAACAATGACAAAAATATTAGGTAAGTCAAATAAATTTCTCAGGTGTGTTGGACTCATACTTCATAATTTTGTTTTGATCTTTTTATTCTATCTTTTAAAGTATCAGGAATATTTAGATTTTACCACCCATTTGTAGTATAGATTGTATTAGGAAATAGCCTCCAGGAAGCAAATTTAAGAGGTGATTTTTTTTGAACTATGCTTTTTGAAAAGTAGGTGAATCAATATTGATTTTGTTTTTCTTTTTCTCATATATTTTGGCTGTAGTTTATGTTCTGACACTAAAGTTCCATTTGAATCTTATTCTCTGGGATTAAGGCCTTGTAGAAAAACTTGCTGAAATCTGTTTCCTGTGAACAGAGATTTACCATTTGGTAGAATTTGAGAAAATTAAGTTATCACTCCTAGAGGTTTTAAAGAACTGAATCATGTATATAAACCCAAGGTAATTGAGTCAGGCTTCTGTTAGCTGTCTTTATTGCTCAGTAGAATAATATCATGATCTCAGATGTTAATTTTGGGCAATCAATCACTCTTGTCTAAGTTTTCTAGCATTGTGTAAACTTACCCTTATTTTGCTAAGCATCCCTAGGCAGATCAGTGCCATGACATGGACAGAGAAGAGCCAACCCCAAGGTTTGGATTGTAAAGCAGTTTCTCCAATTTGTCTTGTCTGTTCTTCTTAGGTATGTAGCTCTGACATCATTGTTGAAGACAGTGCAGACAGATCATAATGCAGTACAGAGGCATCGAAGCACCATTGTGGACTGCCTGAAGGATCTTGATGTCTCAATTAAACGGTAACGAATGATAAACCTATTTTCATTTGTTTCTGGGCTAAATTGTACAAATTTACAGTGAGCAGTATTATATAGTGGGGTTTGGGGGGAGATTTATGAGTGTTGCATGATATTTTATGTAATGCTTGGAAGGAAATTATTTTTTCAGACATCTTGTGCATTGATGACTTCTGATTTCTCTTAAGAAATTTTCATTAATAATGGTGACTGCCTTTCACATGGTCCTTTTAAAGTTTGCAAAGTATTTTATATTATTTCCTTTTAAATCTTAAAACAACCCTCTGAGTCAATTTTAGAAGTAATATTATCCCCATTTTACAAACAAGGAAACTGAGACACAAGCCAAATGGCTTGCCCAGGTCATATAACTATTGTCAGAGATGGAATCTCAACCTAGGCTTTTCTGACTCCAGAACTATATCCATTACTCCACATTTAGATCAAAACATAGGGTTCATTCTTTTTTTAAAAACAAACTGGAGTCGGGGGGAGAATGGGGACCACAGGGGAATTTCATTAGTTTACTAGCATATGAACAATATCATATGCAAGAATGAAGTGTTCTTCTTCAGAGTTGGCCACGTGGCCAGAGTTGGCAAGGAGCGTTTGGTGGGGCAGTGGATAAAGCCCTGGGCCTGGAGTCAGGAAGACTGGGCTCAAATTCAGCCTCATGCAGCAGCCAGGTGGTGCATTGCAGAGAACACCAGCTCTGAAGTCAGGAGAACCTCAGTTCAAATTTGGCCTCAGATGCTTTGCTGACTATGTAACCCTGAGCAAATCACGTCACCTCTTTGCCTCATATAATGGAAAGGTTCATAGCACCTGTCTCACAGGGTTGTCATGAGGATCAAATGAGATAATCTTTGTAATTTACAGTGCCCTGGCACAGGACAGGTGCTGTAGAAATACTTACTCCCTTCCTCCCCTTAGGGCACAGGGCTGTGAGGTATAAGAATGAAAAGAGATGGTGCTACTTATGGCCTGATATTCAGTGGATTTTACCATGCTTTGTGTGTTGGAGGATGAGAACTTTGAGTGATCCATCGGCTGAGTGCTTTGTCACAATGCTGAGACTCAAGTTGCTGACAGCACACATTTTATTATAGTAGACATGCACCTCAGAGTACTGGAAACAGCTGTTTTTCTTAGAAGGGTACCCTGAGGAGTTAATGATGAAAGTACTGACTCAAAGCAAGTCACTGCAGTATTAATTTGTCTGCTTTTTGAGAAAGGATTTAATGCTGGTCTAGTCTACAGTGATTCCACCAGTTTTTCTCAGTGAATTTGCATTTAGATGGTTACATATACTTAGATGATTATATACACTTAGAAATAACTTTGGAACAGAAGGTGAGGAAAGTCTAGTGCAAAAAAATTTTCTAAAGAACTTAGCTTCAAAATAATCTTTCAGATCATTGTGTTGATCAGTCAAAATTTGCCTTAGAAATAGATTTTTCATTGATTTCTTAGTACATGGGTGGAGTTCAGAAGTAGAAAAAGGTATATCCAATTTCCTTAAGAAGTTACTTTTGAAATAGACAGCCTGTTCTTTGTTATTTATTGGCTACATATGAAAAAAGCTATGTTAAGAAATCTACTGTGTAAAGGTTAGCTCTCTTTAATGGAAAATCCCCCACTATTTCTCCTAAGTAATTGGGTGAACATTTATCCTTTAAAGCCCATTAGATTGGCAGCTTTTTTTATGTACATTTAAAATTTCATCACTACATTGAGAATGCCAGGGTTGTATTATATCACTAAGAACTTTGCTATCATGGAATAGACTAGTGAGCTCATTAAATGGACATAGATATGGAAATGTGTCCATTCAGGGCTGTTTGAAGTTAATCTTTCAATCAAATTTCTTCTTTTGGATTTGGAGGCTAGTACTGTTTTATGACAAAGTGTTCATGAGAATGAAATCTAAGAATGAATCCACTTGTTGGAACTTAGGATTTATAACCAATAAAAATGAAACAAAAGCCATGATAATGCCTCAGCATTTGTTAACATTTTTTTTCCCTCTAAGGCGTGCAATGGAATTAAGTTTTGCTCTGGTAAATGGAAATAATATCCGTGGTATGATGAAGGAATTGCTATATTTTTTGGATTCCTGTGAGCCAGAATTTAAGGCAGACTGTGCATCTGGAATCTTCCTTGCTGCAGAAAAGTAAGGCTCCATTTTTATAATGCTGACTTGGGTAAAAGAGAGCTGAAATAACTTTCCCCTTTCCTGATTTTGATAGGACCTTAAATAAATTTAGTCTCTGTTATCCAACTTACTATTTTGTGAGATTATGTGCCTTACTTTCCAGACTGGTATCATGTGATTCCTTCTCACTTATTTCATGTACTCAGTAAAATGCTTGCCTGATGTTTGTTATCTATAGATGACATTTTATCTTTCATCTCTCTGCCTTTGAACAGGCTGACCCCAGTCCCTGAAATGTTTTTCCTTTTCATCTCAAGGTTCTGTTCAAGTGCTGTCTCCTGCAGGAGATGTTTCTTTTCCCTTCCTAGTTGTCAGTGCACTCTTAATTCTCCAAAGTATTATTTATTGGTGTATGGGATCATTTCCTACCCCCACCAATAGAAAGTAATCTGCTTGTGGACAGGGGCTATTTCCTTTTCGTCTTTGTATCTTATGTGCCCAGCACGTAGTAGATGCTTAATAGCTGCTGGTTGAATTGAAGAATTTAACAATTTTTAAATATTTTGGGGAAGGATCCTCTTTACTGTGCTATAAAAGCCATCATGTATGATTTTTATTTAATTATTTTGACCCATGAAGAATAGAAAGGTTAACAGGCCTAAGTTGTTTCTTCCCTTCAAAATTCAGGGACTAATATGTCAGAGAAGGGAGTTCTATTCTTAACCGAATGGCTCCCATTGCAATATTGTGTGAGCTGGCCAAGTCCAGTTATGCCTGTTCCTCAGACTTTGAGGTAAGGCTAGCCACCAGACCTGGAAATTAAATGACTGGGAATATTTCCAATGAAGAGATCCTTAGATGCCTCAAAGTATGCTGTGACTTGACAACAACAGAGTTATTCACCCTGTGCTGTTGCTTTCTCAGGTATGCACCTTCCAAACGATGGCACATAGACACAATTATGCGTGTTCTAACAACGGTAAGAAGTGGCTCTAAAAATTTACGTAAATTAGATTCTTTAAGCTTGGAATGAATCTCTTTAGTGGACATTTTGCTTTATGGTATTTTGTAGGGATTCTGGGATGTTTGTTTAGCTCATTTTCAAGAGGAAAGATTCAGTCCTTGTCTGTTATATTACTGCAGTTGTTTTGGACATAAATTGAAGAAATTTGTTGGGGCTTCTTGCTTGAAGGTGTGGCAAAGGGGATGTTGAATAGGGAAACACCAGGTTTCCCAGTACCTATTAAGCAACTTATCTTTGGAGAAGAAAAAGGGTGAATTATGGTATTCAGGTTCGTCTAGTCTCAACTTAAAGAAAAATCATGGTTTCTAGAAAAACAAGTAATAAAAAGAATCCATAGAAATCAACAAGGCACAAATTTTGACATTTCTAAGGTCTCCAAAGTTGAAAATCCTAAAATAGAATAAAATAGCACTTTAGGTGTGTGACATTATTTCAAGCTAAAGATCACTTGTTTCATCCTTCCTCCCCTACCCTTTTGTCTCATATTGCCTAACTTTTCCCTGTCATATAAAGCAGTCTTTGATATTTTCAGGAAACTTTTCTTTGTTTAAGGAGTGGGTCTAAATAATTATCTGCTTCAATCTTCACCTTTTTTTTCTTTCTTTCATCACCACAACCTAACCTTTTTTTCCCCTTTTCTTTTTTTTTGGTTATTCTGAGATATCTCTTGTCTTGCAATATGACTAATTTTGGGTTGTCTGCCCAGAACTCTTTATGTTCTCTCTAGTTCATTTGGTGAAGTTGTGGTGCTAACGTGTTAGGCTAAGGCTATTGTCTTGGTTGTTGACCAGACTAGTGAGTCCTGCTCTGTTCTGTGGCACACACTTTTCTTTTGATTCTAGCAGGTGCATATCATTGGTTAAAAAGTTGACTGAATAAGTACGTGTGTACTGCTGAATACAAGCGTATGACTTCTATTGAGGTACCTATACAAATGAAATTAGATAGAGTATGAGGTTAGTCTCATTTCACGTAAGGGTTCAATAACTCTTAAGTCCTCAGTCAAAATGTCTTTTTATTGCTTTTATTACTTTATAGCTCTTAAAATTTTCTCACCTTTATATAATTTTTTGGTAGTGTTCATTGTACTTAGACTGTGATTTAGCCCCCAAAAGAATGAATATTTTCATGTTTTAAAAATTCAATCCCGTATTTTTAGTTATATATAGATAAGATATATCCTAAAATCTTAATTTGTTATTTTTGAAATTCCTTCTGAGAGAGGAGGTTGTGCTTTTTTTCTTTTTGATAAGAGAGGTTTAGAGTTGAAGTAGGACTTTAGAAATAGTGGACAGTAGGAATGTGGAGTTTGTCTGTTGGTTTGAATTGGGCTTCTCAATCCTGTATGAGAAAGAGAACCAAAATCCAAAAGGACCTCCTTTGCCCTTCAGCCTTGTTGCTCTGGAGTGTCTTTGTCTAGGGTAAAATGCCTGGATTTTCTTTTAGGCAGGGAGTTATGTCCGTGATGATGCTGTCCCCAACTTGATTCAACTGATAACCAACAGTGTAGAGATGCACGCCTACACTGTTCAGCGTCTCTACAAAGCCATTCTTGGTGATTATTCCCAAGTAAGTGTCTCATTTGCTTTTCTTCATTAATTGGATTTTACTACCAAGGGGAAATCAGCTCTGCTTCTATTTTAAATGAATCTTTTTATTTTGGTGTGCCTTCTCTTTCAGAGGCACCTTTCATGTCTGAATGGTTTTGTGTGTTTGTTCATTTATCAGTTAATACTGAGTTAGCAAACAGATAATTTTACATTAAATCTCATTTAGAGAAATTGAATACCCAGACAAATTCCCCTTCTTTTTGACAGCAACCTTTGGTGCAAGTAGCTGCCTGGTGTATAGGTGAATATGGAGATCTGCTAGTGTCTGGTCAATGTGAAGAGGAAGAGCCCATTCAGGTACTGCTGGTCCTACAGAAAGGCTAAAAGTTTTGGATGGTATGTGGCCGAAGGAGAGTCATGACGCCCTGAGGCCTGGTTTGGGGATGACTCGATTATTTAAGGGCTTGTATTTATTATGTGTCCCTACATAGCAGGCACTTGGAATTTTTAGGAATTGGCTTTAGAAAGTCCCGATTTCATCTACCAAACTTGTCATCTTTTTTGTTGATGATGTTGTTTTTGTCAAGGCGATTGGGGATAAGTGATTTGCTCAGGGTCACACAGCTAGTAAGTGTCAAATGTCTGAGGCTGGGTTTGAACTCAGATTTTCCTGACTCCAGAACTAGTGCTCTATCTGCTGTGCCACCTAGCTGTCCCCAGACTTGGTGTCTTTTTGTATGTTGAACAATTGGCTAAAAAGAAGCTGTGCCTTCACAAAAGCCAGTTCTTTAGTCAGAGGCAGTTTGCCCTTCACCTAGTCACTGAGGTCTCTCTAAAGGGACATGTTGGAGAGGGCAGCCTTCTGGGACCTCCTGCATCTAGATGTTCCCTCCACCACTGCTTCTTTGGCAGTTTGTTTGGTCTCATGGGCAGCAGAAGATGGTTACAGAAGTTGTTGCTATGTGAGGCACTTTGATATGATCTTGATTCTGGTCTTTACTAACTAGCCTGCGTTTTGTCCAGGTCACAGAGGATGAAGTGCTGGACATCTTGGAAAGTGTTCTCATCTCTAACATGTCTACATCTGTTACCCGGGGTTATGCTCTCACTGCCATCATGAAGCTTTCTACTCGATTCAGCTGTACTGTTAAGTGAGTGTTCAGGGGAGAGAACGCTCCTGATCAGTGCGCTTCTCCTTTTTGGAGCCAACACTGAACACAAATTGGAGGAAAAAATCTTGTCCCTAAGTTAACTCTATGATTTCATTTATTTGAAGTAAAGAGGGAAGAGAGATACTTACTTTAACTTCTTCAGTCTTTGAGTTTCCTTCTTTGCTAACGAGATCAAAACCATGGACAGACTTGGATCTTTCATGGTTTGTTGTTTTTTTGTTTTGTTTTTTTAAATTTAGAGAAGCCTGCTAAAAATAAGATTTAATTTTAAGTGTTAAGAGCTGGTGGTAGATAGATTTCTGAATGTAAACCTTTGTGTGATGTGTATTGCAGTTATGTTAATCCTGGGTTCCTTGAAACCTGGTTTACTTGAAGCAGTTGTGGTACCTCTGACAAACAAGGTGTAGAATCCGGGGAATTATTTCTGATCAGCTAGACTTGCTCCTAAAATAGCACCATGGGGATGATGAATGAGATGGTTATTGAACCAAGAATAGTGAATAGAACACAGTGACATTTTAAATGATTAGTGACTTTCATTTTCAGTTTAAAATAATGTGAAAACCTCATTATTTGACTAGTTTTTTTCATCTACTCTTTATGCAGAAAACTCTTTAGTTCACATTCTTACCCTTGTTCATAATAGAGACAATCCAGAAGTATATTTCTTTTGTATATTTAGTTAACCTATTTGTTCCTTTTTCTGTAGCCGAATTAAGAAAGTAGTTTCCATCTATGGAAGCAGCATTGATGTGGAGCTCCAGCAGAGGGCAGTAGAGTACAATGCACTTTTCAAGAAATATGACCATATGAGGTGAGTGATGCATGTGTTTTCAGACGAATCTCACCTGTTCATTTAGTCAGACTTTGCGACCTTGTAAAAGTCACCAGTTATCTTTTGGACTGGATGGCCTTTAAGGTCCCTTCCAGTTCAAAATCTATGGTCATGTGATACACATTTATTAAGTTGTATCTATGTGTGTGTCTCTGTATAGATATTTATAGATACAGTAGTCTTAATACTCTTAATGCCTACTTATCTGTTTTCTCTAGTGTTCTATCTCTAAATCCTCTGCTAGTAAAGTACGAACTCTAGGATTCTTGTGGATAATTTATTTAACTAAAACAAGCTAGTTTTTTCAAATCCTTAATCCAATCATGTATTCCAGTAATCTAACTGCCATTTCAGTAGAGGATTGAAGTGGTAACTTATCCATACTTTGCTTCAGATGAATTATCCTAGTTATTTTGGGTTGGGAATCCAGGTTGAAGACCCAGAGTTAAAGGACTTCTGGTTCTTCCAGGTCAGCCTTGCTTGAGAGAATGCCAGTCATGGAAAAGGTGACCACAAATGGCCCCACTGATATTGTACAGACAAATGGAGAGACAGAACCAGCGCCACTGGAGACAAAACCACCACCCTCTGGTCCCCAGCCAACCAGCCAGGTAATAGGGAAGCTGTTCTCTTGCCTTGGGATAATATTACCGTAGCTTCTAAAAAGATATATCTTATTATTCTTAGCTGAATATCTTTCAGTGTTTCTGGATTGGTTGTTGGTTCAGTCTTTTAGAATTAATATTGAAGAGCTTTGCCTTAGACCAGGGGCATCCAGGTTTATTTTCCATAGTGTCAGTTGCACTTGTCTGATCTGAAGTCCATATTGTGCAGGTAACCAGATTGTAACTTTGTAATTAATTACATTCAACTTCAGTTAGCATTAACCATGGTGGCAGTAACTTATATAATAGCTGTGTCAGGCAGGGGACTAGGCACCAATGACTGTGTGTGTGTGTGTGTGTGTGTGTGTCTGTCTGTCTGATTTTGAGCGTCTAAGTGCTTGCTGATTAGTTGTTTTGTTTTTTTTTAGTGGACAATGGGATAGTACCAAAAAATCTCTGGAATATACCATAGTGGGTGCCCAGGATTCTGTCTATACAGACATGGATTAGTTAATTGACTCATATGCTGCGGTGTTATTTCTTTTTTTAGGCTAATGATTTATTAGATCTGTTGGGAGGAAATGATATAACACCCATTATTCCAACTGTTCCTACAAGCAAACCAGCTTCTGCTGGGGGAGAGCTTCTTGACTTGCTGGGAGACCTCAATCTGTCGGGTAAGACTGTTGCTAGGGTTACTGAAGAAGTTTTGTTTGGGATGTTGAGAATATCAACAGATGAGTCCTTTTCATGATATAGTACTTGGAAGGTGATGCTTGCATAAAAACAACTGGCTGGTTAAGACTGAAAAAATTCCTTAGGATTGGAAAAGCTTGGAGAGGTTATCTAATATCTCTTTTGGAACTTCTGCTTTCAGATGCCCTTGAAACATGACAGATGTTGTAGGTTGTGGGTTTTCTTCGACAGGGTCGGTTATTTTCATTTGTTATGAATGTCATCACCAAGGCATATCTCAGAACCTGCTCTGCAAATCAGACACTTAGGAGTGTTGCCTGAATGTGTCAGAAGTAAAACTTGAAGCCAAGTCTTTCTGAGGCAAGCCCTCTGTCCATAATGCCTCATTGCCTCTATAGGCATCGTTTTCTAGGTCTACACCATTCACAATTGATTTCCTATCCTATAGTTATTACTTCTTACTTTGTCCAGTTCATTTTGTGCTTTGAGGATGGACTTTAAAAAGTAACTCTTTAATATCCTTTGTATTTTTAGTGTTGTTTAATAATTTTTCTTTTTGTTTAAAAAAGGGCCAGATTTTTCTCTTTTTGCTCTTTACCTTTTGCTCTAAACCTTAAATAAATTTCCTTTCATTTTTGCAAGTTGACTCTTTTATGGCCCTGATTTTTCTGTCAATGTTAAAATTGTCACTGCAAGTGTGCTTCAGTGATCCGACTTGTTGAAAATTTTTCATAATGGAATTGAGAGAAAATAAAGAACAAACTTTTTCTGTTTTAGAAAAGGTAATACATTCTGTTTGATTTTCTTCTGTTGCCATATTCCAAAAATGTAGATTAATACCATTGGTTTATTTGATATTTCTGTAGAAAGGAACTGAAACCCGGGAGGGCCCATACAGGATTGATATGTTGGCTATCTGTTGGGGCTTAAGATTCTTTCCCCCCATTGTGGCATACATGTTTCTAAAATAATAATGAAAGCCAAAGGGAACATATGATTAGGGTTAAGATTTACTTCACAATCACTTTTACAGGAATTTGCGTTTAATAGATTGTAAACCTTTGTTTCTTGGTGCCACTCCATGATAAGGCAGTTGGTGTCATCACAAAGCAGAGCCTGGGACCCGGAGTCCTCTAACTGGGGCCTGACTTCAGATTTGGCCTCAGGTATCTCCTGAGCTATGTGGACTTGGACAAGTCACTTAACTTCTCTGGGTCTCATCTATAAAATGAGAATAATAAGAATGATATCACATAGCCCTCTGGCCCCAGATTTTTGTAGAGATCAAAGGAAAGCCCATGGTGCTAGTCATTTGCTGTTAATCTGCTTGGATTTTATATTCAGTCATTTTTATCTTTTTAATTTTTTTTTGACTAGGCATATTTTTTCATTTGTGAAGAAACTCCTGCCCATGCAGCTTGGTAGTCTGAAAGGGTTGCCTGGGACTCTCGGGGTAAATAGCTTGGCCTTGGCGTTACACTGTCCTTCTGTGCCATAGGTCTTTCTGATTCTCAGGCCAACTCTCTAGTCACTATACCATATTGCTATTCTCTATTTTCTATATTTTGTTGACTTATCTCCTTGTTAGAATTATGAACTATATGACTATATCTATACATATATACATGTACATGTACACACATACAGTCACTTAATATATAGTCCCTTAAGATAGGTATTCACATCTGATTCATTTGCGTCATCTTTTTAGATCCTTGGTTAATTTTTTTTATTTGTAAAAATCCAATTAGAGGGTGTCTCACCTTAGGAATTGTGGTTCCTGGCAAAGCTTTCCCTTTCACTAGATGTGTTTCCTTTAGGTGCTCCACCTTCTGCTCCTGCTTCAGTCCCACAGCTATCACAGCCTCCTTTCCTCTTGGATGGGCTTTCATCACAACCTCTCTTCAATGATATTGCTTCAGGTAAGATCACATACACAGCTGAAACCACATGAGGGCGTTGAGCCATAATAGAGGGAGGGACTGAAGACATCAGGCAGCTCACTCTTAGGCAGATCTTTCTGTACTCTCCTAGGTATCCCCTCCATCACAGCGTACAGTAAGAATGGTTTAAAGATAGAATTCACCTTTGAAAGGTCCAACACTAACCCCAGTGTCACAGTGATCACGATACAGGCCTCTAACAGCACAGAATTGGACATGACAGACTTTGTTTTCCAAGCTGCAGTACCAAAGGTATGGTAGAACCTTTTGTATCTTTTGGAGTAGAGGGTGGTGGATTGCCTAAAGTTGCCAGTGGGTTCAGATCCTGCAAGGAAAAGTTAGCTGGAAGTGCTAACTATAATAACTAATTATTAGCCTTGCTAGGGGAATGACAGGCACAGGAAGGACTGGGCAGTCCAGGCTAGCACTACAGCAGGGCACACCTCCCTCTCCCCAACACAGTGTTCCTAGAAGGAGTGAAAGGAGGGGGTTATACATAAGGGGAGAAGAGGGAAATGCTTATGCCCGCTGCATCACAAGGGGCCTTCTTCCCATGTACCATCAGTGTTGGGCTGTCTCTGGGTGGAGAGTGGCCCTGTGCTATTGGAGCTGAGACATTTTATTCCCTATTAGGCCCTATGAAGGAAAAAAAAGGCATCTTACCAAGAGAGGGGCAGCCCCAGAGTTCCCACCAGTGGGTTTTTCAAATGATGCTAGAGTTCCTACTTATCATTAGGGGTGATGGGGCCACCTAAGGCCTGCTCCCTGCTGAGGTGGATAAGTATCAGAAGACTTATTTTACCTGGAGTACTTGTTAAGGTGTTGGTTTCTATTTTGTATCAAAACAAACTTTGTATGTTTAACTTAACTTTTATGGGCTTATGACCCATTTAAGTTACATTGATGCTTACTTAGATGGCTCTGTAATCTCATCAGTTCCCTCCAACTATTTTTTAAAATATAATTTTTTTTGTTACATTTTAAGTTCCAAGTTGTCTCCTTCTCCACCCTGCACTAGAGGCTACGATTTGACAGAAGTCTGTCTGTCTGTCTGTCTCTGTCTATCTATAAAAACATACTTTGCATAGTTCTGTTTATCATTACCTTCTCTGGAGGTGGATAGCATCTTCATAAGTCCTTTGTAGTTGATTTGAATAGTTTTAATACTAAGAAAGGTTTAACCATTCACAGTTATTCTTTGAACAAAATCGCTGTTGTTGTTTGCAGTGTTTTCTTGGTTCTGCTCATTTCACTCTTCATTTTTCATGCAACTCTTTCCATGTTTTTCCAAAATCAGCCTTCTCATCATTTTTTACTTCACAATAATATTGTATCACATTCATATGCCACACCTTGTTTAGCCGTTCTCCACTTGATGGCCATCTCCTCAATTTCCGATTCTTTGTGCTTCGTGAAGAAATTGCTTTAAATATTTTAGAACATACAGGTTCTCTTCCTTTTTCCCTGATCACCTTGGGAAATAGGTCAAAGGGTATACACAATTTTATAACGCTTTGGACATAATTCCTGATTGCTCTCCAAAATGGCTGGATCAGTTCACAGTTCCACCAACAGTGTATAGTGTCCCAATTTTTCCACATCTCCTCCAACATTTCTCATTTTTCCCTTATGTCATTTTAGCCAATAGGATAGGTATGAGATGATATCTCAACATTGTTTTAATTTTCATTTCTTTAATCAGTAATGATGTAGAGCATTTTTTTCACATGATTGTAGCTTTTCTTTTTTGAAAAACTGCCTTTTCGTATCCTTTTGACCATTTTTCAATTGGATAATGACTCATATTCTCATAAATTTGACAAAGTTCTCTGTATATTTAATATGTAAGATCTTTATTTGAGAACTATGGATAAAATTTTTTTCCCTGATTTTTTGCTTTCTTTGTAATTTTGGCTACATTAGTTTTATGTGTATAAAACCTTTTTTAATATAATGTAACCAAAATTAGCCATTTTGCATCTCACAGTGCTATTTCTTATTTATAAATTGTCATATCCATAAATCTAAAAGGTAATATGTTCCATGTTCTTCTAATTTTCTTTTATCTCCCTTTATATGGAGGTCATATATCCATTTTGATCTTACCTTGATTCTTCTAGATTCTCCACCTGTTGATTCTTAGAGATAAAGAAGGGTTCTTCATTGCTATTTTGAAATATTAAGAATAAAGAAATTATATTACATGAACTTATTAAGTTTTGTGTCAGGCACTGTGATAAGCTCTGAGGATGTAAAGAAAGGCCAAAAAGTCCCTGTTGTCAGAGAGCTTATGGTCTGATGTTTGTTGCTGTTCAGTCATTGTCAGTCATGCCTGAGTCTTTATGGACCCCATTTGGGGTTTTCTTGGGCAGAGATTTCTCCATCTCGTTTTATAGATAAGTAAACTGAGGCAAACAGGATTAAGGGTCATGTAGTAAGTGTCTGAGACTGGATTTGAACTCTGGTCTTCATGACTCTAGGTCTGGCACTCTGTTCACTGTGCCACCTAGCTGCCCCTAATGTAAATTATCTAATGGTGATAATCATAGAAATGGAATACTTTTGACATGCATATAATTAAAGAGCTCTGTTTGGATCTAGGGAATACCTAGTTTTTCTAGATTTTTCTTTACTCCTTCCTTCCTCCACCTCCACCTTCCTAATCTAAATCTATTTTTCCAAGACTTTTTTGCCTTGCGGTCTAGATTATGTAGTGTACACTATCAGACCAGTGTTTAACACATGATCATTGTGCACCTGACAAAGAGGTCCTAGTGTGTCAGTTTGCAGGTCTCCCCTGCCATATCATATTCTATTTAGGGAGAATTGGAGATATTCTTTTATATAGTAGTTCTTTTAATTTCAGCCTATCTATCCATCTATCTTTGTATCAATCTATCCATCAGATTGTATTATTATTACACTTTATTATTTTAGAGACCAAAATATTGACTTAGTGATTTGGGAAGCTTTTATATGTGAGGCAGCTGGCAGCACAGTGGACAGAGGGCTGGGCCTAGATTTAGAGAGACCTGACATAGACAGGTCACTTCCCTTCTGAGCATATGGTAGGATCAGAATAGCACTTACCAGGCAGGATTGTTGTGAAGATCAAGTGAAGTAATATTTGAAAAGCATTTTAACACAGTGCTTGGCACATAAGTGTTATTTTTCATCATCGAAGAGGGCGAAAATGACATCAACATTGTAAAGTGAAATTGCAGTGTGTCTTACTGTGGCTGATGAGATCAGTATGAGCTTGGAATGTCCTACCACAGGTTGGGCACAGACAGTCCGTATGAATATTTGGAGTGGATATCCCAAATTTGCACATCCTGCATTTACTTTGCGCCGTCTCAATTCTGCTTTCCTCAAAGAGCAAAGTACCTTTTCAAATTTTTTTAAATATTAATTTATTTAACTTTTTACATTCATTTTCACAAAATTTTGGGTTCCAAATTTTCTCCCCATTTATCCCCTGCCCCCACCCCAGTACACCGAGCATTCTAATTGCCCCTATCCCAATCTGCCCTCTCTTCTAACATCCCTCCCTTCTCTTGTCCCCATCTTCTCTTTTGTCCTGTAGGGACAGATGACTTTCTCTTCCCCATTAACTGTATTTCTTATTTCCTAGTAGCAAGAACAGTACTAAACAGTTATTCCTAAAACTTTGAGTTCCAAATTCTCCCCATCCCTCCCTCCCCACCCATTCCCTTTGGGAAGGCAGGCAATTCAATATAGGCCATATCTGTGTAGTTTTGCAAATGACTTCGATAAGACTAACTGAATTACCCTCCATCCTGTCCTGCCCCCCATTGTTTCTATTCTGTCTTTTGATCCTGTCCCTCCCCAAGAGTGTTGACCTCAGATTGCTCCCTCCTCCCATTGCCCTCCCTTCCATCATCCCCCACCCTTGCTTATCTCCTTCTTCTCCACTTTCCTGTATTGTAAGATGGGTTTTCATACAAAAATGAGTGTGCATTTTATTCCTTCCTTTAGTCGAATGTGATGAGGGTAAATTTGTTTTTTTCTCAGCTCTCCTGTTTTTCCCTCCACTAAAGAAAGTCTCCTGCTTGCCTCTTGAATGAGATATAATTAACCCCATTCCATTTCACCCTCTTTCCTCCCACTACATTTCTCTCACCATTTACCTTAATTTCTTTTAAGATATGGTCCCGTCCTATTCAATTCACTTTGTGCTCTCTGTCTCTATATGTGTGTGCACGCACATGTGTACGTGTGTGTGTGTATGTATGTGTGTGTGTGTGGTCCCACCAACTACCCAGATACTGAAAAGTTTAAGAGTTACAAATATTGTCTCTCCATGTAGGAATGTAAACAGTTCACCTTTGGTAAGTCCCTTATGACTTCTCTTTGCTGTTTACTTTTTCATGCTTCTTCTCATTCTTGTGTTTGGAGGTAAAATTTTCTTTTCAGCTCTGGTCTTTTCATCAAGAATGCTTGAAAGTCCTCAATTTCATTGAAAGATCATATTTTCCCCTGAAGTATTATACTCAGTTTTGCTGGGTAGGTGATTCTTGGTTTCAGTCCTAGTTCCTTTGACTTCTGGAATATCCTATTCCATGCCCTTCGATCCCTTAATCAATTCTGGTGCTCGGGTGGGGGCAGGGCCGCCTCCCAGGCTCAGTTCCTTCAGGGGCTTTATGCAGAAACCTTCAGTAATGGGGTGGGTGGGGGCAGGGTCATCTCCCAGGCTCAGTTCCCTCAGCGGGTTTATGCAGAGACCTTCGGTAATGGCCCTGAATTTCTGCCTGCTGCTCCAGGAGTCCCGGGCCTCTGTCGCTGCCTCCCAAGGGGGCCCGAGTCATGGAGGCACCCCGCTCCCCTCTCGGCCAGCCCAGAAGTCTCTCTCACTGACCTGTAGCGTCTGTGGGCAGAGGGACCTTCCTAGCCGCTGGGGATTCCATCCCTGAAGCTTGCTCGGATCTGCTCTTCTGGGGCCGCGTGGCCAGGGCAGCACAGGGGTGGACTCCGCTGTCTGGAGCGCGATGGACCCCTGGGGACGGCTCTCCAGGGCTCTCTGGAACGGAGATCTTTTCCACTGTGTTTCTGCGCGCCTTGCAGTGCTCCAGAATTTGTGGGGAGTTCTTTTTGCAGGAAATATATGGGCTGTGGGTTCGGAGCTAGCGTACGTGAAGCTTTCTACTCCGCCATCTTGGCTCCTCCCCCAGTACCTTTTCTTATGTGGGCACGCCATGCTGAGCGGTCCTGTGTCAGTGTGTGCCATGTTGCACAGTCAAATCTAGAGTTCTTGAGAGAGACCTTATTACTAATTGTATTATATTCTAACATTCATTTAGCCAACATTTAACATAAATTTTTTACATTTAGTTTAGCAGAATTCTCATAAATACTTCAAAAACAAGTAGTTGACGACCGTTTGAAAATTGATGTCCAAAGATTTCTTCTTGTGTACTAACTCTGGAAGAGGTTATTGGCCACTAATGGTAGAAGTGGGATGAAGGTTATGTATTCTGATTGCCAGTTTGTGCCAGATTGTCTGTTATGGTTCCTGGGAGTGGGGTGTATGGCCTGGGTAGTTGACTCACATGGAATTGGATAGTATAACATAGAGAAAGTAAACTTAAATCAGCTACTTTCCTGCACTGATTTTTTAACTTCTTCCTAAGTATGACCTATCAGATTGTTCAGATCATTCTCATCTATGTTTGTATGATGTATAGTATTAGGTGTTTGCTATTTCTTTTTATTTTTGAATATTCTTCTTTTTCCCAATTACATGTAAAAACAATCTTTAACATTCATTTTTTAAAAAATTTGAGTTCCAAATTCTTTCCCTCACTCCTTTCCCCTCCACTCTTGACAGTCTGACAGTAAACACTTTGATATTTTACACATGTGCAATCATGCAAAGCATATTTCCACATTAGAATGATTTTCTATTTCTAAAGAGTATCATTCCTATTTTCAGACATTCCAGCTGCAGCTTTTGTCTCCTAGCAGCAGCATCGTCCCAGCATTTAACACCGGGACCATCACACAAGTCATTAAAGTTCTAAACCCACAGAAGGTAAGCATCCCAATAGAGGAGAATATTTGAACTAGATTCAAGTTGTGTGCTAAATTTAATTTCTACTTTAATTTCATTTTTTTTCTTGGAGATTGTTAGAGTCTTAAAACCAAAGAATTCTAGAGCGACAAGGAGTCTTAGAGTTCATCACATCAAACCGTGTAATTTTACAGATGAAGAAACTTATGTCCTAGAGATATGAAGTGATGCTCAACTTTGAGAAATATTTTTGGAATCTTAATGGTGTAACTTAAAAATATATTGATATCTTTTTTTTTTACATCATTTATTTCTTGATGGATTATCTCCTTTCTCATGATGAAAACCAGTTAAGCCAAGCCAACTGACACAGTAGCTATGTCTGATGTGACAATGCATGCGATATTTTGTATCCATGGTCCTTTCTTCTGAGGAGGGTTATATATTCCATGTTCTGTTTTCTTGGACCAAGGTATCATTTCTCTAAATAATAGCAGTTGGCAAAGTGTTTTACAAATATTATCTTAATTCACCTTCATACCTCATAACAATCCTGTACGTCAGAAGGTATTATTATCCTCATTTTACAGGTAAAGAAAATGAGGCATACAGGGTCACACCATTAATAAGCATCTGGGGTAGGATTTGAACTCAGGTTCAGCACTCTACTTTGGCATCTACCTGATCATGCTTGCTTTTCACATTCTTTTCATTTATATTATTTGTAGAGTGTGTGTGTGTGTGTGTGTGAGAGAGAGAGAGATCTACTTTCTTTACCCTGCTTCAGTTTACACCAGTCTTATCATAATTCTCTGAATTTCCCATTATACATTTTTATAGCAGAATAGTATTCTGTTATGTTCTTACAATATAGTTCAGCCATCTCCCAATCAGTGGGACCCTTTGTGTTAATGATCAGATTTTGAGAAGTCTTTGGTATCATTCATTTTTATGGACCACAATGATTTTTAGGTATAGATAGAAGAAACAAATGAAATATTTTTTGTTTTGTCCCCTAGCAACATTTTTATGAAACATTAATCAAATTAGAATTATTAAGAAACTTGCCTTTTGAAACAAGGAAGAGGGCCGCTATAAATGTTTGGCTGATGTTAACATATACTTTACAAAATTTTATAAAATGTATATTTAGGAAAAACTCGTCAGGCTTGCAGTATCCACCAGTGTTACTTGATAGACATTTATCAAGTGCCTGTTGTGTACATGGCAGTGTTAGTAGTTAGCTTCCCCATGTATTTAGTAGTGCCGTTGCTTTCTCCTTTTTTAGGTTTTTTTTTCTCTCATAGCTCCTCATCTGCCTACAGCACACATACACTTATAAAATTTTCCAGCAATAGAAATTGTCATGAAAAGATAGTGAAGGTGGAAAAAAGGTGATTGAAAGTAAGAGTGCCTGGATTTGAGAACTCAGTATTCAAAACTAAACAAAGGGGATGAAAGAGGTAGTTTCCATACAGAAGTTGGGCTCTGTAGATGGAAAGGTGGACTTGATAAGGAAGACCTGTGTTTGAATCTTGCTGCAGACATTGGCTGCCTCAGTGACCTGGGCCAAGTCATTGGAACTCTCTGGGTCTGTTTTCTCATTTGCTAAAGAGCCTGTTGAGCTCTAAATGTATAATGCTATGATTTTTCAGAAACTGTTCCCTTTAGAATTCTTATCTCATAAGGAATTTAAATTCTATGTTCTAAATAAAATGAAGATACCTATATAGTAAATTTATTTTAGACATCAGCCTTATTTTATTTAAACCACCCCTCATTTCTTTGTTATATGCTTATTTTCTTAGCTTCTCTGATGTGTGGAAAACTTTTCTCTTGTAAAAACTATGTTGAAATGGAAACTGAAGAAATTTTCAGGTAGTGCTCTGGAGAGCATTGATTGGTTTGTAACTCTTGGTACAAAGTAATTAGCAATTTTCATCAGTATCCCTTTTTCTACACAAGAGAACAAATTCTAAACTAGTACACATTGCTTTGGGTAATGTTACTGTCATGTTTCATTTGTGTTTAATGAAAGATCCTGATTGTTTTGTTTTGTTTTTTGTCCACTCTTGTCCTTCCCCCATCCTTGCACCTTTGCAGCAACAGCTCCGAATGAGGATCAAGCTTACGTATAATCACAAGGGCTCTGCGATGCAGGATCTAGCTGAAGTGAACAACTTTCCCCCTCAGTCCTGGCAATGAGGCTTTGGCACCATTCTTACTATCGCCCTACCCAATCAAAGGAACTCTGGGAAGGAGGTTGTGATCCCTGGCAAGCCCCCCTTCCCACCCTCCCCTCCCAAACTGCACCATGGGCATGAGGAGCCGAGGAGAGCTACTGAGGAAGAATTTCCTAAAGTCACTGCTGACCTCAAAGCATATCTTGTAAAAGACTGATCTCCTCCCCTCCTCAGTTGAGGCTGGCTGCTTCAGGAGGCTACTGTGCACTCTTCCTCTTCTTCCCTTTTTTTCTCCCTTTCTTCCTCCCCTCCCAGCCCTTCCACATTCACAGCCAGAAAGAATATTTCCCAGGCCCCTAAGGAAATATGCAGCTTGTCTGGAGGAGAAGACTGGAATTCATGGCAAGGAAACACTCGCTCTATCTCTGAAGCAAATGGTCGCCCCTACTTTCTGCTGTTGTTTCTCTGTGGGGTGGGGAAGTGAGGATATTTATTCCTCACTATAGCTGGGTTACCATCTTCAGGCACTTTTAACATCTGGCATTCAGGATGGAAATCTGTCAAAAGGACATGAGGGAGCCCTGCCTTTTTCTTTTGGTTCCCCCAATGTTTGAAAGAGGCATTAGGTTCCTAGTAGCCTTTTCTGTGCATTGCTGTATACACACAGACACACACACATGTATGTTCGTTAGCTGTATGATAACCAAGAGCAGGTCAGGCCTTGAAAGGTTATTGTAAACACTGGACAGATGCAGTAAAAAGTTTCTGATGAGAGTTGGTGTGAAGGTCATGGTGCTCTATTTGTGATAGAATTTTCCAAGGCTCTTCCAGTTCCCCTTGTTCACCACTCCTTGGCTATAGTCATGTATATTTAAAAAGTTTTCAAAATCTCTTCCCCTGAAGTACAAAGTACAAAACCTGTAAAGATACACCGAGCAGCTGTCATACCTCTACCCTCCCTCAAAATTTTTAACCTTCCTTCCTAGCCAGTGATTTGGCTGCTTAAACATGGTAGATGGGTAAGAAAAGATGCGGCACCAGTTGTAAGGATCAGACTAATAGACACAAAGCCCCTTTGCCCACATGAAGAGTGAATACTAGACTCATCCTAGAACATATTGGAGAGTCTTTTCCCCCATTATTCCAAACCTTCCTTTTATTTCCTGAGCCTGGCTTGGACCTTGGCATTCCGTTTGAATTCCTTCTTCTAACTGGAACATTTGTGTTGTATCTGTAACACTGGCACTGAAATAAAGACCATGCAGTTAAAGAAATCTTTCCTATATTGTACTTAATGGTGTTGGAATGAAGCCTTGTAGCTTCCTCGCCCCTTGTGTCAGTGAAAGTCACAGAGACCGTAGGATAGGATTCATTTATCCTGAGTTTCACAAGTAGTTTACTGTTCTCTCTATGGAGAAAACCTTTTCATGAACATGTGGGCCAAAGACCTAAGGTCTGCAGCTCTTTTGAGCGGGGTATGCTGAGTGCCTTTCAGAAAGGATCAATGTATCACTAAACTCTGCACCTTAGAATTGAGTTGTTAAGAGTACTGAGGTGAAGATAACTTCGGTAGTACACATTGAGTGTATTGTGTACATTTAAGATATGTGAGTACTGTGTATTTCAGGCTCTAGAAGAAGGGGGGGAAATGTGGTGCCCACCTTGATGTTTTCATCCTTTATAACCACTACTGTGTTGAGTACAGTACAGATAACTAATTTTTCGGTCGTCTTAAAACTAGTTAAAGTCCATTTCTTCATTCCACCAGTCTGAAGCTGAAAGGTTTTTCAGTACTCTATCAAACCTAGCTCTGTATCAGTTGCTAGGATATTATTAATCCATCTGACAGACTGGAGTCAGGCGAATGTGAATGACACGTGAGAGTAAAGTCAGCTGTAACTTTTATTCCACTGGTATATGATTGACTAAGTCAGCATCCAGATGTTACCGTTGCACATAGTCTTTAGTAAATTGTAGACTCGTGAAAACTTGAGGAAACTGATCTGTTTTTATATTTGATAAGTAGTTATTAAAGATTTTTTTTCTTTCACAAAACTGTTACTGGATGCTGTGAAACATGAGCTAGAATGAACATAAATAGCTTGTGACTTTCTTGATTGGAATTTTAACATTCCCGTGTGGTAGTTGCTGTTTGCTTTCTTGCTAATGGGTGAAGAACTGAGAAGAGGTACTGAATAAATTTATGGGAGATAATTATCTGGATAGGACACAGCTGAGAGTGGGTCTAGAAAGAATGAACCATACCTACAAAGCCTCCTGGTGGATCATAATTCTGAGTGGAAGTAGCACGTGTGATCTTCCATATATGTGTCTGTAAGGAAAAAGATATCTTAGCCTTAACACAAGAGAGTATTGATTTGGACGTGAATACATTTGGAGACAGAGGAAGCCATAGAAATATTGCCCAAACTCGTCTGGCCAGTGCTAGTGCTCCTTCCTGAAGGATTAGCAGCCAAGTAACCGTGTAGGGTACTCATGGTTGTAAAGGCTCTAATGTTAGGCTAATGGAAAGCTTCAGCGTGCCTTAGTTTCTGGGACCTGGATTAGCTCTTCTCTCACTTTGAGTGACTTGCAGCTAAAAGAAGAGTGGACATAATTGCTGTGAACAGTTGGACATTTAAGCATTTTAGTGATTCTTAGGGGTTCCATTTCAGGAAGAGCCAATGGGGGCCGTTTTAGCTACAAGGACTTTTGCAGGGAGCCAGACACTCCTCTAATCTGTTTTAATAAAACTTGGGGTTGGGAGCTGTGCCTACACACACACCTCCTTGGACAATTTCACATGCACTTTTACCTCATTCTCTCCTCCAGAGTAGCTTGCATTTTCCCCAGAAGCAGTCCTAAGAGCGGGGGGGATTCATCTGAGTAAGCTTATAAAACTGTGAACGGCTCTCTCTGACAGACTTCTACCACAGGGCTCCATTGTTGTTATCTCAAAATGGCTGGGACATTTAGTGGAATATTTTATGCCATCTTTAGAGCATAATCTTTTCAGATCATCAGTTAACTATGAGATCTTTCTCATTTAAATAAACATTCCTCATTGTAACATTTGGAATTCTCTTCCCTTTTGCTCAGATGAGTTACGGTTTTCTACCCCTTGCTTATTTCATTAATATGTGAAAGAATTTCGAATTTAGCCATTAAGACTTTTGAGTATGATTTGCATCTGTTTTATGACATGCTTTCCATTTTTATGCCCTTCTGAAAGGAATTATAAATTAGGGGATACTGACTTGGAGATTAAATTTACCTTCTTATACTGTGTATTGGACAATAATTAGAGCCAAGAGAACACATGGGGGAAAGGAAGAGGTTGAATGGCCAATGTTTTTTCTATTGAATGTATTTTGATTTCAATGTCCTGAACCAAGAGACAGCAGGAGAACAGCAAATATATTTAAGAAGAGAGAGATAATATGTGTGCACATGTGTGCGTGTGTGCGCGTGCACGCGTGCTTCAGCTCATGCAAGCTCATGTGGGCTTGGTTGCAGATTTGGGGATTGGAGAAGGAAACTGCCAAGGCCTGAAGGTTGAACCTCTTGTAGCCAGCCCTGGTTGGGGAGAGAGGAGGGAAGAGGAGATGGGGACTAGTGGACTGAATGTGAACCAATTCTTTTTGAAGCAATAGCAGTGACTGGTCTCAGCTAACTGCACAAGGCCTTCAACATTTAACCACAGAAGAAAATACTGTGGCATCTTGACTAGGCAGCGCATTCCTTGCCACAGGGCTGGTTCTTGCTGCAAAATGAAGCAGTGAGGAGGTTTTTTAAAAAAAGAAAAAACGTTAAAAAACAAACCTGCTGTTGAGCTTTGTGTGTTCTGTGTTTTGTTTTCTGTTCTGGGGCTTCAAGGGAAGGAGCCGCTGAACTCTTTCTTTGTGAACTTTCACTTTGTTCCTGTGAAGTCCCTTTTCTTTCATGATGTTGTAAGTTACATTTCACATCAAGCCCCATCCCATCTCCTTTACTGTAAAAAAAAATATTAAAGGCTCTTTCCAAGTGGGGTGCCTGATGAAGTTCTAATTATTGCAGACATATTTTTGAGATGTAAAAAAATTTAAAATGATAAGTCTTAGAGGAGAGAGAGGAGTATAATGGATGTAAACATTTACATGGGATGCATTAGAATTCTGTGTGTATTGTCTTTTGGTTGAAACAAATTATGAACGGTGACTAATAATAAAAAGTCAATACTCAATGATTTAAAACTGCTTTGCTGCTTCTTACAAGTGTATCAGAAGACTAGGATGGGTTCTTAAACTGAGTCTTCCAACTATACTCACTAACAACCTCTGTTCATTTTCAAAATCTAAGAAACCCCACCAGAGATAGCAACCTGAACAATTAAACTAGGAAGCGTCATTGAGCCTGGGTAATACAAGGTAAGCAAAAAATGAAAACATCTTCAGCATGGTATAAATTCCTCTCTATAAATGTTTAATTCTGTATTTACCTTTTGTTCATGGTTTCTGTAGGTTGTGCCCACATAAGCACAAATTAGCAAACTTTTATGTGTAATAGAAATCTTTATGGTTATAAGGAATGGATGGCCATAGTGCCCTTTGGTTATTAGTCTTGTTTTGCAAAATTTTCAGTTCTCTCTAGACCATGGGAAGGCTTGGCCAGCTGAAGTGAGGTATTATATGCTCTATTTTGTTAACAACTCTGTTCCTTACATATGAGAGTAGCTAATGAATTTAGCAGCATCAGGTAGTTATTGCTCTGTTGCTTCCAGAGATGATCTCCTTATAAAGAAAAAATCTTTAAAATGTTATTCTGTAGTATTGCCTTGGATAAATCATCTGTTTTATTTGAAAGTGTCCTTTGGCACAGTTTTAATAAGCAATGCTTTGCAAGTCATCTTTCCTGAAAGTTGTTAAAATCTACCCTAGTCTTAAATATTTATTGCCTATTTTTAATTGAAACTTATAAATGGAAAATATGTCAATCTCTGTGGCGTTATGAAATGATGCAAAAATACCTATGGCAAAATTAATACTACATATCTATGAAGTAGTACATGTAGCACATTATACTCTTAACTGGGGACAAAAATTAGTTATTAATATGATTGTGTTGCATATGTAATTGACTATCATACATAACTATTATATAAAATATAATATTTATATAAAAACAATAGCTAAATAGTTAATGCTATTGAGTAATATTTAATGAGCATGTTACCTCCTGTTTTTTGCCTCATAATTTATCCTTATATTAGTGGAAAAACATTTTCTTTTATCTTAAAATAAATTTCTGTATTCAACTCTAAAGCAGGTTATTGTTCTGTGACTTAGATAAAGTCTCTAAGCCACGGAAGAAATGTCCTGCTGGAACTTTCAGGTATGGAAGCACATGGTACCCTTAACCATTAGCTACATAAAGCTATTTTGAGCTTTTATGGGACGGGGTTGGTAAAGGCATCTTTGCTAAACATGTCACTTTGGTATTTTTCCTGGTTCTCCTTCTTCATCCTGTAGTGTATACATAAGGTAGAAATGGAAAAAGAAGACAGGACAGACCTCTTGTCGTGATCTAAATGTAGTGTTTGCTTTCCTCCCAAAAAGGGAGAAAACAAATTTTTCCATGTTTACTCAATGATATTTGCTCTTAGAGATAGTCTTAGCTGTTGACTATCTCCAAAAATAAGACTTGGCCTGAATATGACCTTTCAGGACAAATGTATGAGATACTAATTATTTTTGCTGGCTCAAATTTTTTAGGAGGAAGGAAAATGAAAAGTGCCTTGGTTTTTAATATTAACTCTACACTCTGTTATTTTGATTTGGGTACTTCCTTCGCAGAGTGTTTGTAACTTTTTGTGGCCAAATAATTCACTGTTTTGCATTTAACCCTGATGATAACTCTCTGAACTTAACCAGGCGAGTATTCAGGGACCCCTCAGGGGAATCAGGGTAGGATTTTAGTAGAGGTTTGATACTAAGTCCACATTGGTTAACAACGACATCCTTAGGCATTTGATCCACAATCTAAGTGCCTCTGAAGGGAATGTTCATCATAGCTTGTGTCAAGTGAAATGGCTCAAACAGAACTTTTTTTTTAAATTTTGGAAAGATGACTATAATCCAAGCTTTCACCTGGCCCTTAGTTTTCTATTAATTACATTGCCCCTCCCCATGGTCCCAGGGTGATATCCTCTGACCCAAGAAGCAAAGGGAATCCTCTGTGCGCTTAGAGATTTCCAGACTTTTGAAAGTTTAGAACTTCAGTAAACATATTTACTGTGTGTGCAAGGTTCTATGCTTAGTTTGTGGACAGAGAGATGAAAAAGGGTCCTTGCCTTCATGGAGTATGTCCTCCCTCTACCAGTGCTGATTACACCCCATTTATATCTCATCCCTTTGAATTCTCATTCTTGGTCCTGAAAATCTTCAGTATGGAAATCAATAGGTGTCCACTATGTGGCGGGTGCTGTTAGGCAGGGGAAGATGGGGTGGTAAAAGGACAAAAATAACCTTACATCACACATAAAAGCATAGGGGGAGGGATTGGATCTGTGATGTCACTAACACAGGGAACTGATAGCAGGAAACTATTGCCAGTCTGAGGTGGTGACAAGTCCAGGATCACAGGCCAGTATGTGTTAAAGACAGAACCTGTAATCAGGTCTTCTCAGCTCTCTGCTCACTCTGCCCCTCATAAATGTTAAAGGGGGCATGTAAAAGCGCTCTGTCAGCCTAGAAGTGCTATATAAGCGCTGATTCATCATAGCTACTCAGTAAGAGAAAAGTCATTTTGGGAGGAAGGGCAGTTTGTTGAATTCTGAAAGACAGGGATCTAAGATGTCCAGGGTATGCTTTCCAGGTAGGGGTAACGGCCTGAGCAGAGGCTGGGAGAAGGGAATGAATGGTGTGAAAAAGGACAAAGCACTCAGGGTGGGAAGGGGAGATTAATGTATAATAAGGCTAGAAAGATAGGCTGGGTCTAGGTAAGAGGTACTCGGTGGAATCTGAGTAGTAGTGGGGCAAAAGCACTTTGGAAGGTAAGTAGAGGATTGAGGGGCAGGGAGACTACTGTAGTAGCTCAGGTGAGAAGCGGTAACTGAGAAAGAATCAGGTGAGATTTGTCAACTAAGGGTGAGTGTGGAAGGAGGAGTAAAGGAAGGTATAGACAGGTAACCTGGGAGGATGGGGGAGCTTTTAACTGGGAAGTTCTGAAGTGGTGGAATTGATCCCACTAGAGCATCTGGGTCTTTTAATGTTTTGAGAGTAGAAGAGTTGCATATAGAACACACCTTCCTTAGGCTACTTAAGAAGTAGCCTACCCTTTTCATAGGTGGAATTTGAATTGTCTTTCTGTATGACCTCTGGTAAACCTATCTCTGGTACTCAGAATCTGTTCCTTTAACTATAACTGAGAATTCTTGTTGACCAAAAACAAAAAACCAGACATAATGGAAATCCTCTTGAATTGTCACTGCTTCATTGAGAACAGTTTTTATATACATCCACAATTTATACTCAGCCTTTATCTGATGGAAATGAGATTGGCCTATTAAGATGTGTTGAGAGGGCATCAAATCAAAGTGATAACTATGTATGGCCTATAACATCCTATGTATGGCATTTCTCATACATTTGATCCTTAGCACAACATGAGGGAATAAGCTCTTAGAATAAGGAAAGAAATAGCCTGCCCAGGATCACACAGCTAGTGATTGTGGCCATCTTTGAACTTGGGCCCTCCCGACTCCTGGTCCAGTCATCTCTCCAGGCTGCCACTAGCTGCCTCTATGAGGTGGGAGCTGTGGAAATGAGATGAAGTAGATAAACCAGTTGTAAAGGTGAATTTGCATTTTTAAAAAAGTGATTTGTGCCAGGGACCTTGGTGGATAAGCCAACTTCCAGTCCTGTGTACCTTCTGACAGAATACTTCGTTTTTAAAAATGATATCGATTCACAAGTGAAAAGGATAGGTAGCCTGAAACAGATGAAGTCGTAATGTCACTTTTTTGAGGTCTTGGTTAGTTTTGCCCAATCAGTTCCAACCCCCCCTCTCCCCCCCCATCATCTGTTAAAAGTAATGGCCCTTTGGGAGGAGTAGGAGTGATACTGTGCAGCTGACAGTAAAGCAAGGATAACCAGTAACTTTTAAAGGTCTGTTCTCTGCCTTTCGGACCGATTCTAGGTGGTCTGAGCCAGGCCACCTGTACCGAGAGAAAGCCGGTGACAGTTCTATTTACTAATTATATCAATCTCCCGGGATTAATAGTGCTGACTGCCAAATTCCTTACAAGCTGCTTCTGAAGGATGAGTCAGTCACTGGCACCTGTGTGAGGACAAGGTCTTGGCAGGGAGGCTGGGAGAGGTCAGTCACCATGGGCGGAATTAACGGGGAGGGGAGAGCGGCATGGAGGTGGTGGGGGAGCACGGAAATCCTCAATCTGAATTGAGGGCTCATCTGCCTCAAACGGAAGCACCTCCGCGACCATCCCGCGTCCCACGGCTGCGCCAGCCCCCCGGGGAGCAGCCCAGCACGGGGCTGCCCCTGCCGCCCCGACGGCCCTAGGGTTCCGGGGGCGGTCCAAGTTAACATCCCCGAGAGGCCCCTTCGTGCGCCCTCCCGTTACGTCTGTGCGGGGCCGGGGGCTGCGAGGGCCCCGAGGGCCCCGGGGGTGGGGGGGCCGGAGCCACCTGCCCACGTGCCGCCCTCGCCTCCCGCGGCCGCCGGGTCACCGAGCTTTACGAGCCCAGGCTGCCCTCCCTGCCCCCACTCACCAGAACGGCGCTCAGCCAATGGCGGCGGAGCGGAGGCCGGGCCCCGCGGCGTCGGCCAGCCTCCGCCCGCCCGGACAGCCCGCCGGGGCCAGGCCGCTCCGCGCTCCGCGCTCCGCGGGCCGGGCCGGGCCGGCGGGGAGGGGCGGGGCTCTGCGCAGGGAGCCGCGGGGGCGGGGCCGCCGCCGGGTCTCGCGCGCTGCGTCTCGCGCCGTTGGTCGGTGGCGCCGGCGGTCGTTTCTTTCTCTCCGCCGCCGCTGCCGCCGCCGCTGCGGATGGGGGAGGTGGAGCCGGGGCCCGCGGGCCCCCTGGAGCCCCCGGAGCCGCCCGAGGCCCCCGCTGCGAGCCGTCGGCCGGGGGGCATCCGAGTCCTGAAGGTGAGGAGGGAGACGCGCATCCCGGGCCTCTCCGGGGGCCCGCCTCGGCATCCCCTGCCCCGGGTGGGGGTGGGCGCTTCGTGGCTGGACGCCCGAAAACGTCCAGCCTGCGCGGCCGGGGGGAGGGGAGGAAAAGAAGGGGGATGGTGCTGCTCAGGCAGCGAGCATTTATGAAGCGCCACTGTGTGCGGGGCGCTGAGGCGGAGGGACCCCAAGCGTGAAATCTCTAGCTGCGAGAGCTGAGTCTGAGAAGGGGAAGCGATGCCTTCCCTTCCAGCCCCCTCCGGCGACGCGAGCCTGGGGGGAGAGGGGCGGCAGGGCTGGCAAGAGGGAGCACCGGAAAAAATCTGGGGGGGGCGACAAAGGGGGTGCTGTTATGCAACAGGCGGCGGGGCTTTGAAAACAGATGCAGGTGAGGATGGCATGGGGTGGCGTCGGGCCCTGAAATACGGAACGGCCAAGGAAGGGCCAGGGAAGGGGATGCTCCGGAGAGTACCTGGGGGGAGCCGGTGGAGGCGCCCCCCAGCCCCATTAGGGAAACTTGTTGTAAGTGACACAGACGGGCTGAATGAAACGGACGTGTCCTAGGATTGTCCGAGAAGGAATCGCAGCATTTCGTAACCGCTTGTGGCGGAAAAAAGATGTAGGCAGTGGGAGTTTTAGGAAAATAGTTCAGGTTTTCCTTGAGAAAGGAGCAGGAGACCGAGGAAGCCTTTTCCGTGTTCATTGTTAGAGAGGTCACCCTGGAGGGGAAAAGAAAAGGCGGTAGATGGGGGAAATGTTTAAGCTGTGAAAAAGGATACAATTACAGATTTCTGCTACCTTGCAACATTGTTACTTTGCTTCTACCTCTTTTATAAAGTTTTTGAATTTTGCCATATGGCCCCAACAAAAAGTTACCAAGTTACCTAAAGATTTCTGAATTTTTATTCAGAAATATAAGGTAGCACAAGTGTATATTTTAGTTAATACTGAAGTGAAGAAAAAGAAAGTTTAGCAAGGCTCAGCTTATCAGAGAATTGCAGGCCTAAGAGATAGGCATTGCCCTATGTCCTATCAGGTAAACAAACTAGCCTGTTTTGACTTGAGGGCGGAGGAGCTCTGGAACCAGTACCTCTCTTGGAAGACAACTTGTCACTTAGTGTACCAAGACTTTATCTGGGGATTTATTTCAAAAACCATGTAACTGGTCTTAATTATAATACTCTGCTGCTGCCAGGAGAGGGTGAGGTCTCTAGAGTAATTAAGCCTCGGTCTTTGCTGATTACAGGTTGAGTAGACCTTGCAAATAAATAGGCAGCCAATAGGAAAATGTAAGAAGTTCCCTTAAATAGATGAATGGCGGTATTTTATACAAAGTGAAAGTATTGTCCTAACAGAATTTGTAATTTGTTAAGTGAGAGATAGTATTCTGTTTGAGTGATCCTGAAACTTTATCAGGGAGAACATTTGGCATATCCTTTCTTTGGGGGTTGTAACCACATATTTAAAAAATAGTAAATTTAGGTCTTAGATATATATACAGAATTATAGATTTGGTAGATTTAACTTAAACACTTCTCAGACATCAGTTTTTCCCCAGATGATATAGCACTTTTTTCAAGAAGATATGAGAATATGAGTGGACTTGCTTTTAATTATCCTTTTTTAAAAGACGGAGAACCTCTTTTGAAGAGAAAGGTATTTAGAAAGTAGGTTTTCAGCTGCTTTACACAGTGATGTTTACATTTTACAATTGGGAGTCTATAGAAAATACATACGGTTAAGGATTACTACGATGATATTCTTATGTGTACCCCCATGTGGCTAGCTAGCCCTTCCTGATTTTAAATTTTGAATGATGGAAAATTAATCTCATTTTTTGAAATATTTTGCATTCAGAATGTGCTAGTGTGGGTTTTTTTCATTAGATACTAGATGCTGTATAGTATCCTTATTTTTAGCTTTTTTTTTTTTTGAGACCTGTGATGTCATTGATGTAGGAGACTCCTATTGAGGAATTCCCTCTTCTTTAGCAATGCAGATCTGTTCCTCTCTGCAACTTAAGACTTACTGAGGTGCTTGGAGCACTGAAAGCCTAACATTTCTTGCCCAGGGTAACAGACTCTGTGACTGAAGTGAGATTTGAACAATTTGATTGATTCTGAAGTCAGTACTCTAGGTTACCAAATTCCTGTAAGACAGTAAAATGAGTGTTCAGTGCTCATCAGCTCCTCCAGTTAAAAATATAAAACTGAGTAAATACTGAGTTGCATTTCTTTGCTGAAAAGGTTTACTTTCAAGAAGTATCTTTTAAATCTTAAATATTTTCTTTTCTAAATATGCTTCTCTTTTGTAAAGATTGTTCACAGCCTTATGCTCCCTTAGATGAGCTGTTTGGATAGCAGCTCGTATATGAGACTATAGGGATAAAGTGCTATGTTTTTGCCAAAGAATAGTACTCCTAGGCAAGCAATATCAAGGAGCATGATGACTTTAAAAGCCAAGAACCTCCCAAAGACAATCTAATTGGCAACCTGAGATGCTTTGGACATTTCAGACAATAAGCCAGCACTTGGAGCCATAAAGCAAGCAAATTCAGAGGGGAAGAAAGCATCAGTCAGTTTATCAGTACCTCTGAGTCTTATCAAAGCATAGTTACTGATAAGTTTTTGCCAGAAGAATTTAGCTTACTTAATATCCAGTCTTTTTAGTATGGTTGTGAATCAGTTTAAATTGATTCTCTTAAGAGAATTGAGAAAAGCAGACAAAAAATTATAATTCAGCACTTTACTTCTATAAGATTGAATTGATGTGCATTATGTATTAAGGGGAAAATTTTTGTCTTCAGGAAAAAGCATTAAATAAATGAATAATCTGTGTTGTAGACATCAGGTCTTGTGTTCAAAGTACTTCAAATACAAGTGGGAATGGGTTACATTGACTTACAGAAGATATTTCCTGCTTTGAAAGAGTTTATAATTTTGGTATTACTTTACTTTTTAAATTTATCTGTGACCTCATCGGGGTTAGTACTACCAGTTCAGGTGATAATCCATCTTTACTGCTATATCTTTATATGATTTCCCCTCCCCCATTTCTTTACATAAATCTTTCACAGAGGATTTATCCCAAGTGGTAGAAGCCACTTTCTAATACTTTTAATATGTTATGGATACTAGTGCAACATGTCTGCCCATCTTTTATCCTATACATGACTGATCTACCTCTTTTTCTCATCATAAATATTTTTTACATGAAGAAGAAGGAAATACAGACCTGTGTCAGGTACTTGGTTATAGGGGTGGTTGGATAGGGTGGAAGGTCATGTAGAGCAGAAAGGGGAAAAGAATCCCTTAGCACGGGAAAGGAACTACTCTGAAATAGTAACTGCTTAGTTTAAGTGGACTACATACGTGATCTGTAAGCAAGAGATTAGTAAGGGTCACAGTGAGAAGAGATGGCTGTGAAGACACAGTTAATATAAAAAAGTGGTTTCAGTGGACCACAAGTTTAATATGAGTTATCAGTAGGATATGGCAGCCAAGAAAGCTGATCTAATTTTAAACTATATTGAGAGGGATAATTAAGGTAATGTCTAGTACTAAAGAGGTGGGTTGTCCTGTAAGTACTCTGTCCTGATCAGACTACATCTGAAGTATTATGTTCAATTTGGGAATTCTAAATCTGATTCTTATCAATAGGAGGGAGGACTTGGGGGTAAATGATGATGACCTTCAAAGAAAGTGACTCTTCCTTCTCAGTGTTTGTGACAGAGAGGAAGAAAGTTGGTCATAATGACATACATCCTAGATTTCAGAAGAACTTATTTCAAGGTATTCAGAGGAAGGCTGAGTAGGATCCAATGGACTAAAATTCCTCAGTGTCTATTAGCTCTTCTCCCCTCTCCCTACTCTGTTGATTAAAAAAAAATTCTTGGAATACATAACCCCTTATTGATTCCTTCACTTTTGAAGGATGAGATTAGTATTATGGCAGGCCAAGAAGTTATCAACCAAGAACTCCACTAGATGTCTGAATAATTGATGTCCTTCATCGCTTTTTTTAAATTAATGTTTTGTTTTTTAAATGAACAGAAGTATATTTTCTCTTCCCCCTCCCCTCTCTCCACTCTGTTGATTAAAAAAATGCTTGGAATACCTAAGTATAGTCAAATGAAACAAATTCCTTCATCACTGTTAGTCATGACTCTGTAGCAGAGTTGTGATCTGTTCACCCAAGTCATCTATTTCTATTTTTTGTCTGGATAGTCTGTAGTATACTTGTTTGACAAACAAGTCTTTACTCAAGTGTTCTCTGATCTTTCCCTCTTCTGGCTTATAGATTTATTCACTTGAGTTTATTTTCTTACTATACACTTATACCCTAACCCACCTTGCCTTTTTCCTGTCTTACTACTTTTGAGTTAAGGTATACCCATCCAGTACCACTGTTCTTACAGGGCTTGTCCCACCAGACCTCCATCATGCCTAATTTGCCTTCTTATATAACGAAATCTAGTTTACTTATTTTCTAAAATTTGAACATTTTTGTATAGACATTGAGACCAGGGCTTTTACAAGTGCTGTCTTCTTTCTTGAATTTTTGTGTCCTCTATGAGCTTCTGGGTTTCTTTACAGTAATTCTTCCTACATTGTAGCTTCTCTATATAGAGTATCTAGTTTGATGAATATTCTTAAACAGTTTTTCTCTTTACCATTCTTTTTTGCTTCACTGTCTGTCCCCTGAAGTAGAGGTCTTCTATCTTTTACTGATTTTCCGCTTTCCATTGTTGTGGTCATTATGCACATACTTGTCCACCCACCCAAGCAGACTTAGTACTTGTTGTTTTGGCATTCTGTCTCTTAACTCTGTATGCATAAGCCACAGGTCTAGAATGTCTAGAATACACGACTTCCCCATCTCAGCCTCTCAGAATACTTGCTTTCCTGATCAGCTCAGTTCCAGATATCACCTCCATGCATCCTTCCCTAACACCTACAGTTGTTAATGTTCTGTCTTTCCTGAAATTACCTTGTATTTACTTACTTATGAACATATTGTATTCTTCTATTAATGGCAGCTGATGGAGTAATGGAAAAAGTGCCGGATCCAGAGTCAGGATGATCTGAGTTTGAATCCAGCATCAGACACTTATAAACTGTGCGACCCTGAGCAAGTCATTTTACCTCTGATTCAATTTCTTCAACTGTAAAATGGGGATAATAATAGCATCTACTGCCAACGGTTCTTGTGAGGATCAAATGAGATCTTTTAAAATAGCCTGTAGCACAGTGCCTGGCACATTGTAGGCACTGAATAAAGTGTCCATTCCTTTCTCCTCCCTGCCCCAGTAGAAAATAAGTTTGATAAGGACAGAGGTTGTTTTATTTCTTGTCTTTGTAGCTTTAGCAGCTAACACAGTCTTTTGCATGTTGTGAAAGCTTAAATTTTTTTAAATTGAATACAATTAAAATCCATATTTAAATAATAACATTTCCTCATAACCTGAAAGTTCAGAGTATACAAATAGAACAGTCCCCCCATATAGGCTATTTTACTGGGGTGGAAAACTGTGACCTCAAGGCCATGTGGCCTTCTAGGTCCACAAGTGCAGCTCTTTGACTGAATCTAAACTTCACAGAACAAATCTCCTTAAAAAGAAGGTTGTAAGTTTGGATTCAGTCAGAGGGCTGCACTTGAGGACCCAGAGTGCCGCATGTGGCCTCAAGGCTGTAGCTTCCTCACCCCTGAGCTATTTTAAGCTATGTAATGCACTACAATAATATTTTACTTCTTCCCCTTCCCTGTGTCAAATACAGATATATCATAGAGTCTGTTTTTTTGGGGTGCTAGAGCTAGGATTCTAAAAAGGCTTCTTATTATACTCTTTAAATTACTGATGAGGGTATGCCCTCCAATGATGTAGATCACAGAAGATGGCCCATCCCATTCATTTGAAGCACCCACCTTAGACCTGTTCTCCTAAACATTAATTTTGCACTGGCAGTCAGAGTTCTGTGAAGGTAAATGCTAAATTTCCTCACAGTGGTCTAGTTGATATCAATTGACTAGATTTAATTACCTTTTATCAGCATATACTAAACTTACATAATAAGACCCAGTAATACAAATAACCCCCAAAGTGGGGGACACACTCTCACACAAATACAAACAGGGTTTAAGTGAAATGAGGCTCCTGCTGAGAGAGAGAAAGCATGTGGCACAAGAGTAAGTCAGAGCCTCCCATTGCTGGCATTCTCCCTTGCTTGCCCTGCCAGGGGACTTGGGAAGTTCTCCTTAGGTGTGGTGTAGTTTTCTGTTGGACTCTTTGAAGAGTCCTGAAGTTTCCTTTCTTTGGGAGTTCATTTATGGCTTATTCAGTTTCTTTTTCTAAGTCTGGGTTATTTAAATTATTTTTTTAGTCTAGGAATTTTAGTTTTAAATTTTATTTAAAAATTTTATTCATAAGTCTTAATTTCATTTGTTACATGTTTTATTTGTATATAGTTGGGCAAAACATTTTGTAATATTTTCCTCATTTCCCATGAATTCTCTTTTAACTTTTGATCCTAGTAATTTCTCTTTTTAAATTAAATTACCTAATGGTTTGTCTATTTTATTGTATTTTTAAAAGCCAGCTCCTAGTTTTTTTATTACTATTTTTGACCCTCAGTTTTGTTAATCTTGTCATTGATCCTTGCAATTGATCCTGTTTTGGTTTTTAAATGGAGGCTTAAATTTTGTATTCTAGACCTTTAAGTTGAATACCAGTACATTGATGTGTTCTTTCTTTTGTTTATCTTTTGGCTACCTTCCACAGGCGTTACTTTGTTGCCATTTGTTTGTCTGATTTGTTCATTGATTCACTGGATTTTCTAGTACTAAGTTTAATTTTCAGTCTTTTCTTCAGTGGCCCTTTTAAAATATAAATTCTGTTGCATTGTGATCAGTAAAGTATGTATTTAATATTTCTTCTTTTATGCATTTGTGAAGGTTTTATGCCCTGAAACATGAACACTTTTTGTAAGCATACTTGAGTGCTGAGAAATACATACCTATTTCCATTTTATAATTGCCAGAGATCCTTCGTATCTAACTTTTATAAAATTCTATTCAAATTCTTACCTTCTTTATTTTTTGGTGAAATTTCTTGATGTGTGAAAGGGGTACATTGAGGTTTCCCACTTTCTCATTGCTTGTTTAGCCACTAGGTACATGTATGTACTTATGTTCAGTGTCTGGTTTCTTTTTAACATATAATGACTTTCCATGTTAGTCTATTTTGGTTTTGACTTTGAGGTTATGATGGATACTTCAATTTTTTTTTGCAT
The DNA here is from genome assembly GCA_023548195.1 of Bettongia penicillata ogilbyi. Taxonomy (NCBI): domain Eukaryota; kingdom Metazoa; phylum Chordata; class Mammalia; order Diprotodontia; family Potoroidae; genus Bettongia; species Bettongia penicillata. The sequence continues at coordinate 7,431,729 of JAJHZJ010000527.1, read as the reverse complement.
TCTGATGCAGTGTGATAGATTTTTCTGTCTCCTTATTTTAATGCTTTTGGAATCCTTACAAGTATGTTTCTTATTGTTGGATTTGGCTTTCTAATCCAGCCTATTCTTCTCTTCTGTTTTATCGGTGAGTTTATTCCATTCATGTTCACGATTATGATGGCTAATTGTGTATTTCTCTCCATCTTGTTCTCTTATACTTTTTCTACTCCTCCCCTATTCTTTTTATGAAGAAGAAAGGTGATGAGAGTGGCTTGTGCTCAGCGGTAGTATGGTCTCCTTTTTCTCCCCTCTCTATCTTCTTGATCCATCTTCCAAGGTTTTTGAGTTTGTGACTAATTTCTCCCTCCCTGAATCTTCCTTTCCTCTTTTCTTCTTCTCTCTCCTCTTGTTCTCCCTGGTTGCATTGTTGATTTGAATATATTTCTGCTCCAAACCTGTGTGTATGTGTGTGAGTATTTACCCTCCTTTGACCAGTTCATGTGAAAGTATAAAAATGAAATTCAAGTGACAACTTGAGTTCCTCCTACACCTTCCCACTTCCCTGTTTGTATAATTTTTCTGCTTTGCTTATCTAATATCTAATTAGCTGAGGCCATTGAACAGAGTTCTCTGTTGCATTATTCCCAGAAACTCGTTTGATTTTGCCAGATGGACAGCATCTTTTTGGAGGGAGACCCTTCAAGGTAGAATTTTGTTCTATCAAATCAAATGCTTTTTAAATAAGTGACAAATAGTAAGCACAAGCACAGTAGACTCTTGCATTCTCTATAACTTTCAGTCAGTTGCATGACCAAGGTATGATTTTCTGTACAATATTGTTTGTAAAAAGCTTGCTTCCTTCCATCACACATCTTCATGAAAGATGATGCAGGTATAGATTACATTCACAGATTGTGTAGAGGTGGGAGAGAAGGCAAATTGCTTTTTGATATTCTGTTATTTTTTTTTTCTGGTAAGAAGTCCATATTTTTTCCAGGCCTCTCTTTTCTTTCCTGTATCATGAGCATTTAGTTCCTCAGTGCCCTCAAAATTTCACTGCCTCAATCACAACCTCCTCTCTTTATACTTCGCCTCTTTTCATCTTTGTTTTCTTCAGTATCATTCCTACTCCCTTATTCAGTGCACCTAGCACTGTGGTGTTGAGAGACCAGATGTGGTGGAATGCTGTTATTGATTCTGACAAGAGTTAATTATAAGAATGTTTATAGCTCTCCATTTTTCATCTGTTGTCTGATTTCAGGATGATTTGTCTTAGTTGTCTCTCATCAAGCTTTCTGTAAATGGTTCTATCCTCTACTGCTTCTTTTTGAGGTAACAGCACTCTTAAATTTCTGCCCTCCTCTTCTTTAAGATTTTATAGGTGAGTTACGTGTGATAAAACCAACTCTGCCAGCGCTCTTATTGGCCTCTTCAGGAAGGGCCTGTGAGCCGCCATTGGCAGAGAGCTGCAGCATCTTTTTGTTGTGTTTAATTTACACTAAGGTTGTCAAGATTGATATGATTGATTTCCTCCAATAGTACGTGTATTCCATGGACAATTAATTGGACTTTATTCCCGTGTAGGATGAAACAAGAGAGGCATTGATCAAACGACAGGCATTTACTAATCTTGAGAAATATACGGTGGGCTCACACTGTTCTGACAATGAGCCAACAGTCAGACTGTGTAGACAGCTTTTCAGTTTATTTGTGGCAGCACTTAGGCCTTGTGTGATCAGTAGTGAGTGCTTCTAAGTATAGTTTCTATTCATGGTAGATCCGGAGTTCCACATCTTCGCATTGGTATGAAAAGTATTCTTTTTAGAGCCTTGTGCGCTTAGGGAGAATACAGAGTGAGGGAGTGTGTGAGTGGGATGGGGAGGAAGGTGAAGGTATTGAACTGATAGTAAGGATAATATAGTCACGTAGCTGACTGTGTAAACAGCCAAATATCATTTGATGGAGAAGTTGGCTATCCTAGTCAGTAACTGCTCTTTGTTACCCCTTAGAGAAACATGAAGCGCAGTGGAAGCAGACACTGTTTGCACAGGAGAAGTAGGTTCAGCTCCCGTGAGAGAGACTGGCTGAAAGAGGATGTGAAGAGAGGCTGTGTCTACCTCTATGGAGCAGAAACAGCTACTGCCACTACCACTGCCTCCGTGGCCAGCACTGTCACCTCATCCTCTTCTGATTTACACCTGGTGCTTTGCACAATAGAGACACCAGCATCCGAGATATGTGCTGGACAGGGAAAGGAAAGCCTTTATTTACAGCTCCATGGAGACCTAGTCAGGTAAGTTTGGAGTTACATCCTATTTTCTTAGGGAATATATAAATACAATTAAGGCGCATATTACTTGAAAACGGATTTTAGGGAGAGAGCAGTCTTCAGTTCTGCAACTGATGTGATTGTGGAGTGACTAAGCTTGGCTAAATACAAGCTTTGATTTCAGAATGCTTAACGGAGAGAAATTTGAAGATTTAAATTGTAGAATGTCAGGTATGATAATTTGTACAGTTATATTGATTTATAGCTGGTATTGGTCTACCTGGAGAGGAAAGAATTTTTAAAAACATAAAACTTTAATATCTTTTTATGTCACCTACATTTCCTAACGTGTACCTTCCCCTCCCAGAGAACCATCCCTGATAACAAAGAATAAAAAAGAGGGGAAAAAAATGGTCAAGCAAAACCAACCAACACATCGAAAAATCTGTTATTATGAGGAGCAATTTTCATGTGCATCTCTGCAAAGAAGATGGGCAGCTACCCTCCCATATGTTTCTTTTGGAGCAAACCTTGGGTTGTTTAAGTCTCCCAGCATTCACTTTCATTTATTGTGTCCTTCTTCCCTTTTACAGTGCCAGAGTCATTGTGTACATGTTTACCTTGTGTCAGTTTAGATGTCAGTTTGGGGAAGAATCTTTTGATGGATCCATGTTTTTATACTTCATATTAAGCATGTAAGAAGGGAAACCCAGGTCCAAGAATTCCCTTGATCTGTGAAGAGCAGTCTTGAGATTAGAACTAGTTCTCTTGCCTTCTGATTCCTCTGTACTTTCTTGTATCCTACACAGTCTATGAGATGGTGCTTCTGTTACCATATGCCTGTGAGGTACATGCGGAGAAGTGACTTGTCCAAGGTCACAACTAGGAAATGTGATTTCACCTGTGAGTCAAAGGCCAGTATTCTTCCTTAACGTTCAGCTGGGTAACTCCACACGCTCATTAGCCTTTTTTGAGATTAGCACTCATTGTTCTCAGCTCATGTCCAGTTTATATTTATATAGTTTGGACTATATGAGAGCAAATCTCAATCTACAGTTTCATTGATTTCCTAAGAAGGTATGTGAATAACTTTTCCCTCCCTTTCCAGGCTTACAACTGTACTCCTACTGAAAACTCTTACCTGGTCACCTTCTTACCCCTTATTCCTCACCACCTACTCTTGGATTTAGTGACACTGGCCCTCTGGCTCTTCCTCAGCCCTGACATTTCATCTCCTGGCTATGTGTGTTTTCACTGGCTTTTTGCCAGGAACTCTTCTTCTTCCTTCTTCATCTTTGTCTCATGGCTTTCTTCAGGTCTCAGCCAAAGTCCTGCCTTCTTTATGCACAAAACCTTTCCAGCCCCTCCCTTTGTGGATTATCTCCAGCATATCATGGTTATCTTACTTGTGCGTACTTGTTTGAGTATTGTCTCCCCTTACTCTGCCCCCCCCAGACGGTGAGCTCCTTGAAACTATCTTTTGCCTTTCTCTGTAAACTCACTGCTTAACACAGAACCCAAAGCATAGCAGGAACTTATTAAATGCTGCTTGACTATAACTAGATTGAATCGTAGTTATTCCTTATCTTGATATCTCATCTTTAGTTTTAGTTTTCTTCATTCCCCAACTCCTTTGTCAAGGAGATAATGATACATCACCTTCCTTGAATGCACTGCAGTTTTAGATACTGTTGACCAGTCCGTCCTCCTGTGTGCTCTGCCCTCTTGACTTCTGGAACTATTCTCCTACTACTTATCACAACATTACTTCTCATATTTTCATTTTCTGGGTCACCATCCACCATGGTTGTCGCAAGTATCCCATACATCTGTGTTCTGGGTCCTGTTGTCTCATTTTTGGATGTTGCAACAATAAGTATTATCTCTACATAGATGCCTCCCAAATCAATACGTCCAGCTGCAATTTCTCTCCTGAACTCCAGTTACACATTATCAACTGCTTACTGGATATCTCCTCTTGGATGCCCCACAGGCATCGAATACGTTGTGTCCAAAACAGAATTCGCTAACTTCTTATCACCTCACCTCCCCTAAACTGCCCTTCCTACCAGCTTCTCTCCTAGTTTAACGTACAGCCATCTTTCCAGGCACTCAGTTCATCATCCTAGTCATCTTTCACTCTTTCCTCTCTCTTATCCCTTCAGTGTCCAGTCATTTACCGAATCTTAGCCATTCAGTCTCTCCAAAGCTTTCATATGCCCTTTGCTCTCATACAACCACTGCCTTAGGTCCGGCTGTCATCACTTCTAGCCTTCACGATGATTGTAACTTCCTCGTTAGTCTTCCTGTTTCCAGTTTCTCGCTTCTCAAATCTATTTTCCAGACAGCTGCCAAATCTTCCTGTTGATTTAATTTAATTGAGTTACTCCCTTGTCCAGAAACCTTCCTTCCCTGCTGCAGCCTTTTGAATAAAATACAAATTCCTTAGCTTGACCTTGAATGCTTTCCATAGTCCAGCTTCCCCATATATTTGCCTTTTACTTCATTCTAGTCCTCATTTTTATTATATTAGCTTGGCCTACCCATAAGCAATTGCTGTTTTTCCAATTGTTTGGATCTTAACTTTATGTGAAAAGTGTTTTGTGGTTGTGTTCATATAGTTTTTGGGTTTGTCTTGGCAGGTAGACTCCCAAATATTTAATATTGTCTACAATTATTTTAAATGAAATTTCTCTGTCTTTTGCTGCTGGGCTTTGTTGGTAATGGGTAGAAATGCTGATAATTTATGTAGGTTTATTTTATAACCCACAACTTTGCTAATGTTATTAATTATTTAAAGTAGTTTTTTAGTTGCTTCTCTGGGATTCTCTAAGTATACCATTCTATTCTATTCTAATTCCTTCACTTTCTTTTTCTTATTGCTAAAGTTAACATTTCTAGTACAATATTGAATAATAGTAGTGATATAATGGACATCCTTGTTTCATTCCTGATTTTATTGAAAAGGTTTCTGGCTCATCCCTATTCCAGATAATGCTTACAGATAGTTTAAGATTGATAGCACTTAATTATTTTAAGGAGAGCTCCATTTATTCCTATGTTCTCTTGTGTCTTAATTAGGAATGAGTGCTATGTTTTTTCAAAAGCTTTTCTGCATCTGTTGAGATAACTGTATGATTTCTGTTTTATTTTGTTGCTGATATGGTCAGTTATGCTAATAGTTTTCCTAATATTGAACCAAATCTGCATTCCTGGTATAAATTCTACCTAGTCATAGTGTATTATCCTGGTGATAAATTGCTGTAATTTTTTGCTATTATTTGCTAATATTTTGCTATAATTAAAATTTTGGCATCAATATTCATTAGGAAAAAATTGGTCTATAGTTTTATTTCTCTGTTTTAGCTCTTCCTGGTTTAGGTATCAGCACTATACTTGCGTTTTAAAAGGAATTTGGTAGCACCCCTTTACCTATTTTCCCCAAACAGTTTATACAGTATTAGAATTAATAGTACTTTAAATGTTTGTAAATCTGTCTGGCCTTGGGGATTTTTATTAGGGAGTTTACTGATGGCTTCTTAGATTTCTTTTTCTAAAGTGGGGTTATTTAAGTATTTCCTCTTCTGTGAGCCTGGGCAATTTATATTTTGTAAATATTCATCTTGTTCACTTAGATTGTTAGATCTATTGGCATATTGTTGGGCAAAATAGTTCTGAATTATTGCTTTAATTTCTTCTTCATTGTGGTGGATACATCCTTTTCATTTTTGATGCTGTTAATTTAGTTTTTTTTGAATCAAATTAACCAAAGGTTTATCCGTTTTATTGGTTTTTTTTTTTCATGAAATCAGCTCTTAGTTTTTTCTTACTTTCAGTTTCATTTATCTCTCCTTTGATTTTTAGGATTTCTAATTTGGTGTTTAATTGGGGATTTTTAATTTGTTCTTTTACTATGTTTTTAGCTGTACGCCCAATTCATTGATTTGTTCTTTTTCTCTTTTATTCATGTAAGCAATGAGAGATGTAACATTTCTCCTAAGAACTGCTTTGACTGCATTCCATAAATTTTGGTGTATTATCTTATTATTGTCATTCTCTTTGATGAAATTATTGATTGTTTCTGTAATTTGTTGTTTGACACACCCATTTTTTAGGATTAGATTATTTAGTGTCCAATTAATTTTTGATGTTTGTTTCCATGGCCCTTTATTATATGTAATTTTGATTGCATCATCATCTGAAAAGGATACATTTAATATTTCTGCCTTTCTACATTTGATTGTGAGGTTTTTATGCCCTAATATATGGTCAGATTTTGTGTAGGTATCATGTACTGCTGAGAAAAAAGTGTATTACTTTCTTTCACTGTTCATTTTTGTCCAGGGGTCTATCACATCTAACTTTTCTAAAATTTTATTCACCTCCTTAACTTCTTTCTTTGTGTATTTTGTGGTTAGATTTATCTAGTTCTGAGAGAAGATTGAAGTCCTCCACTAGTATAGCTTTGCTGTCTATTTCCTCCTGTAACTCATTTAATTTTTCCTTTAGAAATTTGTATGCTGTACTATTTGATGCACATTTGTTTAGTATTGACATTACTTCATTGTCTGTAGTACCTTTTAGCAAGGTGTAGTTTCCTTCCTTGTCTTTAAGAGAGACGAATTAAAAGCAAATCTATTTTTGCTTGTGCTTTGTCTGAGATTATGATTGATACCCCTATTTTTTTTCTTTTCGCTTCAGCTGAAACATAATATATTCTGCTTTAGCCTTTTACCTTTACTCAGTGTGTGTCTGTCAGCTTCAGATGTGTTTCTTGTAAATAACATATTGTGGGATTCTGGTTTTTAATCCACTCTGCTCTTCACTTCTGTTTTATGAGATAGTTCATCCCATTCACATTCACAGTTATGGTTACTAACTGTTTATTTCCCTCCATCCTATTTTTACCCCATTTATGCTTTTCTCTCTCTCTTTTTACCCTATTCTTCCTCACTGGTGTTTTGCTTCTGACTACTACCTCCATTGATGTGCCCTCCCTTCTATCAGCCCCTACCCCCTTTTCTTTTCCCCTTCCTCTCCTACTTCCCTATAGGGTAAGATATGTGTGTGTGTGTGCGTGTGTGTGTGTGTGTTTGTGTATGTGTATGTGTGTATCCTATTCGCTCTTTGAGTCAGAGCTGACATTGGTAAGATTTAAACGGTGCTCGCCCTCCACAACCCCCCACTGTAATAGGTCTTTTCTGCCTCTTCATGTGATATAATTTATCCTAGTCTGCCTCCTTCCCTTTTCTCCCAGTGCAATCCTTTTTTTTTAATCTCTTAATTTTTTTTAATATCATATTAAAGTCAACTTATACTCACACGTTCTGTCTATATAAATGCTCTTTCAAAGTGCCCTAATATAGTTCTTAAGTGTTATAAGTATCCTCTTCCCATATAGGGATGTAAATAGTTTAACCTTATTGAATAACTTGTTTTTTCTTTCCTCTGTACCTTTTTATGCTTCTCTTGAGTCTTGTGTTTGAAAATCAAATTTTCTGTTCAGTTTTGATTGAGGAAAGTTTATGAGTCCCCTATTTCATCGAGTGTCTATTTTTCTCCCTGAAAGATTATATTCAGTTGTGCTGATTGATTGATTTTTGGTTGTAATCCAAGCTCCTTTGCCTTCCAGAATATCATATTCCAAGCCCTCTGATACTTTAATATAGAGGCTGCTAAGTCCTGTGTAATCCTGACTGCAGCTCCTTGATATTTGAATTGTTTCTTTCTGGTTGCTTGCAGTGTTTTCTCCTTAGCCTGAGAGTTCTGGAATTTTGATATAGTATTCCTTAGAGTTTTCATTTTGGGATCTCTTTAAGGAAATGATTGGTAAATTCTTTCAATTATTCATTTTCCTCTGGGTCTATGACATTGGAACAGTTTTTTTGATAATTTCTTGAAAGATACTGTCCAAGCTGTTTTTTTGTTTCTTTATCATAGCTTTCAGGCAGTCCACAAATTCTTAAATAATCTCTCCTGGATCTGTTTCCATGTTAGTTGTTTTTCCAGTGAGATTGTCTGTATTTTTCTTCTGTTTTTTCATTCTTTTGATTTTGTTTAATTGATTCTTCATGTTTCATAGAGTCATTAACTTCCATTAACTTTGCTCAGTTCTGATTTTTAAGGAATTATTTTCTCTAGTGAGCTGTGGTACTTCCTTTTCCATTTGAGCAATTCTACTTTTTAAAGAGTTATTTTCTTTTTCCCAGCTATTGACTCTTTTTTCATGATTCTCTTGCATCACTCATTTCGTTTTCCAGTTTTTCTTCTGCTTCTCTTAGTTCATTTTTAAAATTCTTTTCGAGGTCTTCTAAGAAGACTTTGGGCTTGAGACCATTTCATATTCTTCTTTGAGACTTTGCATGTAAGTGTTTTGACATTGTTGTCCTCTTCTGAGTTTATGTATTGCTCTTTCCTGTTGCCATAGTACCTTTCTATGGTCAGGGCTCTTTTTTGTTATTTGCTCATTTTCCAGTCTGTTTTGTGACTTTTGAAGTTGAGTACTCTCTCTGGGATACAAAGGGCACCAGGCCAAGCCTCTTGTGCTGGAGCCAAGGGTCTGGTCATTGAACTTCTGCGCTAGGGTTTCTGGCCTAGAGGCTTACTCATTGTACTAATGTGACCTGGCCTAGTCGTGCCTATTGTGCCCTCTCTCCTGGACTATTCCAAGAGCCTTCTGTTACTGGCCCCTGGCCTTAAGTTTCTTCCATTCCAAACCATCCTCCACCCTGCTACTGAAGTGATTTTCCTAAAGCACAGGTCTGACCATGCCACTCTCCTATTCAAAAACCTCCATAGTTCCTTATTACCTCAAGGATCAAATGTAAAATCTAGTTTGGAATGTAAAGCCTTTTACAGCCTGGCCACTTTTTACTTCTCTAAACTTCTAATGCTTTAGCCCATGGCTGGCAAACAACAGCCTGCAGACCAAGTGTGGGAAAGCTAAGAATATTGTTGTTGCTGCTTTTTTAAACTTTTTTTCCTGTGAAAAATGGGCCCCTTTGTTAAAGGCTAGGATCTATCCATTGGGATATGAAGAAGAGTCTCACAGTTTTGTGATAAATGGTTTAGGATAAATTTTAGTTTCTGCTTTGGAAGAGTCTGAATTCTATAAATGTAATTATAGTAGAAGTAGAAATGATTATTGTGTAAATTTATAATAAATAGAACCTTACTGTAGAGTTACAGTTGAAGGCAGCCTTGAAAATCATCTAGTCTAGCAAACTTCACCTTCTTTGTGTCCTAGACTTTTTTGGCAGTCTGGTAACACCTGTGCTTTTGAATGCATAAAATACATAGAATGGCAAAGGAAATCAATTATATTGAAATAGTCATTATAATACGTATTTTTTAAAATTCATAGGCCCACCCTGATCAGTAGTCCAGATTCCTCATTTTACAGATGAGAAAACAGAGACCCAGAGAAATGAAGTGATATATTTATGTCACTAAAGAGGCTTGAGTATGAAATTAGACCCAGCAAGATCTTAGTCCTTTCTGGGCAGTGTACGGTGTGCCACTCAGACTTTCTAGTTACTATTTTGAACTGCAGAAGTGATAAACTGACTAATGGAGATTACTGTAATTATTTCCTTCTATTAGAAAGAATAGAGTTGCCATTTTGGACATAATTGATTTTATACACCAGTCTTAGGCAATTTTTAAAAATGACTAAATATCTCTTAGATTTGATAGACTAGCTTAAATCATTCCACAAGCTTTTATTAAATACCTGTTAAGTTCCAAGCACTGAACTAAGTACTGGGCAAAGAAAGGCAAAAAACCTACAATCCCCTTCTCCCTGGGAACTCACCCCAAATATAGACAGTGCAAATAAAAGGTAACCTCAGCGGTTTGGCCTGTGGGAAAGAACCAGGAAAGGCTTCTTGCCTAGAGAATTGAGCTAGTCTAAAAAATTAAGAATCAGCAGTGAGGAAGGAGATTTGTTTGTTTCAGGGTTGGGGGGCAGCCAATTCAGAGATTTGGGAAAAATAGGCTGGGCTAGCTAGATGGTAGCTACAGTACATGGAGGAGAGACTAGCAGAGGCTGGCAAACTATATTCTGGCCTGTTTCTGTAAGGCCCAAGAGCTAAGGATGAAGGGACATACTTGAGGAATATTTGCAGAGGTAGAAATGCTGAGATTCAGCAGTGAATTGTATATTTGATGTGGAAGAAAACACTGAGGTTTGCAAGCCAGGTTGACTGGGACAGTGAGGGTGTTCAGGGTAATACCCTGAAGAGTAAAGAGAGAATTATAGGGAAAGCCAACAAGTTCTGTTTTAGACATGTTGAGTTTTAGAAACCACACACTTCATGTTCAAGTGAAAGATGTGTGAGATGCAGTGGGGGAAGGTACTTAGAGATACTGGACAGATTTGGGGGTGCTGTATTGATCTGGGCATCTTCTGCATAGAAATGAGAGTTGACCCCCTTGAAGCTGATGAAAGCTAGATAGTACTGGGAATTTAGGGAACATTTAAGATAAGCAAAGTGGCATCTTAGTGTGTGGATCATATAATTGAAACTGCTCTTAGAATTTGGGGTCCTGTCACTGATTTTCTGGATTTTTGGGGGGAGGTGGGACAGTAAATCACTGAATATCTTTGTTACTCTGCTTTTGTAAAATTAGCATGCAAGTAACCTGTTTCTGTTGTAGGATTTATGACTGTCAGTAAGGTAAGTCTGCGAAGAACATATTCTAATGTAAGTTACTTCGAAATATAAGATAAATTAGTGATTTTTTAACATTTCCTACCCTTATTCTCTCCCAGCAAGAAGGCGTGCATGTCAGTGATAAACATTACTGTTTTGTGGAGGAACGGGCCCATGGCATACATTTAGTTTTTGTGAGAACTCTTGTAGTGGTTTTAAGCATTTAAAGAAGAGTCTTACTGTCTCATTGGAATAGTTGTTTCATATGTACATTTAAACTCTATACCAACATTTCTAGTATGTTTTATACTCTGTCACTTTGACTTATGAGAGATTTAACAAATAACTAATTGTTAGCTTGTTAAGTCTTTAGAACTTTGAAACACAAAATTGAATCGTAAGCAGATGACAACTTTTTCCTTCCCCCACTCCACAACACTTAAGGAGTTTAATGAGTAAAGTGGAATTAGCCCTTTGCTATGCTTGTTTTTTCAGTTCTTGAAATGCTGTGTATTTTACTAGTTTATGTCAAATTAACTATGGCAGATGCAGATCCTCTGAGTTTTCCAAAGGAAAAATTCTAAGTTGCTATAGAAACATGCAAAACAGAAGTTTCACATTGTGGATGACATTTGTGTAATCTAGGGAACAGAGGTATGTCTATCTTTAGGATCCATCAGTTGGTCAGTAAGTGTTTATTAAGTGTATATTATGTATCAGGCACTGTAGTAAACACTGGGGATGCAAAGAACTCACATACATATAAAGACAACTAGGTGGTACACATAAGATCCATTCACAGTAAACAGTAGGTGATCTCAGAGTGCAAGGCACTAGCAGGTAGCAGGACAAAGGGCAGAGGAAGGTGGACTGTGAGCTATCTTGAAGGAAGCTAGGGAAATGAGAAGTTGGAAGTGAAGAGAACACACCTCCCTTGCATGTGTGACAAGCATTGCCAAAGTGTCTGGGGTTGATTCATAGAGTGAAGACATGGGAGCAGATTGTGAGAAGACTTGAAAGACAGAAAGGGGCCAGATTGGGAAGGGTTTATAAATGACAGCCTTTCTGTTTGGTCAGAAGGATCTGGACTGGGCATTTAGTTTTGATAGCATTAACCCCAGGGAAAGGTTACTGAGGGATAGTTGCAGAATCTGAAAGTGACAGTGGGAAGGAATCACACAGTAAGTCATGTGACATCAAAGAAAGCATGCTCACTATTGGAAAGAGTGGCAAGAGAGAGGTATTGTCATGAAGAGAAAATTAGGTCTCAGGGCCCAGAAAGTAAAAAGGAGTGAGAAAGAAGAGGTTTAAGATGATGGAAGTTTGCTTATGGAGCAGGCATTCCAGTGGCCAAAGTGGGGGTGGCAGGTGTGGAATGGAACATTGGAAGGTGGGTAGGGTTAAGTAGGTGGGAGTACACAGGGTTGTATGTTGGCTGCCAGAGGTTCAGCATCACAAGGATTACTTCTTAAACCACAATAGTATTATTGTATTACATTTATATACCATAACTTGTTCATCCATTCTCCAGTTTTGGGGCAGTCCCTCAGATTCCCATTCTTTACTACCTCAAAAAGAAGTAAATTTTTATACATTCCCAATTAAATTAAATTTTTTTTTAATTTTCCCAAAACAATTAAAATTTGTTTTGTTTGGGACTAATCCTTCCCCTAATGTACCTAACCACTAACTTCTACTCCTCACTTTTCCTCTTTCTCTCTTATTTTACTGTTGAGTGAAATGTATTTCTGTATCTAAGTCTCTGTGTGCATCTTTCCTTCCTTTGGCTAGTTCAGATGAGTGAGGTTGTGCCAGCTACTTCCCCCATCCCCTCGTGTGTGTGTGTATGTGTGTGTGTGTGTGTGTGTGTGTGTATCTTATATGTCTACTTACGCAGACTGATAATATGAAATAATTTTCCCTAACCTTCCTTTCCTTTTCCCATAATGTATTCTTCCTCTTAACATTCTTTTAAAAAAGTTTGAGTTCCAAATTCTATTCCTCTCTCCCCTTCCTCCTCCACCTGTTAAGAAGGCAAAGAATATATCAATTATATGTGAAATTATGCAAAATACATTTCCATATTAACCATATTGCAAAAAAGACAACCCAATAAAGATCAAGAAGAAAGTGAAAAAAATTATGGTTTACTCTGAACTCAGAGTTCATCAGTTCCCTTTCTGAAAGTAGACAGCATTTTCATCTTGAATCATTGTATTGTTCTCAGAGTAGCTAAGACTTCTGCAGTTATCCTTGTAATTGTCCTTTTAATATTGCTGTTACTGTAGCTGATCATCATTATGATACTGCTGTTGCAGTGTGTGATGTTCTGGTTCTGCTCACTTCATTTTGCATCAGTTCATGTGAGTCTTCCCATTTTTCTGAAACTGTCCTGCTCATCATTTCTTATAGCACAATCATGTACCACAGCTTATTTGGCCATTCCCCAATTGATGAACATCCTCTCAATTTCCAGTTCTTGTCACCACAAAAAAGAGCTGCTGGAAATACTTTTGTACTTATACATTCCCTCCCCCCTTTTATTTTTTTGGATCTCTTTGGGATACAGATCTAGTGGTTTTCCTGGTGGTTTTTGCTGTACATATGCACAGTTTTATAGCCCTTTCAGGGTAGTTGCAAATTGTTCCCTAGAATGGTCAGACCAGTTCACAAACTCCACTAACAGTATATTAGTGTACCTGTTTTTCCATACCCCGTGAAGCATTTGTCATTTTCCATTTGTGTTGTATTAACCAATCTGAAAGGTATGAGGTGGTACCTCAGAGTTGTTTGAACTTGCATTTCTCTAACCAGTAATAATTTAGAGTATTCTTTGTGTGACTGTTGATAGTTTTGATTTCTTTTTTTTGAAAACTGTTCATATCCTTTGACCATTTTTTTATTAAATTTATTTATTTAACTTTTTGCATTCATTTTCACAAAATTTTGGGTTCCAAATTTTCTCCCCACTTATCCCTTCCCTCCACCCCAATACAGCGAGCATTCTAATTTCCCCTATCACCAATCTGCCCTCTCTTCTATCATCCCTTCCTTCTCTTGTCCCCATCTTCTCTTTTGTCCTGTAGGGCTGGATGACTTTCTATTCCCCATTAACTGTACTTCTTATTTCCTAGGAGCAAGAACAATACTAAACAGATGTTCCTAAAACTTTAAGTTCCAAATTCTCCCCATTCCTCCCTCCCCACCCATTCCCTTTGGGAAGGCAGGCAATTCAATATAGGCCATCCATATCTGTGTAGTTTTGCAAATGACTTCCATAATAGTTGTGTTGTGCAAGACTAAATATATTTCCCTCCATCCTATCCTGCCCCCCACTGCTTCTGTTCTCTCTTTTGATCCTGTCCCTCCCCAAGAGTGTTGACTTCAGATTGCTCCCTCCTCCCATTACCCTCCCTTCCATCCTCCCCCAGACCCTGCTTATCTCCTTCTCTCCCACTTTCCTGTATTGTAAGATAGGTTTTCATACCAAAATGAGTGTGCATTTTATTCCTCCCTTTAGTTGAATGTGATGAGGGTAAACTTCATGTTTTTTTCTCAGCTCTCCTCTTTTTCCCTCCGCTAAAAAGTCTCCTGCTTGCCTCCTGAATGAGAGATAATTTACCCCATTCCATTTCACCCTCTCTCCTCCCACTACATTTCTCTTCTCACCATTTACCTTAATTTCTTTTATGATATGGTCCCATCCTATTCAATTCACTCTGTGCTCTCCGTCTCTGTATGTGCGTGCAAGTGTGTATGTGTGTGTGCACACGTGTACGTGTGTGTGCATCTGTGTGTGTGTATGTGTGTCTGTAGTCCCACCAACTACCCAGATACTGAAAAAGTTTTAAGAGTTACAAATATTGTCTTTCCATGTAGGAATGTAAACAGTTCACCTTTGGTAAGTCCCTTATGACTTCTCTTTGCTGTTTACTTTTTCATGTTTCTTCTCATTTTTGTGTTTGAAAGTCAAATTTTCTTTTCAGCTGTGGTCTTTTCATCAACAATGCTTGAAAGTCCTCTGTTTCATTGAAAGACCATATTTTCCCCTGAAGTATTATACTCAGTTTTGCTGGGTAGGTGATTCTTGGTTTGAGTCCTAGTTCCTTAGACTTCTGCAATATCCTATTCCATGCTCTTCTATCCCTTAATGTAGAAGCTGCTAGATCTTGTGTTATCCTGATTGTATTTCCACAATACTGGAATTGTTTCTTTCTAGCTGCTTGCAAGATTTTCTCCTTGACCTGGGAATTCTGGAATTTGGCCACAATGTTCCTAGGAGTTTCTCTTTTTGGATCTCTTTCAGGCGGTGATTGATGGATTCCTTCAATATTTATTTTGCCCTCTGGTTCTAGACTATCAGGGCAGTTTTCCTTGATAATTTCGTGAAAGATGATGTCTAGGCTCTTTTTTTGATCATGGCTTTCAGGTAGTCCCATAATTTTTAAATTGTCTCTCCTGGATCTCCTGGATCAGTTGTTTTTCCCATGAGATATTTCACATTCTCTTCCATTTCTTCATTCTTTTGGTTTTGTTTTGTGATTTCTTGGTTTCTCAGAAAGTCATTAGCCTCCATCTGTTCCATTCTAATTTTGAGAGAACTATTTTCTTCAGTGATCTTTTGAACCTCTTTTTCCATTTGGCTAATTCTGCTTTTGAAAGCATTCTTCTCCTCATTGGCTTTTTGAACCTCTTTTGCCAATTGAGTGAGCCTATTTTTCAAGGTGTTATTTTCTTCAGCATTTTTTTGAGTCTCCTTTACCAAGGTATTGACCTGTTTTTCATGCTTTTCTTGCATCTCTCTCATTTCTCTTCCCAGTTTTTCCTCCACCTGTCTAACTTGATTTTCAAAATCCTTTTTGAGTTCTTCCATGGTCTGAGCCCACTGGACATCCACCTCAGATGTCTGGGATACAGGCCCTAACCTCCACATCTTTGCCAGATGGCAAGCATTGAACTTCCTCATCAGAAATGAAAGGAGGAAGAAACATCTGTTCCCCAAGAAAGTAGCTTTCCATGGTCTTATTTTTCTTCCCTTTTCTGGGCATTTTCCCAGCCAGTTACTTGATTTCTGAGATTCCTCTACACCCCCACCTAGATCTGCCCAGCTCGTGCTTGGGGTCTGAGATTCAGATGTTCCTCCCCAGCCTCAGGGCTTTCAGTGGAGGCGCAGCTGCTATTCAATTTGAGCTTAAGTTCTGGTGCTCAGGTTGGGGCAGGGCCGCCTCCCAGGCTGAGTTCCCTCAGGGGGGTTTATGCAGAGATCTTCGGTAATGGCCCTGAGCTCCTGCCTGCTGCTCCGGGAGTTCCGGGCCACGGCTGCCTCTGCCGCTGCCTCCCAAGGGGGCCCGAGTCACGGAGACACCCTGCTCCCCTCTCGGCCAGCCCAGACGTCTCTCTCACTGACCTGGAGCGCCTGTGGATGGAGGGACCTTCGCGGCTGCCGGAAATTCCGTCCCTGAAGCCTGCTCGGATCTGCTCCTCTGGGGCCGCGCGGCCAAGGCAGCACAGTGGTGGGATCCGCGTCCGGAGCACGACAGACCCCTGAGGATGGCTTTCCAGGGCTTTCTGTAATGGAAATCTCTTCCACTGTGTTTCTGCGCGGCTTGCACTGATACAGAGTTTGTGGGGAGTTCTTTTTACAGAAAATATATGGGCTGTGGGTTTAGAGCTAGCATACGTGAGTCTTTCTACTCTGCCATCTTGGCTCCTCCCCCTGATCATTTATTTTTATCAGTTGTGGAATGGCTTTTATTTTTATAAGTTTCCTTTAGTTCCTTTTATATTGGAGTAATGAGACCTTTGTCAGTCTGTCTTTCCATTATTCTCTTAAGATAATCAAAATAGGACCATTCCTAGGCCTTTTCTAATTATCATCTCTCCGTATTGGGATATAAGCAGTTGTCTATTGCTTAGCCCTTTATCATTGTCATCATGCCACTGCCATACAGTCCTGTACGTTTTCATTTTTGTGTTTCAGAAGGTAGAGTCCTTCTATTTCTGCTTTACCTTTAGTTGTAAGAGATCTGGCCAATTTTCTTTTAAGATTTCTTACAATATGATGTCTAGGATTTTTTTTTTTTTTGGTCATGGTGTTTACATAGTTCAAGGATTCCTAAATTTTTTCAATTCTGTCTTGCAGATCAGTTGTTTTTGCTAGGACTCTACCTAGCTTTTCTTTTATATTTTCAGCCTTTTGACTTTGTCCTGATGACCTCATACCATCTCATGGTATCATTGGCTTTTATTTAGTCCATTCAGATTTTCAGGAAGTTTATTGCTTGGGCAAGATTTTTGTACCTCTTATGCTAAATCTATTTATTCCCTTTCGATTTCTTTCTTTTATAACTTTCACTTTTTTACTTTTCCCTTCAAATGCTCTCATTTAAAAAAACCAAACATTTTAAAAATTCTTTCTTTATCTCTTCCAGGGATCCTAGTTGAGTTTGTACCCAAACTGTGTTTTTCTCTGAGTTTTTGCTTGTGAATGTTTTAGAGTGATTCTTGTCTTCTGAGTTTGTGTCTTTAGCTTCCCTGCCAATATGGTGGGATCTTTCTTTTTGCTTGTTTGTTTGCTCATTCTTCCAGCCTATTTTCCAGCGCCAGACTTGATGTTAGGGCTGGGCTCTGTCACGTTTCTAAAAGGAAGGTCTGGACTGAGCCTGTCCTTGGGATCTTATGCAATTGTTTATTCTATGATCTCTGGGACAAGGTGGGAACCTGAAGACTTTCAGTTTGTCCAAAGTGGTCTGATCCAAGGCTGAGTATTATTGCTGCTCTGGTCTAAGCTCTGCAAATTCCTGATCTGAGCAACAGTAGAATTCTATCGGACTCAGCCACTATTAGTTTGTTGTAAAACTCTATTGGTTCTGTTGACAAATTGTAGGTTCCTCTTTGGACTGGGATTTCTGTCCTGGTTATTCCTCTAGACCCCCTCTGGGGTCTATGCTGTCTTTTTGTCTCTGAGTTCCTGGTATCTGAGCTATACTGCTGACACAACATTCTTTCCCTTTTCTCTACCCTGAATCTGTGACCTGGACCTGGGTTACGGGCAGCAGAACTGCCAGGTGGCACCTGTTTCCATTGCAGTGCTCCATATTGGTTTGCTGCTTCCCAAGTATGGGTCTGGGGCCTCCTCTTGCCCACATCTCCCTGGGCAATGCTGCTGGAGAGCTCTTTTGCATACCATGCTCCTGGCGTGATTCTGGCCTTAGTTTCCACATATCTTTGTCTGTCTCCTTATGCTGACCTGGCCTGTACACATGAGTCATTGTGATTTTTTCTGCACTGCCTTATCAGGATTTGGGCTGGTGCATTTTCTAGGTTGCTTTGGAGCAGTTTCATGGATGGAAACTCTTGACTTGGGAGAAACTTGAAAGAAATTTTGAAATGTAACTGAGACTTTTAGAATGATAGAATTGTAGAAATCTGTTGTGGTCATATCTCATTCTCCACTTTTTAAAATTTAATTTAATTTAATTTTTAATTAATTTATTTGTTTTCAGTTTTCTACATTCACTTCTGTAAGTTACTTTTTTTAAAAGAATTTTCTTCTAAAATATCTCACTAGGTTGTCCTAAGGGGACCCCTGTTTGAATGCTTCCTGTGATAACACTCAGTGTATACAGTTGAAAAGTCTTTTCATACTTTTTATTGATTTTTTTTTTTGGTTTTTAGACAATCTACATTCCCGAATATGCCTTCCTCCCCTTACTCTCCCTATGCCTCAAACCCAGAGCCGTCCTTGATATAACAAAGAAAGGAAAACTATACTAACATTGATTAGTTTCAGCACAACCAACCAATACATTAACCAAGTTTGATATTTTGTGTGTCGTTCCAAGCCCATATTTCCATCTTCCTCTCCACCTCTACAAGGAAGGGTAGCAGTACTTCTTCCTTCTTTTTAGAGCCAAACTTGATTATTATTTCACAGCATTCAGTTTATTACTTTGGGGACAGTGGTGGTTGCCCCATTTACATTGCATAGGCATTGTGTGCATTGTTTTCCTGCTTTTACTTACATCATTTTGTGTCAGTTCATATGTCTTCCCATGTTTCTCTGTATTCATCTTATTTGTGTGGATTAACCATCATTGGTTCCTAGAGTGCAGTTACATTCAGTTACATTCTTGCACTGCAGACTGTTCAGTCATTCTTCACTTTGTTGGCTTCTGACGTTTAACAGAATAGCTAGATGGCACTGTAGTGGATAGAATGTCAGTCCTGGAGCTGGAAAGACTGATCTTCCTGAGTTCAAATCCAGCCTCAGACATTTACTAACTCAGTGAGGCTGGGCAAGTCCCTTCACTCTGTTTGTCTTGGTTTCCTCATCTGTAAAATGAGCTGGAGAAAGAAATGGCAAACCACTCCAGTGTCTCTGCCAAGAAAACCCCAAAGGGAGTCAGGAAGAGGCGGACACAGCTGAAAGGGACCAAACCCAACCACACGTTAACAGCTCTCTGCTACTACAAAAGGTGCTGCTGTAAATGTTTTGGCATGTATGAAACCTTTTTATCTGTGACCTTAGGAAATGCCCTAGCAATAGTATCTTTGGGTCAAAGGGTATGGATGTTTCAGCTGCCTTCTTAGAATAATTTTGAATTGTTGCTTCAAAGAGCTGCATTAGCAGTGGTTTAGTTGTCTGTCTCCACGATCCCTTCAGCAGTGCAGTGGCCATCTTTTGTCATGTTTTCTTGGTTGCTAGGTATGAAGTAGAACCTCAAACTATTTTTATTTGCATTTTGCTTATTAGGAATTGAGAGAAATTTTTTAGGTGATGGTTAAGAGCTTGTAACTCTTATTTTTAAGAGTTTTTTAAATAGTTCTAGTTAGTTATTTATATCGACCTCAAGTCTGTCCTTCTGTTACTTCTACCTGTTAGTTTTAGTTCTGCCTTCTGGAACATAACAATCTGTTTATTTCATCGTAGTGATACCATTCAGATATTTGACATCAGCTGTTATTGTTTCCTTTTAACCTTCCATTAAAAAAGCTGAACATCTTTATGCCTTCTGCCATTCAGTTAGGAAACATTTATTAAGAACCTACTATTTGCAACCTGTAGCTATGGTTTCATTAATATAGGATAGGGTGTTCTTGGTAAGGAAATTACTCTTCTAGTTCAGATTGGCACAGAGTTGCCAAAGGCATTGAGAGATAAAATGACTTAGTCATTGTCCCCAATATTGTTTGTTGGAGGTGGGAATTGAACCCTAGGTCTTTGGCCCTTAGGACAACTCTCTATCCACAACTCCTACAGGCTCTTAGAGTCTGTTAACAGGGGGTGGGTACATACACTAATAAATATTATCAGAGGTAAAATGTCTCTAAATTTTATATTTTATATTTTATAATTCTCTATCTTTATGTTGAGACTAGTTACAGCCTAAGTTTCTAGGGAAGTTGTAATTTATTTAAAAGTGAAAATTAAAAATGTGTTGGATAGTATACTTTGGTTTGTTTGAGAATTAGGAGACCAAATGCTTATTTCTTTACCAAACTATTTTTATTTTTTTTTTTTTTGGCTTTTATCATCAGGAGACTGGACCCTACCGATCGACCCCTTCAGATGGTATATGAATACTTAGGCAGCCTGGGCTTTGAGGATCCTATTCGTATACAGGAGGAGGCAACAAACCCTGACCTCAGTTGTATGATTCGCTTTTATGGAGGTAAGAATCTTACTGGGCTTAAAAACTTAACTCCATAGTCATCTCTAACTAGTCTAGATTTTAACTTAAACCTGTTTTATAAAACCTTTTCATCATCGTTAGTATTATATTGTTATATCTTTTGTTACCAAACTGTCAGTCTTCCCAATACATTTTCTCTCTTAACAAAGAAAAACAGATGCTCTGGTGGTTGGTTTTGCTGAAGTGCAACAGTATGCAGATTTCTGTATTCACAATGGACCACTTTTCTACTAATCTGAAAGAAATATCCGAATTGGTATTCTTGAAAGGAAAATTAGATAATCTTGGGATGTAGATAAAAGGATGGTAACTTTTTTCATTCTTGAGTTTTTAACCACTTTCTCAGTCTCCTTTGCTGGCTCATCATCCTATTAAATAATAGCCTTAAACTGCATCTTCTCCAGGGTTCTGTTCTAGGCCAAATCCTAGGGTTTTTCTCTTCTTCTGTTCTCCTTCTTGTTACCTCTTGGTGACCTCTACAGCTGCCATGGGTCTGAATGCATGCGGATGACTCCAAGTCTATAGATCTTGCCAGTCTCTTCTGTGAAATTCAGTTCCTCTTTAGCATTTGCTTCTTGGGCATTGAGGATAAGCCTTTGTTAAGTGCCCCACAGTGTTTACAAATAGTATCTCTTGATCCTCACAACAAAGCCGTGAGGTATAGGTGCTATTGTTTCTCCCATTTTACCGCTGAGGAAAGTGAGACAGGCAAAGGATAAGTGACTTACTCAGGGTCACACAGCTAATAAGTGCCCAAGACTGGATTTGAATTCAGATATTCTTTTTTTTTTCTTTTCCAAGTTCTTTTACATTATTATTTAAAGTTATCTGTTCCAAATTCTGTCTCGTTCTCCTTCCCTTCCTTCCCCGCTCCCTGAGACAGTAAGTAATCAGCTATAGGTTATACATGTGCAGTTAATGCAAACCATGTCCACATTAGTCATTTTGTACAAGAAAAGTCAAAAGAAAAAAGTGAAAGTGAAAAATAGCATGCTTCAGTGTGTATTGAAACAATATCAGTTCTTTCTCTGGAGGCGAATAATGTTTCATTGTTAGTCCTTTCAGATCATCTTGGATCATTATATTGCTGAGAATAGCTAAGTCATTCATAGTTCTTCATTAAACAATATTGCTATTACTGTGTACAATGTTATCCTGGATCTGTTCCATTTACTATGCAGCAGTTCGTGAAAGTCTTTCCAAGTTTTTCTGAAATCATACTGCTTGTCATTTCTTAGAGCACAATAGTATTCCATTACAATCACATACCAGCGTTTGTGTAGCCGTTCCCTAATTGATGGGCATCCCTTTGATTTCCAATTCTGAGCCACCACAAAAAGCTGCTATGAATATTTTTGTACAAATAGGTCCTTTTCCATTTTTTGGAATGTCTTTGGGATATAGACCTAGCAGTGGATCAGAGGGTATGCACAGTTTTATAGCCCTTTGGGCATAGTTCCAGTTTGCTCTCCAGAATGGCTGGATCTCTTCACAATTCTACCAGCAATACATTAGTGTCCAAGTTTTCCGACGTGCTTTCCAACATCTGACATTTTCCCTTTTTGTCATATTAGCCACTCTGATAGGTGTGAGGTGATAACTCCACAGTTGTTTTAATTTGCATTCCTCTAATCAGTAGTAATTTAGAGCATTTTTTCATATGACTTTAGGCAACTTTGATTTCTTCATCTGAAAACTGCCTATTCATATCCTTTGAGCATTTATCAATTGGGGAATGATTTGTATTTTTATAAACTTGATTCAGTTCTATACATTTGAGAAATGAGGCCTTTATCTGAGATACTTGTTGCAAAAATTTACCCCAGTTTTCTGCTTTCCTTATAATTTTGATTGCATTGGTTTTGTTTGTGCAAAAACTTTAATTTTATATGATTAAAATTATATATTTTACATTTTGTAATGCTCTATATCTTTTTTGGTCCTAAATTCTTCCCTTATCCATAAATCAGACAGAAAAACTATTCCATGCTCTCTTAATTTGCTTGTAGTATCATCCTTTATGTGTAAGTCATGTGCACATTTTGACTTTATCTTAGTATATGGTGTGGGATATTGGTCTGTTAGTTTCTGACATACTACTTTCTAGTTTTACAGCAGTTTTTGTCATATACTGGAACTCAAGTGTTCTTGACTCTAGACCCAGCACTCTATCCATGAAGCTTTCTCGCTGCCATCTTAAACTATCTAAAACCAGCTGCTGTCTAGAGACATCTTAAAAACAACAGGTCCTAATGTGTGCATCGCCTCAGTGCCTCCCCCTCACCTCCATCCAGTTAGCTGCAGTTTCTTCCTTCACGATATCTCTCACACTTACCACTTCTCTTCACTCAGACTGCTACCTCTTTAGAGTAGTCTTTGATCACCTCTTGCCTGAATTGTTGTAATAGCTCCCTAATTATTTCTTCCCTTGAAATTTCTTCCCTCTCCAGACTGTCCTGCTCACTGCACCCAGAGTGGTTTTCCTTAAACATAGATCTGACCATGTGACTCTCCATTCAGCCAGCTCCCTTGGCTTTCTGTTGCCTCCAGGATAAAATGTAAACCATTCTCTTTAGCTCTAAACTCTGCTGTCTGGACCCAAACCATATTTTCAATCTCTTTAGATATTGTTCCCTCTCATATTCTGCTGTCCAGCCAGACTGGCTTTCTTTCTGGTCCTCAGACACAGCCATCCAAATGCTAGTACCCCACCTTCAAAACTGTCTTGTATTTAACTACTTTGTATTTATTTATACTGTCAGTTAACAAGCATTTATTGAGCACTTTACGCAAACAAGAGTATTAGTGCTAAAGGTATCAACCTTAAGGAGCTATTCCAAAGGGTAGACCACCTTCAAACAGTCAGGTACATGTGTGATGTGTACAGTGATGTATGCAGTAAGAAGGAAGGCACTGGCCACATGGGGCCTGGGAAGGGCCTAGTCTTAAAGGAAGTCTGGAGGGGAGGGGAGGGAGGAGAACATTCCAGGCTGGTGAACACCCTGTGAAAAGATGAAGAGTCAGGAGATGGAGTGTTTTGCAGGGAGGAAGGGGCCAGATTAACTGAGGACTTGTTAGATGTTTGATCCTGGAGGTAATAGGGAACCACGGGAGATTGATGAGCAGGGCAGGGTGACAGGGTCAGACATGTGCTTTTTAACTACTTTTGTTATGTAGTTGTCTCTAGCATTAGAACCTAAAGTAGGAATCACTTTATTCTATGTAGTTGCAATCCCAGCACCTAGTACAATTTGTGGAAGGTGCTTACTTGTGGTTTGATTTCGTAAATAGAAATCTTCTGTTTTTAAAAAAAACTACTTTACCAGTTACTAGAATTCGTTGTACTTTGTATCAGAACCTTGAGTAGATGGTATTAGTCTAAGTCATGATAACACAACTCATTTGAGAATTTGTTGCTTGACTGGACTCAGAGTAGTTGCTTAGAATTTGATGCCACACCAAATGGAATGCCAGAGAGTTCTCCATTTGACCATCTGCTGTTTAATAATGTTTTTTATCAGTGACTTATTCAAGGGTGTAGATGGCATGTTCAGCAGATTTTCAGGGGACATGTAGCTGGAAGGGATCGTTAACATCCTAGATGTTAGTCAGCTTTCCCAAAGATCTTGAGCAGCTGGAGCACTGGGCTAAATCCAAAAGATCATTAGTATTAGTAGGGAGAAATGCAAAATTTCACTTTTGGTTTTAAAAAATCACCTTCACAAGGTCAGGATGGTGGGGAAGGGTGGTGGCAGAAACTTATTCTGACTGCAATTTGTATAAAAGAGATCCGAAGCTCTGCAGACTGCAGGCTTTGTGTGACTCACCAGTGCAGTATTCTGGGCTTTAAGAAAAGGGAAGCCTCCAGGAATGAGTCTAATGGTCCCACCATCCTCTTCCCTGGTCAGACCATATCTGGAGTATCTTGTTCAGTTCTGGGTGCCCCAGTTTAAGGAAAACATAAGCTGGAGAATGTCTTCAAAGCCATAGTGATTGTGGACCTTGAGACCATGTCATATAAAGATCTGTTGAAAGACTTAGGAATGTTTTCCCTAGAGAAAAAAAAGCCTTTCCAGTGGTTCCGTCTTGTCAAAAGGGGATTAGACTTACATTATTTTTATCCTAGAGGAAAAACATGAAGCACTGGGTGAAAGCTAAGAAGAGGCAGATTTAGGCTAGTTCCTAGAAGTTAGATTGCCCTAGGAGGTGGTGGCTGTCCCTTCACTAGGCAGAGGCTGGGTGTCTACCTGTTACACATATTAGAGTGGGGATGCCTTTTGGGTATTGGCTGACTGCTTAGATCTCTTCAAAAGTGAAAATTGTGTGATTTTGTGAAGTATCTTTGGTACAACCTTGTGGGCTTATGGTTGTTTGGTACATTTTTTGTTTGAAAATGGTATGCTGTTGAGTAACCTAACTTTTGAAGTCCTTGTGACTGTCTGATTATTATTTTGCTTGAATAGAATTTGAATCTATAACTTTATATTTTCTTGTCTCTACAGACTTGTGAATTTTAACAGTTTTTAACATAGCATTTTTTTCTTGATTTCTTTGCTTCATTTTTATTTGTCAAAGTGCTATGTTTTTATTTCTGAATGACAGCAAGTATAGTGGGAAAAGTATTGATCTTTGAGTCAGATGCTTAATCAATGGAATTGAATCTTTTACAATATTATAAATCAATTTTCAGGCCCCAAATAATAAAATCTTTTAAATTCAAACTATTAAGAACATTGTCATCCCAAAAAAAATTTTTAAAAAAAGAAAGAAAACAAATACATAACAAAAAATATAGACTTGAAATTAGATCCTATTTGATGAAGGCTATCAGTGATTTCACTGCCTTTCAAAAGGCAAATGGCATATTTATACTTCCATGTTAAACTCTAACTTTTGCGCACTGTGTTCCAGTCCCAACTTGCTACTGTTTTGTTTATTCAAATGTAGTGCTTCTCAGGGCAGCTAGGTAGCATAGTGGATAGAACACTGACCTTGGAGTCAGCAGGACCCGAGTTCAAATTCCGCCTCTGACACTTGACAATTAATCACTTAACCCGAATTGCCTTGAAAAAAGCAAACAAAAAAGCTGGTATTTCTTTTCCCTTCACAAACTTGGTAGATTCAGGAACTGAAGCAATAGGATATATTGTAATGAATGAGTTTTGGCTTCTGGATGAATATTTTTATGGGTAGCTAGTATAATACCAATTATGAATTGCATGTACTTTTTAATAAATTATTTGAATTTATCTCCCAATTAATTTTTCCTTCCTCTGACATCACCTATCATCTGTTTACCTGATTCATTTTGTTTTATTTAAAATTTTCATGTTTAAAAATTTTGAATTTAAATACCAAATAAAATGAACATTTCCATGTTTATAGTAGAAAAAGAAGACTGACTTGAAACTGAATCTTTATTATATACAACTTGCTTTTTCTTTTAAGCATATGATAAATTCAACTTGTAATTTTCAAAATTATCCTGATTGTAGGTATTTCTTTCTGTTTGTAAATTTTTTTTAAATGCTTCAATGACACTCCTTTATATTTTTTTGACAACCCTGTTGCCAATTCCCTTCTTCCTTCTATCTCTCCCTTTGCAAAAAAAGAGAAAACCCTTTTAGTAAATATACAGAATATACCTATTTAAACAAAACAAATTACCACATTAGCCATGTCCAAAAATGTAAATATTTTCCTGCACCTTGAGTTGATAGCATACTTCATCAGTCTTTGGAATTATGGTTGGTCTTCACAATGATCAAGATTCTTAAGTCTTTTAAAGTTTTTTCTTTCTGCTGTTTCTGTTCTTGTATAAATTGTTCTCTAGGTTCTGCTAACTTCACTCTATGTTTCTTTGAAACTATCACTTTCTATAATTTATTATAGCACAATTAATACTTCCATTACTTTAATATACCATAATTTCTCTTGTTCACTTGTTTCATTCGTGCCTGACTCTTCATGACACCAGCTGGAATTTTTTTGGCAGAGATACTGGAGTGGATTGCCATTTCCTTCTCCAGTTTATTTTAAATGATTTGCCCAGGGTCACACAGCTTGTTGTCTGAGATCAGATTTGAGCTGAGGTCTTCCTGACTCAAGACCCAGCCCTCTATCCACTATCTGCTATTTGCAAATTTATAGGGACCCTCTTAATTTCCAATTTTTTGCTATTACAAAAAGTGTTGCTATAAATGATAAGAGTTCCACTCTCCTCATGTGGCTTCTTTTCCTCTTCCTTCTATTTCTTAGAGGTTAGAAGACTGGCAGTGGTATCCCTCATTTGAAGGTGTACACAATTTAGTAACTTTTGGAATACACTTTCAAATTGATTTCTGGGAGAGCTGAACTAATTTACAGTACCACCAATAAATAGATTTGATTTGCTTATTTTTCATACTTCTTCCAGTGATTGTAATTTTCCTTTTGGGGTGGGATAGATATATCTATCTATAGATAGATAGATGTGACATCTTTGCCCATCTGATGTCTGTGAGGTGAAACCTCAGAGTTGTTTTAACTTACATTTATGTAATAACGTCTCTTATTTACAGCTATCTAATAATTTGGATTTTTTTTACATGGTTGCTGATAGCTTAGGTTTTTTCTTTTGAAAACTGCCTGGTCATATCCTTTGATTGTTTATTGGGGAATGGTTAGGAATTTAACAAGTGAAGTCTGAAAGTATATTTGTTGAGGCCTAGGGAATAATGATACCTAGACCCACAGACTGAAAACCATTGCATATGCAAGGTGGAGACTAATCCACTTTATTAGAGGGGATTGATGGAAAATAAGACTGGAAAGATAAAGTGATGCCAGATTGTGAAGGATGAGTTTTGCTTGAAAGGGAATAAGAAGTAACTAAGGATTTTTTGACTGAATGACATGACTGTATCTATGCGTAAAGATAGCAATATAAAGGATGGACTGGAGTTTATAGTCTAGTACAGGGGTGGGGAACCTGTGGCTTCCAGGCCACATGTGGCCCTCTAGGTCCTCAAGTGTGGCCCTTTGTTTGGATTCCAGTTTGGATTCAGTAAAAGGGCCACAGGTTCCCCACCCAGTAAAAGGGTTTCTACAGTTAGATAATTGTAGTGCAGAATATTGTGCAGGTACAGTAGATAGTAACAAAATAGCTATGTGAGGTCTGAGGTAACAGGGCCCTTAAAAAAGCATTAAGGAATCATTAGCTTCTTGAAGGCAGGCATAGTTTCAGTTGTCTGTTTTTCTAGGGCCTAATATAATGCCTTAGTCACAGTAGGTGCTTAATAAATCTCTGTTGAATTAATTTGTTGTTGGATGAGATAGCTGGGATTTTTTCTGTACCTAGAGAGAAAGTGGTGATTCTGGGAAGGTTTGAGATCTAGAGGAGGGCAGCTGAGGATGTCTCAGTCTTTTCAGCTAAGTAGGAAATTCAATCATCTGTTTGTATGTACGCACATGAGCACCCCCACTATGAATTTGTGATGTAGAAAAAGTATACTAGGGATATTCTGTAGCCTTAGAACAGAGCAGTAGAGAAGGAATTGAATATTTGTGGTAAGGGTTGATCACCAAGGTTTGAAGAGTCAAAGACTGAGAATAGTAGGGGAACATAGAGGCAAAGAACTCTAGATTGTTGGATAGTAAAACATTAAAGAGGCAGATCAAAGAATTAAACATGGGTTCCCAAAGTGGGTGATACCACCTTCTGGGGAGTGGTAGAACATTCAATCCAGGGAGGAGGTAGTAGCCTCAGGTGCAGTTGGGGGGCATTGAATAAAAAATAAGGGAGTGGTGCAAGCATAAGGAAAGAAAAATGAAAAATAATTGAAAATTTTGAAAACATTATTTTCCAAATAAGCACACAAAATGCAAGTTATAACTCATCAGTGGTCAAGTCCCCTGAAAGGTCTTAACAGGCAAGTGTTGGCAAGTGTTGCCAGGAATTCCAGCATGCATTGGCAGGAGTTTTGCTTGAAAGGGAATAAGATGTGCATATAATGACTTGTTTATAATATACGTTGCATGACACAGTATTGCATCATCAGAATTTCAATGCAGAAAATACCCCACAAATTTACAATAAATTATTAAATTTAAGATGTCATTTAAAAAGATGTTTATTTTTTTGAAATGATGCAAATGTTAAAAAACATTAAAAGGTTAAAGAAAATAGACTTCCAGAGGGTGCTGAGTAATTATGTTTAAAGGGGGCAGGAGGCCAAATAAGTTTGGGAACCTCTTGAGCAAGACAGAGAGTCAGATGGAGCTTGTTGTGTAGCCCAGCCGGACCCACCACCACCACCACTACTACCACTACCACCACCACCACCACCACCACTACCACTACCACTACTACTACTACTACCACCACCACTACCACCCCCACCACGCATTTTTGTAGTGCTCTAAGGTTCTCCCAATGACCCTGGGAGATAGATGCTATCATTATCTGTATTTCCATGGATAAGGAGACTGAGGATGACAGTGGTGAAGTGACTTGCTCAGGGTTACGCAGCAAGTAAATGATTGAGGTCTTCTTGACTCTAAATCCAGTACATTAACCATTATGCCACCTACTTGACTAAAAATCATAAGGTTAAGGATAGTCAATTTAAGGTTAAGTGTGTGGTATATAAAAATAGGAGATTGTGGTGTGAGGGTGGAATTCCAAAGTTCTGGATCTTAGAAGTCATACATTTCTTATAGTGGACGAGTGATATGATATCTAAGGTGAGACCATTTTGAGTATGCAGTTGAAGTGGAGAAAGAAGGTTTTCACAGATGAGAAAGTGGAGAAATTGTGCAATCATTTATTGGATGGACTGCCTACATAAATAGTAAGATGGCTATAGATGTTGCTATCAGATGACATAAAGGATACCATGGGTCATCTCAGAGAATGACCTGGAATTTGGTGGATTGACAGCATGGATGATAAAGTGGTAGTAGGCAAATGGCCTTTTAAGTGGTTCTGTCCTTTCTCCTGACTCTGTCTCAGGCGATAGAAGTTGGTCCCAGAGGCAGGACTTAAAAGGAATGTTATCCTGAAGAGAGCTTGGTTTCTGTTGAAATGAAAATAATATTGGTTGAAAAGTTGGTCTGAGAGTTGACCACAGATTGGGTGTGTAGGGAATCAGTAAAGATGACACTGTTTTTAGCCTGGCAGTCGGAGGGGTGGTGGTCCCTTCAGTGATAGAGAGCAAGGCGAGTTGAGGAGGCAGGGTAATGCGCTCTGTTCTGGGTTCCTTTGGGACATCCAGGTAAATAGGCAGTTGTTGATGTAGAGCCTGGAGTTTAGGAGGGGCGAGGAGGGCTGGATAAATTGATCTTGGTGACTCCAAGAGATCATTACTGTAACTCGATGTGAACTGATAGGAGAATTTTTTATAGAGAAGGCCCAGGATATGCCCACAGGGCCAAAGCTTGGAGTTAAAAATGAAAAAGTGAGACCCTTTATCCTAGAAGAGCTTATATTGCATCTAGAGGATACAGCATATTTGCAGTTAAGAGGACGTAAGCAAAATAAATAAAAAGTAGTTTCAAGGTTGGGAAGATATTTAGAGCAGCCTGGGAGGTTCAAAAGCCTTTTGAAGAGAGGTGGCTTTTGAGCTGTACCTTCAAGGGAATTTGGAGCTCTGAGCTGTGAAAGTGTGGAGGGAGCACAAAGACATGGGAAGGCAGAGGTGAGAAGATGGAAGGGTCTGTAGGTATAATAGCATGAGGAGGACTGTATAGCTGGACTATAGCATGCCTGGGGAAAGGGGCGGGGAGGGGGAGAAAGGAGTGATCAGTTTCAAGGGGGGACGAGAGGAAGAGAGTCAACAAGGGCCTTCATTTCCAAATAGGAGTTTGTGCTTTATTCCAAAAGCTAATGGGAGCCATTAGAACTTCTTGAGCAGGACAGTGCTTTAGGAGCTGGCCTAAGGAGAGAAGTGGGTATACAAGTAGAAGTGACCTGACTGGACCATTGAGAGTGAGGGGTAGAGATGACACCTATGAGAATAGGGAAGGTGATGGAGAGATGTGTGTGTGTTCATCGTTCATTGCCAAAGAAGACCATGCCATCAGAGAAATAATGACATAACTTGCACTTGACTTTGTTTTGAGTGAGGGAGGGCTGTGCAGGTCACCAGCCTCACTTCTTCTCCAGAGCCATCTGAATCCGGTGATCAGATATTCATCAGGATGACTGGAGATGACCCAGCATGAGGCATTTGGGGGTAAGTGATTTACCCAAGGTCACACAGCTAGTGAGTGTCAAGTATCTGATGTGAGATTTGAACTCAGGTCCTCCTGGCTCCTGCACTGGTGCTCTATCTCCTGCACCACCTAGCTGCCCCTGATGGAGAGATATATCTGGACAAAGGAAGAAGAGAGACCTGCCAGGGAATGGCCTTAATTGTATTCACCTAGATGTGAGGCAAATTTCTCAGCTAAGGGGGAGGGAGAGGGAGAGCTATGGAGCTAATGGTTTGGTGATGGATGAAAAAAGTGGAAAAAGTGCTGTGGTGAGTGGAATAATGGATTGATTGGGAAGATGTGGAAAGATGGCCTTGCTCCAGTGAGGGCCCAGTTTAGATTATGTAGCAAGTTTTTAGTGGACTCAGGCAGCATAGTTTGAGCTCCCTTCCTTAGCATTTGAGTAAGAGTAAGCAAGAAATAAGCCAGAGCTACTAAGGCTTAGTCTTGGTAAGAGGAGGTCTTTGATAGGAAGGAGAATGTAGCCATTTCAGAGGTGATGACCCAGGAAAGAATTAGAGGTTAGGATTAGGATTAATTAGGATCTGCTTAGCATTAGAGGTCCCAGTGAGAGCAGAGAACAGACCTTCAAGTTGCAAGGCAGAGGGAGAGGTGGGGAAACAAGTTGTGATCAGATACAGGGAGATCAGAGTTCATGACCAAGTTGTGCATTTGTGAGCAAGGCAAATTAGAAGTGTGTGGCTGGGTCGTTTGGGAGGAGCAGCTCGTGGACAATGAGTCAGTGGAATATGTGGAAAGTTAGTGTCTTTGAGGGAGTGTCGCTGTGTGTGTGTTGGAGTAAAGAGCACTGGACAGTTTTAGTGTCAGCTCTGCCAGAGTTTCTCATTAGTAAAATGAGGGAAACCTGGGAGGTAGAGAAGAGGAGGGAGAACATTCCAGACATGGGAAACAGCCAGCAGAAATGCTGGAGTAGGTAATGTGGAGAGTTAAGTGGGAGGAAGAGCACGGAAGCCGGTGCTCCTTTCTACCCAGCTTCTTAAGGGGCATGGGAGCTATCTTTGGAAGACATCCCTTGTCTCCCTTTCTCCCTAGTTCCTAGCAAAGGTGTACTTTCCCGAGGCTCATAGGAGACTTGGACTTTGAAGGTGCTTGGATGTTCTCTATTTCCACTATCTTTCATAATCCCGTATTTCTCCAGGTTGTCTGTGACTGTGTTGAGCTATGCAGATTAGCATAGAACTCTCTAAAGAAAGCACTGGAAATAAGATGGAGGAGGGGAAAAGCTGGTGCCCCCTCCCAGAGTAGGGGCTTGTAATCGAGAGTAAGTTGCAGGAAGAGGGGACTGGATACTACTCTGACTGAGTTATGTTTTGTGCTGTTATCTAACCCTATCCCCTCATTTTACAAATGGGAAATTGAAGTTTTTAGAGGTCCCACAGGTAATGGCAGAGCTAGCCCTTCTGACTTAAGTGTTCTTGGCTCTATAATCCTTTGCCTCCCCTAAACTGGGTGAAAGTTTTAGACAATGAATATTAATCCTGCTTTCAGTGGGACAGAGATTGCCTACAGTTAATCCATAGTTGGAATTGGTAAATTTACTGAAGGGATAGATTATCTTTAGTCACTTGAGGCCAAAGTCCTCCCTCTTCATTCCTTAGGTTTTAAAAGCTTTTATACTTAAAAGTACCACATGAAAATGCAAATACCCTTGGTAGTAATGTTTATCTGCTAACACTTTAGCTGGGATTAGCTAGAAAAAGATTTAGGATCTGGTGGGGCTTGAAGAAGGGAAAAGGTTGCTGAAGTGGGGTAACTTCATTTCTTTGTGGTACCCCCAAACCATCTCTCTTCATCGCTTCCTTACTAAAAATTCCTGGCATATAAGTTTCATATGCCATAGGTATGAGAAGCTGAGGTCAGGAGAGATGAAATGATACATAAGGATCACATAGTGGAATGGGAATTCACTGTGGTCTTCTGAGTTTAAGAAAATGTTCTTTTGGCTGTGCTGTGCTGCCTGTTGGAGAACTACTGTTCTCCTCTGTGAAGTTGCTTTTTTGGGGACTAGCTGTCTTTTTAGCTGCTTTGTACAAATTAGTTTTAAATGCCTTAAGAGGCTGATTTCTGTCTGTGGGGTGACTCGGTGTTTTTACTTCATAACTCAATCTTTACTATAGGGATGCTTCCTGATAATCCGCTAACCACCCTTTCTCTTAAAGGTGCTGCTCTCCTAGCAACCCAGTTAGGTTTTTTAGCCATAGAGGCTTCCTGGGCTCTGTGTCCCTCTCCCTTCATTACCCAATCACTTGACAAATCTTGTCATTTTTGACTTCCATAGCTACTTTTGAATCAGTCCCCTTTTCTCCAGTCACATTGCTGCCACCCTTAGTTCAGGCCCTTCTCACCTTTTAACTGGACTGTTGCAACAATCAGTAATTGATACCCTGTTCCCGGTCTTTTCCTTCAAAAACCAAACTTCCTAGAAACTGGCAGAATGTTCTTCCTGAGCCATGAACCTCTTGCTGCTGTGGTGGTCCAGAAAAACTTGCTTCTCTAGGTCTAGCCTTTTTTTTGATGGATTTCCCTTCAATCTGGAACACCTCCTGGAAACTCCCTTCTCCCATACTCCCTCTTAGTAGTACTCTCCTTATGATAAACACCAGAGATAAAACTTTCAAAGAGATATTTCTGTTAGAAACCAGTTTCAGCTTTCCTTAGATGTCTGATGTAAATAGTTAATAAAGCTAGGGGAGTTTATATATGCAAGGAGGGTTGAATAAGGAGTGAGTGCTCATCAAGTGATGAATTCCCCTTCTCTTGTAGCCCTCCAATCTGTTTGAGTTTACTGGGCAGTGAGCATTTGGGGTGTCTGATGGGCTTCCTCCCCTTGTAGAGATGATACCTGTTAAGAGCCCTAATTCCACATTGGTTCCTCTGATTGGAGTTCTCTCCCTCCTCTCCTTCCTCTTCCCACACACCCACCCAGGCAGGTGGACTCTGGGTTCATTATGATAATAATGACGGCATTTAAATATTGTACTTCAAGATTTGTAAAGCACTTTCATACATCAACAGCCCTGGGATGTAGGTGCTTTTATTATTTCCACTTTTTAGCTGAGGATCAGTGGCTTCAACTAGTTAGTAAGTGCCTGAGGTAGGACTCAGATTCAGATCCTCTTGAGTCCAAGACTGTCCATCGAACTAAAAAGGTCACTGTGTTTCATCCCCTTGTCCCTCTGTGCTCCTCATTCCGTCCAGACCAGCCTACCTGTTCTTCCCTTGTACTTGGCATCTCTTTTCCTGCTTCCTTTGCCTTGTTTGTGCCTTGCTCGTCCTTCTTCCTTACCTCTGCCTCTTAGACTGTTAGCTTCCTTCAAGGCTTATTTCCTGTCTAGAAGCCTTTTCTGATTTTCCTTAGTTGCTAGTACATTCGCCCTCTTCAAGTTATTTTATATGTATAAATATATTTATAAATATTTATATTTATACTTATCAATCAATCATGTACCTGCTCTATGCCAGGCACTGTGCTCCATGCTAAGGATAGTGCCCTCCAGGAGCTTACTATCTAATGGAGGAGATGTCACTTGCTGTTTATAAGCTGTATGTGAGTTTCTTGAGGACAGGCACCACTTTTCATTTTCTTGTGTTATGTTTGTCTAGCAAGGTGCCTTCTCATGTGGATAGTGCTTCATAGATGCTTGCAGTATTGAACTGAATATCTATTTTTCCCCTTTTCTTTGTCCTAAAACAGTTACTGTGCAAGTTGATGGCTTATCTTTTCTCTTAGTACATTTATTGACCAGAAATTAATATATACTGTGTACCTAAACTGTTTGTCTTTAGAAATAGTTATTTGGGGACCTTCAGTCAAACTATCTAATTTCTTAAGAGTTTCTTTCTTTGTTTTGTTTTTTTTTTTGGAAAAAAGTAATAGTTTAGCTAACAGGAACTCCCAGACAGCACACCTACATTACTACTAGGATCTCTATAATTTTAGAGCCTTATGCATCTTGAATGAGATAATAAGTAGATATAGAAGTGTTAACAGTTTGTATGATGGGATCATAATACACTTTACATACTGGCGTATAAGCTATATTGTGGTTCCATATGGAAGAACAAGTAAAAAAAAGCTCTGTGATATTTTTCCCTCCTGGTATTCCATATATTTAAAACCTTAGTATATAACTTTTAACTAGAAGTTCAGGGAACTAGAAGCTTAGTATATAACTTTTAACTAGAAGTGGTAGGATGAATTTGAAATTTGAGTTAACCAGAAAATCCATTTTGTTTTGTCAGTTGTGAAGATTTTTTTTTTTTTTAGCCTTAGAAAATAGAGTACTTTGAGCATGATGCAACCCATCTACATTGTATTGCCTTTTTTTTTTTCAGTTTGGACATCTGTTCTCTTCAGGCCTGTGTACATTTAGAAAATGTAGGGGATTGGGTTGAACATATAGTTAAGCTCCACAGGTATAAATGGTGTTAGGGATGGGGCAGGGAGAAAGCTTCCTTTACTAATGAAACCTTTTTCTAAGACTTAGGCATCCATGCTGATTGTTCCCAAAAGTCTTAGGGCAGTTTTAATCATTACTAACTTAAAGCTACTAAATAACACTAAGACTTTTGGAGCACCTTGTATTTTTTTATGATCCCTTTAAATTTATATAGTAATTATGTATTTTTTGAAAAGCATATAGCTTCTTTTTGCCTTCTCTAACATTACAAATTGTTCTAATTATGTCCAATGTACTTTGAAATGAAGGTCTGAGTTGTCTGGTTCTAATTTTCATCACTATCAACAGATTTTTTTTTAAACATAAAATCTTCAGGCATTCTTTGTTTCTGGCCAATCCTGCAAAGCTATTAGCAAAACAGCATGTGAAGTAAGAAAAAAATAAGTCATCTGAAACAAAATTAACTGTACCCATCTTAGAGATGGCAGATTTAGAAGTTTCCTCCTAAATAAAAAGTGGAGTTTAAAGGAACAAGGATTTAGGAAAAGAAATCCAAGGATTTATAATTAACATTAATTTAATGTGTACTTTTGTAATAAGTAATCAGATAATTTAAAAATGTTAAATTATATTCAGAAACAAAAATATAACTTTAGTAAAGTCATTTTTTTATAGTTTCCTTTTAATAAAATATCAAGTATAGACAGTGATAAACGATTTTAAAGCTATCTTTTGTTGAATTGTGGAGTATCTTATTTAATAAAGGAAGGGCTTTACGTATTTTCATTCAATCCCTTAAATAGAATGTTAAATTATTTTTAAAATTAGAAACTTAAGAGTAAATGACCAGTTTCTACTTAACATAGAATGAACTTTTGGTTCTAATACATGCTGCAAAGTGAAAGCAAATTTCACTAATAATTTAGCCTTCAATAACAAGGTTATTGTTTTAGTAAATAACAAATAGTGGAAAGGAAAATTAGTAGCATATATTTTTTAAAAGACATTTAAAATAAATAGTCTAAGTAGACAAAAATCCTTTTGATTTCTTTCAAGTTCTGTATTTAAAAGTAGAATGTACCCACTTAATTTTCAGAGGGTTTCCTTTGCCTCCATTTTGCTGTGGTGCCATCCCTAGTGACAAATATTGATGGGAACACTTAAGGCTGAAGTTGACACCAGGAGTGATGCTGTTGCCTGCACGTGGCCTCCTCATGTAAAGACCTGTCACTACAGAATTGGGGGTGATCACCAACAGTTCACCAGTCACATATGGCTTCTCTTGAAAAATCATTAGAAGTCTTTTTTTTTATTTTTATTTTTTATTTTTCTAGACATTTCTAAAGTTCCTTTAAATTCAACAAGACAAACAGTTGTAGAAAGTCCAGATTGAGATACAAAGTAGGGTACTATTTTTTAATGTGAATTTTAATGGTGGGCTGGATTTCACTGAACACTTCCATTTAAGAATTTCATCTTAGGTTCGGAAAAGGCTAGACATTTTTCATCTTCAAGCAACTGTTTGCCTCTTAATAGGAAGAAATAATAGATAGTAACAGCTGTCATTTATATAAGCAATTACAACCAGCTACCTACTGGAGTGGTTTGCCCATTTCCTTTTCTACTGGATTAGGCAGAAGTTAAGTGACTTGC
The DNA here is from genome assembly GCA_023548195.1 of Bettongia penicillata ogilbyi. NCBI lineage: Eukaryota > Metazoa > Chordata > Mammalia > Diprotodontia > Potoroidae > Bettongia > Bettongia penicillata. The sequence continues at coordinate 7,394,825 of JAJHZJ010000527.1, read as the reverse complement.
CCAGGACCACACAGCTAGTAAGTGTTTGAAGTCAGATTTGAACTCAGGTCTTCCTTACTCCAGGCCCAGCATTCTGTCCACCAAGATACCTACCTGCCTCCTGGCAAAATATGCTGCACTAGTGTAATTATATCCCTAAATACAAAATGCAGATTGAACAGAAAAATACAAACTTTCCAGGAATGCTTTTGGTTCAGTTGTAAAGCATTATTTTTAAGGAGGAAATGAGCATTTTTAAGTGCCTACTATGTGCCAGGCACTATGCTGTGTGCTCTACAAATGTCATATTTGGTTCTCACAATAACCTTGTGAGATAGTTGCTATTATTAGCCCCATTTTTTGGATGAGGAAACTAAGGCAGGCAGAAGTTAAATGATTCACCCAGGGTCATGCAGCTGTTAGGTATTCCCTGACTCCAGGTCCAGTGCTCCTTCCCAGCCTAGATGTCATCTCTCTTCCTCATTCTTATTGTTCCATATCCAGTACATTGTCATTGTCCTGGCATTTCTGCTCTCTTCCTGGACTTTGCAGTGCCCTGCTGGTGGGTCTTCTTGAGTCTTTTCTCCCATTTAATCCATGCTCCACTCAAGTGGCAAAGTCATTTTCCTACGACACAGGTCTGACCATATCCCTGCCCTTCTCCCCCAGCCCCCATTCAGTAACTCCAGTAACTCCCTAACAGGATCAAATAGCGCATCCTTTGTTTTATATTTATAAATATAATATTTATATAATATCTATATTATATAATATATAATATTATATATAATATATGTAAAATTTATATTTATATTTGTCTTTTCAAGCCCTTGGCATCTTTGTCATGCTCTTACCCACTGGTTCTGTCCACACACTTGGTGGTGCAGTAACCCTGACCTTCTGGCTCTTCCTCCGTTTTTACTCGCTGTGCTCCGTGTCTGGAATTCTCTCCCTTCTCATCTCTGCCTCTGGGCTTCCTTGAGGTCTCAGCTGAGTCCTGTCTTCTGAAGCCTTTCAGAGGCCTGTCTGACCTTGGTCCTTTCCTTCTGAAATCACCCCCATTTATCCTGGCTGTATCTGTTTGTATGTGGTTGTTTGCGTGTTGTTCCTTCCCTAGACGGTGTTCCTCTCTATTTCCCCAGCAGTTAGCACAAGGCTTGGCTCAGTGATAGCTTACTATCTGACTTGGTAGGCCAGAAATCTTATGCCCTTGTAATGTAATGCCTTTGTTGGTACTTCTGATATTTTATCCTATAATACTTGTTCTGATCGACTACTTGTCTCTGAACTCTCCAGGCTGCTTTCTTTACTGTTCCCCTTCTCGGCAGCAGGCGCCTTCTTCGTCTGTGTTTATTGTCAGAACGTAAACCCCTGGAGATCATCCATGTCTGCATTCCCTGCACTGAGGGCTTGTTGGCTTAGTTTGTTGACATACATATTTGATGAGACTGTCATTATTTAGTAACCAGCAACGTACCCTTTATTTCAGAAAAACCATGCCAGGTGGACCATCTAGACCGAATCCTGTTATCTGGCGTCTATAACGTGCGCAAGGGAAAGACCCAGCTTCATAAGTGGGCTGAACGCTTAGTTGTTCTCTGTGGGACTTGTCTCGTTGTGTCTTCGGTGAAAGACTGCCAGACTGGAAAGATGCACATCTTGCCCCTTGTTGGGGGAAAGGTAAGATTGGTAGATGAGAATTATTCTTCATTCTTTTGGGTTATTTTAGGTAAGAAAAAGGCTGACTTATATTTGCTTGTACTTTATATTCTGGAAATTTTTAAATATAACAGTATAATTTTGGTTCTTATATTTATAAACCCACCTTGAGCATTTTGAAACTGTGAATATCAAAGGTTCTGCCTTTAATAATTTCTGGTTTTGCAGTGAGATTGTTTATCTCTCCCCAAAAGCCATTACATTCTGGATTTCTTTACACTTGAATGATATGAAGTTGTTATAACCTACGGGTTCAAGAACTTGTTTAACATGGTGACCCTTCTTTATGTTGTATATCTTTTTATCTTGTGCTTTCCCTACTTGGTGCCTAACTCGCGTCATCATGGAGCCTGGCTCTCACTGTGATCCCTTTGTCTTTTCATTTCAGGTAGAAGAATTGAAACGACGGCAACACAGCCTTGCCTTCAGCTCTGCAGGAGCCCAGGCTCCAACGTACCATGTCTGCTTTGAGTCCTTGGCAGAGTGCCAGAGGTGGCACCGGCAGGCCTCCAAGGTGCGGGGGCTGCACTGCCTCCCCTAAGATTTTCCTTGCTCTCAGCTCTCCTTCTTGGGCTGTCTCCATAAATGATAAATAATAAGTGACAATGAATTTCTAGGGAGAATCTCCCTCAAATACATAGCTATTCAAAGGCTATTATATATGTAAATATAAATTATATAAATATAATACATATTATATATGTAAATATATATGTTTACACTTACATAGTTACATATATATGTTGAGCATAAAAGTATAGCTATACTTTAAAAAAGACTTTCACATAAGTTAACTGATTTTATCCTTATACCATCCCTTTAAGGGTAAGTAAAGCATTTGCTATCTCTTATATTGACAGATAAGAAAATGATTATAAAATTACTTGCCCTTAATAATCCAGTCCCCTTTATCTGAGTAGTCTTTGCTCTGTACCTTTCATGACCTTGTAGAACTCTGATTTTAACCTTAGTGATGTGGCAGTGAACCGTAGTATTGTCATTCTAGATAATCATTCCTATGTGAAGACGTATCTTCTTCACATAGGCTAGCTATGGGCACCTACCTGGCCTCTTAGCATGTTTACTGTTTTAAATCCATAAAGACCAGCAACTTTAAAAGTTTATCTAGATTTCCTTGCTAGCCTAGCCTATTTCTGCCCAGTTGTATGCTAGCTTTGCATATTCATTTTAAAAGTTAAAACAGTTAACCTTGAATCTAAGCACTGCAGAAGCAATAAAACTTGGAATTATTGAGTATGGACTTCCTCATGGCATTTCGTCAATTTTTCTTAACTTGTTTCTTTAGTCCATGTTACATTATCGATTTAACCTTTAACCCTTGAATTTCTATAGTTTAAACATTATATTGTTTTGACTTCTCATCTCTCTAAGACTAGTTTTTGTCGTGAGTAATTATCCCATGCTTTGGCATGTTATTAAAAGGGGCTTTCTATTCATACAAACTAGATAATCTTAAATTTGGCTTGTAGCCTGAAGTACTAGCTTTCCCCTTTGGTAATTTATGTTTGACAGCTCTTTATTTTTTTGATCATTTATACTTCTTTGTAGACCATGCTCAGCTGAATTGGGTGAGATAGAGAAGAAACCAGAATTAACTGATATTTCTTATGGTGACCTGCTATCTTTGTCTGCTAGTCATTGTACATCCTTGTAATCAGTCTTTATGTCCTTAACTGTTTCATAAACGCATTAATGGACTTGCTCAGTTGTGACTTTCTTTCTTTGAGTTATTCAGGTGGTGTCGCAGAGAATAAGCACAGTGGATCTCTCCTGTTACAGCCTTGAGGAGGTTCCTGAGCATCTCTTCTATAGTCAAGACCTCACCTACCTCAACCTGCGACATAACTTCATGCAATTAGAAAGACCAGGAGGCCTGGATTGTCTCTCCAGGTGTGTGGAAAGCTGTTTTCCTTTACATAATAGAGTCTTAGATTATTGGATTAAAATTGAAAAACTGCTTATATCCTAATGGTCTTTGCCTGAAAGTGAACATGACAGTTGCCATATTTACTCATATAGTTTGCCTCCATTTTGCATTTTTTACACTGCACAAAATGTCCCTTTTATTTCAGTAACACTATCCACAAGGCAATAGGATTTCCAGAAATGTAGCTACCACTTTCAGTTCAATCTAACAAATATTTCTTAAGTACCTACTATGTGTAAGACACAGTTTTCCTGAGAGATCATTTGTTATTCTCCTGACTACCTGCATAGGTGAGATCTTGTCATTGGTGATGGGCAGGATAGATTTGCAATTCCATAGAAGAATATATTACTAAGATAAACTATTTCCAACACTTTTCTCTGGAATAAATTGCTTTTGATACATTTTTTCCTTAAGATTTCAGGGTTACTGTTTCAGTTTTTAGATATATTCTGTCCTTACTCTTTTCTTTCCCCAGCCTCTTAATTCTTCCCCCATTCCCAACTGTAACATTATTATCTCTGTAGTCTATGTGTATTTCCAGTTCTTCCTACTTTTCTACTAGGCACCACCTTGTTTCTCTCCAAATTTCAGAGCCTGAGAGCATCTACAGAAGACAGGTAAAGGAACCTAGGAATTGACAGTTCCTATTTTGAAATAATGAACTCTGTCATGGTTCACTTATTGACCCCATTTCTGAACACATAGGCAAATAGAAAAGCTACCCTTATTGGAAGAAACAGTAGTTTATAAGCAACTAGACTCAAATTTGTTCCAAAAAGCTTTAATAATGGAATACTTAATATGGTCATGTTCTAACAAAAATTATTTAAATTATATCTTTTGCTTTAATAAATATGGTTATTGTGTAAGAGATGTCATATAAAATGAGAGCAGGGGCAGGTTCCATGACCCATCCTTCTCTGTAGCAGTAACAAGGTCAGTACAGACAGAACTTGTTCTGGGATAAAGATTGCAGTGGCAGAATTCAGACTGTCTTTACTGAGCAGAGGCAAAAGCACCTTTCAGGCCTTTGGTACTTCTACCAGTATCCCAGAATGACCTGGAGTGTCCTCAACTCAACTGGGATCTTTTTTATACTGAACAAAATCAAGGACTTCTAGGCATTTTGACCCTACCAGCCATGACAGGGATTCTGTCCCCAAAATTAGCCTTCCAAATTAGTCAACAGATGGAGACTAAAAGTTTCCAAGACTCTCAGAACTGTACATCTAGGTCCATACCACCTGCATTGGTAGAGGAGTCAGAGTTTCCCTGCAGTGCAGTGAGGCCCTGAAAATACTAGGTGCTGGGGGCTTGGGCCCAACCCCTCCTGTGGGGTAGCACCTGCGCAGCTTCTAACCCCCTCCCATTCCAGAAGCTAGAGAGTTCTGCTCCTTTAAACCCACAGCCAGTCCCCTGGCCATGAGCTAGGTCAGCACTTCCTTCTTGCTGCATACCCTTATTGCTGCCATCTGCTACACTCTTAGGAACTTCTGCAGTCTAAGGGACCTGTGCTGCAGTAAAATTCTCTACATTAGGGGATGAAATGGAAATATGGAAATGGATGAGAAAATCGAACTATATAAAAGACATGTTAAAGTAAATAAAGCATTAAAAATCACAGAGATGAAATAAGAAGTCAGAAACCTGTACTGCAATATCCAAGTTCTTAAAACCTCTTTGGAAACAGCAGATAATTCAAGCAAAGATCGAATAGAAATACAATTGAAGAACCTAACCAGGAAACCAAAAAACATGAAAAAAAATCTAAATGTTACATAGAATAAAGTACAAACTTGAAAGACAAAAGCAAGAGATACAAACACTAGGGTCTGTTTATATGTTTCACTCTCTTCTGAGATCTCAGTTAATCCAAATACTGTTAGAGTAATAACAGCTAATTATAACCAGAGCTAGCATTTATATAGTGCTTACTACGGGCCTGACACTGTGGTAAGGACTTTACAAATATGATCTCGTTTGATTCTCACAATAACCCTAGGATGTTGGTGTTGTTATCGCCTCTGTTTTCCAATTGAAGAAACTGAGGCAAAGTTAAGTGACTTGCCTGGGGTCACCCAGCTAGTGAGTGGCTGAGGCCAGATTGGAGCTCATTTCTTCCCCACCCAGTCCGAGTGCTCTGTCTTGAGGAATTTTGGCATACCTGACGAGAATTGTCCATAATGTAACAGTATCTGATAAGGTGAACTTTAAATCAGAGAAAAAGAAAACTAAAGACAACAGTGAATCATGGTGAAAAGAAAAATAACAAATATGGAACAATTCTCCAGTTTTGTACACCAAGCAATTTAGCACTGAAAGCTAATAGATATTAATAGTTACATAAGGAGAAATCGACCAAGATATATAGTGAGGAACATGAATTACCCCAATATAAAATGTGGTAAGTCAAATAAAAAGATAAACAATAGAAAAGATTTTAACTGCTTGTTCAATAATTGAAATTAATAAGTATATGAGGAAAACTATACAGTCTGTTTAAGAATACATGGAGCATTCACAAAAATAGATTGCACACTAGGTCATAAAGAAACAGCATAAATTCGAAAAGACAGCAGTTTACATGCCATATTTTCAGACCATAATGCAACAAAATTGCAATTAAGTAACATGAGCAAATATAAAACTGGTTAGAGGCTAAAAAACTGTTAGAGATTTGGTTTAAAAAGCATTCAAAAAAACAGTAGTAGTAGTAGCATTTAAAATGATAATGCCACATATCAAAACCTGTGGGTTGGAGCCAAATCTACTTTCATAGGCACATTTCTATCACTATATATGTAGGTTAATAAAGAAATGGAAAAAGTAAATGATTAAATTTGTACCTTAATGACTCCAGGAAAAGAACAAACCAGTCATCCAAAGGAAAGTTTTTTAGAGAGATTTTATAAAGGTAAGAACAAGCATATATATACTGGAGAATGAAAGAACAATTGAATTCGCAAGTATAGCTAGTAGCTGGCTGGTTTTTTTAAGTTCTAACAAATTGACAAGCCATTAGCAGATTTAGTCAGCAAATGGAAAAAACACAATTCAGCAAAATTTGAAGGGAAAACAAAATCCCAAGAAATACAAATGAAGTCAACAATATTATTAGGAAATATTATGCCCAGTTATAGCTTTGTTGTAACACATTAGAGAATGTAAAGGGAATACATTATTATCGACAAAAAATTAAATAACATAAATTTTCAGCAGCTACTTGGATAGAGTACCAGGCCTATCAGAAAGACTCATCTTCATGACTTCAAATCTAACCTCAACCACTTACTACCTGCGTGCCTCTGGACAAGTCACTTAAACCTTTTTATCTCAGTTTCCTCATCTGTAAAATGAACTGGAGAATGAACTGGCAAACCACTCCAGTGTCTGCCACGAAAACCCCAATTGTGGGGTCACTAAAATGACTGAACAACAAAAAACATATGCTTTAAATAGACTAATCTTGGAAGAACGTTACAAGTCATCAAAGAATTGCCTGGAAACAAAACCACCAACCCAGATATATTCACAACAGAACTCTTTCAAACTTCAAGAACAAACGAAACCTGTGCTACATAGATTATCTGTCAGCATAGAGGAACGTATAATGTTATCCAGTAGTACTTTTTATGAGACAAATATGGCATTCTTCATACTGAGAAAAATAACACTAAAAAAATTAGTAACAAGTTTTCTTATGAATAACTGTAAAATACCAAGGAAAATAGGCAGTAGAATAGTAAAATATTAAGAAAATGTGAGTTGTGAATTTGCTTCTGAAAATGGGTTTGGCTGCAACTCAAAGATTTTGATATCTTATAACTTTTAAGTAGTCAATTACTGTTTTTTAATTTTTTAAATAAAATGTTTTCAATTAACAAGCATTTTCTTTCCCTGTCATCATCAGATACAATAATGATACAAAACCAAAAAAATTCAAAACCAAGTGATTATAATAATAGAAGCAGAAAAAACTTCTTGATAAAAATCCGATCTACTTTTTATGATTGAAACCTTGAATAAATATAAAAAATATAAATATACACATAATAATATAATATAATATATATATATATATAAATATACGAAGATTTTTCTTCACCACAACAAAAAGTATCTGCTTTAGAACATGAGTCACCTTCTTACGCAGTGGAGAAGCATTAGAAACATTCCCCTAAAAACAGCTACAAAGTTGAGTGTGACTGTTGTGTTATTGTTGTCACTACTTTTGTTTGATACGTATTGGAAATTCTAGTGATCACAATAAGAAAGGAAAATTATGTTAAATTTTAACATTGGGAATTAAGTTCAAAATAACCTTACCTACAGATGCGTATCTCAAGAATCCAGCCCCTTCACAAAATTTAATAGGCCCAGTTAGTGAGCCCATCGATTTTAGGGTACAAGATGAATGCACAGATATCATCTCTGGTCTCATTTAGTAGTAATAACCAAGAAACCATTAAAAAAAACTTTAGAGTGAGCAGAACTATAAAAAATTTGGAAATTACTCTTGTAGTTTAATCTTGCTCTAAACTAATGAGTTAAAGAGAAGAGGACCTAAATAACTGGAAGGACATTGAGCATACATGGGTGGGTAGGTCAGATTGATATGGAAAAAACTGCAATGTTCCTCCAAGTAGTATGTGTATTTAATGTGATATCAAGCACAAAATCAGGGGACTTCCTTATAGAAATGAACAAAATTGCGGTGAAATTTATATGGCAAAACAAGCAGGCAAGAAAATCAAGAGGCACACCAAGAAGGGGAGAAACAACTAGTGGTGGTTTCGTAGTCTCAGATTTTTTATTGCAACAGCTTTTTAAATTTGTTTTGACTTATCTGAAACTGTGGGGAAAAAATAGAGAAATAGCTCAACAGAACAGAATGGCGATACCAAACAATGCAAATGATTTCCGATTTGATAAATTTATGGCAAATAAAAGCTGAGGGAAAGGATTATTATTTTTATTTGATATATTGCTAAAATTGGTTAGACTGGTCTGGAAATCATTAGACTAGGGGTGAGGAACTTATGGTCTCGAGGACACATTGGCCTTCTAGGTCCTCAAGTGCAGCTCTTTAGCTGAATCCAAACTTCACAAAACGAATCCTTTTTTTAAGGGGACCCAGTGAATTTTATCTAGATGAGACCTGAACAACAGAAACACAGCTGTTAAAAAGACAGAAGTAAATGGAATAAAGTATCATAGTTGTTATGGGGCTTTTTTTTAACAAAATAAACTGTTGTGGACAAAATATGTTTGATTACATTAAAATAAAATGAACACTTTGGGGAAAATATTTATCACATGTATGATAGGTAATCTGCCACCTGAAATCTGAAGACCTGCAGAATGAGACATCTTCAGACACAGCCAGTATAAAAGTTTGTTGTGCTTGGCTGTATTGTTACAGAGATGTTTTTTTAATTCTCATGTCTCTGTGGAGGTGGGAGGACAAGAAGGGCTGGGGATTAGGTTGTAATAAAAAGAACAGAACGGTTGAGGAACAAAGGAGAGGCAGGTCAGTGCTGAAAACTACAGGAGGACCTGATTACAAATATACTTTAAAAAAAGCTAGCTGTATATAAAAGTCTAGCAGTCTCATATGTATGCCTGTTTTTCAGTCACCCAGTATACATTTAGATGTCTAACTTGTTTGGTATTTAAGTTCACAATAAAAATGTTTAAAAGTGAAATATATGAGGAACTATTAAAAAAAACACAGTGGGTAATTCTCTTTCCTTACTGGAAACTGAGATCATTTGACCTAAGTATATGTACAGTTTTCAAAAGAGCAGATTATTAACAATCACTTGAAAAATGTTCAACACCCACTAATGATCAAAGAGACATAAAATAAAACAACTTCGAGGTAAAATCTCATCTATCATATTGTCAAAAATAATTAAAAGTATTATGTCATTGCTGCTTGTGTTGTAGAGGACAGTTATGTGCATTAATTACTGACGGAATTGTAGACTTGCAGAATCTTTTTTGGAAAGAATTATGGAAATATATAGTCAAAGTTACAAAAATAGTCATGCCTTTTTGTCTTAGTAGTTTCATTTGTGAGGACATGCCTTTATACTATTTTTAAAAACCAAAGAATCAACCCTTCAGAGATTTTTGTGGCATTATATAATCATATATGATAATTATATATAACATTACATGTAAAATATATGTTATATAATATGTTATAATGTAATCATAAATAGTGGGAACAAACTGTATCTTTGATAATAAAAAATAGTTAAATCTTATATTCAGATATGTAATATTGTAATGCAATTAAGATCAATAAGTATGAGGAATGTATTACAATAGAAAGGCCTTTATGAAACCATATGATTTTGAAAAAAGAATCAGAAGAATGAGGCACACACTGTGACCATAAAGAGGAAAAGTGAATGAAAATGAATAGATGGTGTGTAGCACACAGTAAGTGCTTAATAAATATTTATTATCTGACTCGAGATAATAGTGGAAGTAACTGAAAAATTGGAATGATAATTTATGTATTTCACTTATTTTAAATAGTGGCTAGGCAGATTGGGTTGTGTTGATATTCAGTATTAACGTGTTAATGAAACTTTTGTTCTAAGAACTCTAAAATTAAAACAAACAAAGGGAGTGACTGGGTTATCTGGCTGAGGACAGGAGGGTAAAGGATTTGGAAAACTGAAGTAAGGTCCCAGGAGTTCAAAGCTAGAAGTAGATCAGGAAAAGCAGTATTACCAAGTCAAGACTCTGGGGACCTTATATATGTAACCATCCAGACTGCTCCCACTGAAACCAAATGATAATAATAACTACCATTTGGTGTGCAGCGCTCTCTGTACAGATCACCTTTCTATCCTCTTAACAATCCTGGCAGGTAGGTGAGGGAACTGAGGTAGACAGATGCTAAGTGATTTGCTCAGGGTAACTCAGTAAGTGTCCGAGGTTGCATTTGAGCTGGGGTCTTGTTGACTGCCGGCCTAGCACTCTGTCCACTGTGCTGCCTAGAGAGAGAAGCCTTAAGAAAAGGGACTCCTTTGGCCCTGAGTTTAGCTGGTGCTTCAACATAAAATTATCAGGCTGCATTCAACAGAAATAAGGATCTTTTTTTTTCTCCTTTGGCTTTGTTAGTGAACCTTGTATTGAAGTAAGAGCTTTTAAGTTATCCCAGTAAGTGTTTTGCTTTGTCAGAAGCAAGGTGGAATGATAATAGGTCAGATCCCAATTTAGCTAGAAGGTTTTGTGGTCTGATCAGTTGGCAGCTGATTTCAGTCAGTATTTAATTGAACAAAATTATTCTAGGTCAATATTTGCTTCTAGAATTTGACCTGTGATGTGTGCTAGGTGTTTGTGGCAGGCTTTCTTGTTGCAGAATAATTGTATATTGCCTCTGGAATAGAAATAGGAGATTTCAAGCTCATAGAATAATAACAGGATTGGATATAAAGGAATAATGTCTTTCACAGGCGTTCTTGGGATGGGAAAGGAGGCAGCCGGGTGGTGAGTGGATAGAATGCTAGGATTTGCAATCTGGAAGACCTAGATTCAAATTCTGCCTTGGATGTGTGACTTCAGGCAAGTCCCTTAATTTTAGTCTCAGTTTCCTCATCTGTAAAAGGAGGATAGTACTAAGCCCCTGCCTCCGAAGGTTGTAGTAAGGATCAAATGGGGTTTTACATGTACAGTGTTTTTAACAAGCATTGACAAACTATATAAAGGTGATAGGAGGAAGAGGAGGACATGAAAGAAGCAAATCATTTTAGTACTGGGATCAAAGGCTGACATTTAAAGCTACTTTCTATTGGCAATTGATGTGATTCCTGTTTTTTTCCTTTTCAGGTTTTCTCAACTGAAGGGCCTGAATTTGTCCCACAACAAGCTTGGGTTGTTCCCTGTTTTACTTTGTGAGATCTCCACTCTAACGGAACTCAACCTTTCCTGTAATGGATTTCATGAGTTGCCTGGTCAGATTGGCAATCTTCATAAGTGAGTATCTGATCCTACTTAGACCCCACAGTACTATGGAAGTACCACTGGCTTGTGCTTCTGCTGCTTAATACTTTATGTTAGGCAAGTCACACCTCCCCAGGAACTGAGGGGTGTCATCTGAAAAGGGAGGGAGTTGGAGCAGATCACTCCTGAGGGCCCTTCAGGCTCTGATGTGGCGTCCTTAGACTCTTTCCTTTTGCTTCGTGCTCTAGGGAATTGACACAGCATTTGGAATGAAATCAATAGAATGTTGGTTGCAAAATGCAAGTCAGTAGAGTGCTTTGAAAGTAGCTTTGTTTTGGTGATTTATATGGATATAAATAACTGGATCTTGTTAGAAAACAATTCATGTGAGTATTAGGGGCTGCCATCCAGTGTCCAACACCAAATAGCAATTTTAGAAACCAAAATTCTCATTATACATAATATTGACTGAGCCCTCTGTCAGCTGTAGCCATTCATAATTTGACTCTTCTGCTGCTGGCTAATTTGTTAGATCTCCGGAGAGATGAAAATTGAAGAGATTGTTGATTTGCAGGAATTCATTATTCCTTGTCAGCATGGTCCTAGAGTTAGAATTCATTACTTCCAGATCTGCTCATTTTGAGAAATGCTTTGCTAGCTGAGTTTTTTTTCCCCCTTAAATTCATTTCACACAGTCTACAGACTCTCTGTCTTGATGGCAACTTCCTCATTACTTTACCTGAAGAACTGGGAAATTTGCAACAGCTTTCCACCCTTGGACTCTCCTTCAACAATTTTAGCCAAATTCCTGAGGCTTGTGTGAAGCTCACTATGCTAGAGAAACTGGCTATGGCAGGCAACCAGCTAGAAGTCCTGAATCTTGGGATTTTGAACAGGATGAAGCATATCAAACATGTCGATTTCAGGTAAGAGTATTCTTTCTGTGTCTTCTCAGATTGATCTCTGAAAGAAGTTTATGTTAGGTTTGCTGTGTTACTTCTGAGATGACTGCATTAAGGTTCAGAAGAGGAATTAATTTAATTTTAAAGATATAGTAATGCCTCATTAATCAGTCATCATTGGTGAATGTGTTCAAAATAAGTGAATTTTCCAGATTAGTTAAGCTTATCCATTAAGCATGGGATTTTTAAAAAGTTTTATTTGATTTCTTTTGTTTTTACATAACATTGTTTTCTGAAAATAACTCTCCCTCCTCCCTTGTCCAGCATGCCATCTCTTGTAACAGAGAAAAAGAGAAAGAGGGAAAACAGTTTAGCAAAACCATCGGACACATCAACTATATCCAATAGTGCGTTCAGTATTGCACATCTTCTCGTTCCCCACCACAGCAAAGAAAGGAGTGCAGAGCCTTACAAGGATGGAGTGTTTAGTCTCAGTCATTCTTTGCCTTTACATTGTTATGGTCATTGTTTATGTTGGTGGTTCTTCACTCTTTATCAGTTCATCTGTCTTCCCATACTTTTCTGAATTCTTCATGTTCATTTTTTTACTATTCATTAGTGTGCCATTACATTCACATACCACAGTCTGTTCAGCTATTCCCCAGTCAGTGGCATCCTCTTTGTTTTTAGTTCTTTGCTACAACAAAAGTACTTCTTATGAGTATTTTCCTGTATATAGGACACCTCTTTTTATCTTTGACTTAGTTGGGGTATATATTTAGCAAAGGGATCTTTGGGTCAAAGAATGTAGACATTGTAGTCAATTTCTAAGCACACTTACAAATTCAAATTCATAATTCCATCAACAGTCATTTAGTATCTATTTTAATGGAAATATTTTTGTAGCATGTTACGTACTTCTCTGCTTTGTTAAATGGAGTACATTTAAGTAACATTGATGACTCAAACTTATCATTAAATAACATCAGTTACTATGTATGTTCTTTTTAAGGAGGGAGAAAAAACAAGAAATCATTTGCTGTTCTTATCATTGGAAGTTGTCTGAATTTTGTCCACTTTTAAATGGTTTTCCTGTCCATTGACACCTTTGCTTTGAATATTCCATGTGCAGAGGTTCTCAGAAGTAGAATTTTTAAAAAGTCACTGTTTTAACTCTACTGAAAGGGAATATGACTACAGCCTTTACCTTGCTTAATCTGGAAGGGAACATGTTCAATTTCCCCCACTTTTAAATGAAGATTTCTGAACAGCCAGGATACAAAAACAAAACAAAAAACTAACTTTATTCTCTTTTCATGGATAAGCTTACTGTCTGTTTAACTTGTTATATGTGTATCCAAGTCTGTGTTTTCTCACATTACAAATTACTAGAAGAAAAGGACCAGCTTTTTGTGGTTCTTTATATGGTATAATAGTAAATTAGGCATCTGAATGTTCTTTGTGAATGTTAAGCATAGGAAAAGGGACATCGTACTCTTTTGGGCTATTAACCTTTTTGGTTTCCTTAGTAGAATTTAATTCCAGTGACTTGTTGACCAATGTTTATTTAGGTTGAACAATTTGAAGAGAACAGTTGTTGACAACCTGGAAGGGAATAAGCATATCACCCACATGGATTTGCGGGATAACCAGTTGACTGACCTGGATCTGAGTTCCCTGGGAAACCTCCAGCAACTGCACTGTGACCGGAATCAACTGAGGGACCTGACGCTCAGTGGCTTCACCCTTCGGGCCCTCTGTGCAAACTCCAACAGTAAATTTGCCATTTTTCCCCTACTTGCCTGTCCTGTGTAAGCTTCTGGGAAGGAGACACTTCGTAAGAAATTTACTCCTGCTTTGCTAATTGGGTCTTGTGCTGAAGGATGCTCGAGGCTTTGTGAGGGTCATTGTTCAGCAAGCATTCATTAAACACTTACTCTCTTTGGGGCGTTGTGGTGAACCCTGGGTTTACAAAGTAAGGCAAACATCTTTTCCCCCTAAAGAGCCCATATTGTAATAGGGAGGTCAGTATGCAGACAGCTATGCCCCAGTCAGATGGAGGCTGATCAATGGGAGAAAAACCTGAAAGGCTTCTTTTGCAGAAGAAATTTGAAGGAAGCCAAGAGGCAGTGGTGGGACAGAAGAACATTCCCTACCTGGCATTAGGCCACTGAAAAAGTGAGAGTCAGGAGATGGAGTGCTGTGTTTGAGAACCAGCCAGAAGGCCAGGGTTCCTGCCACAGAGAGGACACAAAAAGGAGTGAAGTCTTAAGAAGCTTGGCAAAGTATGAAGGGGCCAAGTTCCTCTACCAAGCAGAGGATTTTGTATTTGGTCCTGGAGGCCAAAGGGAGCCACTGCAGAGTGGGGGTGGGAGGGTGATATGACCAAGACCTTTGCTTTAGGAAGATCCCTTGGCAGTTCAGAGAAAGAAAGGATTGAGGGAGGGAGGGAGACCAATGCCCAGGAGGATGAAGGCCTGTATCAGGTTAATGTGAGGGGAGAAGAGATAGATGGGGGACAAGTTGCAAAGGTAGAAGTGACCAGACTTAACAACACACTGGGTATAATGTGACTGGGAATGAAAATTGAAGACTTGAGCCTGAGTGAGAGGCGTTGGGAAGAGGGGCAAGAGAATGAATGAGAACTTTATCCTTGGTGTGGGAACAGCTGTTTCTCTTTCAGCAGTCTTTTAAGACAGGGCCACCGTGAGGGGTTCATACAATAAGAGGCATTTTAACAAAATCCTCAAGGACCAAAGATATTTTCAGTAGACGGTCTCAGTATTGTGCTAAGTAAGCATCCTTGTTACCATGTCCTTGAAGAGCGAAAGCCCTGGTTTTTCTGTTTCTGGACTGTTTACTTCAGCGGCATCATTTTTTTTGTTTGTTTTTTGTTTTTAACTAGACAGAAATAGAATCAAGTTTTCAGCAGAGAAAAAAGTCTGACTTTTTGCCATGGCCTTCATTTTTGAATGTTGGTTTCTTTTTTTCTGTGCATTTAGTTAAGGTTTCAGAATCTCAGCGGGTAAAGGACTTTTTTTAATTAGCAGCGGTGGTCTAGCAAACCAAGGGAACTTCAAACCAGAGCTCTGAATTTAGGTGGGAATAGAATTAGATTGTCTTTAAAAACAGCACTTGAGAGTCATAGGCTCTTTGGTCTGTTTGGTGAAGCTTATAGACCCCTTCTCGGAGAGTTGTTTTTAAACTCATAAAATAAAATACGTGTGATTGCATAATAAATAATATGGAAATGAAGGTATGAAAATGTTTAAAAAATTTTTTCCACATTCCAGGTTAAGATTCCCTTGCTTATTTATGTAACCTATATCAAATTGATTGCATTTTAGGGAGTAGGAAAGTATGGGAGGAAAATATGGAGCTCAGAATTTTATAAATTTTATAAAAAAAGAAATGTTAAAAATGTCACATGTAATTGGAAAAAATAATACTACTTAAATGAGAAAAAGAGAACTCCCTTCTTAAGAGTGAGGAGTGAATGTATTGTTGTAGAAACAAGCCAATCTTTCCTGGCCTATCCAAAGTTAATAAGTAACCAAAATAAGGGGGAAAAAAGCTTTTTGAGGTGGGAACAATTCCTGATCATTAATAATCTGTGAAGCTGAATTGCATTAAATAGGATCTGCATGACATTAGCCTAGAACAGACTATAAACACATGTAGCTTTGATGTTTCAAAATAAAAACAAGCCCCCCCCCAAAGAGCCCCAGCCCTTTACATTGCTTAGTATCAACAAATATTCTTGATAAATTAAATAAATTGAATACCCTTATTTATTCCCTGAAGCAATTGTTGGTCAAACAACTGAAGTGGGTCAAAGTACCCTGTATTTGTCAGTCAAGTCAGCAAGCACTTTCTAAGTGTGTACTGTGTGCCAGTGCTCTAAGTGCTGGAAACAGGCAAAAATAGTCCCTGTTTTCCAGGAGCTCACAGTCTGAAAGTGAAGACAGCATGTGTATAACTCTGAACAAACAAGCTTTTTCTATCAGGAACTGGAGATGATCCACAGAGAGGAGGCACTAACTAGCACTAAGTGCTATCAGGAAAGTCTTCTTGTAGAAGATGGGATTTTTACTGAGACTTACAAGAAGCTGGGAGACAGAAGAGAGAATTTGGGCTTGGGGGGGACAGCCACTGAAAATGCCCAGAGTCAGGAGAGGGAAGTTCTTGTGCGAGGAACAGCCAGGAAGCTGCCTACAGAACTTGATGTTTTACTATAGAAGACCACGTAGGCATATGGATTCAGAGCTGTGAGCCTGAGGCTTTCTACTCCAACTTATTTTATAGATGAGACCAGACCCATAGAAGCTAGGGACGTGGCCCAAGGACACACAGGGAGTCGACTTCCTTGGCAGGGTTTGACTCCAGCCTCTCCTTCTATGGTCAATGTTCTTTCCAGTAATAGACTGACTCTTGGTCAGATATATACTTTTAGAAAAACTATTGTGGCAACAGCCTGGAAACAGAGCAAATAAAGAGGCTGTTTTGGCATCCTTGTTCCATTGTTTTTCATCATGTCTGACTCTTTGTGGACCCCATTTGGGGTTTTCTTGGCCAAGATGTGTAAGTAGTTTGTCATTTCCTTTTCCAGCTCATTTTATAGATGAGGAAACTGAGGCAGAATGAAGTGACTTGCCCAGAGTTTCACAGCTAGGAAGTGTCTGAGGCCAGATTTGAACTCAGGAAGATGAGTCTTCCTGACTCCAGCCCTGGGGCTCTATGCACTATGATGCCACCGAGCTGCCCTCTGGGGAAGTTTAGAGGGAAAGTTGTGTTTTGAACATGCTCAGTTTGAGATGTGGGGTCCCAGAACAATCACAGTTTTTCTGAATGGGAAAGGAACCCTTCTTGCAAGGCTTCCTTTAGTGCCTTCACTTGGACTAGGAATATCTGGGACTCCTTTCGCAGCCTGGGGAAACCTGTGGGCCCCATCTCTAAAATGTGTTGTTAATACGTAAATAATTTACAGGATTGCAAAGGAAACCAATTATATTGAAATACAGTTATTAAAATATTGCCAAGAAGAAGCTCACATACCACAGGTTGAGAACACCTGTTTTAAAGACTTTCTTTCTCTGCTTTTACCATTAATCTTCACTTTGCTTTGCCTTGGCTTAGCTAATGATTCTGCTTCCTTTTTGATTAGGGCTGACAACAGTGAATGTTTATCCAGTGCCTAGTCTGCTTACTTCCTTAGAACTCTCTAGGTAAGTGTGTGTGTACCACGAGGGAGGAGATGGCTTGTACGTTTTTTATTTCTTAAGGGGACCATATGTAAATACTTCTTGAACTCCTTCAGGAAATAGACATGCAAACTTACAGAAACGTTTTGATGCCCTGGAGGTGGGAGTTCTGAAAAGGAATGGTCATCACTGGAAGGGTTTCTCCTCTTTTGGTTCAGAGTATCTGTATTAGGAAAAGAGCCACGAGTCAACAGTTCTTTAAGTCATAGATTATTATAGTTTGCTCTGAACAAAGGAGTAATTCTGAGATTAAAAAGATCCATTCACCCTCTGTTGACAATTTTATCCTTTGCCTGTTGAGTCTTAGAATTACTTGGGTTGGGAAAGGCATTTATTTGACTCAGGGGCTTTGAGTTTAGTATTTTTGGTGTGTGTTTGTTCCATTTTGGTTTTTAAATCTCTTTCCATGACCCCTTTTGGTCTGGAACTTTGAAAAAGCCCCGGATTGTCTAGAGGTAGTAGAAGTCAAGGATACAAATAACTCAAATTATAGGCTTCAGAATCAGCATCCTGGGATGTCAGACAAGTTACTGCTCTCCCCTCATTTTACAAATGAAGAAATGGAGGCCCAGAGGTGCAGTGATTGAAGCCCAATCTCCTCGCACTAAATCTGTTCCCTTTCTCAGACCCTGTGCTGCCTGGAATGAGAACAAGAAGTCCCTCTCATCCTCCCTTTAGAGAACATTCTTAAGTTGTTGAGAGAGTGTTACATTTTGGGGTTTGTCTTTGTTGCATGTGTTTTAGAACACAGTGAGCTTGTCTCCTAGGTAATGGTTGTTTCTCTCCTTGTTCTGAAGAGACTCTTAAAAGTCTTTGGAGGCTGACAATCTGATCTAAGATCACACAGCTTAGAGACAGATTCAGAAGCTTTAGGTTCAAATTTGTAGGCATTTCTTCACTGTGGAGTTCTTTTAATTAACTAGTATTCTGATAGCCTCATTTTCTGTGCTACAGCTTTGTGACAGTTTGACTTTATCTTTAACAAGATGATTTTCATTAATACACTTTCTATTTGAGGGCAAAGATTCTCAAGTAACATCACATTGAGAACACAGTAGGCAAACTGTTAGTTGAATAAATGAACCTGGTACGTTTCACAAAATAATTTACACACATATGTAATACTTCACATACAGACAAAATACTTCTATGATGTAGATGTCCTCAGTTTGCAGTTCATTGCTCTTTCTCCTAAGAACAATTATCATTAATAGTCTGAATAATTTTTAGAAATTATTTATTACTGTTCTTTTCTACTTAAACATTTTTTTAAAATCTGCAGTTTCATTGGTTTGGGTATTCTTTCCATCAGCACAAATAACAGTTTCTGATTGAATGAGTGGCCATTCCAGGCTTCATTAGGCTGGGCCATGGATGAGAAACAGTTTTATCACTCAGCCTGGTAAAAAACAGCCACATTTGGAAAACCCAAGGTTCACTTTCACAGCATGATGAGGTATCTAAATTGGATTTGAGTGGCTTTCCATTTCTACTAGTTGTTACAAATGATGCCTTTTTAATTGTGTGTTTTCCTAGGAATCAGTTAGAGTATGTTCCTGACTGGGTCTGTGAATCAAAGAAGATTGAGGTGTTGGATATGAGCCACAATCTTCTAACAGAGATCCCCATTAGGTACTGTATATGTTTATATATATTTATATTGATATGCACACACATATACATTCTTTAAAATACCACTAAATCATGTTTTCCCAGATTTATGGTCCTCTCCACATGTTCTTCAGGATAGCGTTTTTAAATTGAAACAAAACGTACTTCAAGTGTATATTTGAAATAAAACTTGCAGAAGCCTCTTTTTAGACTTAGAATCCAGAGTGATTTGGTTGTAGAAAATAAGATATAGTTCAGGTCTGTCTTATATTTGCTATTTTCATTCATTCCCTTCTCCTTAAACAGTCATGTTCTTCTTGGTGACTGGTTAGCACAGCATTAGAGATGCTCTTTTTTTGGCTAGTGCACTTTTCCCAATTTGCATTTTCTGATACCATGTCCTGTAATTTTCCTGATTGTATTAATTAAGTGCTTTGGACAAATCCATCATTATAGACATTTCCTTTGTAAGACTCAGCAAGCAATGTGGAGTTTCTTATCTGTTCCTTTGGGCTTTCTCCTCTCCCAGGATTCTGAGCAGCCTGAGTCTCAGGAAGCTGTTGGTGGGACACAACCGTGTGCAGATCCTCCCAGCCCTTGTGGAGCACACTCCTCTTGAGGTCTTGGATCTGCAGCATAATCTACTCACCAGGCTGCCAGACACCCTATTCTCCAAGGCCTTAAAGTAAGTGCCACAGACGGGCTTTTCGAGATCTCTGGATGAGCAAGCTGTAGTAATCTGCACCTATGGTGAAAGTGACCTTTGGAACTGTTAGGGATTATGCATCTTTTTGCGTGACTGTCTGCCTTGTTTTAGAGGCTTTATTGCCAGGGTAATATGTCGTAGTGTTTTTATGATGTAGTAGTCCAAATCCTGAGTGAGGATAGGGGAACGTGACCACTGATTGTCACTTGCATTCCTTTGGGTCCTGTGCTGAATTGTCATTACAGGTAATAACTATGGTTGTGATCTTCCAAAGAAAAGAGAAGGAGGGCAGTTCTAGTGCTTCTACCCTTGATACAGTACCTGCCCTCTCTGGATAAGAATAAGTCACTAGAACTGAATTCATTGTTGGGTTGCTGTGATACCCTTGTTAGTCAGCTCTGTGCATTGTTGGTAGAGCTTTTTCCTTTACATTGTTATCTTAAAAATTCTGATATTGTGTTGTGAACAGCTGGCAGAGGTGGTCCCCCAGAAAAGCTGTTGGTTCTTGAAATATAAGTTTATGGACAGGATTATTTCTTCCTCCCTCTTGGAGGATAGAAACTAGTAGAAGGAGTTACCTACTGAAAGTCCCCTACATTCTGCAATAAAATCACAGGAGCCATCAATAACAGAAGTTTTCCTACCAGATGAGGGATGGTGGTGTCATTTTAGAAATGGGAAAACTAATGCTAAAAGACTAACAAGGCCATAGGAGAGCACCTAAATCATTCTTTACTTAACATGTGTCCCTTTAAATATGTAATATTCCTTTGCCTTAAAAGTAAGTGGTTAGATTTTAGGAAAACATAAGAAGTTTTAACATAAGCATATCTTTATTAAGTATTTGTACTTATATAAATATATAATATTTGGTTTTTTTCCAAATATGAAACCTTTATTTTGTGCAATGTATGATTGAGTGGTTTAAAAAATGAATGAAATAATGGTGCTTGATTTCAAAATATTCATTCTCCCAAAGATACATGCATAAATTACTATATTGTGGTCCAAAATGTGTCTTAAGAGAAGTGCAGGTAGTATGCTGTGGAAAGCCAGAAGGAGAGAATGAGAAAAGCTGGTGGCTACAATGGGCCTTAAAAGCTTTATAGTGCATGTTTTAACAGAAGCTGGTGGGCAGGTGAGGGTGTTTTCAGGTAAGGAAAGAGGTACCAAAAATGTTTCAGAAATGAGAACACACAGGGTGTTTCTAGGGCATAGCAAGCAGTCAGGCGTGGCTCCAGGGGAGCGGTAGGAGCAGAGGCCTCAAACACCATTGGTGGAAATAAGATTGCCAAAGAATGAAGCATACGTGTTGGAGAGAAGAAGAGCACTAGAACCTTGACAAAGAAAAGAGAGGAAGGCTGAATGCTCTTCTGAGAGCTTGTTCAGTCATTTTTCAGTTCAAGTCTTTGTGACTCAGGTTGGGGTTTTCTTGGCAAAGATATTGGAGTGATTTGCCATTTTACAGATGAAGAAACTGATGTAAATAGGGTTAAGTGACTTGCTCAGGATCACACTGTTAGGAAGTATCAGAGGCCAAATATGAGCTCAAGGAGATGAGTTTTCCTGAGTCCAGACCTGGCGCTCTATACACTGTGCCACCCAGCTACCCTCCCAGAGCATGAAATAATTTGTAAAACTCCCATTTTTAAGGTATTAGATGCACTCAGGGAAAATGGCCATGTATATATATTCTCTTTGATAATTTTTGACTCCTCTGTTAGTCTCAGGTACCTGAATGCCTCTGCAAACAGTCTCGAGTCTCTGCCTTCTGCTTGCACTGGGGAAGAGAGCCTGAGTGTGCTGCAGCTTCTCTATCTGACCAATAATCAGCTGACAGACCAGTGTATCCCTGTGCTGGTGGGACACCCACACCTCCGAGTCCTGCACCTTGCAAACAACCAGCTACAGACTTTCCCAGCAAGGTGAATACACACAGTGCTACTTTGGATCCATAGATGCAATATAAATATTTTACTTTACAGACTCTTCAATAGCTGTCTGACTGTGTTTTCAGGGTTTAAAATTTCTGCTGCGATGATTGCTATTGACACTTTGAGTACTCCGGCTGGGTGGCAAAAGTAGAATCTTCTAATGCCTCACTCGAGGAGGGTGTTTGGTATTGTCATAGATTTAAAGGTTAATAACAATGGGATAGGAACATTACTATCTAGGGGAGAAATTCCATGATGTCTGTTTAATTCCTAGCTACTCCATTCCTTTGTTTCTTAGTATTCAGAGAACACTAGGCTTTTAAAGACTTCTCTGTAAGGTGAATTAAAGTTTTTAAATTTAAGCTAATTAATGAATTAAATAATTTTTCTCCCTCACCACTGTTTTACAAAACACCTTTTATTTATTTGTTGTACTTTAGGAAGAGGAAAATTTTAACCTTTCGAAGATTTTCTTCTATTTCGCCAGTCTTTTGACTTTTAAAAAGTATTTCTTCTTGTCTCATAGAGAGCATTTGCTTCTGTTACGTCCATTCTATTTCGGAACTGTTATTCTGCTTGGGAACTAGTAGTTCCCAAATCTGAAAGAGTTCTTTATAGTGTCGTTTGAATATAAGATTGCTCAAGACTCTGATATGGTCAATGTAATGGTGTGAGAATTTAATTCTGTCATATTTGTTAAGGAAAATGTAAATACTTTCCAGAAAATAGGAAAAGAATTATTGATAGAAGAAAAAAGATAGCTAGTAAATGCCAGTGAGGCAAAAGTTTTCTGATACTTCTAAAATGATTTAAGAGACTTACTGTTTTTATATGTAGATTTAAACTGTCAGTGAATAAGTGCTGACATTAAAAGGAAGAAGTCATGGAAAGAAGTTAACCTTGAGATTATAGAATGAGTCCAAATTCTGGCTTTGCCGTTTACAATCTGTTTGATCCCTGGACAAGGTTACTCAATGTCTCTGGGCATCAGGTCTTCATCTATAAAATGAGGAGATTGGTTAGATGCTCTCTTAGTGTACGATCTTTTCAAAATGTTTAATAATTTGATAAAAGAAAATTTAGGAATTTTTACATGGTCAGTCCACAAAGATTAGGCTCCTACTACATTAGGACTGCATTTAATGGGTATTGTGGATGCTGAGACAATCAAACAATCCCTGCCCTCAGTGCTTATGTTCTATCACCCTATACTCAGATAAATAAACTCTATACTCAGATAAATAAACACCCTATACTCAGATAAATAAACTCAGGGTCTAGAAGGGCCTACTGGCAGCTGAAGGGAATCTGGAAAGGCGACACTGGAGAGAAGCCAAAGATGCTGAGAAGTAGAGATGAAAAGGATGTATATTCCAGGTGAAGAGGATAGCCCATTCAAAGGCAGGTGTGTCTGTAGGAGATTGAATGTCATGAATGAGAAACAGCCAGTCAGGTAGTTTAATGGGAAGGCTGGAGCCAGACTGTGAAGAGCCTTAAATACCAGACAGAGGAGTTCCTATTTATGTTAGAGGCAGTAATTGAACAGATTGACATGATCAGATAGAGGTTTTAGAAACTTCACTTTGACAAATGTGTGGAGGCAGGGAGACCAGTTAGGAGGCACCTGCATTAATCGAGGTCACACAGACGAGAGGCATGTGAGTGCAGAGACAAGGATGCACAAAAATTTTATTATATTGTTTCATCTTCAGCAAATTGAACAAGTTGGAGCAACTGGAGGAGTTGAACCTGAGCGGCAACAAACTAAAGACAATTCCTACAACCATTGCAAACTGTAAACAGCTGCATACTCTTATTGCGCACTCCAATCATATCAGCATATTTCCAGAGATCCTGCATTTGCCTCAAATCCAGGTATCTCCATGGGAGTGAGGGATAGCCTTTGGAAGTAAATATGACTGACCTCGATGGATTCCCCAGGTGTGGGTGTGTTGTGGTTTTCCTCCCATTTGGAGAAGGGCCCTAGAAGGATAGAGTGGGACTTCTAATTAGAGAAGTGATTATTTGCTACCCTTGGCATATGGGGTAGGAAGTCATGAATGTTTGGGAATGAAGACTTTGCTTTCCCTGTTGTAGTCTCATTTTGTGTTTTTCTCTTGCTGTCAGTTTGTAGATTTAAGCTGTAATGACTTGACAGAAATTCTGATTCCTGAGGCTTTGCCTCCTGCCCTACAGGACCTTGACCTAACTGGAAATACAAATCTGGTTCTGGAACATAAGACACTGGACATTTTCAGGTAACAGATATATACAAAAGATTCTGAAGTTGAAATCACATGTGACCTTAATCCTGCCAATTTCAAGCTCTTTAAAAGCCTTTAACAGACTTTATTCTGACAGAGGCTGTGTCCTTAGTAGGATTGATGCCATTCTTATTACGTTCCTTGATTCACTTGCTGACAGAGGCTTAATGCGAGTGGTCAGACCATTCCACTGGACCAGAGCATCATAGCCACCACAGCATCACCATCTAAATATTCTGTAACAGCTGTGGGTGTTTTCATTTTCAAGTCTTCATACCAGAGTTAGACCTGTAATGGACAACTGACATCAATTGGCCCATCCTCTTTAATTTTTACAGATGAGGAAAAGTTAAGTGACTTTCCCAGAGTCTTGCAGGTTATGAAAAAGAGAGCTTGCTACAAACCTAGGGCCTCTGTATCCACATCCATCCATACTCTCCTCCCTGCATCATGATGCTTGGTTAGGGGTAGAGAACCCTAACTTGAGTGGGAAAGAATATATGTGCCTGATGTCTTACAGGTACAGTCACAAGAACTTTAAAATGAAAAGGATAAGGGAGAGAGAAAATTGCCCACATATATTCCAAAGCTAGATACCAGTAAAGGAAGAACAGCTATTGGGATACCCAAGTTCTCCAAGAAAGGAGCCAGTGTTAGTTCGGAGTGAGCTATGTAGAGTTTCTGATGCAGATGGGTAAATTTGGTCTTGTAGGTTTCCCTAAGATTGTTGAGGTGTTAGGTGCATGATTCTGGACCAATGGTTTGAAACTCAAGGAGAAAAAGTCCATACACAAGGATCCCTGTGGGTCACACATTGAATTAGAAAGTCACATGATTAACATTGTCTATGATCTATTGTATTTCTATTTATTTTATTAAATATTTTCTAATTGGACTGTACCTAAGAGGAGTCAAGTATTTGGCACCGCTGCTCTAGGCTGTTTCTTTGAATGAGTATATGTTATTTTCAAAGAATTTAGATTTTTTTAAAAGGTAGGAAGAGGAAAGGATATTGTATTTTAATAAGATACATTTATGTAAAGAAATCAAGGAACTTGAAGAGAACCATGGTTAAAGATAGTTGGGTAAAGGGCAAAAGTGATTTTGTTGTCTGAATATACTGCATATTAACTGGACAAAAAATGAAGATAGAAGCAGGGAGCAGATCACAAGCCTGGTCCCAGAACTGATAGAGTAGTGATGGGGAACTTCAGTTATCGAGACATCTGCTATATGTTCTCTCTACTGGAAGGAAAGAAGCTTGTAACGTTTTGGCCTATCTTACTGAGAATTTCATCTTCCAAAAAGTAGGGAAACTAAGAGGAAATTCTGTTGTAGATCTGTTTTCTTCACCAAAAGGGAGAAGGAGATTTCTGGCATGGAAATGATGTGGACTTTTGCAGGAAGTAACCATACCTTCCTCAAGTTTGGTATAGGAAGGGAAGCTTTCTCTATCCTAAGATGTTCCCTCTGTGTTTTGGGAAAGCAGATTTCAAAGGTGGCTACGAGTGAGAGAGAATCCCATGTACTAATAACCTCTCAGCAGAATTCAAACTAGGGGGGGGCAGGAAATACAAAATAAAATGCTAAAAATATGAAGAACGATAGAGTTCTGAGAAGGATGAAACAAATGGAGTTGCCTAAAGAGAATGACGTGAATGCATATGGAATCTGCCAAGGAATTAACATTTTTTTTTTAAAGCTAGATATTGAATATCTAAGCAAACACAGAGGATACATATAAATGGAGAAACCCATCATAAAAAGGCTTGTGAAGCAATATTAGGGAGAAGCTTTTGGAAAGGCCTGTTCAGATGCCTCATTACAGCATGGAAATATGACTGGTTTCTCCAAAACTCTCTCCATAGAGTGCGAGTTCTGTCGGTCTCTAACCAGCTAGAAGGCTTTTGAATATGGCCCTGGCAACGGACTTGAGTCTGCTTTGTGAGGACCAGGCTAGCTGTTCACAGTAAAGCTTTTCACCTGTTGGCTGGGCTGTTGAGGATTAAGTTTTTAGTCACAGCAACCCATGAAACAAAGGAACACAGAAAGGTCCTCAGTCCTGGGCAGCAGCCTCCTTCTGTTTCTGCAGAGTGAGGGGGAGAGGGAGCAAAGGAGGCGAAAAATAACACAGTTTTAAGCCCGTTTGTGAACTTCATGTAAGATCTTTGTCCAGTGAGCAACAAATAAGCCTGTTGCTAGAAGAGCTCAACCATATCTGTCTTATGGTTTCAGTACAAATGAAACCAGAAGTAAAAAGGAGGTTTCAACTAAAGGGAGGGGTGGCATAAGCTCTCCTTGGAGTAGCAAAGAAATTGGCAGAATTGGTTTAATAATTGGCCAGAAGCAACAAGAAATGTTATTTTGTGGGATATTTGATCATCACATATTTTAGTACTAATAAATATATACAAAAAAGATCGCCATGAAAATAATTTCAGCATATGCACCAACATCAGGACAAAGAGAGTAATCCTAAATCCTTGATGTGTGATTTCATTGCAAAGATGAGGAGTGGTGAGAAATACATAGGAAAGCATAAATGAGGAAGATGAGAATCAAAGAGGCCGAAAACACGAAGACTGCACAGAAGCCTCGTGCTTTTGTGTAACAGACACCATCGAGAAAAGAATTTTGTCAGTGATAGGGAGAGTGAGCCCTAAATGATGTCACAAAGAATGAAATCAATACTATAGTAGCCAAGAAAAATGCATTATTTTGTGGGAGTTAAAGCTCTGTAGCCGTGACCTTTCTCTTTATCAAAGGCTCTCTAAGTCATGCTGTTCCACCCTGTCTCCTTCAACAGACTGCCTCCCCTGCTCCCCGTCCTCCCCTCTTTTTCATTTATTTTCAGCCTCTTCCTCTCTACTGGCTCGTTTTCTGCTGCTCACAAACATGCTCCTGTCTCCCCCATTCTGAAAAAATCCCTCACATGACCTTTCTCTCTGCGCTACATTTCATCCTGTGTCTTCTCTGCCCTTTCTAGCTAAAGTCCTTGAAAACGTATCTAAAGTAGGCGCCTCCACTTTCTCCCTTTCATTCTCTTACGGTCTGGTTTCTGACCTTATCGTTCCACTGAAGCTGCTCTCTCCAAGGCTGTTAATGATCTCTTACTTGCCAGATCCACTGGCATGTTCTTAATCCTCATTCTCCTTGGCTTCTCTGAAGCCTTTTACACTGTTGATTAACTCTTTTTTTTAGAATGTTTTTATTTTATAAGTTTTGAGTTCTGAATTCCCTCCCTTCTACCTTCCTTGAGAAGACAAATACTTTAATATAGGTTATACATGTACAGTTATGAAAAACACATGTCCAGAACAGACCCCAGAAAAGAAAATTAAAAAGGTATGCTTTGATCTGCATATAGACCATCATTTTTTTCTGTGGCGGTGGATAGTATTTTTCATCATAAGGCTTTCAGAATTGTCTTAAGAGTATCACTGTATTGCTTAGAATAGCTAAGTCCTTGACAGTTGATCATCATACAATATTACTGTTACTGCATACAATAATTTCCTGTCTCTGCTTACTTTGTATCAGTTCATATAAGTCCAGTTTTTTCTCAAAGCGTCCTGCTCAGTATTTCTTACAGCATAGTATTCCATCACAGTCATATGCCGCAACTTGTTCAGCCATTCCCCAATTCATGAATATCCTCTTAATTTCCAATTCTTTCCTGCCACAAAAAAAAGTTGCTATATTTTTGTGCGTATAGGTCTTTTTCCTTTTCCTTGGATCTCTTTGGGATACAGACCTTGTAGTGGTATTGCTGGATCAAAGGGAATGCACAGTTTTATAGTTCTTTGGGCATTGTTCCAAATTGCTCTCCAAAATGGTTAGGTCAATTCACAACTTCACCAGTGGTTGGTAGGTTGTTGTCCTTTGTCTTCAAAGAGGACCAAAATGACAACAGGATAAAGGGAAATTTCACTGTGTCCAACTATGGCTGATTAGACCAATATGTGCTCAGAATGCTCTACCACAGGTTGGGCATAGATAGTCCATGTGAATATGTGGGGTGGATATCCCGAATTTGCACATCCTGCATTTACTTTGTGCTGTCTCAATTCTGTTTTGCTCAAAGAGCACAGCACCTTTTCTGATGTGGGCATGCCATCCTCAGCAGTCCTGTGCCAGAGTCTCCCATGTTGCACAGTCATATCCAGAGCTCTTGAGAGAGACCTTGACAGTGTCCTTGTATTGTTTTTTGTGGCCACCATGTGATCACCTGCCCCATGTGAGTTCTCCATAAAATAGTCTTTTTGGCAAGCACAGATTTTGCATTTGAACAGCGTGGCCAGTCCATCGGAGCTGTGCTCTCTGAAGCATAGTTTGAATACTTGGCAGTTCAGCTCAAGGAAGGACTTCAGTGTCTGGTACCTTATCCTGCCAGGTGATCTTCAGAATCTTCCTAAGACAGTTCAAATGGAAGTGATTCAGTTTCCTGGCATGGTATTGGTCTACTGTCCATGTTTCACAAGCATATAACAATGAGGTCATCACGATGACTCTGTAGACCTTCAGTTTGGTAGTCAGTCTAATACCTCTTCTCTCCCAAACACTGAGCTAGCCGTGGCAATGTGTGCCCACCTCATTGTCAATATGCACATCCCTGGAAAGTACACTACCAAGGTAAGTGAATGTATCCACAGCATTCAAAACCTCTTCGTTTGTTGTAACAACAACATGTATGGATGGTGTGGTGGTGGCTGATGAGCACCTGTGTTTTCTTAGTGTTAATTATTAGGCCATCTTGCCTCCATGAAGGTGCTCAGATTCACTCTAGCTCAGACTCTGTCTAGCTGGGATTGTATTGGGCCCACTTGTGAATACAGGTGTTACAAATGCTTAGGCTCCTTAAGAGGCAACCCAATTTGGCGAATCCTTAATAAACTTTGTTTTCTTTGGCTTTAAAAAAAAATTATTAGGCCAAAATTAGGCCAGGCAGCAGAGAATTGATCCACATTTTTTGCCTCTCAGCCTCAAAGGCTGCCCTCAGTGTACAACTCTACCAATAGTGCATTATTGTCCCGCTTTTCCAACATTCCCTCCAACATTGGTCACTTCCGTTTTCTGTTGTATTAGTCAGTCTGATAGGTGTGAGATGCTGCCTCAGAATTGTTTTAATTTGCATTTCTCTAATTATTCGTGAGGTAGAGCATTTTTAAATATGGCTATAGATAGCTTTGATCATTTTGTCTGAAAACTGCTTGTTCATGTTCTTTGACTATCGATTGGGGAATGGCTCTTATTTTTATAAATTTGACTCGGTTCTCTACATATTGGAGAAATGAGGCCAAAGAAACATTTTTTAACAGTGGATTGTAAAGCTACATTCCTCATTTTCAGAAATAAGAAATCCACCTAAGTGCAGTACCCTCTTTTTTTCATTTCCTGAAAGGATTGGAATATTGATCAAAGGGAGGAGGTCTTTCTTTTCAGTTATTGCTATTGGAAAGCCCTTGAAGGAAGTACTGTCCTAGAGGGATTAAGTGGTTGAAGGAAAATAATTATTCAAGAAGGGGCTGAGATTAAGTGCCTGTTTTATTAGATTAAGGAAAATATTAACCCCAAGCTATGGAACTATATTTTTTCATATTATAAAATTTTTGTTATTCACTATTCCTCAAAAGTTACCTCAAGATTGTTTTATTTGGAAGATGTGTCCCAAGGACATGATGGGACTCTGACAGTTTGAACATTTTTCTCTCAATCTGAACAATGCTTGAATTTAGGACAAAGATAAATAAAAATTGTTTCTGTCAAGTTTGTTCCTATAACACAAAGTACAGTGTGATAAAGTGGGGAACAAGTAGGCCTTTTGCAAGTAATGCTCAAAAGTAAACCATGTGTTTGTCGTTTTGTAATTGACTGAAAGATGTAAAGGATATAAGCTTACACAGAGCTTCTGTTACTGGATTTTGAAAAAAAGTTGGTAGAGCAGAATGTCACTTTTCCCATAAGGTATCTTCCGTCTATTAATCAAAATTATTAAAGATTCCTTGAATTAAGTAGCAATGGAAATAACTGCTCAATGATTCTGTCTTAAATATTACTGGTTCTTCCCTCTCTTGAGTATTATTCTTGGGCCCTAAGTGACTAAGTAGGCTGCATGGCATTAGCAGTTGAAAACATGTAGCCCTTGGACATTGAGATCTGAACAGGCATAGGCTAAATGCACAAAGTCCCACTTTCTAGTGAATCCTTTATAAACCTTTATTGAGAGGGAAGCACAGCTCTTTGGATCTGATAGAGTTCTGTTACCATACAGGCTATATTGGGTATATTCCCTGTACTGGGGATCTGGAGGGCTACATCTGTCACTGTATATCTTTGTTGAGTATTTGTATTTAGCAAAAGGTCTCTTTTGTTATTATCTGCCTAATTAATTCAGTATCTTCAGCTCCTGAATTTTTACTAGGAGGGATCAGTTTATACCTGGCATTTAATATAGCAGGTTTTGGTGATGATGGCTTCCTTGGAGAAGGAAAGAAAATGATAAAGGAAGGAAATATAGGATGTTGTTAGTCTGGGTGTGGTTCATTGAACCCTATTATTAATAATCCAGGAATTTCAACCTGTGTGGGATGAAGTCTCCTAGTAGGATGCATTGGGAGTATATCTTCCTTTCTTTCTTTTGTCCTGTCCCTCTGTTCCTATAGTCCCTCAGAAGAAAAGAGCCTACTGGGAAATAAGCAAAGTTGCAAAGAATGATTGAAAAAGCAAAGTGAGGACCTTACAATGTATATAATCTGTAGGGACTTGATACTTAGAGAGACCATTCTTCTTGCCCTAGAAAAAAGGGAATCAGAACTTTTTGGGCAACTGAAAGCGAAATCGCTGTTTGCTTCAGTTTCCTGATCTGTAAAACGAGAATAATACCATCACCCCGGGTTGTTGTGAGGGTTAAATGAGACACAAATTGTAAAGCACTTAGCATAGTGCCTGGCACATAGTAAGTGCTACATAAACACTAGTTGTTGCTATTAGTCATAATTTAACATTCCTCTGGAAATGAGGAACAACGCCAAGGGAGAATCCATAGGGCAAGCCCTACAAGGCAGAAGCCCACTTCTTCTGCCAGAGGGGAGCCCTGAGAATGGGTATTTTGAAAACTTTAATAGTATGAAAAATACAGAGAAAAGAGAGATACCAGTAGAAGTCATGAATCGGCGAATGAGGGTCTGGAGTAAACAGAAAAAGAAGGTGGACAATGAGAGTGGAAGAAAACCTTTGTGGAGAGGGTGCAGAAAAGAAATATAAAAACTAAGGCACAGAATGGGGAGGAAAGGAAGGGAGAATAACAAACAGGAAGAAAGACTAGAGAGTGATGGGAAACTAAAGGAATGTAGTCCTATATTTAAAGCAGAAGAGGGAACTTGAAACTGAAAAACTTTTTCAAACAACGTTAGTGCATCTGGAATAAGAAGAGAAAGAATCAAATGGGAAAAATCTCCATCCAGTTTCTGATGAGAACTTGGTATCTAAGATATATAAGCAATAAACTTAAATATGATTCATAGCCATGTCCCGATAGGTAGATGTTCCAAGGATAGGAACAAACTTCCTGAAAGAACTGCAAAGTATTCACAACCACATAAAAAAAAAAAAGATGCTCCAAATACTGATAATGAGAGAAATGCAGATGAAAACAGCCTGGAGGCTTTGCCTCACATACTGCAGATTGGCAAAGATGACAAAAAGTGACCCTGCTCCTTATTGCAGTGGGTGTGGAAGGGTAGCCACCGGAGTACATTGTTGGTGGAGCGTTGAAATAGTAAACCATTTTGGAAGGCAGATAATACGAATTATGCAAATAAAGTAACTAAAATTTCCATACCCTTTGAACCAGAGACTTCATTACTTAGCTTATATGCCATCGAAGCCATTGGTAAGAAAAAAGTTCCCAGATACTTCAAAACATGTGATGACTAAAATTGGAAACAAAGTTGCTGAATGACTAGACAAATGGAGGTACATGAATGTAATGGAATATTACTGTACTGTAAGAAATGATGTATGATGGCTACTTAGAAACGTGAAAAGCTCGAGCCAAGGAAACATACACAGTAACCATTACGTATCATACACGCTTACATCCATCAGTTTGTCATAGGTGACTTCTCTCTGGGAGGGCAAGTGGAAGTTATGTGGGATATTATGGTGATGTAAGAAACAGAACATATCAATAAAAAAAGAAAAGGGAACCCTGAACAGATGCCTTAGAAACCTTTAATTTCATGAGGAATACAGACTAGAGAAAGATTAAATTGAATGAAGCTATAATGACCATGGATCAAAAGAAGAAAGATCTGAAATAGAAAAAGAAAATAGAGGATAAGAAGAAATTATTTTTAGAAAAAGACACAGGAAATGAAATTTTAAAAATGACAAAATAAGTTGGAGAGGAAAGGGAATTTTATTTGAATACTTAACTAAGAGGAAAAAAGGGAAGAATTAAATAAATAGATATAAGAAGGAAAAAACACTAACAAGTTGAGCAAAACTCGGGAAAGGAGGAACAGCTTGAAAGCTCGGAAAGAGCCGAAGTAAATTGGTTATCTTTAAAACAGATTAAGATAAAACGACTAAAGAGACAAAAGTATTATAGAGGAAGGGAAAGTCCTAATTCAGGAGAAACAAACAAATGTTAGTCACAAATAATGAATAACATAAACCTGATTCTAGCAACTTTAAATGTGAGTGAATTAAATAATCCAAGGAAACAAAACCCCACAATATCATTTACAAGAAACGCACTAAAAAAGCTAAAACGCAGAAAATGAGGGACTGGAGAAAAATTTACTATCTTTCAGGTGAATTCCAAATCCCAGGATTTACAATCATGCTTTGAGACAAAACAAAAGCATTCAAAACTTTAAAAGGGAGAAATAAACAAGGAAATTGCATTATGCTGACACATAGACAGTCAATAAACATTTATTAGTCATCTCTGCGGGAGGCAAACACTGTGGTATTTTCCAGGAATGCAAAGGGAAGCAAAAGGCACTGCCTGTCCTTATAGAGTTCTCAGTCTAATGGAGGAGACAACATAAGAGACAAGTATATACAAGGGAATAGGAAAGGCACTAGAATTAAGCGGGGTTAGGAAAAGTTCTGTAGAAGATGAGATGTTAATTGTGACTGAAAGAAAACCAGAGAAGTATTAAACATTCGCCCCAGTGGCCTTAGCTTTGAAGCTAAAGGAAAATTAACTGAACCATAAGGTATGAACAGTAAGACTTCATTGTCCCTCTTTCTGTTTTAGATTAGCCTGTCAGAAAGGTAAACGGAAGAAAATATAGAGTTGAACAAACTGCTAGAGAAGCGAGAGCCTGAGACTTGTGTGGTCTTTTAAATGGGACGGTAAAGGGCATGTGTATTTCTGAGAACCACGTGAATTTTTTACTACATGGAAAATTTCACCCTGTATTAAGACACAGACATAATGCAGACAATTGTAAAAAGTCAGAAATAGCTAACATATCACTTACAGACCATAACTTTTAATACAAATAATAATCAGTTCAGGGAGCACAAATGAAAGACTAACCCAAGTGGAGACATACCAATTAAATCCTAAAATTCCAGGGCCCAAGTTTTACAGAACAAATCCTTTTATTAAGGGGATTTGTTGTGTGAAGTTTGCACTTAGTCAAAGGGCTGCATTTGAGGACCTAGAGGGCCACATATGGCCTCAAGGCTGCAGGTTTCCCACCCCAGTGCCTAAATTATGTGGGAAAAAAAATTATAATGCAATCAAAATATCTGGGATGCGGCTGAGGGGGGAAATCATATCCTTATAAACATACGTTGACAAAATAGAAAAAGAGAGAATTACAAACCAAATACGCATTTTTAAAAATGAGAACACCAACAAGTAAAATTAAACAAGCACAAAAGGTAAAACACAGAAGAAGGAACATAAACTGGAAGCAAAAAAAAAAACACCAAATGAATAATAAAACTAAAAGCTAATTCTTTGAAAAGACTAGAAAAGTTGCTGAATCTTTAGCCAGTAATTGAAGAGAAGATGGCAGAAAATCAAATTAACATACAGACAGGACAGTTCTTACCCTGAAAATTGGTTGAAGAAATGAACCATACTTTTAATCTGGAGAAGAGTTAAGGGAAAGATAATTTCTATCTTCCAAGCATTTGGAGGACCATGATATGGAAAAAGAATTATACTTATTTTACTTAACCCCAGAGGGAAGAAAAAGGGCAGCAGGTGAACATTGCAATGGCCAATTCAGGCCTAATGTCAGGAGAAACTTCCTGATAATTGGGATAGGCTGCCTGGGAGGGAATGGGTTCCCAAAGATTGGCAGTAGCTGTGATGAACGTGTCTTGTCCCTGACACTGCCATGGCCCCGGGGCAGACCCTCATCCCCTAACACTTAGACTATTGTCATCTTCTAATGGATCTGCCTACTTGTAGTCTCCATTCCATCCTCTGCTCAGCTATCGGAGTGGTCTTTAAACACCAAATAGGAAATCCTCTTTGACTTTTCAAGCCTTTCCTAACCTTTTCCATTCTCCTAATATTTCTACATACTCTATGTATGTCATTGACACTACCTTACTTTGTGTTCATTACATTAGACCTTCCATTTCCTAACTCCCCATTTTTGCTGGCTGTCTCCCTTATCTGGATTGCTCTCTCCTCATCTCTGCCTACTGGCTTGCCTAGTTTCCTTCAGGGTAACAGTCAGAATCCCACCTTCTACAGGAAGTCTTTCCTGATCACCCTTAATGCTACAGCTTTCTACCTGAGAATTATATCATTTATTCTACCTCATTTATACATGGCAGCTAGGTGGTGCAGTGTCAGGCCTGGCGTCGGGGACACTCATCTTTCTGTGTTCCAGTCTGGCCTCAGCCACTTATTAGCTGTGTGACCCTGGGCAAGTCATTTTACCCTCTTTGCTTTAGTTTCCTCATCTGTAAAATGAGCTGAAGGAAATGACAAACTGCTCAAGCATCTTTGCCCAAGAAAATCCCTAATGGGATCACAAAATCTGACAACCGAAATGACTGGAATTTCTACATAGTTCTTATAAGCATGTTGTCTTTACCCTTAGAGCATGAGCTCCTTGAGGGCAAGGACCATTTTTGTCTTTCTTTGTGACCCTCACAAGTGGAAGGGAAGGGAAGAAGCATTTATGAGGCACCTGCTTTGTTCCACTAACTGTGAATCTTACAGATATTTTCATTCGATCTCATCCATTTAGCACTCTGCTATCTATGTGTTTAGTAAATACTTGTGGAATTATACCTGATAAAAACTACAACAGACATTTTTACAGAACATGAAAGGTTGCACTGCACTTATCCGAACTCCATAATACTGTGAAGCAGGGGTTCTAGTTGTGTTTCTCCCATTTTACAGTGGAGGAAACAGACTCCTAGGAGTTGTGACTTGCCCAAGGTCACGTGGCTAGTCAGAGTCAGGCAGAATGCCTCTAATGTAACATACTAAAGTTGCCTAGTTTAGTACCTTTTCCAGTGCATTTACCAATGAAGTTCACTTTTCCACCAGAAATAATGGTATAGCCTATGGAAACAAATTCACATACAAGGGTGGTTAGCCCCATGTGAGAGCTAGATCCAAAAAATAGGAATGTGCTATAGAATGCCTTTTCCTGTGCCTTTGTTCACATTAAGTTTAAAGAAATAAAGGCCAAGAAAATGCAGACCAGCATTAGTGCCTTACAGTAGTTTGACCTCTTTTGCAGCCATCTCACCACCCTGAAAATTGATCCCAAACCCCTGCTAACAACTGACTCTGCAGGCACATCAACCTTCTGGAGCCACGGACTTGCTGAGATGGCTGGCCAGAGGAACAAGTGAGTACATTAGCATCCACCGCGCCTTCCTTGGTGGTTACCCAGAAAGAACTTTTCTGTGCCATTTAAGATCATTTCAATTTTATTTTTCAGTGGATGTTTTCTTTTTCCCCAATTACGTGTAAAAATAATTTTTAACATTTTTAAAAAAGTTTTGTGTTACATATCTCTTCCATCCTCCCTCCCTTTGCTCCTCCCTGAGATGGTAAGTAACCTGGTATCGGTTCTCCATGTGCGGTCTGAAGCACTGTTTTTTAACAAAGCCTGCAGTTACCCACTGAATTAACAAAATTGACGCCCTCTTTATGCTGCTTTTCAAACTCAGCACCAATGTCCTATCCAGAGACAGTTTTCATTTGTATGTTTGTCATTCTTCCACCTTGTATCTCCCTGAGCACTTACCCCTTCCTCCCTCCCTCCTGACTGTTGGCTTGAATTTTTAGAGCAGCTGAGAAAATAGTAACAGTGGTTAGTTATCTGACTTTTCTGATGCTCACTGTTGTAGGCTCTGTGTGTCTGCGTTGGCCATGGATAACTTTGCTGATGGTGTGGAAGCTGTATATGGCATATTTGATGGGGACCGGAATGAGGAGCTCCCTCGCCTCCTGCAGTGCACTATGGCTGATGTGCTTCTGGAGGAGGTCTGGCAGTCAGCGGTGGACACAGTTTTCATGGCTAACACGTTTTTGGTATCTCACAGGTACGCAAGTTACAAACCCAACTTCCTGGTCAGATCTCTGAGGGTCTGGAGATGACGAGACTGAGGGGAGAATCAGTAGGAGCCTCACTCCCTTATCATAGCACATGGGAAGTTTGATTCATTGATATGTGAATCAGTTGTTGGATGCGTAAGCTGACCATATACTAGTTGCCTGTGTTGTGTCTTCTTGATCTGTCAGTGTATTGGTTCCATTTTTATTTTTCCATCTGGGATCCCCAGGAAGAAGGCAGAGCACTATAGCAGAGTGCTATTCCAGATGTCAGAGGACTTGCCCTGAACTTTCCTTTCCCTAGCTGAATATTTATAAAAGCCTATCTCAAATGGAAAATTAGGGGGTGTAACTAGACAGTCTAGCCTTCTACTTGTATGAAATCTGTGATTAGAGGTTTCTGTAACACAGTGGCTGTGTCTGATTGAAGTATTTTAAGTCCTATAGTCCTTCAAGAATGTTGGGGACATGTGCTGCCATCTTTCTTAGACTTCTTTCTGTAATACTTTTTAAGAACAGTGTTTTATTAGAGGCTTATTTAGGTTTGATAACTGTATCAAAATAAAATTTATCAATAAAGAAATGCATTCCCCATCCCCTTCTAGTCTCCTTAGAGTCCTCCCAGCCTTCACATAGTTTTCACTCCAGGGACACTGACCCTCTGACTATTTCTTAAGCATCTTTTCTGGCTGTCCCTGCACCTGGGATACCCTCTCAGCTTCTTCCATGACTCAGCTAAAAGCTCACCTTCTATAGCATTCTCTTTAATGGTAGTATCTTCCCTCTGTTTATTCTCTCTCATCTATCCTTACATGTAACTTCTTTGTACATAAGTGTCTGTTGTCTCCCCCATTAAAGTGTGAGCGCATCCAGGGCAGGGACCTTCTTTTGCCTTTTTTATATCCCCAGGGCTTAGCATGTGCCTGGTACATAGTAGGTGCTTGATAAATGCTCCTTAACTGACTCTGAGTCAGAGAGTCCCCCGCCCCACCAAAGGAGAGATGGCCCTCTTTCCCCATTCTTTTTCTTAGGCATTCAACTTAAAGACTTTATAATAATGATGATGACCAGTATCTCTACAGTTCTTTAAACTTTCAGTTAGAGACTGTTTCTTACTGACTACTCCCCATTACCACCTTTAGCCCAGTGTCTTTCAAGGGTAAGGGCCACGTCTGGCTCGGGAGCACATCATAGGGAAGCAAGGAGATTTCTTGTCTTCCTATTGGTGGCCATTGAGATTTGAAGCAATTACAGGAAATAATTTGCTAGAGTAATTTTAAAGTACTCCATTTTATTTTACTTCTTTGCCAAAACAGAAAATTGGGAATGGCTGGCCAGAAGCTAGGGTCCTCTGCCCTCCTCTGTTATGTGCGACATGATACTGCTGATCCTACAAGTAGCTTCACCCTGACAGTGGCCAATGTAGGTACATGCCAAGCAGTCCTGTGCCGGAATGGACAGCCCTTGCCCCTCTCCAGAGTCTTCAGCTTGGAACATTGCCCAGAGGAGCTGCAGCGGGTAAAAGAACAGAAAGCCATCATAACAGAGGTTGGTGCTTTTTCTAGGCTTTCTGCATACCCCATCTCCATGATGTCTTCTCCATGACATCGAGATACTTCTTTAACTGCTGTGTGGTTAGAACTCTCTGAAATGGACTAGAAGTTTTTATCTTTAACAATTTCTGGGCTAAGTCTGTTCTTGGCATTAGTTTCATATCTAAGAAACTGTTCAAAGGACTTTTGGTTTGCTGGACAAGGAGTCTTTAGTTGACAAATAGTTTATTATTTATATTACACCAGGAAAGAGCTAGATTAAATGGACAAAAGGTCCATTCTTGTTTCTACACCTACAACATCTTGCCACACATTAATGTTCAAAAAACAAAAACAAACTGACATATAAGTTCTCCCTTGGTTGATTTGCTCGCCAGCTTCGTAGGTGCACTCTTCCTGACAAGATGCTTGAGAAAGGCATAGAGCCTTGTTGTTTCATGTTCCCTGCTCTAAAATGCAAAGCTATTTTTTTTCTTATTTTGTGCTATTTTTCTGGGAAATCATTTTTTGAAACAACTTGAGGCATTAGTTGCCAGCATCTTTAATATTTTTTTCATCTTTTTTCTTTAAGAGGTCGGTATTTTTGTTTCTGTTTCTCAAAGAGACTGGTTTGTGGGTACCTAGAATCCAGTAGCATAGACAACAAGAAGAAGCACATCTGTTAGCATTTACTACTAATTCACTGTATGAAACACCTTATATAATCCTTTTATGCAGTTAGATTGTTTCCCAGAAATACTTTTGCAGGCAGAGAAAGAGTTGTAAAAATACCATAGCAATTACTTTTGGACAGTGAATCATTTGAAACACAGATTAGGGTTGGAAGTGACTTTAGAAGTCTAGCTAGCCCAGCCCTCTCATTTTATAGATGAGGAAATTAAGGCCTGAAAAAGTAGCCAAGATTCAAAATTCAGTCCTCCGCCTCCCATAGTTAGCAATCTTGTACACTGCATTATGATTCATGACATATATAAACAGACCCCACCCAGCACCAGGAGGGCCTCAGGAGGTAACACTGAGACAGGAATCCTGGTCTGAACGCCTCCCTGAATCAGAGTTCAAGGCCAGGGCTTCCTTCTTCGTTAATTGATTACTTGATTACTTGATGTGAAGGCCGTGCTGTGGAAGGAGTTCTGGGTTTAGAAAGCACTTGCCTGCCCTGCCCATTTAGGAAACCAAGGGATGGGGCTACAGTGACCTTTAGGTCCCTTTGAGCTCTGAATCCCTGACTATAAGTAAAAGGAGGGGGCTGAATTCAGCGGATTCATTTGTGAATTGGTTTTAGATTGTAGACAGCTCTTGAAGCTGATTTGAAGAACGAGTTTACATGTAAAATAAAATCCCTAAGTTGACATTGATTGTTTCCTCATAAGGAAAGTGTTTTGACCTCTGATAATAGTTAATAAAAAACTTCACCTTAAAGCCAAACAGTTAACTCTATTTTAAAGCTTGTTATGTGGACTTTAGAGTTTCTTTAAGGTAGAACAGCTCACTTGGGACTTCTTCCTTTGTTTAGCGTTGTGTGGCTCAGTATTTGACCTTCCCACGGTTCATTTTTGTGCTGCAATCAGAATCGATAGGCTTGATTTTTTTTTTTCTCACTTTGGATTCCTTTGTCTACTTCCTTCAGTTTTTTTTTTTTAGGCTCTTGGCGGCAAAGGTTCTCCTAAGCAAACAGGTACCTCCTTAGGTCTTTTTAGTTAGTCCCAACTGCCTCTCTAATGACGGGCCATTTGCAATGACTCATTGGCTTCTGAACCTCTCTCAGAATACTAGTGACAAGGAAAAACGGGGTGACTTGTGCTGGTGGTTTTTTCTAACCCAAAAGTTTCTTAAGGTAGAAAAGCAGTGAAGTCTTCTTTCACGTAAAGGCTGCTAAGTACTTTGGAGATGTTAGGGCCAAGCAACTTTTGTGTTGCATTTGACTATTTAGTATGAAAACAATGAAGTGTTTTTGGCCATAATCTTATATTTTTAGCTCTGGCACAGGTAAAAACTTTGAAGTCTTTGGAAAGTACTTATGATGTATCAGTTTTCCTCTATGACACATTCTTAAGCAGTAGGCCACAGGTAAATGTCAAGATCCCTAAGGTTTATTGCTTATTGTTTAAACTAATTGTGTTTATCTTTAGGACAACAAAGTGAATGGAGTAACCTGCTGCACCCGGATGTTGGGCTGTACATACCTCTATCCTTGGATCCTTCCAAAGCCCCATATATATTCCCTTCCACTTACAGTACAAGATGAACTGCTGATCTTGGGAAACAAAGCACTGTGGGAACACCTGTCTTACCTGGAGGCTGTTGCTGCAGTACGGCATGTCCATGATCCATTAGCAGCTGCCAAGAAGTTATGCACACTAGCACAAAGCTATGGTTGTCAGGACAATGTTGGGGCAATGGTGATCTGTTTGAATGTTGGAGAAGATGGTTGTACTTGTGAGGTGAATGGCCTCAGCCTCCCAGGTCCTGGGGGATTTGCCTCAGCTACCGCCATCAAAGATGCTCCAAAGCCAACTACTCCTTCCTCCAGTAGTGGCATTGCCTCTGAGTTCAGCAGTGAAATGTCCACCTCGGAAGTGAGCAGTGAAGTAGGCTCCACAGCTTCTGATGAGCACAACGCCACTGGCCTGGATGCCAGCCTGCTGCCAAGGTCAGAAAGACGCTGCAGCCTCCATCCCATGCCTACCTCTGGGATATTTCAGCGCCAGCCATCTTGTGCCACTTTCTCAAGTAACCAGTCTGACAATGGCCTGGACAGTGATGATGACCAGCCAGTTGAAGGGGTCATGACAAATGGCAGTAAAGTAGAGGTGGAAGTAGACATCCATTGCTGTAAAGGAAAGGGTCTTGAGGCATCTCCTCCTGCCCTTGAAGAGACTTCTCTGACTCTAGGTCCCGAGGAAGATTCTGGAGGATTGTTCTTTAGGTTCCGGAGACAAAACAGTGTGAATGGTGGAACGCTCCTTCCAGTGAGCAGGGAGTTACAGAAATCTCCATCCACTTCTTGCCTCTATGGGAAAAAACTCTCCAATGGCTCTATTGTGCCCCTAGAAGATAGCTTGAACCTCATTGAGGTGGCCACAGAAGCCCCCAAGAAAAAGACAGGCTACTTTTGTGCCCCAACTCAGCTGGAACCAGAGGATCAGCTTGTGATACCTCATGACCTGGAAGAGGAAGTAAAGGAACAACTAAAACACCCCCCAGATGCCCGGGCTGGGGCAGACTCAGAGCCCTGGGAGGAGGATCGGGTGGACCATTCAGAAGAATTTGACACTGCTCTGTAACCCTCCAGAAGGAGCTCCCGGATCTGAGAAGGTGATGGATTCTTGTGGCCAACAAGTTTGGTATCTGCGTTGGCCACCACCCTGTAGGTGAACAGAAAGGAGGCCTCAGAGATGAAAAATGAGACCAGCTGGGTTTACTCAGAATGAACTAATAACTACCGTCAGTGTTGGATTTAACATTTAATTGTGATTGGAATTCCTTGGGGAAGAGAAGAAGGTCTGCCTCAATCCTGCCACCTGCCATTAACCCCTTCTCTCCTAGGTGAATTTTGAGAACTTGCCTGCCTGGGCAGGAAGGGGCTTGTTTCTGTGGGAGAAGTGACTGAAGATTGATTGTCTTCACGATTACTGCTGAAGGATCTCTGGCTGAATGGTCCCCTCGTCCAGAGTCAGAGCTCAGCCTAAAGATGAGATGTGCTAGAGTCATGTGGCTTTCTTATTCTTCTCTAGGAGAATACAGCCTACAGAAATGAATGCAGAGCCAATCAAACAATTGATTTATGTATGTACTGTAACGGAAGCACTTTTCAATGACTGAAATTTATTTTTGAATCTGCACTCGAGCCAATCATCTTAGAGACAGTCCCACCTTGGTCCCTCTGGTTAGGGACAGCAAGGTGTTGGTGCCTCTCACAGGGGTCCCCAGGAAGGGTTAGAGGGAACAGAGATGGAGGAAAGTTCAGAGTTCTCTTAATAGGGATGTGAATATTTAAAAGGCAAAAATTGGAATGAAGAGAAAAGCTGCATGCAGAGTCTCCTGGTCATGGTGAGGGGATCCAGTTCAGATCTCTTGACAGGAATGGGAAGGGGCTGAGATATGAGAAGAAGTGATCTGGAGATTGGCATAATTCCATAAAATGTGGTAAGGCAGTTTGGATCTCCTACTAGGTAGGGC
The DNA here is from genome assembly GCA_023548195.1 of Bettongia penicillata ogilbyi. Taxonomy (NCBI): domain Eukaryota; kingdom Metazoa; phylum Chordata; class Mammalia; order Diprotodontia; family Potoroidae; genus Bettongia; species Bettongia penicillata. The sequence continues at coordinate 7,352,242 of JAJHZJ010000527.1, read as the reverse complement.
CAGGGGCTGACTCTTATCCAGGTGACCTTGAGCTATTTTATGTTTCAGGAGAAATTGAGAACAGATGGATGAACCTCACATACTAGAAATTCTCTCCCTCTAGTGGAGGAAGATCATTTTCCCTGAAAACCAGAGGAACAGATTTTTTAACACTAAAATCTGTTTTTTATAGGTTTTCAAATCTTAATATTGCAGTGACAGAGACTATATTACCCTTTAAAAATCAGTCTTATTATACTATATCTGCTCTCCGTGAGTGTTGGGCTCATTTAGTGCTGTATGATTCTTATCCAATTAGAAACATTTCCATGTAAACGGAAACCTTTGTTTTCTGTACTTTTTGCACATCACTTCTCATTCCATATGGCCCTGTCGAAATGTATTTCCTTGCACATTTTGTTGAATTGCCTTTGTGATTTGAAGATTTATGTAGACAGGAAAGCTAATTTCTCATTTTTCTTCCAAAACTTTGACATTGTCTCACCTAATCAATTTTGGGGTGTAAGATTTGGATTTGTTGAGTGGTTTGCACAGTCCAAGTTCCACAGAGTGGAACCATTTGGCTTTTGCTTTACTAGTAGGAACATAAAGATTGAATATTGGTTTGCCAAATAATTTTTAAAAGCAGCTTAATTTATACTTTGTGGGGGACTTGTTTGAAGCAATAATGGCAAACCAGTTGACCCAATGATCAGTTTACTGATGAGTCCACAATATGGATTATCTTCAGAGGTATCACATACACACATGAATGTATGGCACTCATATGTGCTTTTAAGGGCAATCCTGGTAACTGCTTAATGACCATTTCATGTTAATGGTTTCAGGAGTCCAAATTTAGGTTCTTGTAATGTTAGGAAAATTTTGGTTTATCGTCATATTGTTGCTCTGCTACTGAAGAACTTGCAATTTCAAATCTTTGATCTGATTAATTCCTGCTTAGGAAGGGACTACAGGGGCACATTCAGAGTTTGAGGTTTACTAAAAAAAAAAAAACAGAAACCAGGGGGTGCATTATTTTGTGGTAGTAGCGCTGTTTCTTTGGAGAAATGAGAAAGCCATATAGGGAAGAGGCTAAGCTAGTGATGGTAATGCTGAATGTTGTCCTTCCAGAAATGCAGAATAGCTGTGAAAGCAACATCCTGTAATAAAGAAGGCTAATTTATAAAGATGCATGCCACATGGAAAGCATAGCCCCCCTCAGTCTTTAGCTTATATTAATTTCTTTCATCTCTTTCCCCAGCTGGCTTGTTTCAATAAGCACTAGTTTTGTATAACCTGGTGTACTGAGCCTATCCTTTTGACTTGTAAGCTCAGAATGTGAAAGTTACAAATGTTCCTATACTGAAGCTAAAATTATTATTACTTTTTTTTTTTTAGCAAATTTCAAATTAGATTAAAAAAACAAATCTAAACATGTGGGTGTAGGGAAAAACAATTCTCTTATCCACCCTGGAGGAGATAAGTAAAAGATTGCTTCCTAAAAATCCAAGCAGCTTTCCCCCTCTACCAGAATGGGAGGATAGACCTGTTGCCCTAAAAGATGTTGTTTAGGAAATTGCATTATCTGATGTCTGTCAGTGGTTCATGACATCTAGCTTCATACCCCAAGCACTATCTACTCTCTTAAGCTTTCCCTTGTACGATATCCTTCTTGTGGTTCTGTGTTCTTTGTAAACTGTGTACCTGCCAGGTTAACAGAGGTTCTGAAAGCATACAGCTTATTCTTGAAGCACACCCCTGTGAGCTGAAAATGTACGAATCATAGGAGTCATGGTGTTCAATCAAAATGGCTTTGCGAAGTACTATATTCTGAACTGTGAAGACTGTTCTCATCACTGACCTGCCACTCCAGACAAGTGAGGTTTGTTATACTACTGTTAGGATACATGTGCAATCAGATGAGGCGTTCCCTGTGTATAAAAGGCAAGATGGATGTGGCAGATGGATTATTATTGGGTACTACGATCGTTTGTTTGCAGTTGCTGCTGTTTTCCAGGAGATGGGTGTAGTTAGTATTAGCCAATCTACTGAGTGTTGAATGATTATCTTACTTTTATATAGAACTTCCAACAAAATCAAGTATTTACAAGCCACTGGCTTACCATCTTTTTCTGGTCACTAATTATCCTGTGAAAAACATCCATGAGGAAGCAAGTGACAGATATATATATATAACAGTGATTCAGCAGCCTCTATGCCATACATTGATGCCTGAAGCAGGCCAGACTTGTGCGACTTGTCTCACATTTCATTCTAGGTAAAGCCATTAAGATTCCCCGAAACACAGAGGTGACATTTTGTTTTCAGTTAGTGATTGCCCTATAATTGAGAAAATACTTCCTGGCTTAGGAAAAGAGCCTGCATATATAGTAAGTCTTGCTGTGATCATTCAACCACACATAAAAGTTCCTTGTGCTGTAGACTATATGCCCTTCTCCTGGTTTGGTAGGATTTCCCTCACTTTCGCCAATGGATGTTGTCCGGGCAGTGAGTCCACATCTTACAGTTTCGTGCAATCATTGTCCTATTATAGTCTTAAGATTCATTATAGTGTATTTTTGATATTTTTGAAATGTGTTAAATTTTTTAATTCAATAACATGAGCCAGAGCATGTTTCAGCAAATCTATTGTTTGTTAAAAATAATGATGATAATAATAAACAAATAAACATAATATATTTTGGTGCTTTTGTTTTAAAGTGAAATGCCTGTTATTTTAAAAATACTTGTATGTGATGTTCTATTAGTTCATCATATAGAGAGATTGATTTGGAATTGAATGCATCCTTAGGATTTCCCCTTGTTTCCCTCTTTAGGGCGGGGGAAAATGTATACCCCACATAAATCTTATTGAAATTTAGAGATAAGTTGAGATAGGAATATTTTTAGTCAGCTTTTCACATGATAAGGCAAAAAGATCTTTACTTTCATCAATTGTGTACTTTGTATACACTTGACATCTCAGGGACATAGTCTTTTCTGAAGTGCATTAGAAGCGCTCAAGGTGCTCTTTTAGTCAATGGAATCTTTAAATTTCATTTTTTTTCAATCAGTAAAAGTCTGCCTTTTTTTTTCTACCCTTCCCTGAAATGAGAAAGAAAGAAAAACAAAACTCTTGTTAAAAATATGTAGTAATTAGTGAGACAGATTTCTTGCAGCGTGTCTCACTCTGTACTCTCGAGCCCTCCACCTCACAATCAGGAATTTGCTGGCATGTTTTAGCATCCGTCCTCTGACACTGTGACTGGTCATTATTGCTAAGAGTTCCCAGTTCTTTCGGAATCATCTGCCTCTACAATATTGTTGTCATTCACATAAATTTTTCTTGTTTCTTTTCCTTATCATTTCGTACAAGTCTTTTCAAGTTTCTCTTCATCACTCTCCTCTGTCATTTCTCATAGCACAGTAATAGTCTATCATATCTATATACCATCACTTTTTCAGTCATTCCCCAGTAATTTCTTGGTGCTGGGTATACACCCAAAGGTGATAAAGGTCCCATATGTTCCAAAATATAGCACTCATTGTGATATCCAAGAATTGGAAAAAGTGAGTGGCTATCAGTTGGGGAATGAAATCTGATAGAATGTTGTGATGAAAAAAATTCTGGGTTTAAGTTATCAGAGGCATCGAGGATAGGTGATGATCCTGAGAATCAAGAAGATTTGGGTTCAAGTTCTGCCTCAGTCACAGGCTGGCTGTGGGACCCTGGGCAAATCACTTAACCTCTTATGTGCCTTGGGCAACTTACTAAGTTGCAAAGCAGGGGGATTGGTAGAGGGCTTTTCCTCAACGGGAGTTCCCTCTAGAGATGAAATCCTAAGTCTCCATCCTTACCACATTCCTAAACCAAAAATAGATGAAGGAAGCCAGAGAGGCATAGACACTGACCACAGCAGTGTAAAGGAAAGGAAGCAGCCAAACACTGATTAAATGAAGAGGCTTGGCTGGGGAGAAGAAGTGACAAAATCATCTTTTTTTTTTTTCCCCTTAAGAGATAGCAAATTATGGATGTGGAATATGAACTACACCAGTTATGGCGGCTGCGTTCTGCTTAACTCCTCTGTCACCAAGGAAAGCTCACTGCGGGAAGTAAACACAGCCGTCTGTGACATAAAAACCAAAGGAGTCAATAAAACTTTAAAAATAAAATACGAAGAATAAGCCAAATGCTTTAGGACCAGAAAAGGACAAATGTCCTGATCCTTCCTCCTGCCCTTCGCCCCCTCCCAAAAAAAAAAGCAAGTCTGGAAACCCAGCAAAGTTCTTGAATGTATTACTAAACGTGATGACAAAGAATGAGTTAGCATAACTGCATCTGCAACATGAGGTTGTGCCAGGCTGATACCCCGTGCCTTTCTGATAGCTAACTAAAATGGTAGAGCGGGGAAAAGCTAGGGTTATGATTTACTTAGCTTTTTGCAAAGAATTTAACAGTCTTAGGATATTATTGTAGACAAGATGGAGAGATGGCTTGGACTACAGTGTAGTTAGAATTCTAAAATGGCAGTCTCTGGAGGTCCAGTTAGGAGGGTATCAGCAGGGAGGCATAGCAGGGTGATGGCCAAGGTAAAGCGTGGTTGGGAATGTGGTATCTGCTTGATATAATGGACTTTTTATGTTAATAATTTTTTTTAAACATTCATTTAAAAGTTTTAGTTACAATTTTTCTCCTTTCTAGCCCCTTCCATTGAGCAACATACCATATATGTAATGTAATGTATGTATGTATATAGACATGCAAAACATATTTCCACATCAACCATGTTTCCCCCCCAAAAAAAGACAAGAAAAATAAAGTGAATGAAATCTGCTTCAGTGTACACTCAGAGTTCATCAGTTCTTCTTGAGGTGGATAGCATTTTTCATCCTGAGCACTTTGGATTTTCATGGATCAGAGTAGCTAAGGCTTTCAGTTGATTTTCACTGCAGTATTGCTGTTACTGTGTACATTGTTCTCATTCTGCTCCACTTTGAATCAGTTCATATAAAACTCAGATTTCATACAGATGAAATTTCATAAGAATAAATACATGAAGGCTTAATCTAGATCAGAGATTCAACTTCAAGCATAAAAATTAGGGGAGGTGTGTAGACAGCAGTTCCTCTGAAATCTGAAAAAGATTTACCCATTTTTAGTGGGCTGCAAACTCGACATGAGTCAACTATGTAAAAGTAGCCAAAGAAGCAAATTCAAGCGGGCATCAAGAGGCATGATGTTCTCTGGCCTCATCAGACCCCATGGACTAGTCAGTTCTGGGCCCCCATTTGAAGGACATTGATAGACACGAGTTACCCTGAGGAAGATGTTCAGAATGGTAAAGAGTCCCAAGGTCATATCATCTGAGGATCACTTGAAGGAAACGGGATGATTAGCCTGAAGAAACAGGAGGGATGTAGGAACAGAAAGCCAGTAAATTTGACCAAAAAAGGAAAACTCTCCTTAACAGAGAACAGTCTCGAGGTGGAAGTAGCATGTTCAGAAAGCAGATCTCCCTTCACTCCCCCACCCCATTATCAAGGAAGAGTTTGAAGTTGTAGGGTGGATGATGAGTTAGACTATCAATGGCTTCTGAAATACCTTCCAACTTGAAATTCTCCGCAGACCTCCAGTTTTAAATTTCCAGCTGCTTTCAAGACATCAACTGGATCTCCCTAGACATCTTAAATTCAACATACTCAAAACAATCCATCTTTCCCCTAAACTCTCTCCTTTCCCAAACTTACCACCATTCATTCTCCCAGTCCCCCAGACTCATAACCTAGTCATGCTAGACTCCTTATTATCTCTCACCACCCACATCCAAGCTGTTGCCAAGGCCTGTCCACTTTGCCTCTGCAGCATCTCTTGAACACACCTTTCCTCTCCACCCCATCTGGGCAGGTCTTCATCCCCTTATACCTGAACTACTGCCTGCTGGTGATCAGTCTGCCTCAAGTCTCTCCACTCCAAACCACTTTTCATTTAGCTGCTAGTGATTTTTCAAAAGCAAAAATCTGACCACCTCTGCATAAAGTCCTTCATAACCTACTCTCTGCCCCCAACCTTTCCAGTCTTCCACCTTACTCTTTAATAACATGGCCCTGGCTACCCTTGGAAGAGTCCAGTTCTGGGCAGTTTCTCTGCTTGTCCCCCATGCCTGGAATGTTCTCCCTCCTCATCTTAATCTCCTGGCTTCCTTCAAGTTCTAGCTAAAACCTCACCATCTATAGGAAACCTTTCCCAATCCTTAATTCTGGTGCCTTCCCTGTTAATTCCTGTTGTTTGTATAGTTTGTACACATGTTTATTTCTTGTGCCACCTCTCCCCCCATTAGATTGTGAACTCAAAGTGCAGACAGCCTGCCTTGTCTTCTTTTTAATCCCCAGTGCTTAGCAGAAGTGGGTGCTTCATAAATGCTTCTTGACTGTGAATGAGGGCTTCATTTGAAGATTCAGTGTTAGTGATCTCATTGAAGGGGAATAGTCATTAGTGTAATGTGAAGTGATAATACTAACTTCAGTGGATTGAAAAGAGATTTTACGTAAGGAAAGTTTAATTAGGAATGTAGAATATTTCCAAGCCAACTTTACCTGTTTTAGGAAAGACTATTCTATTGCAAGTTCCCCACTTGAGAAAAAGAAGAGGTGGGAGTGTTTTATATATGTTATGTGTAATAGCCCTAATGTAGGAAAGTTAATTCATGCTGAAGGAAGCATGGCAAAGTAAAAAACGCATGGGATTTGGAGTCAGGGGACACAGGTTGAAATCCTGCTTCCACTAATTTACAGGCAGTATAACTTTAAGTCAATTTTTCTCTCTAGGTCTTTGCTGCCTAATCTATGAAATGGAAGGGTTGGAATGCTGTTTAGTCATGTCCGACTCTTGGTGGCTCCATTTGGGGTTTTCTTGGCAAAGATACTGGAGTGGTTGGCCATTTCCTACTCCAGCTCATTTTACAGATGAGGAAACTGAGGCAAATAAGGTTAAGTGACTTGCCCAGAGTCCACATCTAGTGAGGCCAGATTTGAACTCAGGAAGATGGGTCTTCTGACTCCAGGCCCAGAATTCTATCCACTGCACCATAGGTGAGTGAATATGAGCCAGGCTGTGAACCAGAATGGAATTGCCCTTTGGAGAACAAATCAGAAAACCAACTATCTTCTGGGGACAGATATAGGTCCTTTAGTATCTTAAATAGTTGGATTAATGATTTGTAGTTGTCTTCACGGAGCACAGGACTCAGCTCTTGCTAAGATAGTTGGTCTTCTAGGGCTTGACTAGGTCAGTGAGCACTGCTCACCCTAATGTATTTACAGGAGTAACTATGTCATGGCCAGCCTTCCAACATGTACTCTGGAAGTGTGTAATCTTTCCCCACATCTGTCCATCCACCCATCGGTATTTATTGAGCACCCCTCACAACTGGTACCTTAAAAAGGAACAGTTATACATAATCAGGTAAGTACGTTAAAAATTGCAACTCCGTGTGATTTAAAAGGGGAAGTCATATTTGGATGAAATTATAAAAGCAGCTGACACCTGGGGGCTCGGATTGGGGGGAGGAGTGCTGAGTGAGAGGAGACTCTCACAGAGTTCCTGACCCCCAGTATCCTGGTGGACCTCTGTACATGCTGCGCTGCTTTCTGCCGTCCTCGTAATGTTGTTGCTGCTGCTGTTGCCTGTAACTCCGGATGGCCAACACGACACTAACTCCATACATGATCACCAGAAGACAAGCAAAGGTGGCTGCTGCCCCATCAGTGCCTGCCAGCTGACAGTTCATATAGGTGAGCCCATTGCGAGCATACAGCCTCTCCCGCTTTTTGCAAGTATCGGTGGCATTGATGCGCAGAGCCGTGTGAAGGTAGATGCCTATGCCTACGCAATAGCCAACTGCTGCCAGGAGGCTGAAGACGGCTTCCACAAGCAGCCACTTCCTTGGCAGCTTCTCTGGGCTCCTGGCTCCTCGGACTAAAACTCCCATGGTGAGGACCCCAAGGCCTAGGGAGACAGCCAATCCACTGTACACAAGTGGCGCTCGCAGGATCGTGTACTGCTGGTCCAGCTGGCGAACCTGCTCCAGCTCCGTCCCTTCAAAGGGAGAGTAATAGCTGCTCCCAAAGCTGGCGCTGAAACCAGCCAGTACAAAGTAGGAGGCCACAATGCACATGAGAACCATCCCATTCAGTATCACTTCCACTATCTGTACCACACCTGGGAGGAGGAAAATGCAGTCCTTAGTAAACCAGTTAACCACCAAGGAAAAGCTTTATATTCTAGGAAATAACAAGTACTAGAATTGGGCAGGGGCAAAGGAAGCCTCGCTCACCTCTTTCTGGTATCTTGGCTGCTGACGTTCATGTATCTTACAACTGCTGTTAAGCAACAAGAGCTGGTGTAATTAAAAATGCCTGGGGGAGGAGCGTTCAGAGGCTCCTGCTAAACAGAGGTTCTGACTTCCAAAGAGATCTGCTAAAGATTTTTGTCTTCGGCAAGCATTTACAAAGCATCTACTATGTGCCCAGCACTGTTCTAAATGCAGAAGATGTAAATGACAGCCCTGCCCCCCAGAACGCCATGTTCTGATGCAGGAAGGGGGAGACAATAATAATGGTATTTCTAGAGAACTTTCAAGTCTGCAAAGCACTTTCTATCTCATCTTATCCTCACAGCAACCTTGAGAGTTAGGCACTATGATGAAACGAGACTGAGATGAAATACCTTTGCCAGGGTCACACCTACCTGTGTCTGAAGTAGGATCCAGACTCAGCTCTTCCTGACTCCAGATCCAGTACTCTGTTCACTACTACACCTAGATGTGTACACAAAAATGTTGTGCAAATAATTTCAAAGGTGGAGGACCACAGGAGTCAAGAAAGACTTCTAGGAGGTGAAAGGAATAGTATTCCAGCCATGGAAGATGGGCTATGCAAAGGAAAACTGGAAACAGATTCATCTGTGTGGGATAAAGAGATACCTAGTACCTATTGAACAAAGTACACCCATCCATCCTTCCCTTCCTATTTGTTCAGTGAGAGTTCATGGAAGTTCTGTAGAAGACCTTAACAAGAGCTTGATTTCTTGGGGGAAAGAAAAGACCAACCCACAGATCCATTTTTATCCCAGACATTGAGAGTTAGCCTGGGTTTTTATACCATCAAGCACTACTGGTATGTCTTACCTATTCATACAGTAGCTACTCTCCAGTCTCTTTATACCCCTTTCTAGGGATTCCAAGATCCATCCAGGCCACCTTGCTGCTCCTTATCAAAAGACAACCCATCACCTGCCCCTGCACCTTTTAGCAAATTTTTGAGCAGAAGACTTCTTTGTAATGTTAAAAAAAAATATCACAGACTCCACCTTGTGGTGTACCACTATTATAGGGACCATATAGAACTGTAAGGAGTTACTTATGGAGTTCAGTTTTTTCATTTGGACAGATGATAAAACTGATTCAGAGGCTTTAAGTGACATATGTGATGTCACCCAGTTAGTAAATAGGTGACAAGCCTGGAATTCAAACCCGTATCTGGAGTTCCAAGTCCAGTTCTCTTCCTGCTATAAACAACCACTACCTTCATAACCACTGACTGAAAAAAATATATGATCACAAAAAGCTGCTATCTATCTACTCACTAACACTTTTAAAGGAATTTATATTTTATTAATAGCATCTACATGTACTTATAGACTGGTAATACATGTGTGTGTGACGTAGTTGTTGAATCATTCATATTTAATAACTGAACAAAAATTTTTAAAAAATGATTATGCTGGGATTCAAATATGAATCTGGATTCCTCTCTATGGTGCCCCTAGAGGCATGGATTCAAATCCAGAATTAAAAAGAATGACTATAATTATTAGCCATGACATAGAACTCTTTTCCAGAAAGATACTATAGGACATGGTCACCTAAAACCCACTGGCATTCACACACAGCACTTTCCTAACCCTGTTAACTGACACACAAATTCATTGTCTTGATTCACATGTGGTAGCAACTTTGGAGCAATAACCATGCTATCCTGTCTGGAGGAACTGAGTTCAAATCCCATTTCTGACCCATTAACTGGATGACCTCAACATGCAAGTCACTTAACCTCTCTGGGTCTCAGCTAGATCTCAAAAACCACCTAAGCCTTTCTTTCTGAGCCACTCATTTCACTTAAAGTACTATTAATCAACCCAACTTTCAAGCAGACCCACAAAATGGAATGATTTCCCAACACCAACTCTCCTATGGACTTTGATGACATTATAGGTTAACAGAGCAACAGTAAAGGCGTTTACCTCTTTTGAGGCTCTAAGTCCACCTCATGGGATAACCACCCTTACCACTCCCAATTAGCCATCCAACCAAACCTTGCCTAATTGTCAAGATCAGATGAACCAACCCTGAACATACCACTGGTTGAAAGAAGCATATACCTGAAAGAAAAGAGAAGGACTTGCTCTGGTGGCTTTGGAGAGTGTAGAACCTAGAATAAAAAGATGTCTATAGCTGTTCATTTAATGGGCTGTCTTCCTTTCACATTTGTTGTTGTAAGCTTGTTTTTCAGTTGTGTCTGACTCCTCATGACTCCATTTGGTGTTTTCTTGGCAAAGATAGTGGTTTACCATTTTCTTCTCCAGCTCATTTTACAGATGAGAAAACTGAGGCAGAGTTAAGTGACTTGCCCAGGGTCACACAGCTAATAAGTGTCCGAGACTGGGTTTGAATTTAGGAAAATAAGTCTTCCTGACTCCAGACCTGGTGCTCTGTCCACTGCGCCACCTAGCAGTTTATCTTTTTACATACCATGTTCCCCAAAAAGGTGCATTAATCCAGTTATATTTTTAACAGATGTCTTGGCAGTGTACTATTGAAGGAATTCTACAGAATCTCTCTGTTAAGTGAAGAGTTTGTCACTCTGACCCCAATTTATGTTTTGTGCAAATCTGGATTTTTAATGATAGAATTTGTTTAGAAAAAACTTGTACAAAGAATGAGACTTAAGGTACTGTGAGGTCAATGAATCACTTTGGACCAAAGAAGGCTTTGGTTTGCAGTGAAGCTATAAGTGGTTCTTGAATTTCGGACTTCGCCTTAAGTATCTCACATCATGGCACACTCATTGTAAATACAATGGTTAGTCTTCCTAACTGAAAGGCAATATTGGCTCATTAATACCAACTAGAATCTGGGAATGAATGGCTCCTGGGATTAATTTGTTTGCATTTCAATTTGTTTATAGTCCAAGGTGCCTCTCTCCAAATCCCACTCCCAATTTCTAGTTTAGGTTATTCTACTAATTTCTACTGTTTTACCAATTAAGGATGCAAGGAGATACTGGAGAGTTATGGCTGGGGTGGGGAGAGCAACAGGAAGTCCTGGTTCCTTCACTCATAGGCTATATTTGTAAGAAATTAGGCACAACTATCCCAATGTATCTGGCCTCTACTGAACATAAAGCTGGCTATGTTCAGAGAAACTCCCCAAGTACTGCGTATCATTCATTGTAGCCCAAACCTCTCTGAAGGTCTTGGTTTGCAACAATTTCTAAGGAAATTTTCCCAAGGAAAGATAATTCAAAGTTTGCTCCATTGTCCTCTTTGCACCAGTTTCGCCATGAGAAGGCTGTATTTCCACCCATCTGTAGATAGCTTGTTCCAAAATAACGTAAAGAAGTTTTTGAAATCTAGCAGCAACTGATGAAAAACTATAATTCATAAGCTTCTGTAGGCTTCTCATCAGATTTTCTGACTCTTCTGTATGCCGTGAAGGCTAGAACAGCACCAACAGCAAAAACCATGATGCCAGTAGCAGCAAAAAGTCCAGCCCCTATGTCTCCACCATGGAAACTACAAGTAAAACCACTATACCCTTTGCTCTGGTACAAGGTCTCCCTCTCTATACACACGGTTGAGTTGTAGGCAGCTGAAAGGTGTTGGAAATAGAAATACAAAGCAGGGATGTAGCTGCCAGCGATGAGCACATCCAAAATAGCTTCAATCACCAGCCACAGTGGGCAATGCCATGGGACCCGAAGGACACCAAGGAGAATGAGGAGGCAGGAGAAAGCCATGAGGCCCCCTCCATAGGCCATTGCCGCTGTCACTGTGGGCAGCTTGAGATTGTAGAATTGAATGTCCAACTGTTGGGCTTTCTCCCCATCAGGACCATCAAAACCACTGAAGGCTCCTCCATACTGATAGTAGTAAATGCCCCCAAGGCTGGTAATGCCTGTGTAGCCCCCCGTCGAGTTGTAAGACACAGAGCTACAGGCCAGAATCAGCAAATTCAGCAGGACCATCATCAGTTGGCAGCAGGCTGCAAAGATCAAGAAGTGGAAGGATGGGTTATGTTGTGGATGAGGCTTCTTTTTCAACATGGAGGTCACCTCCCCCACTGCATGCAGCTCGCACCACTGCCTCTGTATCCACCTCCCCCAGGAAAACCCAGGCAGTCAAAGGTTCCTCAGGAGCAGCTGAGATGTAGATGTAGATGTAAGGTAGCGAGCGAGTCCACAAACTATAAAATGTGATGCATTTTTAAGAGGTCGGTCTTAAAAGAAAAGTCTTTCCAAAGGACTTAAAAGACTTGGGCCCAGGAGAAGTTCAGGAAGACTGTTGAACCACCTCTCCCAATGAGAAGAAAGCCACGTATCTTTGTGGGAAAGTAGAAGGTGCTGGCATTTTTAGATAAGGAAGAAAAAAATTAATCTATTTCTACTTGCTATGGCTCCAGTGAAAATATATGCTCGACTGCTGCCTGACTAGTTTGATAAACAAGATCTGTCCAAGTCTAGAGAAAAACTTTAATGTGCATTTAAAAAATAATGCAGCTTTTTAAAAAATGCTGTTAATAAGAAAAAAGCCATATTTTTAATTAAAAGCATAATGTAATTTTATTGGCTATTTTGTTTCCAGACAACTTTAAAATGTTTTTGCTTTTCTGCCTAATCACATTTGTACATATACACATGGATGTTTATGTATATTTGTGTACACATATGTATGTATATATATATATGTGTGTGTGTGTGTGTGTGTGTGTGTGTGTGTGTGTGTGTGTGTATACAGTGCACTTGTCTGATCTCCACTTTTCCCAATCAGTCTTGTTTTAGGAAGGATATCCTAGGGCCATTATCAGAGTCAAGTGTTCATTACTTTGCTGGAGAGGTCTCCATATGCTACAAAATTAAGTGAGATGTCTCATCTCTACATCGCTCTTCCAAGCAGGAGAATGAGCCTCTCTAGAGTCTTTCTAGATCCTTGCATACCTACAATTGTATTTGGTTCTGACCACCCAGACTGGAGATTATCATCACTCGTGTGCACAGCCCTTTAAGGCTTAGAATTTACTTTCCTCCCAATTCTGAGATGTAGATAGTAATAACAACTTGCAATTTTATCATGATTTAAGATTGGCCAAGAGCTTTTACATAGCTCCTCATTTCATCTTCCCAACGACCCTGAGGCAGGTGCTATTATTATCTCCCTTATCCAGAGGGGAAACTGTGATTTGTCCAGGGTCATCCAGCTAATAAGAATCTGAGATAGAATTTGAACTCAGGTTTTCCTGTCTCAAAGTTCAGCATATTATCAAGCTACTACTTCATCTTGCTGCCTCCAATATTATCTCAGTTTTAGAGATAAAACTAGATTACCACAGCTAAACGTTCTGAACCAAAGTCTCCCAGTTTGAATCTAGGGTTCCTTCTACAAGGCCACAGCTATTAAATATTCCTTAACCAAGACACACTTCATTCCTAGGTACAATGTCCATTCACTAATCTTGCCTGATTGTTTTTTAACTCTGTAAATTGTTCACCTTCAGAAACTTCAAGGCCAATTAACCACTTGGACAATGACCTTCTTTACATTGTAACACTGAGGAGAACTATGTTTGAATCAATAGTGGCCCTAGACCCCAAAATCAAAGATGAGTTACTCCCCTCTAGAATAAATATCCAAGGCAAAGATTCCATTGGCAGAAATCTCGGTGGGGGTGAGGTCATTTTATATACAATTCCTTTCTTTGACTAAATTCCTCAACCTCATTTAATATTAATGAATCAAATGACCCTTAATTTCAGTCATATCACCTGAGACTTCACAACCTACTGTACTACCATACTGGAGCATCTAGATAAGAGAAGGAAATAAAATGAGGAGGAATGCAGGTTTGAGATCAGAGTGATATCTTTGGATGTAAGCCTGTTATATTTTACCAACTGATACCCCTGACAGTGGGGAGCCTGGTTATTGGGCTCACTCTGGTTACAATAGCTGGGACTCCCAACTCCTGTAATCTAGTTCAGGTCAGAATTCCCTCCTTATATTCTAATTACAAAGGATAACTCAAATCCTAAATTTCAAGGAAATGTTGTTCAGGCCTGGATGACAGTCTGTTGGGTCCTCTCCCCTGCTCAGTAATCTATTTCTTGTTGATTCCCTATCCCCCTTCATACTAATTGTACAAAAACTTCTCAATGAACCTCCCAGTCCCTTTCACTCACATCAAAAATACTATCTACTACCAAGATCAAGACTCCTTGATGATCTCTCACTTTCTCTCCTTTCTACCTCGAAGTTGCCCTGTAGTTTCGCTTAGTCCCACCTCTGCGGAAGATATATCCAGGAGTGTCAGCTCAAATCATCCAGAGATTGTGACATTTTCAGTTGGAACTTGGCAATGCTACAAATCAGGGCCTGCTTGTTATGTTGATTGTGTGGACTTGGAGAAATAATGGAGAAAAGTTGATGATTCAGATTAAACTTTGAAGTGTGTTGTGCAAAATATTTTCCCCCACTGGAGAGCCAGTTGCTAAACATCTACCAGCGTCCCGCTGGGCATGCGTCTTCCTCACTGTTAAAGCTAATTCTTACATCCAAGCTTTCAATTCCATTTTCTTCTACTCTTCTGAGATATTCACCTTCCCCCCTTCCTCTTGGATCTTCGTTCTCTCCCCTCTCATGGTTCTCTACCCTCAGTCCACTTGGCCAGAGCAGACTATTCTCTGCTTTCAGAGTACACCTTCATGTAACGGCCTTCTTGAATAACTCTTGCTCCATTCTTCCTGCTAAGAACACTCCTCTCATCTCCAAGTCTTTGCCTGTAGAATACCTGTTCACTCTATTCCAGTACTTAGCCTGGTACAAAAGTTGGTGCTTAATAAATGTTTGTGATTTGCCTTGACTCTCACGGTCCAGTTGCTTAAGAAACATTGATGTTTATGTTTGGAGGTCTGTAGGCAAAAATGGGGTTTGGGCTCAAATATCCTGAATAATTGCTTCCAGTCTCTGTTAACTTTGGTAGAGACAAACACAGCTGAAGATGTGAAGACCTCTTAAGGAATTGGTGCTAGGTGATACAGTGATTAGTGTCCTTACTGTGTGACCCAGGGCAAATCACTTAGCCTTTCTCAGCCTCAGTTTCCTCATCTGTAAAATGAGGGGATTAGAAGCTTCCAGAAGACCAAAGTTGAGAATGTTACCTACAACCTGATAGACACATTTTTGGACATAGTCAATATGGGCATTACAAAGGTCTTGTTTGTTTGGTTTTTCCCCTAGAGGACTGGAAGGCTGAAGAAAAAATAAGTGCTTAATAATTGAAAAAAAAATTATTTAAAAATGAGGAGGTTGGGATCAATGACTTCTCAGATCTCTTGAGATCTTAGATCTATGATACTATGAAATTAGTGAAGTCTGTGATCCTCCCACGTTTGCTGAGAGAGATTATTTAATCAATAAAGAATTTAGTCAAGAAAGACCAGTTCTTAGCTTGGGATGAAGAAGCTCATGGTAACCTTTGCTCAGACTTTATTCTAAGTGGAGGGACAGACTGCTGAAGTTTTCTTTGTAATGGTGGTTACTATCATTCTGGTGTATCTATGCTGATCTCTGGGTAACCAAAGTTCTTCATAGTCCTCAGCTTGTTAGCTTCCTCTAGTTATGCCTGCCCCCTTTCTCCACCCTGCCCCCCCCACCCCAGACAGAAACCTCATCTCTAAACTCAAAACCAAAGATAAGTCAGATATACTCTGAGTCTAACGTTCAGCTTACAGACCAGAAACTGAGCCCTTCTCATTTCCCATGGCAAAATGAGTCAGAGTGGAGAAAAAAAAACTCCAATCTTTTTAACCTGTCACGACTCTCATCCAGGTATTTACATCAGAAAGATCAACAGTGCCAACCTTCTCTGGATTTTCCTCATCATGTCTTTGTCTGTGAAACAAAGGGGGAGTGTCTGTAACTGGATGACTGTATAGAATACCACTTATGAGAGGTTTTATAATCTTATAATTGCTACACTGCCTTAAAGATCCCAGGCTTTATTTCCAGGCATGAGCACCCTGATTACATTTTTTCTTTCCCCTCAAGCAGCAAACTCACCTCCTGTACCCAGTCCCAAGGCTTGGCAAAATCAGCCCAGACAGTGTCTTGTCTAAGTCATATGATCTCAGAGCTCGCCTGCCAAACCAGATTTTCCACATTGTAAGCAGGGTCAGAAACTACCAGAAACTGGCTCATGGTTTCTGCACGCACTGTGGTGAAAAGGCATTTCAGTGACCAAGATGGTAATATGACCAGTGAAATCACAGATCATCTCCCTATCCAATCAAATGATCAGTGAATCTGTTTCCCTGCCTCTTCCAAAGGACATTCTAAGCATATTCTGGCCAGAAAAGGGGCTGTAGCTGATATGTAGTGGATGGTATTGGACTGTTGGAATCTAGCCGGTCAATCTATCTCTTTCCTTGTTAGCTTGATCTAGACTTACCAGAGCTCTCTTGAGCCAGAGGTGATAGCAGCCTAGTTATGCACTGGGCTTGAAGTTTGCATAGTGCTTTACATGGATCTTAACTTAATCCTCAACAACTTATGAGGCCAGTGCAGCACTGGCTATGGTATCTATCTTTTATAGATGGGGAAACTGAGCCTCAGAAAGGTTGCGATTTGCCCAGCTAGTGTCAGAAGTAGGATGTGAACTCGGGTCTTCCTAACTTTAAATCCAATTCACTATGACACACTGCAGTTTAAGTGAGGACTTGGGTGGTATGCCTGGCATGTTGTAGGTACCTTAATAAATACCTACTATTTTGAACTTCCAGGTAGCCAGGCCATTGATTTTGGAGAAAAGTGGCCCCCCAACCAAATTCTGCAATGACCTTTTAGGCATTCTTTCATTAGAACATTTGTCTCACTCAGTGAGTATGGTAACCAAACTCTTGGGAATTGAAAGACAAGACCAGCTGAATTTCTTCTATTTCCTTGGCCCAGCAACATCCTACTACATCCCTGTGGTCCCCTTTCCCAACTCCAAACCAGGTAACCTGGTGTTCCATCTCACCTCTCCCAGTGCACAGGTATCTGCATTTGTGGCATTCCAGTAGGCCTGCAGCTTCCGACTCATTGTATTCTATTTCTTCCAATCCAGGACTTGGGCTAAAGGGTGGAGACCTCCCGGAGGGGTCGTCACTGCAACAGCATCAACAAAAAAATGGCATTTAACTAAAAGAGAAGGGCCCAGGTTCAAATATAAAATTCTCTTCCCCGCACCATAAGGAAGAATAACCCTTCGAAGCCGTGGGTTGAGAGATGCTACCTTGAAGCCAAGCCCCTTCCTCCCTCACTGAGGGCTGGCAGTCTAAAGTCTCTGAATGCTACTTAGATTTGCTAGTTCTATACCACCCATCATACTGACCTGGTAGACCCCAAAGTACTGTCCCTTCTCTACACCAGGAGTTCTTTACCATTTTTGTGTATTAGGGGTCCACTGGCCCTCTGGCAAAGCCTATGGGCCCCTTCCCGGAATTGTTATAAAGTGCATAAAATATAGTATTACCAGCTTGGTGTTGTTTAGTCATTTTTCAGTCAAGACCAATTCTTGGTGACCCCATTTGGGGTTTTTGTGGCAAAGATACCGAAGGGGTTTGCCATTTTCTTCTCCAGTTCATGTTACAGAGCAGGAAACTGAGGTAAACAGGGTTAAGTGACTTGCCCAGGCTCACAAAGCAGGTATCTAAGGTCAAATCTGAACTCCATCCACTGAGCCACCTCTCGGCTAGCTTAGCACATTGTAGGCACTTAATAAATACTTGTTGGGGGGTTGGAGTCAAGATGGCGGAGTAGAAAGACTCACGTATGCTAGCTCCAAACCCACAGCCCATATATTTCCTACAAGAAGAACTCCCCACAGATTCTGGATCACTGCAAGGTGCGCAGAAACACAGTGGAAGAGATTTCCTTTCCAGAGAGCCCTGGAGAGCCGTCCCCAGGGTCCGTTGCACCCCGGAAAGCAGAGCCCACCCCTGCCCTGCCCTGGCCGCGGCCCCAAAGGAGCAGATCCGAGCAGGCTTCAGGGACGGAATCTCTGGCGGCCAGAAAGGTCCCTCCACCCACAGATGCTATAGGTCAGTGAGAGAGACATCTGGGCTGGCCAAGAGGGGAGCAGGGTGTCTCCGTGGCTCGGGCCCCCTCGGGAGGAAGAGGCAGAGGCAGGGGCAGGAAGCGGCGGAGGCAGCCACTGAGGCAGTGGCGGTGGCCCCGGGACTCCCCGAGCAGCAGGCAGGATCTTCATTACTGAAGGTCTCTGCATAAACCACCTGAAGGAGCTGAGACTGGGAGGTGACCCTGCCCCCACCCGCTCCATTACTGAAGGTCTCTGAATAAAGCCCCTGAGGGAGCTGAACCTAGGAGACGGCCCTGCGCCCACCTGCTCCATTACTGAAGGTCTCAGCATAAAGCCCCTGAGGGAGCTGAGCCTGGGAGGCAGCCCTGCCCCCACCCCAGCACCAGAACTTAAGCTCACATTGAATAGCAGCCACAGCCACCTCGGAAAGCCCATTTGAATCTCAGAGCCCAAGCACTAGCTGGGCAGATCTAGGCAGGGATGCAGAGGAATCTCAGAAGTCAAGTAACTGGCTGGGAAAATGTCCAGAAAAGGGAAGAAAAATGAGACTATAGAGAGCTTCTTTGAGCAGGTGCAAATGTTCCCGCCTTTGAATTCTGATGATGAGGAACTATTCTTACCATCAGGGAAAGATGTGGAGGGCGGGGCCTCTGTATCCCAGACATCCCAGGGGGATGTCCGGTGGGCTCAGGCCTTGGAAGAGCTCAAAAAGGATTTTGAAAAGCAAGTTAGACAGGTGGAGGAAAAACTGGGAAGAGAAATGAGAGAGATGCAAGAAAAGTATGAAAAGCAGGTCAATACCTTGGTAAAGGAGACCCAAAAAAATGCTGAAGAAAATAAAACCTTGAAAAATAGGCTCACTCAATTGGCAAAAGAGGTTCAAAAAGCCAATGAGGAGAAGAATGCTTACAAAAGCAGAATTAGCCAAATGGAAAAAGAGGTTCAAAAGCTCACTGAAGATAATAGTTCTCTCAAAATTAGAATGGAACAGATGGAGTCTAATGACTTTATGAGAAACCAAGAAATCACCAAACAAAACCAAAAGAATGAAAAAATGGAAGAGAATGTGAAATATCTCATGGGAAAAACAACTGACCTGGAAAATAGATCCAGGACAGATAATTTAAAAATTATGGGACTACCTGAAAATCATGATCAAAAAGAATGAGAAGAAGCATGAAAAAGTAAACAGCAAAGAGAAGTCATAAGGGACTTACCAAAAGTGAACTATTTATATTCCTACATGGAAAGACAATATTTGTAACTCTTAAAACTTTTCAGTATCTGGGTAGTTGGTGGGATCACACATATACACACACACATGTACACATGTGCACGCACACACACATACACACATGCATGCACATACAGAGACAGAGAGCACAGAGTGAATTGAATAGGATGGGACCATATCTTAAAAGAAATTAAGGTAAATGGTGAGAGAGAAATGTAGTGGGAGGAAAGAGGGTGAAATGGAATGGGGTAAATTATATGTCATTCAAGAGGCAAGCAGGAGACTTTTTAGTGGAGGGAAAAAGAGGAGAGCTGAGAAAAAAAAAACAAGAAGTTTACCCTCATCACATTCAACTAAAGGAAGGAATAAAACGCACACTCATTTTGGTATGAAAACCTATCTTACAATACAGGAAAGTGGGGGAGGAGATAAGCAAGGGGAGGATGATGGGAGGGCAAAGGGAGGAGGGAGCAATTTGAAGTCAACACTCTTGGGGAGGGACAGGATCAAAAGACAGAATAGAAACAATGAGGGGCAGGATAAGGATGTAGGGTAATTCAGTTAGTCTTGCACAACACGACTATTATGGAAGTCATTTGCAAAACTACACAGATAGGACCTATATTGAATTGCCTGCCTTCCCAAAGGGAATGGGTGGGGAGGGAGGGATGGGGAGAATTTGGAACTCAAAGTTTTAGGAACAACTGTTTAGTATTGTTGTTGCTACTAGGAAATAAGAAATACAGTTAATGGGGAATAGAAAGTCATCTGGCCCTACAGGACAAAAGAGAAGATGGGGACAAGAGAAGGGAGGGATGACAGATGAGAGGGCAGATTGGTGATAGGGAAAATTAGATTGCTGGGTGTATAGGGGTGGGGGAGGGGATAAAAGGGGAGAAAATTTGGAACCCAAAATTTTGTGAAAATGAATGTAAAAAGTTAAATAAATAAATTTTTATTTCAAAAAAAAAATTCTTTTAATTCCAAACATTCCCCTTGGCAGAGAAAACAGAAGTGAAATAGGATTTGAGTAGTTCTGCCTTCTCTCCTTTGTCCATTACCATCATCCTATACACCCTGAGAATGGGTTCTACACCATTTGTGATAGCTTCACAAAATCCTGTTTGTTGTCTTTAGATTTCCTAGACATTTTCAGCTCATTATATACATTCTTGACATTCTTACTAGATGATGATTTTCTTGTATTCATCCTACATGCCTTTTGCTCTGGGCTATGCCTACCTCAGGCAAGTGAAGAGATTTAAACTCTGGGTTTGAAATCAATAAAACATTTGTAAATCATAAAGTGCAATAAACATGCTTAACAATAAAGGATTTTAAAAGATACAATGACCAAAAATTAATGCTGCTCTCCCCCACTCCTTTCTAAGGCTATGACAACAGTACTGGATCTCATGTAGGACAGTGGGAATTCCTTCAGGTCTCAGGAACACTAACTTTCTATAAACCTAGTTCTCTGGAGGAAATAAATCCTAAAGCTACCTAATTCGTCTCCTTAAAAGAAAACCATTCTAGCATCTATTAAATAAATACTGTTTCTACTGTAAAAATAAACAAATAAATAAATGAATAAATAAATACTTGTTGGCTTGAAGCCTCTCCCAAATTCCCAAATTGTTAACAGCACAACTCCCTTTTATTGATTTGGTTTAGTGTGAGTGTGTGTATGTGTGCATGTGTGTATGTATGTGTATGTGTGTGTGTGCGTGTGTGTGTAATTTATCTGCACTTTGCCTCTTTTTGTATCTGGCACATAGTAGGCACTTAATAAATGCTGATTGACATAGATTGATAGATGCTTGTGTCTCCCCCATTAGAAGGTAACCCTTTGTTACATTTGTGTGACTAGTGTTCAGCACACAGTAGCACCTAATGAATGCTTGTTAATAATAGCTGGCTTTCATCCGGCTTTGCAAAGCACTTTCCACGGTCTCTCATATGCTTTTCATCACAAGCCAGTGAGGTGAACATTCTTATCCTTATTTGGTAATTAGTCATTTGTCAGTTAATGATCGATTAGCACATATTGGCCAAGCAGCAAACATAGATGACAGAGTTAAAGTTTCAGGAACAGAATTCTTCCCAAGGAGGCGTAGGAAGTCGGGCAGCGACACCAGGTGGGGGAAGGAATTTAAATGAGAAAGAACTAGCCCCAGACAAAAGCTCAGGCCACCCAGAATCCAGAAGAACAGAGAGGTTTCCAAGAAATATTATATCAAGGCTAGATTTAATGAATATATACATACAATGTTAGAATTGAAAGAGACTTCAGACTTCATCTAGATCAGGCCCATCAATTTACAGAAGAGGAAGCCCAGGTAGGAGCGCTTGCTCCAGAGACAACCTAGAATGCTGTGTTCTAAATGGCTGCTACTTTCTAGATCCTGGCTGGAGGAAAACAGATCTAGCTCTGTCTAATCTCTTTGATTTAGAAGTCTGGGGTTTCACTAACGATATGGCCCTCTGTAACTCCTCCGTAACTGCACAGACGTCTCAGTAAGCCCGCTGAACCTCAGCTGGCTCCCCTACTGCTTGGTTGGCCTGTGGAACACCACCGCCTCTGGGCAGCTGCTGCCACACTCCGCCTGGGAAAGATCTGGCCTTCTCGAAATTCATTTCCAAGTTTCAGTTCCATTGCAAGTCAAGTTAGCATTTCTCTTCCCACCCCTGGTTTTGGCCCAGGTGTTCATTAATAAACAAAGAATTAACTACTAAATGGGGATAAAAATGTGCAAGAAAAATTCATCCACAGCTCAAGACACCGCGAACACTTGAGTTTCCATTACGAGGGTCCTCAAGCACGCTCGCCTTTTCCAAGCTAGTTCGCTAACTTCAAGGCATCTCTCACACACATTCCATCGGGAATCACTCTGGAAAACACTAGCTGGATGTTGGGGACACTGCACAAACCCCAAAGCACTCCCCCACGCAGAGCCACCTACTTTGAACTTTCATCCAGAGCCCCAAAGCACTCAGTCTCCCGGCAGTAGAGAATTACAAAGGAGGCTGTTTATTGGCCCGCGTGCCCCAGATTACTATATTTGCAATGCAAAGTTGGTGAAGGCGGGAGTCAACGGCTAAAACTGGGCCAAGTAAAGTGGTAAGGGGTGGGGGGGAGGGGGACTTTGTTTCTTTATCTGGGCAGCAAAACAGCACAGCCTTCCACAGATTAGAGCAAGTTTGAGATAGAGGAATGTAAACACACTTTATCCAAAGTGTAGATACCTGGGGCAGACCTCACTCCTTGCCTGGAAGGTTTTCGAAGAAGCTGCCTTCAATGTTGAACATGGATTCTAGCCTCCTCCTTCAAGAAATCTCCCTTCATCTCCAGTTGGATCTCTCTCCTTCCACAACAGCACTCCTCTAGCACCACCTTGCTTCCCAGCTCCCGCCCTTCAGCAGAACTCAAATTCTTTGGGGTCAAGTGCTATCCGATTTGGGTTGCTGTTGAGTCGTTTCAGTAGGGTTCAACTCTCCATGTCCCCATTTGGGATTTCTTGGTAAAGACACTGGAGTGGTTTGCCATTTTCTTCTCCAGCTCATTTCACAGATAAGGGAGGAAACTGAGGCTAGCAGGGTTAAATGACTTGCCCAGAGTCACACAGATATTAAAAGTGACTCCAGGCCTGTAACTCTATCCACTGATCCAAGTATATAATTGTTTAATAATAACATACAACATTCCTTGCATCACAGTAAGCAAGAGAACTGGAAAGAGAGATGAATGGGAAGTCTGGGGTAGGGTTGGGCTGCCAATAAAGGTTTAACATTAGGTAGAAAGGAGGTAAACCCAACTTGGATAGAAGAAAGGGGAAGATAAGGGTCGCAGCTTTGGGAAAATGACAGATTTATGCTTTCCCCCAGATTTTCAAACTCCTTTTATTTTTCTCTCCTGTTGGAGACTGATGGAATTAGAAGCGTGGGAGTTCAGACATTCAGTATCAGTCAGATGTTCCATCCTGGCCAAGTATGATTTGAAAGTGATCTGTAAATGGCCCTTTGGAAACTATTTCCCTCAAGGAATCGGCCTAAAATTCTACCATTCAAAGTCATTGCTCTGGGCTTACTGCCTCCTCTGTTCAGAGGCAAACACATGAACTCTTATTAAAGTATTAACTTATTATTGAGGACTAAGAAACAGCAGTCAGGTGCAGAGGTGAGGATAATTTTGGAGCAATTTTGGCACTCCCATGAAAGATCGACAGGCCCTGGGAGGCCATCGCTAGTCATCCTGGCCCACCTCTGGCTAATGGACTTCTGATGCCTCTGCAGGAGAGAGTGAGGCTGAAGACTTTGCACAGCTCTGCCTCACTTAAATCCAATTCACCTGCAAGCTAAGACCTCACCTCCTGACCTCACGGGTCGTCTTCTGGAAGGAAGGACAAA
The DNA here is from genome assembly GCA_023548195.1 of Bettongia penicillata ogilbyi. Taxonomy (NCBI): domain Eukaryota; kingdom Metazoa; phylum Chordata; class Mammalia; order Diprotodontia; family Potoroidae; genus Bettongia; species Bettongia penicillata. Next base: position 7,328,209 of record JAJHZJ010000527.1, on the reverse strand, counting down.
CACCATCACCAGGCCCTGGCAGAATCTAGGGGTAGGGTTAGGCTACCAATAGTACAGGATATGTTCAGATAGAAAGGAAACTGGATCCAAGTGATAAGTTGTGCCTCACTCTGTGCCAACCACCGTGGTGTACAGCTCTAGGTTTAAAAAAAAAAAAAAAGCAAAAGGAGTTCCGGCTCATTTGGGAAAATCAGAGCAAGATCAAATCAATTTCAAATCAATTCAACCGAAACTTATTAAAGACCTACTGCGTTCAAAGCTCCGTGCTAGGGATACAAGGGCAAAAACCTGGACTGGGTGCTGGCCAACTGGCCTACTAAGCGGTCTCCGCACCTAACGCCCCTCCTCTTCTTGGCCAGAATTCCCGCCCTGCCTCAACTTTTCAGAAGACGCAGCTTCACCTTCCAGACTCAGGTGACACCTCCTAGAAAGCCAGCAAACACTTCCTGATGAAGAAGCGAGAATCAGTTACCTCTAAAACCAGTTATCCCGGACTGGGGCCAAGTGCCCTCCTGGGTGGAGCCAAATTGCTTCAGGAGTATTATCCCAGTTCAGGCAGGTCTAAGCCTTCCTCCCTCCACCTTACCGAGGGGCCATGAGAACAACTTGGGATCCTGATGCGGGGGGCGGGAGATGATCCTGCCCCAGAGCCGAGAGGCTCCCCACCTGCTACCACAGCCCCTGCTCACCTCTCCCACGGTCCGAGCCCCGTCGTCCTCTGGACAGGCCAGGGAGAAGGGGCTCTGTCCCAAGGCTGCTCCCAAGTCACGTCCTGAGTCCTGCTTTGGCGGGATTTTTCTCGAAGTCTTTGTCCATTCGAGCGGGGGTGCTCCCTGTCCTGTCTGTCCAGACGGGGGTCTCGCTCGCTCCACCTGTCCGCGTCTCTGTTCCCCTTTCTGTCCGGATCTCGGTCCCTTTGCCTGTCCCCATCCTGGTCCCTCCGTCTGTCCCTGTCCCGCTGTCTCTCCGGGCGGTGATCTCTGTCCCTCTGTCTCTCCGGGCGGTGATCCCTGTCCCGCTGTCTCTCCGGGCCGTGATCTCTGTCCCGCTGTCTCTCCGGGCCGTGATCTCTGTCCCTCTGTCTCTCCGGGCGGTGATCTCTGTCCCGCTGTCTCTCTGGGCCCTGATTTCTGTCCCTCTGTCTCTCCGGGCGGTGATCTCTGTCCCTCTGTCTCTCCGGGCCGTGATCTCTGTCCCTCTGTCTCTCCGGGCCCTGATCTCTGTCCCGCTGTCTCTCCGGGCCGTGATCTCTGTCCCGCTGTCTCTCCGGGCCGTGATCTCTGTCCCTCTGTCTCTCCGGGCGGTGCTCTCGGTCCCTTGGTCGGTCCCGGGTGCGGGTACCCCGGGAATCCCGAGCCTCCGGTGCCTCTTCCATCTCCTAACTCCCCGTCCCCGCCCCGTGGGGGCTACGAAAGGAAATCGCGAACCAGAAGTGTCCTGCGCAGGTGCCCAAGCCCAGCGGGGCAGGGCGGGGCGGGCCACCAGGTTGTCCCGGGCTCCGGGAGCTCTCACCTGGGCGCAGGCGCACAGTCGGTCCCCTAGAAGGGCCTGACTTGGAGCTCTAGCGGGGTTGGGGGCGTGGTGAGGTGAGAGCCCAGCAGCCCACTCCTCCCCATCCTGCAGGGCAGGGCCGGGGGTGGGACCTGCAGGGGCTAGACCTAGCCCGGGAGCGGGAGGTGAGTGTGGGCTCTTGGCCCCAGGTCGTAGCTTCCCGCTCCTACAGGCTTGGGTTCCGTAAAACGAAGCCAGAGTCGTTTACTCGGACTGTACTCGGGTGGAAAAACCCCTGAATTTGGAGTCAAAGGGTCTAGGTTCAAAGACAAATCACCAAAGCTCTCTGGACCTCAGTTTCCTTATCTGTAAAGTGAAGAGGCTAGATGAAGTGATCTCTAAGGTCTTTTCCAGTCCTAAACCCCATACCTTTAACCGAAAGTCCGCGTAGCCTCGTCTTCCCTAAAATTGGCTCCAGGACCGGAGGTGGGGACTCGGTGGGGTGGAAAGAGAGGACCCTTCTGGCTGGAGTTGAGGCAGCTAATCCTCTGGCCCGTCCATGCTGGGCCACCAAGTGCTCTTTCCATTTTAGAGGAAAACCTATGCCTCTCACTTTCTATGCATCACAGAGCCAGGACTGGGATACCTGTCCCTGGGGCACGGGCATCACTCACGACTAGCATCGCCTGGTGTGCCTGTGGGGGTGCTTCTAAGAGTTGTGGTTTTGGTCTGTCATAGCCTCGGGCATAGATGTCTGTAGCTTGACTTCTGGATTGTATGCGGTAACTGTGGGAATCTGTACACTATGGTTCTGCTAGCGCAAGATAGTCCTGTTCATACAAGGGAAGTAAGCTTGTTCTTGTAACAGGGAGAGCTTGTTTGCCCCACTGGGGCGCCCTCCTTCGTTTGTTCCCAAAGATCTTTGGGCAAGGGAGAGATATGGTCCTAGACCTGGGGTCCAAGCGTAAGCACCCCATCACCCATACCTGTGGAACACTGCCCTCTGGTGACAAATATTCGATTGGTTTTTTTGTCTGATTTCCCAGTGCCTTGCATAATGATTGGCACATAGTAGGCACTTTGTAGATACCTGTTGAATTAAAACACGTTGACTTTCTTTCCTAACTCTTTCAGGGTTGAAAAGAAAAAAGGCCAATTAGAAGAACTTTCTGAGTTTAATCTTCAACCAGTAAATGAAGCAGAAATAGCAGAAGTGGGGAAAAACAGCTCTGCCCACAGCAAGGTTGTGGCACAGCCCACACTGATGGGTGAGATTCCTCTAGATCTCACAACTGGTGCCTTTAGGTGCCAGGAAAGAAAGATGGGGAAGAGAATTTTAGGTAGCCTTCTGGAGAGATAACATCCAGCCTACGTGTACCACTGCTTCTCAACTGTCTTTCCTAATGGAGCTGGGCAGCAGCATTGGTAATTCAAAATGTTGTCCTCAGGTCATTTTTCAGTCATGTCTTACCCTTCATGATCCCATTTGGGGTTTTCTTGGCAGAGATATTGCAGGGGCTTGCCATTTCCTTCTCCAGCTCATTTTATAGGTGAGGAAACTAAGGCAGACAGGGTTAAGTGACTCGCCCAAGGTCACATAGTTACTACGTATCTGAGGTCAGATTTGAACACTAGAAGATGTCCTCCTGACTCCAGGCCTGGTGATCGATGCACTATGTTGCCACCTAGTGGGAAAATTCAAAATAGCAGAAAATAAAAAAATAAGGATACATTTAAAGATCTTTGTTAGGTTTTGGAGTGTGATTCTTTTTTTGGTTTTGTTTGGTTTTTTTGGCAGCATCTTTACTGTCCTAATTAGGTTCTGCCTAGTATTAAAATGCATTTGCTTTCCCTAGGCAAACATGATAAGGCCGTTCTGAGCTCTCCTAAGAAGTTACTAGGGGATTAAACATTGTCACAGATAATTACTGAGTAATCTACATATGAAGAATCAATTTTACCTCTAGTTGCATAATATCCATTTGGGGCAGCCCTCTACAAACAGCAGGGATTTCCCCTCCATTTTTCATTAGGCACTAATAACAAAATGGAAGTGGGCGTAAGGAAAGTGTTTGAATAATGTAAAGGACCAAGTCTGACTTATTGTAAAGGGTAGCAAACTCTAGAGGGGAGGGGCAAGTATTGACTCTCCCTCCCCGCCGCCCCCCCCACCCCCCCCAATGCCTGTGCCAGTGATGTTGGTAAGAATTTCAGGCTGGAAACCTAAAGAAGGAAAAGTCAGGGGAGTGATTGATCTAGGGTCCCTCTGATGACCAACTCAATTGATTAAGTGTGCCACGCACTGTGCTAAGTGACAGGAACACAAAAAGAGGCCAAAGATAGTCCCTTCCCTCAAGGAGCTTAAAATCCAAAGGGCAGAAGGCATGCAAACAAATACATTCAAAGCAAGCTATATGCAGGACGAATAGCAAATAATTAACAAGCGAAAGGCGTTGAGGTTAAGAGGGATTTTTCCTGTATGAGGTGAGATTTTAGTTGGAACTTTAAGGAAGCCATGGAGGGCAGTAGCCAGGGAGGTCCTGGCACAAGTTTCTGCACAGCACTGGTCTCACCTAGTTCACTTCTGAATTCAGGGTAGCAGATGGTTAAATTGCCATAGCTCCTTCTTGACTTCTACCTATGCTGGGCCAAATGGGTCACTTAGGACTTCAGTCTTGACTTTGTGGCCTCTTGTGAATTCTAGCATGGATTCCAGTTCCTGGACTTTGGGTGATTGCTATCCTGAGGTCCATGAAGTGCTCAGGAGGACCAGCCCCTCTGGTGTGAGGGCTTTCTGAGCCCTCTTCAGGGCTGCAGGTCCACTTTGGGTGCTCTGATTCACCCAACTCTCACCGGTGACTCCAAGAAGCTGTAGCATTTGAGCAATGCCAGACCCCAGTAAAGTCAGCACGCTGGCTAAACTAGGTTGAAGGTAACTGATAGACCTTGAACCCACTGATGAGTTATGGGGATGTCTACTCCAAGCATGTGAAGACTTGCCCCATTGGAATGGGTGAATGAGAACAATTTGTTCCAACAGCCAGGAAGGCAGCCGATCGAGGCACTGTGGAGCACTTAGTGCTTGGTCATCGAAGATGCCAAGGTCATCTGCTTCAATCCGGCCCATTGCCAGGCCTGTCATCTTGACTTTTGTCCTGTCCCTGGACTTTGATGACTCTGGATAAGAGAGTGAGGGTGAGGACTTGGTGCACCTCTGCCTCACTTAAGTCTCATTCAGGAGCAAGACATCACCTCCTGATGTCACTGGTCCTCTTTAAAAATGAACTAACAGCAAACATCTCTTCTTAGAATAGTGTTTGAAAATGGACACAACAAAATATATAGGTTTACAAAGGAAAACAGTTTGACTGAAATACATGTAATGAAGGATGGGCAGCTAGGTGGCCCAGTGGGTAGAGCAACAGCCCTGGACTCAGGAGAACCTGAGTTCAAATCCATCCTCAGACCCTTGACACTTACTAGCTGTGTGACCCTGGGCAAGTAAGTCACTTAACTCCAATTGCCTTGCAAAAAAAAAAAAAAGAAAAAGAAACAAAGGATGACCCACTTGCTAGTCTATCCTTGTAAAACTCACAAGACCATATCATCTCCAATACTGCTTCACCCAAAGTAGAAAAGAAAGCAACGAACAGAGGTCTGAGCGAGGTCTGAACTCTAAAAAAGAGAGACGAGGCACCTCTTCCTTTGTCTCTATGGTTCACAGCTTTATGGAATAGAGTGCTAGTGAGACAAAGCTCAGGTGTGAGTCATGTCTAGGATACCTCCCCTCCCCCAAAAAATAAACCAATGGGTAACAAGGTCCCATCCAGAAAGGGAACTCTTTGTACAGAATAGATGTCAACAATGTTTTTTGTTTATTTTCTTCCACCACTGAAAATGCCAAGTCATACATTAATAAATACAGAGAAATTTAAAGTCATAAGCTATCACCATCATTATTATCTCCTAAGGAGACAAAAACAACAGACCTCAAACTTTGTGAGTTTGGGTACTCATCAGATGTGTAAGACAGTTCCCATTCACTACCCATCTGTATCAGCTGAGAAAGTCACCAAGTTGAGATCTCTTGCCCCTTAGGGCATATTGTGGGCTTCCTTAAGCTACAGTTTCCTTCTAGCCATGTTACTGATTTTCCTTGAAGAATCATAACTTTGTTGTGGGAATCACCTGCTGGACAAAGGGCCCCTGATTGGAAACTATCAACTTCTAGACAAACAGCACCAGATTAGGAACTATTGACTTCCCATACTCTGGAATTTCCTGCTAGCACTAGAAAGGTCCATTTCTCAGGCTGCTGATCATTGGCCTTTCAGGGAAGACAATGGAAAGCTGAACCAGACCAAAACCTCAGACTCTCAATGAGGCAAGTGTACCTGTCATCGCTCACCAATGGACAGTTCCTCCTGATTCTGAAGTCTTAGATGAAACCTCCAACCCTGTTCCCTCTCTAGTGACCAGTCAGGAGCTGCCTTATCATCTCAGCAAGGAGCAAGTCCTTCAGGAGAGGCCTGGAACACATGTCCCAGAATAAGGAACCAGTAGATCAAAGGAGTCCATGGATCACCTGGTATATTTTATAACCGCAGCACCAAAGATTTAGAGCAGAGAGGAACTTTAGATATCAACTATTCCAATTCCCTCATTTTGCAGGTGAGGAAACAGGCTGAGAAGGTGTGACTCTCCTAAAATCCAATAGGTGGTAAGTGGCAGTGATGAGATTTGAACCCAGGTTCCCTGATTTTTTTCATTATTACCACACGCCTTCTAAATACCCCCCAAATTTATGTGTTTTAAACATATATGTATATATATACACACATATACATATATACACACATATACATAATTATATATACATAATTGTGCATCTAGATAGTGCTGTGGATAGAGCAGTAGGCCTGAAGTCAGGAAGACTTCTCTTCCTGAGTTTAAATCTGGTCTCAGATAATTACCACACTGTGTGACCCTGGGTAAGTCATGTAACCTTATTTGACTCAGTTTCCTTACATGTAAAGTAAGGTAAAGAAGAACATGGCAAACTACTCCAGTGTCTTTGCTAAGAAAACTCCAAATGGTGTCACGGAGTTAGACACAACTGAACAGTCACAAGAACACCTACCTGTATAGACACCCACTTGGTTGAGTATGTAAAATAGCATTTGCTTCTGGTGACGTTATGAATTATCATGAAGTAGCAGCAAGGTAGGATTGAGGAGTGCATAAACCTCTTCTTTTATGCCACTTTAAGTTTGAGAAATCATATAGACATTTCCCAAGCTTGTATGGCCCCAACTAGTGGGGATCTTTGGCAGCTGTCTTCCCCAGGGTGTGTCTTCTCTCCAGCCATGCCAGTCTAGGGTGTCTGCCCCTATTTTAAAGGGTCAGCTCACCAGAGGCAGCCTGCCCTTATACAGGCATCAGTTTGAACATAGCCCCTGCTCCTGAAATGATTTAGTATTGTCAAGGAGGCTGAGCTCTGAAGGACTGCAGGAGCTATGAAGGTAAACATTTCCCCAACTACCAGGCCTCTACTCCAGCCCACATTCCCCTGAGAAGGCTTATGCTTTTCACAGCCTGGGAACCACCAAGAACTGAAGACACTTGGAACATTCTCCTAGTCAGCCTCGGTGGATGGGATGAGCTTGCCAGGAGGCAGAGCTGACTGGTTCAGCAGAGGGCAGTGCAGCCTCAGGATGAGATGGAGCTCCGTGGACCAGAGCATGGCTGCCATGACCGAGCTAATGCCTAACCATTTAATAGATTGATGAGATAGAGATCATTTAAATAAGAGAAAGCACTTTGCAAACCTCAAAAGGCTATGTAAATGATAACTATCATTAATGTTGGTTTTTCATTACTCCTATTTGGGAGCTGCTTGTTCAAACATCCCTGAGCTCTCCCTTTCAGTCAAACTTTATGCTGTGGGGTCTGTACTTAGACCACCAGCCTCATCTGTCTCCCTTGATTCTTCCATCTTGGAGACCACTCCAGGGATGCAGGGCTCTGATAGGTGAGCTTTCTTCTCCATACCAATTCCACATGGTGTTGTCTGTGTTTATGCCTCTGTCTTTCCAGACTCTCATTAGAGTATAAGCAACATGGGGAAGAGATTATCTTGTCTGTATATATTGTATTCTTGGCACTTAGCATAGTGCTTGGCCCATAATAAACATTTAATAAATGCTTATAGGAACTTTCTATATAAATCTCATGTGTACCCAGTTATTTACAGGTTGTTTCCCCCATTATCATGGAAGCCCCTTGAAGACAGGGACTGTTTCTGTTTTTCTTTGCATCACCAGTGTCCTTGATGAGGGTCCATTCCAATGCTGAAAGGCAGAGAGTCTGACTTCTGATGAAACACAATGATCACATTTTTTTGTAATACCAAAAACTGGAAACAAAATTAGATATGTATTGCTTGTGGTATGGCTAAAGAAACTGTATGCAGGATTCAAATTAGATCTTTGATGTAGGGAACTTTCAGATGAAGTTTCCTTTCTCAAGACTTTCCCTCTCAGTATGTCAGTATCTTCTCTGTAACTATAGTCTTAGAGCGCTATCTGGAGCACAAAGAGGTTGGGTGATTTGCCCAGGTCTATTTATACATCAGTACGAATCAGAGATAAGATTTGGATCCAGGTAGGTCTTCCTGGTCCCCAGGTCAGCTCTTTATCCATCATGGCATGCTCTCTTATGTGGCATGTGAATGTAATGAAATATTACTATCCTCAAGAAACAACGAATATGAAGAATTTAAAGAAGCATAGTGAGACTTACATGAACAGATATTCTAAGAAAACAGTAGACATAATGATTACAACAATATAAATAAATGGAAAGAACACCCTTTCTCCCCCCAATTATGTGCTGTATAGTTATAATGTCCAAACTTGGCTCCAGGGAGGAGATAAGAAAATGTATTTTCCTCCCTCCCTTGCATAGGTGCTTGATCGCAGAACATTTCCACATTTTGTCTGACTTAGTTGATGGTGGTTTTCCTGAATTGCATTTTTATTATTTGTTAGAATGGTTGACTCATTGGATAGGAAAAGTAGGAGGAGTACATTCAGAAATGAATGTGATGCAAAAAACAAAAGACATCAATAAAATTATAAATAAAAAATTTTTAAATGCAATGATCCGTTTCAGTCCCAGAGAAGAGATAATCCACTTTCACTTGTGTTAGAAGAGAGGAAGAGGATTGTAGGTGCAGAACTGCGTTTACATCGGTAGTGCTGGTCACTTTGTTGGTCAGTTTTTCCAACTGTTTTTCTCCATATAGGGAAAAGATTTGATGAAAAAAGTAAAGGATGTCAGTATAACTTTAGAAATAAATCAATCAGGTGGCCAAAAACTAGAAATCAAGGGGATGCCCATCAATTGGGTAATGGCTGAATAATTACGGTATATGAATGTCATGGAATACTATTTCGCTATAAGAAATGATGAATAGGAAGACTTCAGAGAGGCCTGGAAAGACTTATATGAATCGATGCTGAGGGAAAGGAGCAGAACCAGGAGAACTTTGTGCACAGCAACAACCACAGTGTGCAAGAGCTTTTTCTGGTAGACTTGGAACTTCATTGCAATGCAAGGACTTAAAAAAATTCCCAGTGGTCTTTTAAGACAAAATGCCTTCCACATCCAGAGAAAGGACTATGAAATTCAATCGCAGAATGTAGCAGATCATTTTCATCTCTATTACATTTTGGTATGTTATATGATTTCTCCCATTCATTTTAATTCTTCTACATAGCATGACTGTAGTGATTTAATAGGAATGTATGTGTAGAACCTATATACAATTGTATGCCGTCTCAGGGAGGTAGAGGGGGGTGGTAGTGGGGAGGGAGGGGGAAAAGTCTAAGTTTTATGGTAGTGATTGTAGAACATGAAAATAAATAAAATTAATAAAAATTTTTAAAAAAGAAATAAATCAATCAAATACAAGATACACAGCTTTTCCTCTTTTCTCTTTCTAAAACTATATGAGGTAAGAGTCCTTGGCCGAAGTCACAAGTTAAATATTTCTGAGAACTAATGATCTAGAGTCAAACTCCAGTGCTTAGCATAGTGCCTTATATCAAAAGAGCTAATAAATGTTTGTTGACTGGCTGACAATTCTCTTTTGATTTAGGTCTTAAGTCATTGTTTCTAGCGCTCCAGCTCTTGTGAATGACAGAAATGACAGCTGTTCTCTTTAATGTTTGGTAGTTCTTATTCTCTGGAATTTCCCCAGATGAACATTTGCATAAACTTTCCTTGCACAACATCAACTGTCCTTGTTAACATTTTGTTACCCAACTTCTGTTAATATTCTGGTAAAAATAGGTAAAATATTCTGGCAAAAAAAGGTAAAAATCCCTTATTGTTGCATTGAGGCTTCAGGGGATTTAGGGAAATGCACAAACTGTGCCTGTTCCAATTTACTCCATCAAGAAGTAGGGATAGTTGCCCTCCCACCACCCTTCTTGCTGACTCCAGTGAAAAGGGTGAATAGGGAATGCTGTAGGACTTGTGCTCCCATCATCATCAATCCTCTTGTGAGAAGACTAGGCTAGACTGAAGTTATATTATTAACCCCTTCAAAAAAAACCCCTATTTTTTGGCAGAGAGGTGGTGCAGTGGATAGAGGTTAGGACTTGTGTCAGAAAGATCTGCGTTTGAATCCTGCGTCAGACACTTTTTAGCTGTTTGACCCTAGGCAAGTCATTTAACCTCTCTGTGTCTGTTTCCTCCTCTGTAAAATAAGGTTAGCAATAATACCTACCTCACAATGTTGTTGTGAGAATCAACTAAGTCATCGTATGTGAAGGGCTTTGCAAAGCTTGAAGTTCTATATAAGGGCTAGCTTATTATTGTGCTGTATTGTACTGATTCCCCTTCTGAGCTGCCCAGACATAATAATGCCTTGAACGTTTACTGCGTTTTAAAAGCAGTCAAATTTCTCATCCCAACACGCCAGTGGAGAAAGCGCCCGAGGCATGCTGCAGAGAGCTTCAGAGGTTATCTGTATCATACAAGTCAGCATTAAGTAGGTCTTCCAACATCAGTATCTTAATATTTTTTCTGCCTCAGTTAATAGTGAACAGTTTGTCTGTGGCTCTGGGGAATAACAAGATTGCTCATCCAGAGAACCCCAGTCACCTTATCTCTACAGACAAGCGATCGATTCTCAGCACTGACGTCAACAGCCTAGCCCATGCTGTTCTAAGGGGAGGCAAACACAGTCTCTTCTTGACTTGTAATAGCCCTGTCCCGTCAGGGGGTCCTGCAACACCCTTGGAAGGGTTCTTTTATTTCTCTGAACAGTTTTGCACCAGGGAAGGTGGCCCCATCAATACAAACAACTCAGTGGAATGGGAAAAGCTTTGAACTTGGGAGGCAAGACATGGCTCTAAGGATTAAAAGATATGTGACCAACTGAATTAATGTTTCTCTACTTCCTTTCCTCCTTCTAGAAGATGAAGGTGATAACTGAGACAGGAATTGGAAGCAATCAGCTCACCACATTAATAAAGCCCAGAATCTCTTGGAGATTTGAAAGTCCAGGTGGTACCTTTAAGGGACCAAGAAGTGGAGACAGGAGGAGCAGCCATGGAATCAGTTTAATTTTATTTATTTTTTAAACAAAATTTTTATTTACTTATTTTCAACATTCTTTTAAAATTTTGAGTTCCATGTTCTATCCCTCCCTTCCAAACTTTCCCACACTCACTGAGAAGGCAAAGAATTTATCATACATGTGAAATCACGTAACATGTATTTCCATATTAGCCATGTCACCAAAAGAAAGAAAAGGAGAGAAAAGAAAAAGGAAAAAAGCAAAATGAGAACATTATACTTCAATTTGCACTTAGAGTTCTACAGTTCTCTCTCTGGAGGTAGATAGCATTTTTCATCATGTGTCCTTTGGAATTGCTTTGTATCATTGTATTGCTCAGAGCTGATCATATCACAACATTGTGATTACTGTGTGCAATAATCTCCCCATTCTTCTCATGTCACTTAACCTCCATTCATATAGGTCTTGCCATATTTTTTTTTTCTGAAACCATCCCCTCCATCATTCCTTATAGCACTACAGTATTCCATCACAATCATATGCCACAACTACTTGTTCAGCCATTCCTTGATTAATGAGCTATAAATATTTTTGTACATATAGGTCCCTTTCCTTTTATCTGTTTGGGGTCTGTAGCTAGTAAAAGTATTGCTGGGTCAAAGGCTATGCACGGTTTTATATCTCTTTGGGAATAGTTCCAAATAGTTCTCTGGAGTGATTGGATCAGTTTGCTTCTCCACCAACAGTTTAGTGTACCTGTTATTACTTGTCCCCTCCAGCATTTGTCATTTTTATTAGGTGTGAGGTAGTATCTCAGAGTTGTTTTAATTTGCTTTTCTCTAAGTCGTAGTAATTTCAACAATTTTTGATATGACTGTAGATAATTTTCTTCTAAAAGCTGTCTGTTCATACCCTTTGACCATTTGTCATGTGGTGAATGACTTATTTTTATAAATTTGATGTAGTTCCTTATATATTTGAGAAATATATATACGTATCAGAGAAACTTGCTATCATTTTTTTTGATATTATTTCATTGTCTATGGTACTTTTCAGCAAAATGTAGTTTTCCTGATTATCTCCTTTAATTAGGTTCATATTTGCTTTTGCTTTTTCTGATATCATGATCTGCTACTCCTGCTTTTTGGTTTTTTTTTTTTACTTTAGCTGAAGCAGATTAGATTCTGCTCCAGTCCTTTATTTCAATTCTGTGTGTGTCTTTTTGTTTCAAATTTTTCTCTTATAAAAAATATATTGTTAGATCCTGGTTTCTAATCCATTCTTCTATCTGCTTTCATTTATGGGGGAAGCTCATCCCATTCACATTGCTGTATATTTCTGGGATTACTGTGTATTTCTCTTCATCCCATTTTCTTCTGTCTCTGTCTCTCTCTCACCCTGTCTCTCTGTCTGTCTCTCTCACCCTGTCTTTCTCTCTTTCTTTCTCCATCTCTTTCTCTCCTGTCCCTTTTTAAAAGTCTGTTTTGCTTCTGATTAGTGCCTCCCATAATCCATCCTCCCTTTTATCATCCCCACTCCCCATATCTCTAATCCCCTTCCCCTCTTATTTCCCTATTGGTAGGTAAGATAGATTTCTATATCCAACTGTGATGACTGAAAATTTCTGAGACAGAGTTTTTGGGTAAATTAAAATAAATTCTATTGACTACATCTAGAAAGCAGCCAACAAAACAGGCTCATTGTCCCCTTTGTAATGAAGAGATCAAGCCTGTCAAACCTTCAATATTTATATAAAGTCTTTTGAAAATGGGGTGCATCTAGGGGTAAGAATCCACTCTGATTGATAAGTAATAAGAGAATGAATGTTATAATGAGAGGTAGGCTTATTCCAATAAGGGTCTTGAGGTACATGACACTGAGCTCCTAAATCTTGGTCAAAGAGATTTATCAATTTCCATATCACCTGTCAGAGAAAAAGGAGAATTCACTTTCAAAGAACGTATCTGAGTAGACACATTGAACAGGAATCTACCCAATTGCCTAAATTTAGAATTTCTTTCCTGTCTTTGATTAGATCTTAGTCTTCCTGGCTGGGTAAGTTCTTCTTAAAGTTTCCCATTCTGGCTGATTTCTGGATGAGGAAGTAGAGAAGGAGGGAAAATCCCTGGTCCCAATTCAATAATTAGTTATTAAATATAAGAGAAATAATAACTTTGTTCACAACTGTGTTTATATATAGTCTTTCCTCTTTGAACCAGTTCACATGACAGTGAGGTTCAAGTATTGCTTGCCACCCTGTCACATTTTCCCTTCGACTATAAAAGCTCTTCTTTGTAGTCCTCTTTTATGTGAGATTTCCCCTATTCTACCTCTTCCTTCCCCCCCTTTTCCAATGCATCTCTCTCACCCCTTAATTTTTTTTGAGATCATCCATACATAAGTATCTACTGTGTCATATTCTCTGTGTATGTAGACCTCTTCTAGATGCCCTAATAATGATAAAGTTCTTAGGAGTTACATGTATCATCTTCCCATATAGGAATATAAACAATTTAACTTTATTGAGTCCCTTATGATTACTCCTTCATGTTTATGTTTTCATGCTTCTCTTTAGTCTTGTGTCTGAATGTCAAATTTTCTATGTGGCTAGGGCCTCATTTTCTCAGAATGCTTGGAAGTCCTCTATTTCATTAAATATCCATTTCCTCCCCAAAGGATTATACTCAGTTTTGCTGAATAGATGATTTTTGGCTGTAATCTTAGCTTCTTTGCCTTCCAGAATATCATATTCCAAGCCATCTTTAATGTGGAAGCTGCTAAATCTTGATTGTGGCTCCATGATATTTCAGTTATTTAGTTTTGGCTCTTTGCAATTTTTTCTCCTTGACACAGGAGCTCTGAAATTTGGCTGATAATATTCCTGGGAATGTTCATTTTGGAATGTCAGGAGGTAATTTGGGGATTCTTTCCATTTCTATTTTATTCTCTGGGCCCAAGGTATCAGGGCAGTTTTCTTTGAAAATTTCTTTCTTTTTTTTTTTATTTGTTTATTTATTTATTTAACTTTTTACAATCATTTTCACAAAATTTTGGATTCCAAATTTTCTCCCCTTTTAACCCTTCCCCCCACCCCAATACCCCAAGCAATCTAATTTTCCCTATCTCCAATCTGCCCTCTCTTCTGTCATCCCTCCCTTCTCTTGTCTCCATCTTCTCTTTTCTCCTGTAGGGCCAGATGACTTTCTATTCCTCATTAACTGTATGTCTTCTTTCCTAGTAGCAACAGCAATACTAAACAGTTGTTCCTAAAACTTTGAGTTCCAAATTCTCCCCATCCCTCCCTCCCCATGCATTCCCTTTGGGAAGGCAGGCAACTCAATATAGGCCATATCTGTGTAATTTTGCAAATGTCTTTCCTGATAGTCGTGTTGTGTAAGACTAACTGAATTACCATCCCTCCTAACCTGCCCCTCGTTGTTTCTCTTCTGTCTTTTGATCCTGTCCCTCCCCAAGTGTTGACTTCAAATTGCTCCCTCCTCCCTTTGCCCTCCCTTCCATCATCCCCCCCCCTGCTTATCTCCTTCTCCCCCACTTTCCTATACTGTAAGATAGGTTTTCATACCAAAATGAGTGTGCATTTTATTCCTTCCTTTAGTCAAATGTGATGAGGGTAAACTAATTGTTTTTTGTTTTTTTTTTTCTCAGCTCTCCTCTTTTTCCCTCCACTAAGAAGTCTCCTACTTGCCTCTTAAATGACATATAATTACCCCATTCCATTTCACCCTCTTTCCTCCCACTACATTTCTCTCTCACCATTTACCTTAATTTCTTTTAAAATATGGTCCCATCCTATTCAATTCACTCTGTGCTCTCTGTCTCTGTATGTGTGTGCATGTGTGGATGTGTGTGTGCGTGCATGCATGTAAATGTGTGTGTGAGATCCCACCAACTATCCAGATACTGAAAAGTTTTAAGAGTTACAAATATTGTCTTTCCATGTAGGAATGTAAACAGTTCACTTCTGATAAGTCCCTTAAGACTTCTCTTTACTGTTTACTTTTTCATGCTTCTTCTCATTCTTGTGTTTGAAAGTCAAATTTTCTTTTCAGCTCTGGTCTTTTCATCAAGAATGATTGAAAGTCCTCTGTTTGAAAGACCATATTTTCCCTTGAAATATTATACTCAGTTTAGCTGGGTAGGTGATTCTTGGTTTGAGTCCTAGTTCCTTTGCCTTCTGGAATATCCTATTCCACGCCCTTCCATCCCTTAATGTAGAAGCTGCCAGATCTTGAGTTATCCTGATTGTATTTCCACAGTACTGAAATTGTTTCTTTCTAGCTGCTTGCAAGATTTTCTCCTTGAGCTGGGAGTTCTGGAATTTGGCCACGATGTTCCTAGGAGTTTCTCTTTTTGGATCTCTTTCAGGTAGTGATCGATGGCTTCTTTCAATACTTATTTTGCCCTCTGGTTGTAGAATGTCAGGGCAGTTTTCCTTGATAATTTCATGGAAGATGATATCTAGGTTCTTTTTTTGATCATGGCTTTCAGGTAGTCCCATAATTTTTAAATTGTCTCTCCTGGATCTATTTTCCAGGTCAGTTGTTTTTCCCATGAGATATTTCACATTCTCTTCCATTTTTTCATTCTTTTGGTTTTGTTTGGTGATTTCTTGACTTCTCAGAAAGTCATTAGACTCCATCTGTTCCATTCTAATTTTGAGAGAACTATTCTCTTCAGTGAGCTTTTGAACCTCTTTTTCCATTTGGCTAATTCTGCTTTTGTAAGCATTCTTCTCCTCATTGGCTTTTTGAACCTCTTTTGCCAATTGAGTGAGCCTATTCTTCAAGGTGTTATTTTCTTCAGCATTTTTTTGGGTCTCCTTAACCAAGGTATTGACCTGTTTTTCATAGTTTTCTTGCATCTCTCTCATTTCTCTTCCCAGTTTTTCCTCCACCTGTCTAACTTGCTTTTCAAAATCCTTTTTGAGCTCTTCCAAGGCCTGAGCCCACCCGACATCCCCGTGGGGTGTCTGGGGTGCTGAGGCCCCACCCTCCACGTCTTTCCCTGATGGCAAGAATATTTCCTCGTCCTCGTCAGATCCGAATGTCGGGATCATTTGCATTTGTTGGAAAAAACTCTCTATAGTCTTATTTTTCTTCCCTTTTCTAGGCATTTTCCCAGCCGGTTACTTGACTTCTGAGCTTCCTGTCCACCCCCGCCTAGATCCGCCCAGTTAGTGCTTGGGCTCTGAGATTCAAATGGGCTTTTCGAGCCGCTAATCAATGTGAGCTTTAGTTCTGGCGCTGGGTTGGGGGCAGGGCCGTCTCCCAGGCTCAACTCCCTCAGGGGCTTTATGCAGAGACTTTCAGGAATGGAGCGGGTGGCGGGGGCCGCCTCCCAGGCTCAGTTCCCTCAGGGGCTTTATGCAGAGGCCTTCAGTAAAAGAGCGGGGTGGGGCAGGGCTGTCTCCTAGGCTCAGCTCCCTCAGGTTGTTTATGCAGAGACCTTCCGTAATGAGGATCCTGCTTGCTGCTGAGGGAGTCCGGGCGGCCGCAGCCGCTGCTGCCTCCGCTGCCGCCCACGCCTCTTCCTCCGCCGCTTCCTGCCCCTGTCTCTGCCGCTGCTGCTTCCTCCCGAGGGGGCCTGAGTCACGGAGACACTTCGCTCCCCCTCTCATCCGGCCCAGCCTTCTCTTTCACTGACCTGTAGCTTCTGTGGGCGGAGGGACTTTCCCGGCTGCCGGAGCTTCCATCCCTGAAGCCTGCTCGGGTCAGCTTCTCTGGGGCCGTGGCCAGGGCAGCGCTGGGGGTGGGGTCTGCTTTCTGGGGCGCGACAGACCCTGGGGACAGGTCTCCAGGGCTCCCTGGAATGGAAATCTCTTCCACTCTGTTTCTGTACCCCTTTCAGTGGTCCAGAAGATATGGGGTCTCTTTTTACATTAATTCTATGGGCTGTGATTTCAGAGCTCATAAACGTGCATCCTTCTACTCCGCCATCTTGGCTCCACCCCTAGATAATTTCTTGAAATGTAATGTCGAGGCTCTTTTTTTTGATCATGACTTTCAGATAATATAATAATTCTTAAATGATCTCTCCTTTATCTATTTTCTAGGACAGTTGTTTTTTAGATGAGACATTTCACATTTTCTTCTATTTTTTCATTCTTTTTTACTTTGTTTCATTGCTTGGTAATGTTTTGTGGAGTAATTAGCTTCTACTTGCCTAATTCTAATTTTTAATGAGTTTCTTTCATCTGTTTTTTTTGTGCCTCTTTTACCATTAGGTCAATTCTGCTTTTTAAGGTGTTATTTTCTTCAGTGGTTTTTTTTTCTTTTACAAGTTGTTAATTGTTTTTTCATTATTTTCTTGCTTCACCCTCATTTCTCTCCATGACTTTCCCTCTATCATTCATCTCTTTATAAAATTCTTCCAGGAATTCTTGCTGGGCTTGGGTCTAATTTACATTTTCTTTGAGGCTTTGCTTGTAGCTGTTTTCATATTAATTGTCTTCTTTTGAGCTTATGTCCTTTTCTTCCCTACCACTATAGTAGCTTTTTATGGTCAAATTCTTTTTTGTTGACTACTCTTTTCCAGCCTATTTCTTTCTTTCTTTCTTTTTTAGGCATTTGGGGTTAAGTGACTTGTCTAGGGTCACATAGCTAGTAAGTGTCTGAGACTGAATTTGAACTCAGATATTCCTGAATCCAGAGTTCTAACCCCTTCAATACCTAGCTGTCCTCTTCTTGCCTATTTCTTAACTTGAACTTTATGTTAAAGCTGAGCTCTATTTGCCTGGGGGGTGGGGAGGTACTGTCCCAAGCTTTTGACTTTTTTGTACTATTGTTTTCAGAGCTCATTCAGTGGTGGTGGTGGTAGTGGTAGCGAGTCAGAAAGTTTTGGTGTTTCCAAGGTGATGTGATCTGGGGAGGGATAGTCTCCTAGTCTAGGTTCTGGAAGGACTCCTGTCCACTTACAACAGCAAATGCTAGTGCTCTTCTTGGCCCTGGAACTGTGACCAAAATCCCTGCTCCCTTGTGACCCACCACTAGCACTCTCTCCGTCCTGGAATTGGGACCCAGAACTACATTTGGGTAATAGAGTTGCCAATTATTGCCAGTTGTACCTAGTATCAGGAAAGGGTCCCCTGTAACTTCTTTTTGATAAGTTGGTCAACCCCTTATTGTCTCTGGACTTAGAGCTACAGAAGCTACTGCTGCTACTACCACTGTTGTAGCTGCTTCCAAGGCCCGCAGCTGGAGCTGCCTCTGTGAGTGTTCTAGGCTGACTCCCATCCCAATGTCACAGACATCTCCTACCAACCTTCTAACTTGTCTTAGGCTGGAAACTCTCACCCTGATCTTTTTTTGGCTCTAATCCTTCAAAATTTCATTTGCAGAGTTACTTTAAAGTTATTTGGAGGAGACTTTGGGAGAATTCCGTGGCATTGCTCCTTGTATTCTGCCATCTTGACTTTGCCCCATTTATTCCTTGCTACTGGAGAGGCTGATGCTGGTGGATCTCTCAGATTTGGGAGTTCTGAGCTATTATAAGAGTCCAGGCAAGACATGTTAGGGACTCTAGGACAGTGACTGTGTAAGGCGAGATGCCTGAGATGCCCTGAACTAGAATGGACAAAATTTGGCAGCTGGTCAGATGTGAAGGAGAGGGAAGAGTTACAAACCCAAGTGCCAGAGATGATGGTGGTGGCTTCAATAGAAGTAGTGGGGTTTGGAAGAGGGCTGGTGGAGAGGAAAAGTCATATTGGGCATGGTGAGTTTGAGATTTCAACAGAGCATTCAGGAGATGCCCATTAGGACTAGTGTAGAGTTGGACAGGCAGGGGGGAGAGAGAGAGAAAGAGAGAGAGAGACAGACAGAGACAGAGAGAGAGAGAGAGAGAGAGAGAGAGAGAGAGAGAGATACAGAAACAGAGACTGAAAAAGAGACAAACAGAGACAAAGAGAGAGACAGAGAGAAATAGACACAAAAAGAGAGAGAAAATTAGGGCTGGGTCAAGTCAAATCAATAGCATTAATTAAGCAACTACTATGTGCCCAGCACTGTGCTAAGCATTGGGTGTATAGATTTTTGGAGTTCTTTGTAGACAGTTGATAAATGAATCCATGGGAATACAATGACATCCCCAAGGTCACATAACATATATGTCAGAAATAGGTTTGAACCCAGAACTTCTTGACTCTAAGGTTAACTCTCTGGCTACTATGCCATGTTATCTTTTTCCAGTAAGTAGAGACATAGTGGGAACCTGGTCTCTCTCCACCCTGCCATTCTGCCTCCCCTACCCTCTCCTTGGTAGTTTCCAAAGAAAAAGGAGCCAGCATGCCAGCCTTACTCAGTGAGTTGGTTTCCTTCTTGCTGAGCTCTTAAGAAAGAAGTAAAATGATCTTACATGAACACCAGAGTGCCAGGGGCCTTAGCTAAACTAAAAGTAGTATTGGCAAGAAATGAGATTCCGACACACATGACCTTAATCCAAAATTCTTTTGCATCAGAACTGCTCATGAAGATCCTGCGGGCAGTATTGGTGAAAGAAGAAAAATAGAATTGTCCCTTAGGGACAACCTGTTAGATTGTCATATCAGGAAATAGCTACTGGAAAAATAGAGGTTGGCAGGTTTGTGAAAGTAATGCCTGACTGGATGCTGGATGATCCAAAATCATTTGTGAGACCAGTATCTTACACTCCTAACAGACCCTAAGGAAAAAGTGATGGACTGGTCCTATACTGGCATCTACACAATATCAAAAGAAACAGCCTTTGTGATCCTTTCTAGTTCTAGATCTATGAGCCTATGGTTTCATGCAAGTTCCCTAATATGGCAGGTGGGTCCCCTGTGGTAAGTCTATAGGAAGATGTAGAGGGAGTCATACGGCTGAGTTATAATCTGCATTATTGCTAGGAGTACCTATATTAATGCAATCACCAAAGTCTATTAAGTCAATTCACTTTTATTAAGTACTTTACTGTGTAGCCAGGCACTATGCCAAGCCTGGGGAGTACAAAGAATGGTAAAAACAAATGAAAGCAGAAAGATACTTAAAGAATTCATGTTCTAATGGAAGAATGTAATGTGTAAAAGGAACTAAAAGGGGGGGGGGGCGGGTATTCACTCAAGGGTATGGCAGAGAATGTTGGGAAGTTCAGCAACAGAGCCTGGAGAAGAATGAAGACATGGCTAGCCTGGGTATGTATGTGTGTATATGTATACACACACATATACACACATACATATACATACGTATATATACATACATACACACACATATATATATATATATATATGTTTAAGTATTTCTAGCTCACCTGAAATATCATGAGTTAGTTTATTCATTGAATGGGTCTAGCTCCTATCACATCTCTGCCCTTAAGCGTGAGCTGCTTGATGTTTTTGACTCATCATCATCATCAGAGCTTTATCCTTTGCCCTATAAACTTGACCTCAGAGGAAGTCAAATGCTGGCTATCAGCATTTCCATGCTTTGTGGATTGTATCTGCCTCCTAAAAGTTCCTGGAGCTGAAGTTCTTGGCAAAAAAGAATTTGCCTCTGGGTGCAGATGTCTTTCTTCCTGGACTGGACTGATCCTTTGTTCAAAGCCAAGTTATTGGATAACAGGTTAGAATGTCCTTCACTGGACACTTTTTTTCACCTTAGTAGCCAATTCAGACAACCTTTGTTGTTATCATAACTTCACATTAGGTAACAGCAAAAACAGATAATGTCAAAAGAGAGAAACTAGGAAAATGAATTATACTCAAAAGCATCCTGTACAATTAAATGCTACCAGTACTGAGTATATATCTTAGCCAGATAGCCCATAAACATTTGTTGGTTATTGACTGACTGACTTTCTACCTGCTTGTCAAAGAATCCAAATAACTCTCCAGTGGGCAATAAGTCCTTGTGGTAATGTGTCTCTACTCTCTGGATCTATTCCATAAGCAGGAAAGTTACCCATTCCCTTAAATACTTTATGTAGGCTAGTTTTTCATTAGTCTGCTAACTTGTGTGCCCCTTGAACACTCAGGTTTCTCAACAGAACTCTCCTTGTCAAAGGTCTTGGTGATGTCATAATTTATTTCCCTCTGAACTCAAAGACATGGTGGTTGGGGAGGTTCTTTCTGAGAATTTCTCTCAGTTGACATGAATTGGTTGAAAATATTTGCATTATCTCCATGCTCTTAAACTCTAAAGTACAAGTTAATAGATAGGCATGGATCAAACAAAAGCAAGTCTGGTGCAAAGTCTGTGACTTCATTTCTGGTGGAGTTGTAGGTGCATACTAGAAATGATTCATATACACTCTACTGAGATTTTTGATTTGGTATCAGAGTTCTCAACAGATTCAGCATTGCTCAGTTGAAACTCTTGGACTGTGGGTCTCTTTGTGAAGAGTAAGGTGTAGTTCTGGACATCCTGCCAAAGTTTATGTGTATTTAAGCAGGTTATTTAAGTAGGTTAAGTAGGTTCCAGCTCTTGGAAGTTTTGGCATCTCACAATTCTAATTACTCCACCCAGCAATAGCAATCCACCAAGCTTTCACGGTGGGACAGGGAGGAACAGTATTCCAGAGACTGGATGTGCCTTTCAACCCTGACCACCTTTGTAGCACAAGATGGAGAAGAAACTCTCTTCCTCTGGCTTCCCCCTGTTAGAATTCTCTAAAAAAAACAAATGAACAAAACAAAAAAAATCCTCACACATTTCCAAAGCTAAATTCAAAAGATGTCACCAACTGGTGAACTCTGAGATTGAGGCTCATCTTGTCTCCATAGCATCTCTTCCAGGACTGCACTGGGTTACACTAAAAAAGATCAGCCCTACCTTCATTTTCACTTTGATAAACACCAGGTACTTCTTTGCTATAGGCTTAGAAGACTTTTAAAATTCAATTACGTTCTCTTTTTGTTTTCTTTTAATGTCCAGGCTGTTTCTTCTTTAAAATTAGCAATAAATGGGGAGAGGGGGATATTAGAAAACTAAAAGAAGGGTTATATGTTTATTTTGAAGTAAAAAAGGAGGGCAGGAGTCGATATCTTTGGGCCCTTTCCACAGATGGTCTAGATGGAGATAAAATCAAGTGGTAGCATCTCAGTGATTCCTCCTCCTCCTCTGATCCCACAGTTGTCCCCACTATCCCGGCAGTAGCTCTTCTATGACCTGGAATAAAAAGTTGTTTTGAGGCTGTGGCTTATGCCTTTCAATGCATAAATATATTGAGCTATATATTTCAGCTTGTCCTTGACTAAAAAGTGCTAAATAAAGGCAAGGGTCCCTGTGTGGCACCACGGCCAGGAATTTCATTTGGACATCCAGTTTCCTGAGTGAAGAAAGCAATCTGGAAGTCCATTCTTGCCCTGGAACCTCTGGTTCTATCAATCTGTGTGATTTCTACCCCTCTGGGCCTTACTTTTTTTTCCTTTTTTCAAAAGATGATGTTGGTCTACATCACTATCAATTAAAGTTTAGTAAATTAAAGTGACTCTGAGGTTCCATCTTGTACCCATCAGATTGGCAAAGATGACAGCATGGAAAATGACAGATGCTGGAGGGGCTGTTGGAAAACAGCCATACTACTACACTGTTGGTAGAGCTTGAACTAGTCCAACCATACTGGAAAGCAATTTGCAATTATATTTAAAAATTTATTCAACTTTTGACCCTTAGTTACATGACTCAAAGAGATCAAAGAAAGAGAAAAAAGAATCCATATGTGCAAAACTTTTTCTAGCAACTCCTTTTGTGGTGGCGAAGAATTAGAAATTTAGGGAATAATCATCAATTGGGGAGTGACTGAACAGGTTGTGGAATACAAATGTGATAGAATATTATCATGCTATAAGAAATGACAAGGCGGGTAGTTTCAGAAAAAACCTGGAAGACTTGTATGAACTGATGCAAAATGAAGTGAGCAGAACCAGGAGAACAATTTGTACAGTAACAGCAATAATAGATAATCAATTGTATAAAGATAATCAACTTTGAAAGACTTAGCAGCTCTGACCAACATGATAGCTAATCACAATTCCAAAGGACTCATGATGAAACATCCAAATAGATGAAGGACTCAGGATGCAGACTGAAACATATTTTCTTTTCTTTCCTTTCATGTTGTTAATGTAGTAATTTATTTTGCAAAACTATTCATTTTTAACCAAATTTTGTATTTCTCACTTTCTCAATGGAGTGGGCAGGAGGAGGGAGGAAAGACATAATGTGGAAATGAAAAAATGAAATAAGTAAATGCAATTTTAAAAAAAAGACAATGTTGGACTACATGTGATCTCTCATATCCTTTCCAATTTTGATTTGAAATAACATTTGTGCCCCCTGCTGATGGGGATTGAATAAAACAATATGTGCAAATAGTGTGTCCCTAAAAAGTAAAAAGTGGCATACAAATGTAAGAAATGATTATTTTTAAAAAAATTATTCCATGTCCCAAGAAATATCACTTGGGTGCCCCTCCCCAACTGGACATCATTAATTTGGTTATTAAGCACCTTGTAGATTCTGCCTTCACAATGTCTCTCATATACATCCTATTCTCTCCTCTGCCACTTCACCACCCTGGCACAGACCCTTAAATCTTTCCCCAGTCCAGTCCATATTCCACCCAGCTATCAAAGTTTTCTTCTTAAAGCAAAGGTCTGATCATCACACACACACACACACACACACACACACACACACACACACACACTCTCTCTCTCTCTCTCTTTCTCTCTCTCTCTCTCTCTCAATAAATACCACTGGCTCTCCATTACCTGGGAAGTTCTCCTTCTTTACCTTTGTTTGCTGGTTCCCCTGACTTCTTTCAAGTCTCGGATAAAATTCTACTTTTGGCTCCAAGAAGCTGTAGGACATGCAGTGGCCCCACCCTGGTAAAACCATCTTGAGGGTAACCAACAGGCCTCATACCCATCTGTGAGTTAGGGGAATGTCTACCCCAAGCATGTGTAGATTTCCCCAACAAGAACAATTTGTTCCCATGGCCATGCAGTCACCTGAAACAGGTACTGCGGAGTTGTTAAAGCTTGGTCATACATCAAAGGCACCAAGGTGAGCCACTGCAGCCCAGGGCATTGCCAATCATCCTGACTTTTGTCTTGCCAATGGACTTTGATGACTCTGGAAGAGTGAGGCTGATGACTTTGTGCAACTCTACTTCACTTAAATCCAATTCCCACTGAAGTCAAGACATCACTCCATGATGTCATTGGACCTCTTCAAAAATGAAGGACAAATGACAACTTTTGGCAAGTCCCGGGGGCCCATTAATGCTAGTGCCTTCTTCCCTCTGAGCTTTTCTCCAATTTATCCTGTATATATATTGTTTTGCACATAGTTGTTGGCATGTTGTTTCTCTGATTAGATCTGGAATTCTTTGAAGACAGGGACTATGCTTGGGGGGGTGATTTTTGCCTTTCTTTGTACACTAAGTGCTTAGAACATTACCTAGAACATAATAAACACTTAATACATGCTTACTGAGTTGGACTGAAGCATTTGAAAGACCCAGGGATATTTGCTTGAATAAGAGAAGATTTGGAAGGACAAGATTATTGACCTCAATTATCTAAAGAACGCTCATGGGGAAACTTACTCTAGGGAGGTCTAAAGGACAAAACCATAACCTAAAAGTCAAAGTCATAGGGAGGCTGTTCTTAACTTAATAGAAGGAACTTTCTAATTATCTACATCATTCCAAGATGGAATGAGCTAGCTTATGTGGTAAATGAGTTCCCCACCACTGAAAGTGATGAAAGTATGATGATGAACTGACATCACATGGAGAGAGTTCCTGACCAATGTGACTCTAGAATTCCTTCTATGATCATAAACAGGACAGTAAGGCAATTGATGAAGGGAACAGGAAGGCAAAATCTCTTGTCAATCAACCTCATGAGGGCACCGTCATCTCTCTTTGCCACCAGCTTACAAAAACAAAGATAGCCCAGATTTTCAGCCTGGTGCTTCTAAGCTAGCCTCTTGTGGTAGAATGGATTGTGATGTCCAAAGAAAGAACAAGAGTCAGATGATGAGGCATGGTTCTGGGGGTCTGGTTGCTTGGGATGTTTCCTCTTTATGGGCAGTGCTTCCATTTGTATTTGTTTGTGTTCCCCTCTATTGTTTTTGTCCTTGGGGAAAGTCTTGGGCAATCGAATGAATTGTAAACTGTTGGAGGTGTTGAGGGACAGCACATAGCAAAGACTTAGGCAGTGATGTTTTATCACAAGACCACTGTGGTCTTTGTCTTTGAGAATATCTCCTGAACCCTCTTGCCTTTGGTGTACCTAGGATAGAGTCTGACAGATCTTGGAATCCTTACAGGAACACCAACAGAGAATGGAAACTGTCACTCTTTCTGCCATTGTCCCAGAAAATCTAGTGGAGGTCCAGTTGGATATGCATCTGCAGAAACCACAGAGAAAGACTGCTTGACTTGTAGCACATCTGGAGCACCATATACAGTTGTCTCCACCCACAAAGGCTCTAATACTGACCTAGCATACCATTCATATCCCTATCCATATTCCAAGTCCAGTGGGAAATGATACTATCCTTCCTAGGCTATTGGGCCTTGTCTCTCCCATCTTTTCCTCCCCACAAATCCCAGGCCCAAGCCCATGCCACAACCCATCTAGACTACTCATAGAGCTTGGATGAGATAGAAGTCGCCAACTCTGTTCCTTCTGATGGAAGGAACCACCAAGATGGAAGACCACCAAACTTTCCCATATGCCCTGTCTCTATACCTTGTAGACCCCAAGCACTATACTCAGACCTACAGATGTAAACTAAGGACTAATGAGCCTTGCCATCTACTCCTCCTCTGCACGTTTAGGAATGCCAGGCCTCTCTGTCTGAACTTTACAGATGAACTTTCTTCAATGTGTTCACACCCTCAATTACTGCATGAGCTCCTTGAGAGCGAAAATGGTTTCTATTTTTCTATTTGTTTCTTCAGTAATTAGCATAGTGTTCTGTACATAGTGATCACTTAAAAAATGTTTTTCTGTTCGTTATTTTAAAGCCTAGTCATGTCCCTTTTCAACAAAAGGCAGATTTTAGGATTGGGGCATCCCACTGTAACCAGTAGGGGTCATAACAAGTCAGGTTCATGGTTTGAGGAGGCAGATTTTAAAATCAATAATTGTCGTAAATGTAGTTATGAAACATATCAACATCACCTTGATGACGCCCTCAGATAGGGAGAAAAAATTCTCTAGCAACGGGTTGGGAACTGGGATCCCAGCGTTGTGCTGGGAAAGATCACTTGCTTTTGGGTGACTCCCAGAACTACCCTAAACGATGTCTCTCATGTGGGAAATAGAGACCCAAGCATATGCAAAGGTCTTTATGAGAAAAGATTAGATGCATCAGATCCACCCTTTAACAAAACAAAAGAACACACCTAGAAGTGAGTGCTGGTCTGACCCATCCCATCTGAGACTGGAAAGGGGATAAATGTTGCTAATATTTGTAGATCTATTTTTCTTCAGGGCACCGGTCCCCTGACAGTGTCATTGTTTAATTATTTTTCAGTTGTGTCTGACTCTTTGTGACCCCCATTTGAGGTTTTCTTGGCATAGATACTTGGCATAGATGCTTTGCTAATTCCTTCTCCATCTCATTTTACTGATGAGGAAACTTAGGCCAACATGGTTAAGTGACTTGCCTAGGGTTGCACAGCTAGGCTGAGGCTGAATTTGAATTCAGGTCCTCCTGACTCCAAGGCCAGCCCTCTATCTACTGCACCACCTAGTACGTAAAACAATATAGTCTTACTCCACTAAAATGTACCTTAGCTTTTGTTCCTCCAGTCTACCAGGAGGAAGCACGGATGATGATACCAGGGTTGCTGTTGGGTACTCCTTAACGTTGATACCTTCCTTCTGTCCATAACCTCTAAGCTGTACTGTGTGTATCTTGTTTGTAGATAGCTGTTTGCATGTTATCTCTTTCATTCGAAGTGGCATCTTTGAGAAGGACAGTTTTTTACCTTTTAGGGGGTGGTATCCCAAGTGCTTAGCGTAATGCCTTTCACATAGTAGGCACTTAACAAATATTTGATGACTGGCTAATGTTGCCCCTGGTTTTGCTGCTGCTTAGTGTACAGGGAAACTACTCCATCTCTTGTCTCCAATTCTGATCTCATTTTTGCTTCTTTTTTCCAAAACTAGGGAGAAATGAAATGAACTCCCAGTATCTTCAGTGACTTGGACCCCTTTTCAAGGCAGCCTTGCTGGAAGGTTTGTTACATTCTGTTAATCAGCTCCTGTGATGGAAGATGGAGGAGTTTTCCTTCTTGAAAGCTCTCACCAGTTAAATGTAGAATCCCTGGCTATTTGGGGGAAATCTCCCTTGCTGTCAAGATATGACCACTATAATGCTGGAACTGAGATAAGACCATGGTCATTGTTAACCTATATCCATGTGCTCTGCTAACTGAAAGCCTTCTTGGGACCCAGAAGAGACAGTCATAGAATTATTTCACAAGGGCCTAAATGAAGACATAAAGGACTCTACAGAGGAGCATTACATGCCTGAGTAGTTGGGGCCTCACTTGATGCATCATGATTGCCAAAAAGATAAAGGGTTAGTGGACTGTAATGCCTATGCAGAGTTTTTGGTACAGCCAGACAGAACAGAACCTACACAGTGGGGATGGGGTGGGGTTGGGAGAAAGCCACTCAGAGATGGCATTCCACTAAGACGAGTGGTATTTTTAAAAACTCAACTTTATTTTATTTTCAGATCCAAATTCTTCTCTCTTCCTCCTACCCCATGAGAAAGCAAGAAAAACAGACCCTGTTACAACACGCAGAGTCAAGCAAAACACATTTTTGGCAAGAATTCTTTACCTTCTTTGTATGTCCTGGACCTCTTTGGCCATCTGGGGTGGCCTAGGGCCTCCTTCTCAGATCATGTTTGTAAATAATTGAAGAAAACACTAAATTTCAATTATAGGTTAGGGAAAATAAAAATATATATTTTTTCTCATTCAAATTTACATCCTCAGTGAAGTCTATTCCCAAAGCCCAGGATAAGAACCCCTGCATTAAGGGCTTGTTTGGACCTGTGTCTATGATGTTCTCAGAGAGTCCAGGATAAAACTCTAGGAAAGGGTTCTTCAGAAAAAAAGGTGATCTCTGAGACTTGGCAAAGGATTGCCTTCCCTCTGCTAGTTCCTTCCTATTTCTCCTGTATATAGCTTACTTTGTACATATTTCTTTGTATATCGGATTATAAGCTTCTTGAGGGCAGGGGCTGTCTCTTTTTGTATTCCCACGGCTTAGGCCAGTGATTGAAACATAGTAAGCATTTAACAGATGATTACTGACTGGTTGAAGGAGAAAACAGCCAGAGATCTTATCTCAAGGTCTGGTCATACTTGTTTGCCAACATAAACACTACAGTTAGATGGAAGAGTGGATAGAGCTCAGGGTCTAGAGTCAGGAAGACTCCTCTTTTTGAGGTCAGATTTAACCTTAGACACTTATTAGTTTCATGACTCTGGCCAAGCCACTGAACCCTGTTGGCCTCAGTTTCCTCATCTGTAAAATGTGCTGGAGAAGGAAATGGCAAACCACTCTAGTGTCTTTGCCAAAAAAGACCAAACAGGATCACAAAGAGTCAGATGTGACTGAACAAGCCCCAGATATCCAGGCCAGTGACATAGGTAGCAAGAGAACGAAGGGGAAGAGGGCCTCTAGCATCAAGGAAAAAAAAACAGCCTCTTGGATTTATCTAGCATTTCTCCCCTGATTCTACTTGTGTAGAGGGGAGTGGGGTAGGGGTGCCGGGGAAGGAGCAGGAAAACCTAGCTAGGCCTTAATGTCCAAGGCAATGCAATCTGGGCCTGATCAGAATTCACTTTCCATGGGGTCCTTGACAATGGGAGCTCAAACTGCTAAAGTAGTCCTGGCAGAGTTACCAATAGCCACATTGCCATGAGGGGAGGAAAATCCAGGGGATATTTGTTTGTTTTTTTTTAACAAAGTGAAGAGGATTGTTAAATTCAAGCTTGTACTCTCAAGGCGGGATGGTGGTATATACTTAGGTATATACAAGATATATCCATACCTACATATCTATCTATACCTATGTCTATACCTAGTATCTATCTATAAATATCGCTAGAGATACAGACTGATAGACTATAGTTACAAACATAGATATAGACCAAACATAAAGATAGATATCATAGAAATAGATATTTGTATCTATGTCTATATCTATAGTATATCTACCTATTTTTATTTCTATATTTATAGATAGATAAGATACTACAGGTTCTTATAGTTATCTATAGAGAGTTATAGATAGATACTATAGATATAGACATGGATATAGATAGTAGATACTAGTAGACAAAGTTATTCTGAAAGGCAAGATATTAACTTCTGGGGACAGGAGGTTGGAGTATTACAGTAGGTGGAATTTGACCGAGTCTTGAAGGAAGTCAGGGAAGTAAAGAGGCAGAGGTGAGTGGGGTAGAACATATCAGGCCTGGGAACAGACATGGAGGTGGGAGATGAAAAATGGAGTAGGCCAGTATGGTTGGAAGATAGAGGATGTGAGTAGAAATAAGGTTATCGGACAATAGAAAAGGTAGGGGGGAGCTAGGTTATGAAGAAATTAAAATGCCATTCAGAGTTTATATTTGATCCTGGAGGTAATAGGGAACCCATGGAACTCCATGAGCTGGGAAGTGAGATGGTCCCATCTGTTTTTTAGAAAAATCTCCTTAGCTACTGAGAGATTGGAGTAGGGACAGACATGGGCCAGGGAGAACAGTTGGAAGGCTATGAAACAGTCCAGTTGAGAGGGGGTGAGGACCTGAAGGACCCATGAGGTCCTCAAGAACAGGGACTGCCTTTTTTTGCCTTTCTTTTTTTCCCAACACTTAGCACAGTACCTGTCACATAGTAGGTGCTTAATCAACGCTTATTAAACTAGTGGGGAGGCTGGATGAGTGGAAAGAGACATTGTGAAGGTAAAAAATGTCAGGATTTGGTAAGGCACTGGATATGGAGGTGGTAAATCAGGTAATCAAGTCACCAAGATGGTCAACCTGAGTGACTGGAGGATGGTGGTGCCCTTGACAGTAATAGGGAAGTTCAAAATGAGGGAGGGTTTAGGGGTGGGGGTGGGAAGATAATTAGTTCTATTTTGGACCTATTGAGCTTGAGATGTCTACAAGATATCCAGTTCAAGATGTCCAAGAGGAAGTTGGAAATGTACAACTTGCTATCACCTAAAGGACATGGGCTGTATGTAGAGAGCTGGGAACCATCAAAATGTTGATGACAATTGAATCTGTGGGAGCTGATGGGGTCACTGAGTGATTTAGTATATGCTAAAAAGGAAGTGCCATAGGAAGAAGGTGTTGGACATGGGCTTACTGAGATATCTGTTACTGACCTGGCATGGTATGGAAACAGCTGACTCCCAAGGAGGTGCTGTAAAACAGGCTCTCGTAAAAAGCCTTAGTCACCCTTTGGCTTGCCAACAAGCTGCCAAAGGTGGTTCATGTTACCAGTTCCTCCTAATAATAGCATAAAATGAGTGGAAGGTGGGAGAGGGGCCAAGGGGCAGGACTGGGGAAGAATGAAGAGAAGGATGTGTCTTGGGTGGAAAGATACTATTGCCACATTCAGGAACACTGGTAATTGCCTTGACCAGTGGCATAAGATGACAGCTATGACTGTGATGGGGACATTACCTTTTTCCCTATCTGAAGCTACCTATAGCCAGTCTGTGCAAGTAGGGTTAGCCTAGATTGCTGGATTGGTGTTTCTAAACTGATCATATTTATCTCACTGAGAAGGTGCCCCATATAACCCCCCAAATGCCACAGTTGCCTAGTGCAAGTTTTTATATTTGGCCATTTTACTCTCACAATACCTTTCTGTCACTTCAACAATGACCTTAAGCATAAATCACAAACCACCACACCAAATAGTCTGGGCTAAGTCAGGTTAGGCCAGTAATTCCAGGTCATTCAAACACTATGCTTCAGAGAGCCCAACTCCGATGGTCTAGACACAGTGTTCGAATGCAAAATGTATGCTTGAGAAAAAGACTATTTTATGGAGAACTCTCATGGGGCAGGTGATCTCATGGCGGTCAGAAGAAGCAATACAAGGACACTCTCAAAGTCTCTCTCAAGAACTTTGAAATTGACTATGCATCATTGGAGACACTGACACAGGACTGCTCTCAGCATGGCGTGCCCACATCAGAAAGGGTGCTGTACTCTATGAGCAAAGCAGAATTGAGACAGTACAAAGGAAACGTAGGATGCACAACTTTGGAGTATCCACCCCAAATATTCACAAGGACCATCTGTGCCCAATCTGTGGTAGAGAATTTCGAGCTCATATTGGTCTGATCAGCCATAGTCCAACACGCTGAAATTTTACTTTATCATGGGAATGTCATTTTGGTCCTCTTTGAAAACGAAGGACAACAACTAGATGATAATAAAACACCCCTAGACCATAAAATCCAATAAAAATGACTTAATAATAGCAATGAATACAAAAAGGATGAAATTCCTGATGTTGAAAAAGATAGTAATTAAGATAAAATGGTATTCCCTTCAACCTCCACCTTGATCATGGCAATTAGCCACCTAGGTCTGAATTCTCACAGGGCAGGATGAATTCTGCTAAAACCTCCAAAGGGCAATTCCTCATAGTCTGACTTGGACTTCTATTTCTTATGGAAGCAGAACAATGATCTCTGGTCCTTTAATGGAAACCAGATCAACCTACACAAAATGGATAATGCTCCAATCATGGAGGTCAAAGTGGAA
Source organism: Bettongia penicillata ogilbyi (assembly GCA_023548195.1). Classification (NCBI taxonomy): domain Eukaryota; kingdom Metazoa; phylum Chordata; class Mammalia; order Diprotodontia; family Potoroidae; genus Bettongia; species Bettongia penicillata. The sequence goes on along the minus strand of JAJHZJ010000527.1, from coordinate 7,296,321 downwards.
TGTTCCTACATATACCAAAATATTCATAGTGGCACTTTTTTGGTGGTTGCTAAGGAGAGAGTATTTGTATATATGAGTGCAATGGAGTCTTATGATGAACATAGGGAATTCAGAGAAATGTGGGAAGATTTGTGTGAACGGATGCAGAATGAGGTAAAAAGAACCAAAGAAGAATATATTCAATGACTACAACAATACAAACAAGACAAACACTAAAAGAAAGTTTAAAGGCATCTTTGACTGAACCTGAACTCAGGACAATCTGAGTTGAAATTTGAGTCACTGTGTGACCCTAAGCAAGTCACTTAACCTCTATCTGCCTTAGCTTCCTTATCTGTAAATTGGGGGTGATACTGGCATCTTCCTTAGGGGTTTTGTGAGAGAGATAATATTTGTACAGTGCTTTGTAAACCTTAATGTGCTGTATAAATGCTAGCTCCTATTATTAGATGCAGAATAATTGCAATGACCAATTACAGAGAAGAGATAATGAAACATATCCCTTCTTATCTCAGCAGAAACACAACAGTAGAATGGCACATACATTATTAGACAGTTGCTTTTATTGAGCTATTGTTCTGTGCCCCATAGCTGTTGTTCTATGTCAAAATTTTGTGTGTGCATGTGTGTATGTGCGTAACACCCAGAAATGACCACGATGTCAAAATAGATATCGCTACAGTTTTGGGGTTTTTTTTAAAGAATTCCTTCTGCTTGCCTTGGGAGGGCTTTTCCTTCTATGTCTGGGATAACTCTCTGCTGGGGAAATCTCTGACATGGGCAGCTTGGGTGGTTCTAGTCAAGTCTGTCCCACTTGAATGACCCAATGGGGAATAAACATATTAGAATCACCTTACATGTCCCAAACCCCTTTTTTTTATTTTCTGGGATCTAGCTCCCTTCTTAGGAAGCACGTAAAAGGGCACATGAGAAAATCTCTCTCTCTGTGTTCCCTTTCCTTGTTCCCCACTTTCCATTGTCCATTTGTTACACACTGGCTCTACCATTTCCCTCCCCCCTGACCCCCCTGCTTGCTAGGCATAACCTCTGAGCTGGTGCCAGAATCTTCTGTTTGAGCAGTGTCACATGCAATAGCATGAAATTCTGAAGTCACTAACAGATCAAATGAAGTGACTTGAAATTTCCCAATATTTGCTCTGGCGTCCAAACCAGATCTCTTGTCCCAGGAATCTGAAATGTAAGACTGTTTTGTAAAGAAAGAAAAAGAAGAAAAAAAAAACCCAGTGATACCCTATCTTGGGTCGTGAAGGCAGAGGGTTTTCAGGGCAAGAATTCCAGCTGGGATGAACTTTGAAGCTCAACAAAGAAAAATGGCAAGGTGGAGGCCTTTGAAAGCAGAGGCAATGTGTTTCAGTGAAGAGTATGTACTGAGTCTGAACCAAAGGATCTTGGTTCAAATTGTACCACTGCCACTTAGTACCTATGTAACCTTAGGTAAGTTACTTTTTTTTGGAGATAATTGGTGTTAAGTGATTCTCTAGGGTCACACAACTTGCAAGTATCTGAGACATATTTGAACTCAGGTCTTCCTGACTCCAGGCCTGGAGCTCTATCCACTGCTCCACCTAACTGTCCCCTAAGTTACTTTCATAATATTAAAAATGGCACAAGTGACTCCATTTTGTTTCTTTCATTACCATTTTGTGAAGGTGAGTTTCAGCTGCTTTTAAGACACCTGATTTTAAGTCACAAATTTACTCCCCCTCTCCAACTGTTACTCCACTACAAAAATAGTCTTCTACCAATATCCTTCACTGAAGAGAAACCTGGTGTCCTAAGCACTTCAACATGTTTTCCCTATTTTTCCACTCCCTCCAAATCATATATTAACTGTGCAGAAACCAAGAGTTAGGGATTTTGGCTACTGACAGCCTTGAAGTTAGTTTGTTTTGCAACCAACTCTATTGTTGGTCTGGGTGATACTGGGGTTTTTATTTCAGTGTAATACTTTTCTTCTCTGGGCTTCAGTTTCCTTATGTCTATGTAATTATGCTAATGAGCACATTTACTATGTGCATGCACATGGCTGATGTCATTTTCCCCAGGGTTTGGAACATGCACCAAAACTGCACAACTGACTCCCCCTTGCTAACCACATGGTGAAAGACAGGCTTTTTGAATGGCTCACTGTGTCCAGAACCAGTGAGCTCCTTGGGCAATCCCCTATTACATATGAAATTACATGTAAGCTCCTTTCTGCATCCAAAACCATAATCCTCTTTTCAAGTCTTGGCCAAATTCCTTCTTGAGGGGAAAATAAACAATTAGTTCTTCCTCTTTAAAGCTCTGCAAGGTGAGCAAAGAATCCTTCTACCAAGTCATTATTTAACCGGCAAACATTTAAACTTCTATTACCAGATAATGGTGACAGGTGCTTAGGAAACAAAAATATAATAAAAGTCCCTGACCTCAAGGCATTTATTCAATGGGTGCCATTTTACTATGTGTTCTGAGATTCTTCACTCCTTTTTCTTTACAGCCTTCTGTTAGTATTGAAAGGTAGGCATTTAAACCACTTCATCTTCTTGCTCTAAAATTCCAGTTTTATTATACATTACTCCTCTTCAGACAGGCTATGGCCTGGCCAAGTTGGTTTTCTTGCCTTTCCTCATATGCAGAACTCCATCCATTTCCCTTTGCTCAGGCCATTCCCCATCCCTAGAATTCACTCCCTCCATACCCACTGCCTCTTAAAACTCCTAGTTTACTTTAAAAATCAGCAGCCAGGTAATGTAGTGGATAGAGCTCCTGACCTGGAGCCAGGAAAACCTGAATTCAAATCCAGCCAAAAACACTAGCTATGTGACCCTAGCAAGTCACTTAATCCTATTTGCCTTGGTTTCCTAATCCATAAAATGAGCTGGAGAAGGAAATAGCAAACCACTCTAGTACCTTTGCCAAGAAAACCCTAAATGGGGTCATGAAGAGTTGCACAAGACTGAACATCAAAAAGTTATCTTCAATATGAGGTTTTCTTGATCTCTCCAGCCCACAATGCCCACAATTACATGGTATTTGAGTTTTGTGTAACTTCTAGTCTTTTTTATGTGCATATTTTTCTCATACTTTTACAGTGGATTCTACAAAAGCCTCCAAACTACCTAAGATCTCTGACTGGAGAAAACTCAAGCCATCACCTCCTTAATGAGAGATAGATAGTCCAAAAATGTTTTATCTTTGTGTGCATACCTACTTGGTATGAAGAAAGTGTTGTTAAATACACAATAGGCACATGTGTATCTTTTATGGATTATGTCTGTAATGGGGATTTGTCATGTCTTCTAAGAGGATAGCTCCATCTTAGATGGTCTAATCACATGTCAAAATTCCATTATGCATTGTTACCCTCAAAATGATTTTTTCCCTTTTTATTTATTTATTTATTTTTAGATTACAGCATTCATCTCCACAAAATTTTGAGTTCCAATTTTTCTCCCCATCTCTTCTCTCCCCCACCCATAATACCTTGCATTCTGATTACCCCTTCCCCCAATCTGCCCTCCCTTCTGTCACACCCTACCCTTCCCTTATCCCCATCTTCTCTCTTTTCTTGTAGGGCAAGATTTCTATACCCCATTACCTGTATTTATTATTTCCCAGTTATATGCAATAATCATTCTCAACATTTGTTTCTAATACCTTGAATTCCAACTTCTCTCCCTTTCTACCTCCTCACCTGTCCCCACTGAGAAGGCAAGCAATTCAATACAGGCCATATATGTGTCATTTTGAAAAAGACTTCCATGATAGTCATGTTGTGTAAGACTAACTATATCCATCCTACCCTGTCCACCCTTTATTCTATTCTCTCATTTGACCTTGTCCCTTCCCAAAAGTGTTTATAGTTATTCCCTTCTCCCATTTGCCCTCCCTTTTATCATTCCCCTCACCCCACTTGTCCCCTTCTCTCCTAATTTCCTGTAGTGTAAGATAGATTTTCATACCAAATTTAGTGATCATGTTATTCCCTCCTTAAGCCATATGTGAAGAGAGTAAGCTTCACTTTTCCCCTCTCACTTCCTCCCTTTTCTCCTCCATTGAAAAAGATTTTTCTTATCTCTTTTATGAGTGATAATTTGCTCCATTCCATTTCTCCATTTCCCCTCCCAATATATTCCTCTCTCACCCCTTACTTTTATTTTTTTATAGATATCATCCCTTCTGATTCAACTCAACCTGTGCTGTCTCTCTGTATATATATGTGTGTGTGTGTGTGTTTGTGTATAATCCCTCCACCTATTCAAATACTGAGAAAAGTCTAAAGAATTACAAATATTATCTTTCCATGTAGGAATGTAAACAGCTCAGCTTTAGAAAATCCTTTATGGTTTCTCTTTCCTGTTTACCTTTTCATGCTTCTCTTGATTTTTGTGTTTGAAAGCCAACTTTTCTCTTCAGTTCTGGTCTTTTCATCAAGAATACTTGAAAGTCCTCTATATCGTTGAATGATCACAAATACTCAGTTTTGCTGGGTAGGTGATTCTTGGTTTTAATCCCAGTTCTTTTGACTTCTGTAATATCCTATTCCAAACCCTTCAATCCCTTAATGTAGAAGCTGCCAGATCCTGTGTTATCCTGATCATATTTCCACAATACTTGAATTGTTTCTTTCTAGCTGCTGCAATATTTTCTCCTTGACCGGGAAACTCTGAAATTTGGCCACAATATTCCTAGGAGTTTCTCTTTTTGGGTCTCTTTCAGGAGGTGATCTGTGGATTCTCTCAATATTTATTTTGCCCTCCAGTTCTAGAATATCAGGGCAGTTTTCCTTGATAATTTCATGAAAAATAATGTCTAGGCTCTTTTTTTTTGATCATGGATTTCAGACAGTCATAATTTTTAAATTGTCTCTCCTGATCTATTTTCCAGGTCAGTTGTTTCTCCAATGAGATATTTCACATTGTCTTCTATTTTTTCATTCTTTTGGCTTTGTTTTGTAATTTCTTGGTTTATCATAAAGTCATTAGCTTCCCTCAGCTCCACTCTCATTTTTAAAGAAATATTTTCTTCAGTGAGCTTTTGAACCTCCTTTTCCATTTGACTGATTCTACTTTTTAAAGTCTTGTCCTCATTGGCTTTTTGGACCTCTTTTTCCAATTGAGTTAGCCTATTTTCAAAGGTGTTATTTCCTTTAGCATTCTTTTGGGTCTCCTTTAGCAAGCTGTTGACTCACTTTTCAAGTTTTTCCATGACCTGAGCCCACAGTATATTCATTTTGGAGGTACAGGATGCAGAAGCCTTGACTTCCTCTGACAGTATGCGTTGTTCTTCCTCATCTGAAAGGATGGAAGGAAATACTTATTTACCAAGAAAGTTACCTTCTATGGTCTTATTTTTTTTCCCCCTTTTTTGGGCATTTTCCCAGCCAGTTACTTGACTTCTGAATCCTTTGTCAAGAGGAGAGTCCTAGTGCTCCTCAGGACCATGCTCAGGGTTGAGATTCAGATAAGCTGCTCAATTCCCCCAGGAGCTTTAGGTGGAGTCAGGGCCACCACTCATGGCTGAGATTCAGATCAGCTGCTCAATTCCCCCAGTGGCTTTAAGCTGAGCCATTACCAAGATGGAAGCTGCCACCTGAATCCACCATTGCCATGCACTGCTGCTCCACTGCTGCTGCTGCTGCTGCTGCTGCCTGGGGCCCATGTTAGGGGTGGGGGAGGGAACCCTCTTGCCCATCTGGGAAAGCCCTCTCACTGACCTTTGAAGCTTTCTTTGGTGCTTGTGGCTTGAGGGATCTGAGACCCTCCCTGCTGGGGATTCTGCCCAGGGGCCTGTTCTGGTCCTGTTCCTCCTGGTGCTGCATGGCCAGGGCTGGGCTCTGCTCCACTCAGCATCTCATGGGATAGACCTTTCCTGTCAGCCTTCTAGGTTGCCTTTGACTAGCAATCTCTTTCACTCTGTCATTCTGTGGCTTCTGTTGCTCTAGAATTTGTTGAGAGTAATTTTTTACAGGTATATTGTGGGCTGCAGGGGAAGAGCTATAGTATGTGTGTCTTTCTACTCTGCCATCTTGGCTCCATCTCTTGCATAATGTTAAAAGATCTAGAGGAAGAACTCTAGTGGTATGTCATCACTGAAGGATTGATGACAGTCTAAGAAGGATGAGAAGGCATGAATCAGTTGTGATCTGCTCCACTAAGAGGAAAATCCAATTGGTGAGATCATGGTTCCAGAAAAGTATGGAGGAATTAGAAGTGTGTACCTGTTGCTTAATGACAATAAAAATAAAATGATGTACAGCTATTGCCAAAAAACAAATACGTCTTTTTTTTCAATTGAGAGATGAGGGATCAGGAATGTGCTGTAAATATTTACCAATTGAATTTCTGGGGGAAAAATATGTAGGACACACTTTTTAGTTTAATCTACATTAAGTTTGTTTCCATCACTTTCTTAAGTCTAGAAATCAACAAAATAGTCAATCAAACTGATTTAGAACATTTGCTAATTTCTCAGGTGTGACTAGCCTCACCTGTCTTATTTCCTCAAAGTCTTGAGCATTAGGGCCTCCAATCTCTGAAATAGGAAATTTTCAACTTCAGTTACCAATATCCTTTTAACAAAGAGTTATGTCTCCCTGGACCAAGATCTGGTAGCTAGGTGGCACAGCAGATAGAGCACCAGTCCTAGAGGCAGGGAGCCTCATTTTCCTGAGTTCAAATCTGACCTTAGCCACTTACTAGATGTGGACCCTGACCAAATCAGTTAACTCTGTTTGCCTCAGTTTCCTTGTCTGTAAAATGAGCTGGAGAAGGAAATGGCAAACTACTCCAAATATCTTCACCAAGAAAATCCCAAAAGGGGTCATGAAGAGTTGGACACAATTGAAAAACGACAAAATGTTCACACTGAAAATTTCACAGTTGGCTCTTATGAATGGATGTAAGCTGGCTCCAGCACACCTCTGTAAGTAACTAATGATAAAGAATGTTGAATACATTGTTCTGTTCATCCATTTCCCTTCTCTGTTTTTTTTTGTTTAAAAGGCCGGTATCAAGTGGAGTTGGGGAGGAGATAGATTGGGAAATGACTATAATGTAAACAATTGAAAATTTAAAAAAAAATGTGAGGTGTGCAAGTTTAGAGACAACTCTACTCCAAATGTTTATATGGACTATTTGTGCCCGACCAGTGGTAGAGACATCTAAGCTCATATTGGTCTAATCAGTCACAGTGGGACACACTGTACCTTGACCCTCAACATACTGATGTCATTTTGGTCCCCTTTGAGAATGAAGGACAACAGCCAATGACATTAGCAAAATTAAAAAAAAAATAAACCGAGAAAAATATAGTGATTGGGGAACATCAGAATAAAACTAATTGTCATCTTGGTGATTGGGGTGTTTGGACATCTTCAGGAGCAAGGAATTTATTATCAATTTGGATAAATCCAGGAAGTTTCCTTTTGGATACCTATTCTATTCTACCAATTGATTTTTAATGATGAAATGGAATAATAGGACCTATATGTTAATAGAGTAAACCAAACATTTAAAAAGATAAATTATTTATTTAGTGATAAGCATGGTTTAAGATTTGGAACTGCTTCTGGGCCCAGGAAGTGGGGACACTGTGTCTACTTCATTTCCACAAGAGAATTTCTGCTCTGGACCCACACATATGGTCTGAACTGGGTTTTATTCTGAGGGACCCCTGGTGTCTTGACCAAAAAGTTAGGCTCCCTTTTCTCACACTCATTGATTTGTTAAACTTTCACCTCAGGGATGATTTTCTTAAAGTTTAGTTTGGTTCATGTTCACATTCTCCCCAAAGTGGGAGTAGAAAGGTACTCAATATATGATAGGAATTAAGTATGAAAGAGGCATTTATTTCCTATATACAAAACATAAACATCACAAATGTGTACTAACAAAGACTTAAAAGAGGATTCAGTAACTTAAATTATAACTACCCATATACCCAGCCAGGAGGTTGATACTTAAAGCTCTTTAAAAGTGAAGTCATTTTCAATACTACTGATAAAGTGTTTTACATTTCACCTTGGCTCTGTACTGTCCACTTCTAATTTCATGTTTTCTGGCTAGCCAGGCCAGGGCTTGGTTTCCCTTCTTGTTGGTAGTACTCTGATGCAAAAGTTTCTCCTACCCAAGGGCTCTACCCAAGGGCACCAGATCCTCTGGACCTCTCACATTCTCAAGATTATTTCTAAGCTTGGACCCCATCCATCTTAATGATGTCTGACTCAGGAATGGAAATACAACATGGGCAAAAATACCTGGAGACACAGGTAAAAGTTCATCTACTTGAGTTCTCCTGATCTAGTTGCCACATGAGAGTAACCACAATGGGGTAAAGAGTATTACCCATTGTCTCATCCTCCATTCCTTTATGGGAAATCTAGCAAAATGGAGCACCATTTGCCTCAGGGAAGAGTTGAAATACAAGAGCTGGGATAGAATCACTCTCTTTTTCAAGGTCCAATGATTGATTCTTCCTTCATTAATGGGGTGGCTTCATCTTCTCAAAGTGCTTATCCTCTTCAGGGCTAAGTAATGCACATGGTCAGCCAGATGCAGCAAGGACAGCTTTGTGCATGTCCTGTTCAAACCCCAGTTACAAAAGAATAAAAAGAAACCCATTTATTTATGACTCATTAGCTCATGATGCTGAGGACAAGGACTAGACATTTTATCTTTTTATTTACCACTTAGCATGGTTCTATTTTGCATCCACAAGTTTCACCTCTGATCCCAGTTAACTGTTCCCTATTTATACCACTGCTCCCAAGAACATTAAGGCAAGAGAGTGGTTTGAGCTACTCAGTTCAATTGTCTCTATAAGGAAAAATAGCTAAAAGTTCAGGTCCTACTGAAGGTAGGTCAATAGCATCTCAATCAGCAAGGATCTCTTGCTATGCGAACAGAGCTGCAAATAATTCCTTAGCTAATATTGTGCTATGCTTCTACAAATATTGAGTTGGAAGAATTAAATATATGATCAACAGTTCTCCAATTCAGAATATTTTTTCATACTGATTGAAGACCAGTGGTAAACAATGAAAAGCCACAAATATTTTTTATTTTATTTATTTATTTTTGGTTTTCAACATTCGTTTCCACAAGATTTTGAATTTCAAATTTTCCCCCTGTCTCTCCCCTCCCCTAACCCCAAGACAACATACATTCTGATTACCCCTTCCCCCAACTTGCCCTCCCTTTTGTCACACCCTTCCTTTCCCTTATCCCCATCTTCTTTCTTTTCTTGTAGGGCAAGATAGATTTCCATACCCCATTACCTGTATTTCTTGCTTCCCAGTTGCGTGCAAAAGCAGCTCTCAACAACTGTTCCTAAAACTCTGAGTTTCAACTTCTCTCCCTTCCTCCCTCCCCACCCATCTGCAATGAGAAGGCAAGCGATTCAATATAGGCTATACATGTGTAGTTATGCAAAAGACTTCCATAATAGTCATGTTGTGAAAGACTAACTATATTTCCCTCCATCCTATCCTGCCCCCATTTGTTCTTTTCTCTCTTTTGGCCTTGTCTGTCCCATAAAGTGTTTACTTTTAATTACTCCCTCCTCCTATTTCCATCCCTTCTATCATCTCCCCACCCCACTTATCCCATTTTCCCCTACTTTCCTGTAGTGTAAGATTGTCATACCAAATTGAGTGTGCATGTTATTCCCTCTTTAAGCTAAATATGGTGAGAGTAAGCTTCAATTTTTCCCTCTCACCTGCCCCTTTTCCAATCCATTGAAACAGCTTTTTCTTGCCTCTTTTATGAGAGATAATTTGCCCCATTCCATGTCTCCTTTTGTCCTCCCAACAATATATTCCTCTCATCTCTTAATTTTATTTTTTAGATATAATCCCTTCCTATTCAACCTGTGCCCTCTGTCTATATATGTGTGTATATAATCCCTCTAACTACCCAAATACTGAGAAAATTTTCAAGAGTTGCAAATATTATTTTTCCAAATAGGAATGTAAACAGTTCAACTTTAGTAAGTCCCTTATGACTTCTCATTGCTGTTTACCTTTTCATGCTTCTCTTGATTCTTATGTTTGAAAGTCAAATTTTCTATTCAACTCTGGTCTTTTCATCAAGTCTTGAAAGTCCTCTATTTCATTGAATGACCATTTCCCCCCCCCAAAGTATTGTACTCACTTTTGCTGGGTAGGTGATTCTTGGTTTTAATCTTAGTTCCTTTGATTTCTGGAATATTCTATTCCAAGCCCTTCAATCCCTTAATGTAGAAGCTACTATATTGTATTTCCACAATACTTGAATTGTTTCTTTCTAGCTGCTTGCAATATTTTGTCCTTGACCTGGGAACTCTGGTATTTGGCTACAATATTCCTAGGAGTTTTTCTTTTCAGATCTCTTTCAGGAGGTAATTGGTGAATTCTTTCAATATTTATTTTACCCTCTGGTTCTAGAATATCAGGGTAGTTTTCCTTGATAATTTCATGAAAGATGATGTCTAGGCTCTTTTTTCATCATGACTTTCAGGTAGTCCCATAATTTTAAAATTGTCTCTCCTGGATCTATTTTCTTGGTCAGTAAAATATCTCCAATGAGATATTTCACATTGTCTTCTTTTTTTATTCTTTTGGTTTGGTTTTGTAATTTCTTGGTTTCTCATAAAGTCATTAGCTTCCCTGAGTTCCACTCTCATTTTTAAAGAACTATTTTCTTCAGTGAGCTTTTGAACCTCCTTTTCCATTTGACTGATTCTGCTTTTTAAAGCCTTCTTGTCCCCATTGGCTTTTTGGACCTCTTTTGCCATTTGGGTTAGCTGAGTTAGTCTATTTTTAAAGGTGTTATTTTCTTCAGCATTTTTTGGATCTCCTTTAGCAAGCTGTTGACTTGCTTTTCATGGTTTTCTTGCATCATTCTCATTTCTCTTCCCAATTTTTCCTCCACCTCTCTTACTTGATTTTCAAAATCCTTTTTGAGCTCTTCCATGACCTGAGAACATTGCATATTTTATTTAGGAGATTTTGAATGTAGAAGCCTTGACTTTGATATCTTCCTCTGATGGTATGCTTTGTTCTTCCTCATCTGAAAGGATGGAAGAAAATATCTTTCTGCCAAGAAAGTAACCTTCTATAGTCTTATTTTTTCCCCTTCTTTGGGCATTTTCCCAATCAGTTACTTGACTTTTGAGTTCTTTGTCAAGAGGAGGGTATACTCTGGGGACCTATAAGTTTGCAGTTCCTCCAAAGTGGTACAATCAAGGGAGAGGAGTTTACTCCTCTTCTGGTCTGCACTCTGGTCTGGGAGCAATCACAAGTTTCTTTACCCAGGATCTGCAGATAGGATTCCCTGTTCAGAGCCTCCATCAACTCCACCAGGCAGTACTCCTCCTAACTTCAGGAACTGTATAGTGGATGACAGAGTTGCTAGTTGGCACCCATTCTTATCACAGTGGTATGGCATGGGTCTGACCTCCTCTTGCCCTTGTATGCAGCTTCTTGCTGGAGTGCTAACACATGGGATCATCTTCAACCAACCCATCCCTAGTGTCTGTATAATTCCCTATCTGATTCCCTATATTGATCTGGGTTGGATAAATGACTCATTCTTACTTTTTTCTGTATTTCCTCATCAGGAATTGATCTACTCCATTTTTCTATGTCTGTTTGAAGGAGTTTGGGGCACCAGAGTCCACCACAGAGCTTCGTACCTTTTTACCATCTTGGCTGTGCCTCCAACATGTATACTTTGAAGTTTAATCTATATCATTGATATTTTCTTATGCCTAGACAATCAATAAAGCAATAGCTCAAGTAGTGATTGTAGTGATTACTGATTTCTGAAGTGTAAATGCTCACATTGAAAATTTAACAGTCAGCTCTTACAAGACCATCAGAGCTGACTCCAGCACACCCCTAGGTCATAATCATAGTAAACTATCCTTCTTGAAGTAGGTATTATGTGTCAGATATCATTCTGACTGATGAGGATACAAAGAAAGGCAAAAGACAATCTGTTCTCAGGGAATTCCCATTCTAATGGGGGAGGCAACCATGGAAACAACAATATAAAGACAAGCTATAAAGAGGATCAATTTAAGATTCTATAAAGGGAAGGTGCCAAAACAGAAGTAAGGCATTATATTGTGCAGTGCATATAAAGAGTCAATGGGAGGCAATCTCAGAAAGGAAGGCACTAACACTGAGGAGGACCTAGGAAAGACTTCTTGCAGAATGTGGCATTTTAACATTTATTGTTATTATTTTCTTGAGTTTTGAGTTCCAAATTCCATCCTTCACTCCCCACCTCCTCTGGACAGTAAGCAATTAGATACAGATCATACATGTGCAATCATGTAAAACATTTCCATATTAGTCATTTTGTTCAAAAAGACTCAAATAAAAGAAAATGAATGTGAAAGAAAGTGAAAATAGCATGCTTTACTCTGTATTTAAACATCAGTTCTTTCTCTGTATGCTTAATCATTAGTCCTTAGGGCCTGTCTTGGAATATTGTATTGCTGAGAATAGCTAAGTCATTCACAGTTCTTCATACAATGCTGCTGTTATTGTGTACAATGTACTGGTGGTTCTGTTCACTTCACTATGTATCAGTTGAGATAAGTCTTTCCAGGTTTTTCTGAAATCATCCTGCCTGTCATTTCTTATAGCACAATAATATCACATCACAATCATATACAACAGCTTGTTCAGCCATTCCCCATGTGATGGGCATCTCCTCAGTTTCCAATTCTTAGCCACTACAAAAAGAGCTGCTATAAATATTTTTGCATAAATAGGTCCTTTCCCCCACTTTTTACGATCTCTTTGGTATACAGACCTAGCTAGATCAAAAGGTATGAACAGTTTTATAACCCTTTGGGCATAGTTTCAAATTGCTCTCCAGAGTGGTTGGATGAGTTCACAACTCCACCAACAATGCATTAGTGTCCCAGTTTTCCCACATCCCTTCCCACATCCACCATTTTCCATTTTTGTCATATTGTTCAATCTAATATGTATGAGGTGGTACCTCAGAGTTGTTTTAATTTGCATTTCTCAACTGTGATTAGGAACATTTTTCATATGATTATAGGTTGCTTTGATTTCTTTGTCTGAAAACTGTTCATATCCTTTGACCATTTATCAGTTGGGCAATGATTTGTATTCTTATAAATTTGACTCAATTCTCTATATATTTGAGAAATGAGGCCTTTATCAGAGATACTTGTAGAATGTGGCATTTTAGATGAGATTGAACAACATGATAATCTTACCATGGAAAAGCTGAAAGTATGTGACATTATAATTGACCATACACATTCCTCAGTTAGGTGGCTCAATGGATAGAACTACAGGCTTGCTGTTGGGAAGAACTGAGTTCAAATCCAGTCTCAGGCACTTACTAGCTGTGTGATCCTGATCAACTCACTTAAGTTTGCCTCAGCTTCCTCATCTTTAAGATGGGGATAATAGTAGCACTTGTCAAGGTTGTTGGAAGTATAAAATGAAGACATTTGAAAAGTGCTTCATAGCAGGCACTATATAAATGTAAGCTGTTACTATTATTACCAGATTTTGGTTATGGGGATTTGGTTCCATGGGTATGAAAACTCAGTTGTTCAGCTAAGAAAGTTTAGGGCTTTGTAGAACAACCTGACCTATATTGAGTAGTGAATGAGAATATGAATTTTAAAGATTTATATGAGAATTAGGACTTTATTTCTGCATTGAGTTTCTAATCTCCTCAACAGCATACATTTGTGAAGTAACTAGGCAGGATTAGGGGTACAGTCTATGGCCATGGAATGGAGATGTTCTCTGTGTTAAGTTCACTGGCTCATTTAGGGATCAAACCTGAAACTATGGTCATATTTGTACTATTTTGAAGCAAACTTTAGTTACAGAGTTGGTATGGTAGAAAGGTGGAGGACTATAGGAGTAGAATGCTATATACACCATCGGAAATGGTCCCCCATTGGTTTTCAATGAACTGCTTTTTTATGCCAACAGAGGGTTCAATGCTTGCGTGTGTGTGTGTGTGTGTGTGTGTGTGTGTGTGTGTGTGTGTGTAGTGTGGGGCATATGTCTATTTGTGTGTGATATCTAGAAATAAGTATGCTGTAAACATAAATAGCATAAATGAACCCCCCTCTCTGATTTGAAGACAGAAAACCTGAGTTCCAATCCTTCAGCTGCAACTTCATAGCTGTGTGAAGTTAGACAAGTCACCTTATTTCTATGAGCTTCAATTTATTCATTTGTAAAATAAGGACACTTCACTAAGATTTCTAACATCCTCTCTCCTAAATTCTACAACTTTAGTTGACTTAACTACATCTCTCCTTTCCTCTCTCTCTCTTTTCTCTCTCTATGTCTCTGTCTCTTTGTCTCTCTGTGTCTCTGTCTCTGTCTCCCTGTCTCTGTCTGTCTTTCCTTACTCTCTCTCACCCTCAGTTTCTCTCTCTGATCCCTCTGTCCCTGAACTCTGCCTCTGTCTCCCTTCTCTCTCCCTCTTCTCCTTCCTCCTCTCTCTGCCTCTTTTCCCTATTGAGAGGGACCTTCTTCATGGCCCTCTCCCCTAACCCTAAATGCTCCATTCTACCTTCTCTTTCTTTCTTCAAAGATTCCCAGGCTGAAGTCCCTCATCCAGGCTCTTCTCATCACTACTTTCTAGCCCTTTCCTGTTCAGCCAGATCACAGATGGACCTGGGTAAAGTTTACTGAGTTGCATCATCCTTTTGTCTTTGTGTCTACCCAGAATTGGAGGCAGTGGCCTCGAGGTCTCGTCAAAGGCACAGAGGCCACCCTTTAACCCTTAGAATACTGACTCATTCCTGGCTACGGGAGTGCTGGCTCTGTTCAGATCTATTCAGAATTTCGTGTAGGTTAGAGTGGGTCAGTGACCCTCTGGTGAAGTAGAAAAGTTCACTTCCAGTACTATTTGGATTGAGATCTCTGTGGGAAGGCCCTGTGTGGGAAATAATAGGATCAGAGTATTTAGAGTTGTAAAGATTTAAGAGGTTATCTAATCCAACACCCATTTTACAGATTAGTAAACTGGGGCCCAGAGGGATCCAGAGACTAGAGGTTCATTTCAACACAGCACCCTGCCTCACTAATACAAAAGTCAAGGCAAGGAATAAGGAATAGCAACAACCCTGGAGTCAGAAGGACTTGAGTTCAAATTCAACCTCAGACACTTGACACTTACTAGCTGTATGATCCTGGAAAAGTCACTTAATCCCAACTGCCTAGCAAAAAAAGGATAAGGGATAGAAATTGGCATCTAGCTTTGGTGTCAGAGATGGGGCACAGATTCTTTTTTTTTAATTTTATTTTTAGTTTTATTTCATTTCATTTTGTTTTTTCTTTTTCATGGTTTCCCTCATTCGCTACAATTCCTTTCTGCAACATGACTAATGTGAAAATGTGCTAAGGAATGCATTATAAAGCCCATATCAGATTGCATGCCATTTTGGGGAGGGGGGAGTGAAAGGAAGAACATTTAAGACTTAAGGAAGTGAATGTTGACAACTAAAAATAAATTGGAAAAAAATTTTTAAAAATAAATATCTCTCCTCAGAGACTTAAAAGCTATATGACCCTGAGCAAGCCACTCAGTTTCCTCATCTCTAAAATGAGGAGATTGGATTCACTGGTCTCTAACAACTCTTCTAACTCTGAATCTATGATCCTATGATCTTAGAATCATTAATTTTCATACAGAGTAGGTAGGCAAATGAAGTCATCACACTGTGGATCCTTTCCCTGAGAGGCTTAAATCACTATGCATTCTCTGTGAGGGGAAGAGAAAAGGCTTATGAGAATGTTCCCCCATGAAGTAACAATATACATATCCCACCAAGTTTTATACATATCCCAAGTTTTATTAATGCTTATGTCTATATTGTCTATATAATGAATACAGATATTCTCTAAGTTATTGTGTTTGTTATTTTGTATGTCACATATAAGGTGTTTGTATTATTCATGTAGATTATATATGTTTGTGTAGGATTTTTTTTTTAATTTTATTAATTTTATGTATTTTCCATGTTCCACAATCAATACCATATAACTTAGATTTCTTTTTCTCTCCCTCCCCACTACCTTGCTCCTCCATCCCCGGGATGGCATACAGTTCTCCATAGGTTCTACACATACACTCCTATCAAACATATTCCTACCACCGTCGTGCTGCAAAGAATTGAAACGAATGGGAGAAATCATATAGCAAACCAAAACGTAATACAAAAGAAAATGATCTATCATATAGCAAACCAAAACATAATACAAGAGAAAATGATCTGCTACATTCTGCAATTGAATTCTTTCTCTGGATGTGTAAGGCATTTTTCCTTAAAAGATCATTGGGAATTTTTTTTTAAGTCCTTGCATTGCAGTGAAGTTCCAAGTCTACCAGAAAAACTCTGGCACGCTGTGGTCATTGCTGTGCACAAAGTTCTCCTGGTTCTACTCCTTTCTCTCAGCATCAGATCATTTAAGTCTTCCCAGGCTCTATGAAGTCTTCCTGTTCATCATTTCTTATAGTACAATAGTATTCAATTGCATTCATATACCATAACTTATTCAACCATTCCCCAGTTGATGGGCATCCCCTTGATTTTCAGTTCTTGTCCACCACAAAGAGTGTTGCCATAAATATTTTTGTACATGTGGGACCCTTTCTTATTTTTATGATCTCTTGGGAATATCATCCTAGAAGCAATATTACTGGGTCAAAGGGTATGCATATTTTCGTAGTCCTTTGGGCATAGTTCCAAACTGTGGGGCACAGATTCTTAAGATGTACAATTCCAGAATGAACTTCTGGCTCCTGTACCACAAGTTTCTGTAGCTTGCGATTCCTCACTGCATTAAAACAGTAGGGTAAAGACTCAAGGGAAACAATCTTAGGGGCCTACGTGGACCATCTATCAGGTGGTGTGGCTGCTAAAAATGATTCAGCAGAATCTGGGGAGGCATGAAGATGCATGCATGGCAACTCATTCTTTACACTTAGCACATCACATGCCATGGAGTTCTTTACTTTGGTTTGGTGAATCGTAACCTAAGAAAAAATTGGAGAACATTTGGGGACACAATGAAGAAAATTAGAAGGATGACAGGTGGTGCAGTGGGGTAGAGTGCTGGGCTTGGAGTCAGGTAGACTTAAATTCAAATCTTGCCTCAGATACTTACCAGTTATGTGACCATGGGCAAGAAACGTAACTTTACAGTTAAATTTCCTTCACTGTAAAATGATCTGGAGAAGGAAATGGCAAATCACTGCAGTATCTTTGCCAAATGTGGTCATGAAGAGTTGGACACAACTGAAATGAATGATGATGATCAGAGGAGTGTTCTGTAACAAAAAACCAATGATATGGACATTGTTTAGTCTGCATAGAAGAAAGCCCACAGGCTAGGTAGGAATGTTTGTCTTTCTGAACTAGAAATACCAGGATGAAGGAAAGGTTCTCATATAATTCAGTTCAATTCAATAAACATTTATGAAATGCTTTCTCTGTATCAGATACTGTGCTAAGCACTGAGGATACAAAAAGAGGCAAAAGATATTCCCTGCCCTTTAGGAGCTAACATTTTAACGGCATAAAGTAATATAATACAATATGTTATGCTGTATATTCAAATAGAGAAAGGTGACTGCTCTCTGAGGTGGTCTCTGTTGAATTATTTCCATATTGTACTGTATTACTGTATTCCTCATTTTCAAGAAATTTTTTCTGTACCTAAGCAAAATTCTTTGTTTTGTTGTAAAATTTGAATTCACTTTCTCTCCCCAATGAGTAGACTAGTAATGAATAATTCACTGGAAGTTTTGAGATGTCATAAGGAAACTGATCTGGACTTGTGATTTCATGAGTGAAAGGCAGCTAAACCACCCCAGCAGATAAAAGCTCTGGACTTGGAGTTAGGAAAACCTGAGTTCAAATCCTGCCTCAGATACTTAACCAGCTGTGTGATCCTAATCAAGTACTTTACCCCTCTCTGCTTCAGTTTGCTCACCTGTTGTTGTTGCGTCCTTTTAGTTGTGTCCAACTCTCCATGAGAGGTTTCCTTGGCAAAGATACTAGAGTGGTTTGCCATTTCCTTCTCCAACTCATTTTACAATTGAGGAAACCAAGGCAAACAGAGATAAGTGACTTACCAAAATCACACAACTAGAAAGTGTCTGAGGCTGGATTTGAGCTCAGATCCTCCTAATTTCAGGCCTGGCACTCTATCCACTGTGCCACCTAGCTTCCCTTTCCTCATCTCACTAGAGTTGATGAGAGGATCAAGTGAGTTAATAAGCAAAAAATATGCTTTGCAGAACTTAAAAAAGTATATAAATACTAAATCAGTGTGAGGGACTCCAGATGAAGATATTCCCTTCACGTGCTCATGGCAACTTCTCTGCCACTTTACAAAAGATCTGCTTGGGGCATTGAGAGATTAAGAGACTAACCCAAAGTCACTCAGTCAATGTACGTCCAGAACATCTCTATTAAAAATAAGAGACAGAATTATCTCATCAAGAAGTGTGAAGGCAAGTAGACACAAATTTCTAAACTTCATTACAAACGTGTAGCTTAAGATCTGGATGGGAGGGTATAATACCAATACAATATTCACTATAAGCTACTATGAATATGCATGTGTGTTTCTAGGGTAAATTCTCAAAATATAATAAACTCGCTTCCTCAAAGATAAAACAAAGATATTTATTTGAGATGTAATTAGAATGCCAGAAGGTAAGATTTATCATTAATCTAGGAAGCGTTGACATCTTAAACCTTCTTTCTGTCAGGCTTCCCCGCAAAAATACGTTCCCTTAGACAAATTGTTCTGTCTACCCTCTCACAGCTTGCTTGTTTCTTTCTGCTTTGCCTGCTCTCACTCGCTGCTCATGTTGTCTCTGTCCTCCCTGGGCAAGCTCCTCCCAGTCTGAGCTCCATGTGACCTAGTTTCCATGGGATCACAGGCTGCGTGCATTAGGCCTCTTAATGTGCAAGGAATATCTTCCTATTCTATTAACATTACAGAGGTAGGGGGAAGTAGGCTTTTTGCCACCAAATTCTTGGAGTTTTATTTTCAAGGAGAAGGTTAAAGACTTTTCTCCCAAGAACCTACTGAATATTGCCAACTGGTACATCCTGCAGGAATCTTAAATTCAGCATATGCAGAATAGAAATCTTTTTCTCTTTAGCTAAAGCTATCCTTCCTTCTAAAAGTTCCTATTTCAGTTAAGGGTACCACCATCTTTCTCACCATTCTTAGTTCTTCGTTTTCATTCATCACTTTCATACCCCATTGTCAAGACTTGCCAATTCTAGCTTCTTCACATCTCTCGCCTTTGTAGACTTCTCTCCACTCATGCCCAAACCACCCATGTCATCTGCCACCTGGATCATTGCAGAAGTCTCCTAATTGATCTCCTTGAATTTAATACCTCTTTTTCCCTCCAATGCATTCTTCATGGAGCTAATAAATTGATTATTGCTAAAATGAAGTTCTAACCTGCTCTTGAAGCTTCAGTGGCTCCCCATTCCCTCAAAGATAAACTATGAATTCCTCCACTTGGCATTAAAGCCTTTTACAAACTGGCTACAGCCAATCTTTCCAAACTGATTTCGCACTTCTCCCCCTCATGTACTCTGAGCTCCAGCCAGACTGTTCTACTTGCAGTCCTTTGTGTATAAAATTTTGACTACCTTGCTTTATTTTGCGTTAGTCTTTTTACTTTACAGAGTTTATTTTACATACCTATAAGTTCTCCCTCTTTTCCGCTGCCTTTGGAACCTGGAGCTCCCTTCAAGTTTCAGCTCTAGTGCTATTGGGCTTCAGGAGACCTTTTCTGATGCTCCCAGTTGTTAGTGCTCTACTTTTTATAAATCATCTCGTATATAGCCTGTGTTAATGTATCTGTGAACCTATTGTATCTTTTCAGTACAATGTAAGCTTCTTAAGGTCAAGAAATACCTCACTTTCGTATAGGTATTCCTAGCACCTAGCATAATCCAGAACATAATAAGTACTCGAAAAATGCTTGATTTGTTCATTACTCAATTCAGCAAACATTTATTATTTATTATGTGCAAATCATACAGAGGATACAACAATGAAAAAAGACACTGCCCCTGCCTTCACGGAGCTAGTAAGAACAAGACATTTGCACAATTAATTGTAACACAAAATAGAATAGTCCTAAGGAGAGGACTCAACAAAGTGCTATGAGAGAACAGGAGAGGCTTCATGGAGGAGATGGCACATGAGCTAGACACTGTCAACCTGGAAGTTTGGTTAAAGGAGGCAAACAGGCTGGACAATATATTAATGCATAATGTTCATTCCCTTTGAACTAGTCTAAGCTAGCAAACTTGGACAAGGAGCCCAAACCTAAGTTCTGACTGACTGATACAAGAATGGCTTAAATCTGTTTGAGGACAATCCCAGGATGTCTGTGTCCTTCAGATTTATGGTCTCTATGTGTTTAACTATACCACGAGAAAGGAATTTTCTTAATTCAATAAATTGCAAACACAGAGACAAGACAATTGGAAAGGTAGAGTAAGTTGGAAATTATGATCCCAGCATGTCTGTTTTTCTCTGTCTCTACATATCAAGATAAGAAGAATTCCACCACTCTGGCTGCAGGCATCCTATCATAAACAGATCTTTGAAGGTGCACAGGAAAGGGCATTTTTAGAGCAAAACAAAGCAATCCGATTGATTAGTTCAGGTTTTGGCCTTTATTAAAGTCAAAATATGATATTAAATGATTATCATTTCCTCCTTTTGGTCAAAGGCAAGCTGCAGGTAATGCCTGTAGACCAAGGAAGGTATGAAAAAACCTCTCTCTTCCTTAGGAGTGGAGGGTAGTTCTAAAAATGCTTATTTAGGTAGATTCAGGTTTTTCCAACTACTTCCTAAAATAGGGGCCACTAAAGATGAGGTCAAGCTCTTTGTTAGATCGAGTCTGCCTCATCGAATGAGCAAGGAGATGAGAGAAGGAGTTGATCTTTCCCTGTGGTTAGACATCTTGAGAGATGGACAGCTACTTCAAAGCAATTGCAAAAAGGAGCAGGCAGCAAGGGGGATCAAGCAGGGAGAACAATGGGAATATAGAGCAACTAAATAAAAACAAGCTAAAGTTACCATAAAAGCAACCAGTCGTAGCTATGTAAGGGGCTTGGGTAAGGAGGTAGCTATTCTTCACATAGGTCTGGTCCAGACTCTTGGGAAAACTGTCTATGTCTGATGTCTTTTTCAAGACCCTTTGAAACAGAAGGGCAAGGTCTCCTACGAACTCAGATGTCCACTCAGGAGCAGAGGCAAGCCATTCTTGTATCAGTCAGTCAGAACTTAGGTTTGGGCTCCTTGTCCAAGTTTGCTAGCTTAGACTAGTTCAAAGGGAATGAACAATATGCATTAATATATTGTCCAGCCTGTTTGCCTCCTTTAACCAAACTTCCAGGTTGACAGTGTCTAGCTCCATGTGCCATCTCCTCCATGAAACCTCTCCTGTTCTCTCATAGCACTTTGTTGAGTCCTCTCCTTAGGACTATTCTATTTTGTGTTACAATTATCTATGTGACAGATAAATCCAAGAGTCCATATCCACAAGTTGGCAGCTATGGGAGTAGTTCAGACAGACATGACAGGGGCTCCCAGAAAACATGTTTTGATAATTGTGAGGAAATAGCACAACATAGCTAACATGGCTAAAGGGACATAGAAATGGTTCAGTTTCTCAGACATGCAGGGCTAGGTTCAAACAACACGGTAAAGTTTTTCTTACAATTTGGTTAAAGTTGAAAGCTATTCATTCTTGCATCCCATTATAGTAATTCAGAGATGTTCCAATTTCCATCTATTTAATAGATTCAGCCTTGTAACTTCTTGATTATAGAAATTTGCTATAAAAGAAAAAGAGAGACAATTTCATATATCTTAACAGAAGGAAAGAATTTCCTTAGCTCTGTTTGATTTCAGGCATGACTCATTACCTGACAGCCAATCAGGTGGTTGCTAGGTGCTGAAAGCACGGTTTAGGAGTAATCAGATGGGGAATTTTCCTTTTTTCAGAAAGGAAATAGCACATTTGAGAAACAGAGTTAGGAAGATCCTACCTAGGCCGTGTCTAAGGTCATTTTCATAACCTTCCCAGGCATTCACCTTTATTAGTTTTCACTCTGCAGTACATGTCAATTGGTTTTATGATAACTAAACATATTTCGGCAATCAGAGCTTAAAACAATAATAAATTGATGTCCTATAAAGTCTTAAATAGCAAATAAATATTGACTGGTATACTTCAAATAGGGCCATCTCAAATTTGATTGAATGATTAATGATCAAATCAAGTTACATAATTTTCCTGTCTTCTTAAAATACTTCCTCACACTCTCTAAACATATTTAAACCATCTGAAACTGATCCAGAGTAACTATCTTAGGGGTTGGAAGGGTTTGGATAACCCCCATTTGTTCCCAGACCTTCTTATTTGCTTTCCATATTTTTAATCAACCTTTTTATCTTTATCTTTCCAAATCTCCAGGTTCCATTATTCAGATTAACCAACTTTTTTTTACATTTTAATTATAAGACAAGATAGCTAATAAGTCATTACTCTTTACTAACATAATTGTCTGTAATAGAATTCCACTCCAGTTTAAACTAAGCAAAGAGGTAAATGCTAACCTTACAGAATGATGGATTCATGTTCTTGTTTCACAAGCTTGTTTATCCTTCTCTAATTATATGGACTCTAGAAGAATGAGATACTTCAGGAATTAAATCTTTTACATATGATAAGTTCAAACACAAATTTTAATTCTTGCTTAGGCTACAGAATGACTACAAATTCAGATCAAAACAGTAATATCTCTTCTGCTTTACAGTTGATTATATTAATTTAGCAATAAATTACCTTGCAAGTGAAAATTTAGTAGGCCTTCTAAAAATCACACAAGATTTTTCAAAACATTTTTTCTAAAAGTATTTCCCCTTCTTTAAAAAGAGTTTAAAATTTATCTTGATGTTCACTAAATTGTTATGAAGAAAATTAGTTGGAAAGTTTTAAAATGATACATCTCTTCCTCCTTAAAGTAAAAATAAACCTTTAAAATTGGAATCCATTAAAACGAAGTTGGCATAAAGTAACACAAATTCCAGAAGTATTATGACAAAGCTGAATTCTTAGTTATTACAGAATTCCTAGATATCACAAAGTTCCTTAGTCAAAAAAGTGTTTGTAATGAAGAGATTTAGTTTCTGTAAGTCAAGAAAGACATTCAATTAATTTATTTAGCCTTATCATAATAACAAATTTTCTTTCAATATATCCCTAGAAATTAAGCATTTCTGGAATCTCATGTGGATAGT
Organism: Bettongia penicillata ogilbyi; assembly: GCA_023548195.1. NCBI lineage: Eukaryota > Metazoa > Chordata > Mammalia > Diprotodontia > Potoroidae > Bettongia > Bettongia penicillata. Next base: position 7,272,962 of record JAJHZJ010000527.1, on the reverse strand, counting down.
CCATAAAACTTCAAAATAGCATACATAAATATGTCTTTTAGATGAAACAGACTTGAAACTCACATACCCCTTTTTAAAGGATTCTTATTTGCTCAATAGGAATTCTACAACACAGAAACTTTTAAACAGAGTTTTATAAGAATTTTAGGTCAATGCATTTCTAAATCACCTTGCATAATATATGGAAACTATAAATTTAAACCACCATATATATTTTCATAATAGCCAAGATTTCAAATGGAAATATCTGCTATCATAGTTAATATCAAATTATCCAATTATATCATCCCCTTTTAAAAGCCCAATTCATAATACAAACAATAACTTCAAATGATATCATTTCCATTTCCAGAAATTATTGATCTTATTACTTTTGGTAATTAAAACCACTTCAAAATTTTCAATTACATTAAACTAGAGGGAGATAACAATAATATTTTCTAACATATGTCAGTCATTATGTTAAGCATTTTATAATCATTATATCATTTTGATCCCATTACAACAACCCTAATTATTTTTTCCTTTACAAATCAGGAAATGGGTCAAACAGAGACAAAATACTTTTTTTTTGCAACTGGAACAGAGAAGTGTGAAGTTTACCAAGAACAGAAAGGCTGGTGTCCCAGGGGTGATAATTCTTGTAGACAGGGCTTAGGGAATGCTCACTACAGGTCAGACACATCCAACTCTCCCTTCCTTTACAGCTGCAGAATTTACTAAGCCTGGTGTGATTTGCAACTGCTAGGACAGGTTGGGCAGAATGTATAGGACCTGGGTGACATTTCCAAGTTTTGCCTAGAAGGGTACACTACAAGGTACCCAGGGACACAAGACTGTTAGGATCACTGCCAGTCTGCAAGTGCTACTGTCCCTACAATTCTTTTGCATTCTCTTCTCTTAATCTGATGAAAGGGGTTAACATGAATCCCTGTGGCTAAAATCTCCATTCTGAGATATCCTCTTAACTCTTGGGGAGGGAGTGGGGAATTCTAGGTGGTCAGAACTGGGAAGAGGTGTTTTAGCAAGGTGAGCTCCTGGAGTCACCCACAGTCTCAGGAGATTTCCCCAGCAATCCAAATGATCAGTTTCCAGACTTTTAAATTAGTAATCCCAGAATCTGCTAAGATGTTTTCAGCTATATCTAACGTTCCATAGTAATTCCAGGTTGGCCAGACCAAAACAAAAAAGAAAAGAGTCTTCTACTTTTGTTTGTATGTTTCCCTAGCTGAGGCCCTTGGAAGTCTCTGGCTGCCTGCATTTTAAATCTTACAAGATAACAGATTCATTCATAGCACACATGATACAGACAGAGAGACACGCTAGCAGACAAATTGGCAAATAATAATCAGGACAAATACAGAGCTCACAATTAATGACAGAGAAGCTTGTTAGAAATCCCCATCATGAATTGGCTATTATTATTCTGAAGAAAGAGGGTTGCAAGGATTTAAGACCTGACAAAATAAAGGTGGATCCTCAAACCTTTGCTGGAGCACCTTTATGGTTGTTCAGGGGGTGGGGAGCCTTGGCTCCCCTGAAGTTTCTGACTTTCCATAATCTTGAGATGGGTGCCACATTCAGATTTCCAATGCCCTGATTTCTTACAATAGTGATAAATACCAGGTTTTCCGTCCCTTACCATGTTAGGAGTGGAGTGTGGGTTTGGGATGGGAGCTGTTCAAAACTCCCTTTTTGCTTTATGGTCCTCCTCAGCCTGTGTTCCTAATGTTTTGCCACCTAGGAGGTAAATTCAGCTATAATCTACAATCATCCTTAAGGAAAGAGGGGAGGGAGGAAGCAAGGAATAGTATAGAAGAGGAGTGGAGGTTGGAGGAGAAAGATGGATGGGGTTGTTGGGAAAGTGAGGAGAGTTGGGTGGAGGGAATTAGCCAGTATTGGGGTTGGTGATGAAGCAGCTTTGTGAGTCTTAAGCGAAGAGGCTCCTGCCTTTTGTTCTCCCTCAGTCATTTCAGCAGTCCTAAGATGAAAACATTCCCGCTCGTGGCTAGATACATTGTTGGTCTTTAAACTTAATTTGGTTTTAAGAGTAAATGACTTTGACCAATCCAAAAGAGCCCTATCATGGCCAAAATAATTTAGGACTATCTTTTGTTAATTGACACTAGTGCTAGCAATACTTGGGCTAATTTTTCCTGAGATTTATCCTCAAAGGAGACCTAATTACTCCAAAATGATTTAATGCAACTTGATCCCTACCCCAAAGCTAGCTTAAAGGGAAATTTTGGGACTTCAATGAAACTAGTGGGAGTCCTTTGGAAGCTGGGAATAGAAGAATTTACTCAATTATACTTAATATACCTTATCTGTTTATAGTTGTTGTCATGTCGTCTCCAGATGAGACTGGAAAGGTAGGGTAGCATCAAATTGTGGAAGGTCTTGACCGCCAAGCTAAGGATTTTATATGCTGCTGTTGCTGTTGTTTGTACTTTGTTGTCAGAGAGGACTATGACATCAGGAAGATGATGCCATGACTTGCAATAAAATGGATTTAAGTTAGGGAGGATTGTGTAAGGTCACCTGCCTCACTTTCTCCTCCAGAGCCATCTAGCTCCAGTGGCAAGATATAGATTGGGGTGACTGGAGATAGCCCCCGAATTTATATGTAATCTATGGCCCAAGGTGCCCTTCCCCTACCCCTCCCTCACATCACTCAAGTCTAGTGGGTGGGGGGGTGGCTTGTACAGGGTAAAATAAAGGTTGTCTCATACCTGATATCCATATTGAAAGCACTTGAAGCAGAGTTGGAGACTCTCTTACCTGAATTTGGGAAAACCCCAACACAAACTAAACCTAAACTTTATTCTGGAGGTTTTCCTACAGTAAAACTCAGGGGCATGAGTAATGGTCCAAAGAGAGACACTGATCCTTTCATGGGTCAAGAATCAAACTTGGTCTATGCAAATTAATTCAAAATATTTATCACCTTCAACTTCTTCCAGGTTCCTAGGTTCACATTTCCAACTGCTTAGTCCCTACCATTCAGTTAGTCAGTCAGTCAACAGACATTTCACAAACACAAATTGCCCAATATTGTACTAATAAAATGGGTTTAAAGAAAGGCAAAAGACAGTCCCTGCCTTCAAGAAGTACATAATCTAATGGGGGAGACGACATGACAACAACTATAAACAGATAAGGTATATTAAGTAGTAAATAACCTTGCTGATATCACTCATCTTCCTCCTAGGAAACCAGAAAAGCAAAATCTAAAAGATGGGCATCAGACTCTATTATTTTGTTTCATTTTTTTCATCATGATCATTCACTCAGGCAACTGGAACAATTAGGGAAAGAACAAATACACAGGACCTGGTCATCCATATGCCCTTTCCACACTTACCCAAGATGGGTGGGATTGGCACCTATTTCTAGCCCTATTCTTTTAAAGACTACATCTGATGGAATTCGTCTTGTTTTTCATAAATATCCATGGTTGACCCTTAAATTTTTCATAGCCCCTTTTTCTAGGCTTCTCTTTTCCATTGATCAGGTTCTATTTCACATGTATGGTTATTTGTGCATGTATGTATATGTATATATGTATGGATGTACACACACACACACACACACACATCTCCTAGTTCTCAATTGCATTTTAAATTCCTTAAGAGCAGTATCTGTTTACTGTATCATAATGTTGTACCTATCACTTAGCATAGTGCCTTTAAGATAAGAGATGTTTAATATTTTCTTGAATTGAAGCTTTTTTTCTAATTACAATGCTATTTTTCCTTGATAGTTTTTCCAAGATAAGAACTGGCTTGAGGTTCTGGTGCTAGAACTCCACGACCTGACTAGAAATGGCTGAGCAATGAGGGATGGTTTTAGTGGTTATGCAAAAATACAAAGCAAACAGGATGAGCTTATTTGCTAGAGGAAGAGGAATTCAGGAAGCACCCTAATCAGCAAACATGAAACTTTTCTTTCCTTTCTTTTTTAACCTTTGAAACACTGCAGTGACTTGTTTCCAAGTCCCCAAACCCAACCCAGCCATCTCTTAATTCCTTCTTTTCCTTCCATTCTACTTCCATAGTCCTCTTTCACTACTTGATAGCTTTGTAGTCTAAGTGTAGGCATGTTCTTGAGGAGGTTGTTGAAACTGGTTGAAAAATTGTAAGAAACTACAAAAATGTAAGACATCACTTCTGTTATCAGATCCTAGCATTACCCTCCACAATTTTATTCTTATAACCTTAATACCTACAGTTATGTCTCCTAAAGTACTATCTGCCAATTTCACAAGGTACTAAACTCTTCCAGTTTTGTCCCTGATACTGGGTAACAATGGGGAGTTGAGTATTGTCTAGTCTATAAGAACAATGCTTCCCTTTATTTTGTCCAAACTCATCTTTCCTGATGTATGATGCCAGAGATCTTTGCTTCTTTTGCATGGCTAATACTATAGTTATTTGTTGTAACCTATATGTTGGCATTAAGAAATGATGACTATGAGGAATTCAGAAAAACATGGAAAAATTTGTATGAACTGATATAGAATGAAACAAAACAGAACCAGAATGATTTACAAAATGATCACATCAACGTAAATGAAAATATCAGAAAAAGAACCTTGAACTCTGAGAAACTGGAAAACCAGTAATGGTCCCAGAGAACAGACAATGAAACAAATGTTTTCTCTTTGAAGAAAAGAAAGAGGCTGTGAATATATTATCAGATGGATCATGCATGAACTGTTTTACTTTAAAGGTTTTAATTCAGTGTGCCACTGAATATCAAGGAATGATAATGATGTAAAAACAAAAAGGGTCAATAAAACAAGCCAACCCCCCTCACTTTCTAATTGTTCTAATTTTCATCAGATACCCAATAAGGATTACTAGGTCCTATTTATATTTACTCATTCAAGTCATTCTATCCATAATACCAAGCTCAAATTCACCATCCCCCAAAAGTCATTCCAGTTCAACTTAGATGGAAATGAACTGTCCCTTCTCTGAATTCCTATTACATTTAGGAGTTTGCCTATCATCTGTAATGTTTTGGGGGCAATAGAGCACAGACTGCCTTCTAATATTTCTATTGTTGTCTCAACTTTTCTGGAAATCTTGAGTCACTACTTACCTTTTCACAGTTACATTGTAAAGCTCATATACTTTGTTTTAAAAATTACTTTTTCATCACTAACAACAATAAGCACAAAGTTTGCATGTGCAGAGAACCAAAAAAAGCATAAGCACAGGAAACTTATACTAAGTTTCTTAGTATAAGAAAATACGAACCTCTTTGCTTTTAGGGTACAGGATATAGGGTGACTCTCCCAATTGGGCACTCATATTCACAGGCTGGGATCCTCAGATGACAGCTATAGTTATCCCTTCTATGTTGAGACTTTCTCCATTGTAGTTTTGATATATTGTGGGTCAGCATAAGAAATTAAATGAGAATTTGGGGGGAGTTTTGCTGAAGCCACAGATGACGTGAAAAGGACAGCAGATGACATAGAGCGTATGACCAAAAACTTAACCCAAATTTTAGAATAAGATACTGTAACCACCCCATAAAAGAAAGAGAAAAGATCCAGACTTCTTTGCAAAAAAAATTTATGCAGATTTTCCAGATGTGGGGGTATGGCACCCTTGTCCCCCTCTGATATGGAAGGAATAGCTATTTTACTTTCCCTCAGGATTCTAGTACTATTAATTGAGGTATAGGGGTGTTTAGAGAGGACGAGCACCTCGTGTGTGAGGGCTTGCTGGGCCCTTTTCAGGGCTATTCACCCACCTTTGGTGACCACTTGTCACCCAACTCTCACCTGTGGCTCCAAAAAACTGTAGCATTCATAGTGGCCACACCCTGGTAAAATTGTCTCAGCGGAGGAATGAAACCAAATTGAGGGTAACTGACAGGTCCCAAACCTGTCAGTGAATTAGGGGATGTCTACCCCAAGCACATGAAGCTTTCTCCCTGTGGAATGGGGAGATGAGAACAATTTGTTCCAACAGCCATGAAGGCAGTTGAGACAAATGTTGTGGAATGCTTAGAGCTCAGTCAGACAGCGGGTCACCTACTGCAACCTGAGCCAACCCCAGTCATCTCAACTTTCATCCTGCCATTGGACTTTGATGATTCTGGAAGAGTCAGGCTGACTACTTTGTGTAACTCTGTGTCTCTCAAATTCAATTTATGGCAAGTGAAGTCATCACCCTAGATGTCACTGGCACTCTTCCAAAAATGAAGGATGAACACTTTTCCTTACACCACACCACTTTAGAAGAACTGAAAACTTGCAGAACTAACTCTGAAAACAGCTGTTCAAAAAAACTTGATGCTTGGGACAGTGCCTCTTTCACCCCAGGAGCAGAGTTCAACTTTAATATAAAGTTAAAAGTCAAGAAATAAGATTGGAAAATGAGCCAACAACAAAAAAAGAATCTGACCATAAAAAGTTACTATGGTGACAGGGAAGATCAAAACACAAACTGGAAGAACACAACAAAGTCAAAACTGTTCCCTCTAAAGTCTGAAATAGAATTGAGGCTCTCCCCAACCAAATTCCTGGAAGAGCTCAAAACATATTTTTAAGATAAGTGAAGGAGGAGAAAAATTGGGAAAAGGAATGAGAATGGTGCAAGAAAATGACGAAAAATGAAAAAAAGAGTAAAAACACTGGTAAAGGAGGCACAAAAAATACTAATGAATAAACACCTTAAAAATGAGAACAACAATCTACTGACGAGAAGAACTTCTTAAAAAGCAGAATTGGCCAAATGGGAAAGGAGGTACAAAAGTTTACTGAAGAAAATACTTCCTTAAAAATTAGAATCTAACGACTCCATGAGACACCAGGAAACAATAAAATCAGAGGAATGAAGAAATAGAAGAAAATATGAAATGCCTCATTGGAAAAACCACTGACCTGGAAAATAGATCCAGGAGAGATCATTCAAGGATCATTGGACTGCCTGAGATGCCATGATCAAAGAAAGAGCCTAGATATAATATTTCAATCAATTTATAGCAAGTTCCTCTGATAAAGGCTTCATTTCTCAAGTTCAAATTTATTAGAATACAAGTCAAGTATTGAGAGGATTTTGGGAAGATGGCAAAGGAGGTCTTTGAAAATTAGGACTGGGCAAGCAAAAGCCAGCAAAGTTATTAACAGGTCAAGAAATAATAGAACAAAGTATAAAGAACAAAAAAAGAGAATGTGAAACATCTCATAAGAAAAACAATTGATCTGGAGAACTTATTGAGTAGAAAAAAACATAAGAATAATCAGATGACAAGAAGGTTATGATTCAAAAAAAGAATCTTGATAGAACAACATAAGAAATAATTAAGGAAAATTCTCCTGAAGCATTAGAACAAAAAGAGAAAGTAGAAATAAAAAAATAAAATCCACCAATCACCACCTGAAACAGATTCTACAAGGAAATCCTACAGGAATGTTATAGTCAAATTCTGAAACCCCCAGCTCAAGGATAAAATACTATGAACAACAAGAAAAAAAATTAAATATGGTGGTGCCACTATTAGATCACACTAGACCTTGCAATGGCTACACTAAAACAGTACAGGTCATGGAATACTATATATTGAAGAGCAAACGAACTGGGGTTCTGGCCAAAAATATACCCAGTAAAGTTAAGCATGATCCTGAAAGGGAAAAAATAAATATTTAATAAACTGCCAGAATTTCAGGACTTTGTTTAAAAAAAATACCTGAACTTAATAGAAGATTTGATATACAAGAGCCAAGAAAAATATAAGGTATATACCAAAGACTAATTATGAGGGACCCAATAAGGGCAGAATATTTACTTCCTATGCATGTAAAACATATTTAAGATTGTTATTAGTAATTGAGTAGTTTGTAAGAAAGATTGGGGTAGATCTAAGTATGACATGACTGTAAAAAATAAAACCATTTAGGAAAAACTAAAAAGAGTAATTATTTTATATAAATGAGGTATGAGAGGAAGAAATAACACAAAGGGATTAGATAGATGGGGGAGGAGGGCTGTTATTTCTGGAAACCTACTTTCATCAGAAATGATTCAAGAGGGAAATATATATATATTTAGAAGAGTATAAAACTCTTCTAAATTCAGAAAGAAATAAAACACTAAGGGGATAGGAAGGGGGAGAGGATAAAGGAGGATATCTCTAGAGAGGAAGGAAAGGGAATTGGTTAAAGGGGGAGTATAGGAAGGTGTTTAGTTTATTGGAAGTGGGAGGACAATAGACGGATCCTTGGAGGCAGAGTTAGTTAAGTAATAGGAGCGCAAAGTAGTGGGTAGAAGTAAAGTAGAGGAATTAGGAGGGTTAGAAAATGAGATATGTGAACAACCCTAAAGACAAAGGAGCAGAATATGTTAGGGAAAGTATATGTCTATATATGCATGTATGTGTATATATGTATATGTGTAACATTTGTGGGGGAGGAAGTAGGAAAAAGAACAAAGTAAAAAGTGCACAGCAGAGAACTAAAACTAACAAGGGATCAATGATAAGATGGACTGCTCTCAACACAACATGTAGTATTTATTATATATGCTTTCTTAAAATGGAAATTTATTGCTATATATTTTTAATCCTTTCTTACATTCTGCTGTGCACATGATTTGCATGATTTTATTAAGTAATCTCCTTCAAGAGTGGTTTTATCTAAATTACACCAATCAGTAGGGCATAGGGTTGTCTGAGAAATGCTGTCTAGAAGAGACTGAATGTAAGGATTACTTGGTCCATAATTGATTGCCCCTTGTTTTAATTCCTGTAAAAATTTAAAATCCAGAAGGGTGAATTCTCTTGCAACTCCTCCTGGGTTAATGGGATCTGGGGTTTCTGGAGGAGTATAGAATGGCAGCGGTTCTGTGGGAACCAAAGGTTCCAGGGGTGCTGAGGCTTCCTCTGACCAGAAATCCACCTCTTCTTCCCCTTCCTTCTTTTCCACAACCGCCTTTACCTGAGTGTTTCTGCCATTAAAAAGTATCTGACCCATTGTTATGAACAGTATCTATCTTCTGATTCTGTTAACACAGTAAGCTCTCCCTGTTGCTGAGATTTTACCGTGCCTGCATGAACCTCGGACAAAGTGAAATGCCCCCGCAGGGGTTCTTCAAGGCTTCCCCTTACCTTAGTTGTCTTGTCACAACTCCGAGCTCCTTTCCAGGGAGCCACCATCACTGAAAGACAAGTCCCTTTCCTGGATCATGTCTCTGGTCAGGCACCAGATGTAGCGGATGGCCTGCATCCCTACACGGCTGGGTGATGGGGTGAAGAAGAAAGACAAGGGAAGTGGGAGAAGAAAGACCAACTCCACTTTATTGATTTGAGGGTCCCAGTATTTATAGACAGAAACTGCAAGCCTACTTGACGTGACATTCTGCTTGTCTCCACCCTAGTGATTAAATCAGTCATGGTGATTAAATCAGCCTGATTTAATCAGACTGTGAGCCTAGGGCCATCTATTTTACGTATCCCTTGTTTTCCGAAATTCTCTTCTTTGTCTCACAGAGATAACAACATCTGGGGGGCATGGAGAGCCATTCCGGATGATAATGAGCACAGTCTCAAAGAGCAGTTTCCCCAAGGTCTATCCTGACCTTGTCAACAGCACTCCACCCTGGCTCTCAACGTGGGTCCATTTTCATAAGGAATCTGAAATTTCTTCAGTCTTTATGATTCTTCATTTTTGTGGCTCTCAATTTAGGGTATATTTTTACTGTTATTGACCGGACTCATTAATTGTCTACTTTCTAAGATTCTGAAATTTCTGACACATTTTCCAGTAAATACAGCCAGTCAACAAGGATTTATAAACCAATATTTGCCTAGCCTTGTGTCAGTAATGGGAATGCAAAGAGAGACAGAAAAACCACCTCTTTACACCCAAGGGACTGATAATCTAATGGGAAAGACAACATGCAAATGACTACATATGAACTAGTTATAGACGATGTAAACAAGAAGAAGTCTCCGAGGAAAGGCTCTAGCAGGTGTGTTGCAGAAATTCTGGGATGTGTGTTTGCCCTTGCAACAGGAGGGACAGGCTGAATAAAGACATCTATGACAGGTGTTCACTTTAGTGAGGACTCCTGGATGGTTAACTAAAGTTTACTTGGTATGGGTAATCAAGTAACAATAAGAGGCTCAACATCCAAATATCATCACTTTTCTCTATCAGCTCTTTGTTAGGGCCAGATAAGAGAAAGGGGATGCTCGCACAGACCTGTTTGTTTTATCTGTTTTTCCTTCTTATTCTCAGTTGGAACAGAAATGTCGGGTGTGATGACTCATCTGATACGGTGGCCACTGCCCTCATCCACACCACTGCCAGTCCTGCGTCAACCTGGCTGTTTTCAGGACGTATCGCCAAACTGTTGTGATGAGAATGTTTGCTCTTTAACCTCTGTAAACTCAATTGGAGCCTTTGGGTTGTGCTGGAGAAAACTGAGGGACAATGACCTGACTGCAATTATTCTATTTCTTTGTAATTGTTCGATTCAGAATGGTCACGTTCTAATGGTTCCATCTTCTATAAGTAATTACAGTGTTTTGACTGTCATGGACCCTATGGAAAGAGCAGGCTATAGTATGCCAATAGGCCTAGGTCTATATATTGGTTTGGGGCTAGCTCAGCACTTGGCACTTGGCTACTTGGTAAATGCTTGCCAATTGATTTATTGACTTTAGTAACACCAAACAACCAACAGCTTTAGATTAACCCAAATAAATATTTTGATTCCTGTCTACCTAAAGACCAATTCAGTTTCTATTTTTTTTTCTTTTTCAGTCAATTGCTTTGGTCTCACAGTTATGAATTTGCCTGTTTTAAGGGTGGCATAGTTGGCTAATGTTTGGAACATTCTGGGAGAAACTAGGATGCTTACCTCTTGGATAACATTTGAATGAACCAGAATCACAGGGAAGGACCCCACTAACTCTTTTCTTTTCATTTATTCTAAATTTATTTATTTAACTTTTAACACTCATTTTCACAAAATTTTGGGTTCCAAATTTTCTCCCCATTTGTCCCCTTCCCCCACCCCAAAACACCAAGCATTCTAATTGTCCCTATCACCAATCTGCCCTCTCTTCTAACATCCCTCCCTTCCCTTGTCCCCATCTTCTCTTTTGTCCTGTAGGGCCAGATAACTTTCTATACCCCATTACCTGTATTTCTTATTTCCTAGTAGTAAGAACAATACTTGACACTTGTTCCTACAACTTTGACTTCTAATTTCTCTTCATTCCTCCCTCCCCACCCAATCCCTTTGGGAAGCAAGCAGTTCAGTATAGGCCATATCTGTGTAGTTTTGCAAATGACTTCCATACTAGTCGTTTCCCTTCATCCTATCCTGCCCCCCATTGCTTCTATTCTTTCTTTGGATCCTGTCCCTCCCCAAGAGTGTTGACTTCATATTGCTCCCTCCTCCCACTGCCCTCCCTTCCATTATTCCCCTCACCCTGCTTATCCCCTTCTCCTCCACTTTCCTGTATTGTAAGATAGGTTTCATACCAAAATGAGTGTGCATTTTATTCCTTCCTTTAGTTGAAGGGGATGAGAGTAAGCTTCATGTTTTTCTCTCACCTCCCCTCTTTTTCTCTCCACTGAAAAGTCTTTTGCTTGCCTCTTTTATGAGAGATAATTTTCCCCGTTCCATTTCTCCCTTTCTCCTCCCAATATATTTCTCTCTCACCACTTAATTTCATTTTTTAAAGATATGATCCCATCCTATTCAATTCAGTCTGTACTCTGTGTGTGTGTGTGTGTGTGTGTAATCCCACCAACTACCCAGATACTGAAACGTTTCAAGAGTTACAAATGTTTCTTTCCAAATAGGAATGTAAACAGTTCAACTTTAGTAAGTCCCTTATGACTTCTCATTGCCATTTACTTTTTTATGCTTCTCTTCATTCTTGTGTTTGAAAGTCAAATTTTCTTTTCAGCTCTGGTCTTTTCATCAAGAATGCTTGAAAGTCCTCTATTTCATTGAAAGACCAGTTTTTCCCCCTGAAGTATTATACTCAGTTTTGCTGAGTAGGTGAGTCTTGGTTTTAGTCCTAGTTCCTTTGACTTCTGGAATATCCTATTCCATGCCCTTCTATCCCTTAATGTAGAAGCTGCTAGATCTTGTGTTATCCTGATTGTATTTCCACAATACTGGAATTTTTTCTTTCTAGCTGCTTGCAACATTTTCTCCTTGACCTGGGAATTCTAGAATTTGGCCACAATGTTCCTAGGAGTTTCTCTTTTTGGATCTCTTTCAGGTAGTGATCGGTGGATTCCTTGAATATTTATTTTGCCCTCTGGTTCTAGAATATCAGGGCAGTTTTCCTTGATAATTTCATGAAAGATGATGTCTAGGCTCTTTTTTTGATCATGGCTTTCAGGTAGTCCCATAATTTTTAAATTGTTTCTCCTGGATCTATTTTCCAGGTCAGTTGTTTTTCCAATGAGATATTTCACATTCTCTTCCATTTTTTCATTCTTTTGGTTTTGTTTTGTGATTTCTTGGTTTCTCAGAAAGTCATTAGCCTCCATCTGTTCCATTCTAATTTTGAAAGAACTATTTTCCTCAGTGAGCTTTTGGACCTCCTTTTCCATTTGGTTAATTCTGCTTTTGAAAGCATTCTTCTCCTCATTGGCTTTTTGAACCTCTTTTGCCAATTGAGTGAGCCTATTTTTCAAGGTGTTATTTTCTTCAGCATTTTTTTGGGTCTGCTTTAGCAAGGTGTTGACCTGCTTTTCATGCTTTTCTTGCATCTCTCTCATTTCTCTTCCCAGTTTTTCCTCCACCTGTCTAACTTGATTTTCAAAATCCTTTTTGAGCTCTTCCATGGCCTGAGACCATTGCATATTTTTTTTGGATGCACAAGCCTTGACTTCTATGTCTTTCCCTGATGGTAAGCATTGTTCTTCCTCATCAGAAAGGATGGGAGGAGATACCTGTTCACCAAGAAAGTAACCTTCTATGGTTTATTTTTTTTCCCCTTTTTTGGGCATTTTCCCAACCAGTTACTTGACTTTTGGGTCCTTTGTCAAGAGCAGGGTGTACTCTGGGAATCTACGAGATCTCAATTCCTCCAAGGTGGCACAATCAAGCATCTACTGGTCTGGATGCAGAGAATAATTTTTGTGCCCAGAATCTTAGCAGATACCTCTCCACAGCCACTTGGTCTCCAGTTCCACAAAGTCAGCACTGGGGGCTGATTTTCAGATAAGCTGGATGAGCAGGTCCACCATTCAGTTTGAGACAAAGACCAGTTTGGCCAGGGCCTCCACCTAAGGCTAAAGTAAGACTCAGCTCTTCAATGCCCCCAGGTATTATTATGTAAGGGCTGCTGTGTTGGATCTGTGGCCTGCTGCCAGAGCTATGGGGAGGCCCTTCTCCCTTCCTGACCCCCTGATAAAACTTCGTCACTGACTTTTGGTGCTGATGGGCCAAGGGTTCTGAGGATCCGCTACTGCGGCTGGAGATTCCGCCCCCGAGGTGTCATCTTCCCAGAGTCTCGTGCCAAGGCTGGGCTTGGCTCCGCACTCGACTCCCGCATCTGGTGCAACTGACATTTCCGTGGGCCTTTCAGGTCACCGTGGGCTGGAAATCTCCTCCACTCTGTTGTTCTCCACTACTGCTGCTCCAAAATTTGTTGAGAGTCCCTCTCTACAGGTATTTTATGGGCTGTGGGGGGAACCCTGAGTAAGTGTGTCTTTCTAGTCCACCATCTTGGCTCCACCAGACCCCACTAACTCTTGAGACAGCCTGTCTCCCTATGGGGCCACTAGAATCATTAGAAAGTTTTTATTTTCATGAAGCCTAACATTTGTCTCTTTGCAACTTCTACCAGGTCTTCTCATTCTGGCCTTAAGGGAGCAAATAAAACAAGTTTAATCCCTTTTTCTACATAACAGTCTTTCAAATAATTGAAGACAACTATCATGTCCCACCTAAGTAATTGTCTGTTACAGGTTAGGGCTTATCTGAATATTTGCTCTCCATGCCAAGGATTGTTAATCTTTGTTTGTGTATCTTGGTCCCTTTGAGCAATCTGGTGAATCCTGTGGAGATTCATTTCCAGAATCATGTTTTTAAATGAATAAAACTAAATATATAGGATTAAAAAGGAAATTAATTATATTTAGACTTGTCAAAAATAAAAAAAAAAACCCACCAAGTTCATGGATCGCAGGTGAAGAACCACCTTGATCTAAGTACCTTATAAAACTCATTCTCTTCCTTGTTTAAGTGAAGCATTTTCCAATACATTTTGCAATTGGTAAAGGGAGGCACTAAAAAATAATGGAATCCAATCTATACAGCATATGGCTCTGAGGGATGGGAAATCAACAAAAATCTCCCAATTCTTCTTCAGCATTTTGTGAGTTAGGTAACAGTAACTGCTTAATCTGCATTTCACTTAAACAGCAGTTCAATAGGCAAACACATTGCAGTATCTCTCAAAAAATAAACAGAAAGATGGGATCTCTGCCAGGAGACAAACAAGCCTTCTCTTTTAACCCCTAAATAACTGATCATTTTTTAGGTGCATGGAAGAAATTTCAGTTCTCTGGTGAATAAGCCTTATGAAAATTTCTCTAGGTCATATCATACATGTCAGTTCAACAACCAACATAGCAATCACTCAAGAAAGAGAACAATTTGAGTATTGGATTGGGGAAAAAAAGACTTCTCTTTATGATATCTCTCAGGGATATTTAGGCAGTGGAGTAGAAGGGAATTACCTTATCCCACCTTGTCTCAGTGGCTCAGAAAGTACCTGGGGCAGCTAGGTGGTACAGTGAATACAGCACCAGTGCAGGAGTCAGGAGGATATGAGTTCAAATCTCACCTCGGACACTTGACACTCACTAGCTGTGTGATCTTGGGCAAGTCACTTAACCTCAATTGCCTCATCCTGGGTCATCTCCAGTCATCCTGATGAATATATGGTCACTGGATTCAGACGGCTCTGGAGGAGAAGTGAGTCTGGTCACCTACACAGCCCTCCCTCACTCAAAGCAACGTCAAGTGCAAGTCATATCATCATTTCTCTGATGGAATGGTCTTCTTCTTTGGCAACAAAGATGAACACACAATAAGTACCTAAGGAGAAGTCTAGCAACCCTTAATAATCCTCTGTTCCCTTCCCACCCCTTCCATCTTCTATAAAGAGTTAACTTGGAGGATTCCAGTTGTTTGAAGTGAGAACAAATCCCTGACAGGGCTCTGGAGGTGGAGTATTATAGAGACTTCACCCCCAACCAATTGTGAAAGGCTTTCAAGGCCAACACCCATTTTTAGGAACTATTTTAGCAATCGGGATAGACTTCTGAGTTTATCACTGCAACTTGACAAGAGAGAAAGAAGCAAACTTTCAGATTCATCCCATCAATTTAGGGCTTCAATTCCATTTCTTAAAAGGTAAAATAGCAGTTTTCACCATTGTTTACAATTCAGGAGATGCTACTTCAGTCACTTTTATATTGTTTCTTTTTCCATAGCAGAAAATATCTAATTCTGAATAACTCTTAATATCTAACTCTTAACAGTCTTCTAACACATTCTTGACTTGGCTATACAGGTGATGGGAACCAGTCTATCTTTCTTTAGGGAGAATCTCCCTTGGTTTGGCAGTGTATTCAAGGGAAGGAGCATACATTGAGAACCTGAATAATTATATATCTTAGTTCCAATTCATCAGGATGCAATTGGGAGGAGAAGTTTAGGGCAGAAATTTTACTACCACTGTGGGTGAATGATCAAAAAATACCTTCCCTCTAACACACTGAGATGGGAGCATTTTTGCCCCAATTGAAGTTGATTTGCTGACACCAGGCACTCATCTCTGAATATTTTCTATCACTGAGAATATACCTTTTAAAATACTTCTTTTTTAAAAGAAAAAACAGCTTGGATCTCCCTCCCATTTGAGATATCTTACAACTTCCTCATTCATATGGAATCTATCTTCAACGAGAACCAAAAGCAGGTTGAGAATGAAGTAATGTGTGTTCAGAAGAAAGGCCAGAAGTCATCAGAAAATTGAATTCATGTTAGTGTACACATGCAAGAATAAAGGGACTTTCCTGTGTTTTAATATTCATGGGATTTTTTGTTCTTGTTCCAAAGGCATATTTAGCAATGGACTCTTATGCAATCCAGATGAATGGCAGTCATGATCTCTCCTCAGTCCTGGATGTCCATGTAAACATTAATGGAAGAAATACAGTCTTGGGAAAAATGAAAGGCAGGAAGGCTAGATGGGCAGTGAGAGCCTCTGATATGTCCAAGAAAACTTTCAATCCCGTCAGAACCATTGTAGAGAGCATGAAAGTGAAGCCGAATCCTAATAAAACCATGATCTCTTTGTCAATAGGTGAGTATTAGACCATCACTTACAAGGGAAGGGGAACTCAGCTTCCCATTGGCTAAATTTGTGTCACTGATTATCAAAGAAGAAAAAAATGAATAAAAAATGGAGGTGAAAGCGCAGATCTCTTGGTGGGTGGAAAGATCCAGAAGAAGAATGTTTCTATCTTGTTCACTGATTATAGAATATTATTAATCTTATCATGGTTCCTTTCCTTCTTCCTCTAAAAAGGAGATCCAACTGTATTTGGGAACCTCCCTACAGATTCTGAAGTTACCCAGGCCATGAAGGATGCCTTAGATTCGGGAAAGTATAATGGCTATGCTCCAGCAATTGGTAAGTTTCCTTCACTTTGCTAATATCATTTAGGTTAGCACTTCCTAATATTTTTTTCCATCTTTGTCATTTTTCTAGACTTCATTCTCCTTTCTGTTTCTGTCTTGGTATTTGGCGACTAAAATCAAATAAGCATAAAGATGTGGGGAGAAGGTTCTTGAGAAGGAATTCTTAACTTTGTGTCACGGACTTCTTTGGCAGGCTAATGAAGTCTATGGGCCCCTCCTCAGGATAATATTCCTAAATGCATAAAGCAAAGTATATAGCAATACAAAGGAAACCAATTTTATGAAATGTAGTTCTTAAAAACCAAGCTTGGGAACCCCTCAGGTTAAGAACTTCTACTTAGGGGAATTCACTGTAAATCATAAAGGTAAATTGATATCTTAGACCCATCTTTGAGAAACATCTGACACCATCAGCTGCTGGGTTATATTTCTCAGATAAGTTTATTGTCATATTGCTACTGATTCTGAGGTTTCTTCCTCTAGCTGGAACTACCCCTTTGCTAATTTCCTTCCTCCCCTCCCTTCTCTCCCTCAACCACCCTAGGCTTGGGGAATAGAACTTACTGACCTCTTGGAAATAACTCCTTTGGTGCTCTCCCAATACTTCTTCCTGTCTTAAGATTCTTATTTAATTGTGGTCCTAGCCACATTCTAGGCCAAATCCCAATGGCCGCCATACTGGTTCCACTTCTGGTCCTTTGGGAAATGGTATGGTACTGAGGAGAAGACAGTGAGACCTAGGGGCAACGAGTTTTTAAAAAATTATTTATTGGAATCTCATCTCCAGGTTACATAGTTTGGAATCTAGCTAGGTGTTCTAGTACCTGGGGCAAATTCATTTGAATGAAGGAAAGGGAATCTTAAGACTCCTTAACACTCCTATGAATAGTTGGGACTGGCTGGAGATAGAAGCTCTAGGAGTTGGGGATGCTGAAGAACTAGGAAAGCCAGGGTATTAGGAGGAGGTAAGAGTTCAGGTAGAGAAGCCTAGAAGGATGATTTTACTGGGTACAAGAGAGAGTAACCTGGAGGACTACCCATGATGGCAGCAAGGACCTGGGCAGGATTGAGTCAACTTTAAATGAAGAGAGGTGGTTGCTGAGTTAATGGTAGTTTAGGGAAGGTCTGAAAATGAAACTAGGGGAAGCAGTAGTATGCCAACTTCTCTCCTTAGCTCTGTGTGTCAAGATTTATGAAAGTACATCCATCCTTGAAGAAAGTGTGGAAAGATGTTGTATATTCAGGAGAAAACCAGGTTTTAGTATGCTGAAGAAGAGATCTAGAATGAAGGGGAGGTTAACAACAGCATCAATAATGGAAGATTCCAGAACACCTTAGTAGTTGGCACGTAGGCCAAATCCCAATGGCCACCATGCCAATTCTAGGTCTGGTCCTTGGGAAAGGGGCATGGTACTGAGGAGAAGACAGATGTAGGGGAAACCAATTTTTTTAAAAAAAGTATTTATTGGAATCATCTCCAAGTTGCATACTTTGGGATCTAAACAGGTTCCTTTAGGCATGAAATTATACAATATGTGCTCTGGGCTGTTATTATCCCCACTTTACAAATGAGGAGATTAAGGTGAAGAGAATTTAAGTGATTTGCCCAGGGTGCATAGCAAGGAAGTATCTGAGGCAGGATTTGAATCATCCACTTTCTAATATCCAAGGTTTTTGGCAAGTAGAGGAAGGAAACACCCTATCTCCTCTTCTATTTCCAGGCTATCTAGCTAGCCGGGAGGAAATCGCATCCTATTATTGCTGTCCGGAAGCCCCTCTGGAAGCTAAGGTAACAAAAGCAGTTTTGCAGACTTCCACCACATACAGTGAAGTGAAACTGGGAGTTTATTCTGATATCTCTGGCTCCAGATCACAAAAGTGAAGTAAATGGCTTCAGAAAATGGCTAATTGTCCTCATCCTTAAGCATCTCTAGGGATTTTGATAGCTAGCACTTTAAGGCTGACTATATATGACTACAGGTGAAGTGACTTGTCCCAGATTATACAACTAGGCTGAATTTGAATTCAAGTCTTCCTGGCTTCAAGTCATGATTGTGTTGATAATGCTGCATTAAATTTATTTTTCCTTTTGTCACATATGAAATAGAAAAATATACGTTATGGGGTAGGAGGGGTTTAGTCATCAGATATAAAGGTTAAAGAACCAAAATTTACAAAAGTTCTTAATAATGACTGTTAGCTTATCACTGCCTAGAATTCAGAAGAGTTTTATTCTCCTTAGGTACCTCCTGACATAGGCAGCTAGATGATATAGTGGATGGAGTGCTCAGTCTAAATTTAGGAAGACTCATCGACATGAGTTTAAATCTGGCCACAAACACTTACTAATTACGTGACTCTGGGCAAGTCGTTTAACCCTGATTTGCTTCAGTTTCTTCATCTGTCAAATAAGCTGGAGGAGAAAATGACAAACCACTCCAAATTTTTGCCAAGAAAATCCCAAATGGAGTCACACAGAGTTGGACACTACAAGTAGACAAATGGATGTGGGCCTTGCCGTTAGTTTAGAGCTGCACTGGATTTCTTTTTAATCTGATTAATGATAATACAATCAGCATTTTTATAAGACTTTAAAGTTTACAAAGCACACTCTTCACAATTCCGTGAGGAAGGAAGGAAGTATAAGAATCCTTATCTCTGTTTTACAGGCAAGCAAAGTGAAGCTAAGAGAGGTTAAGTAATTTGCCTAGCATCATGGAGCTGCTAAGAAATGGAGTTGGAACTTTTAACGAAATCTGTTGTTCTTCCCATCATGTTGTTTTGATTCTTTCAAAATGGATGGAGGCCACCCAACGCTACAGAATGCGTGAAAGTACTTTGAAAAAAAAATCCACTAAAATGATGAGATGTTGTCTAACTAGCATGGTCAGTGGTTAATCAGGCTAAATTTGGGTTCAGATCCTACTACTGACACAGATTGGCTGCCTGCAAACAAGTCAGTAGGGCCTCACTCTCAGAGACTACAGTTATAGATTAGAAGTTACATGGGTAGACCAAAGACTCTAAGTTATAGAGAGTTTATGATCTATATCGGTGAAGGAAGTTCCCAAACCAAAGAATTACAAGTCTTTGACATCTTGACTTAATTGTCTATAGTCTCAACAATTGCTGAAGGTAGGGAAAACAGAGTTTTGATGCAGTTAAATGGTTAAGATCTCTTGACTGCAGTGGTATATTGAATTGATGACTATGCCAAGACTGAGGCTAACTGCTCCCCCCACCAACCCTCTGATGTTTTTGGTTGGTATTTCCTAAGAGAGACAGCCTCCCTCTGCCATCTATATCATAGCTCTAGCCAGGAGCAAATATGACAGGGAGAAAGTCCAAGGACAGTATCAGCTGACAATTTTTCCCAACTCCAAAAACAGGGTTGCATTTTTACAGGCTGGCTAGCTCAGGCATGACCAGCTTTCTAATAAAGTTATATATATACACACGTACATATGTGTATTTATATATGTTTACATAATATGTTTAAATAATATACATCATAAATATACACAGATATATGTAAAACCTATTAATCTTCTGGTTTTAGCTCAGCATAATCAATACAGTTTTAATGAGAGGCAATGTGGCCAAAGCTCTGATTGAGGCTAAACCATTTAGTCTCTTTGAAAATCAGTTTCCTTATCTACAAATTGAGGATAATGACACATATAATATCCCCTTGAAGGTTGCCATCAAGAAAGTACTTTTCAATGTTAAAATGCCATACAAATTTGAGTTCACCCATCACTGCCTAGAATTCAGGAATAAAATTCTTTCTCCTGACTCTAGGATTCCGGTCTGTTCTCAGATTTCTGGCATCCAGGAATCATCACTTTAATTAACCCTTTGTGCTCTATGCAGGATGTCATTCTGACAAGTGGCTGTAGCCAGGCCATTGAACTTTCCTTAGCTGTGTTGGCCAACCCAGGACAAAATATTCTGATACCTAGACCTGGCTTCTGTCTCTATAAAACTCTGGCTGAATCCATGGGGATTGAGGTCAAACTTTACAACTTGTTGGTGAGTGCTCTTTTGGGAGAACCTTGGCAAGAAGATGCTTTAGGAAGATTTTCTTTATTATTTAGAAATATTATTATTTAGGAATAGAACTGGTGACAGGCACCTTGTCACAGAGCCAACTCATTCTGCCTTCCTATATATGATTGCCTATTTTATATATAATTGCCTATGACATATATTAGTGCTTTCTGTATGAGACACTCAGAGCTCTGTATACTTACTAAGCATTTGTGATTGATTCCTAAGTTCAGTCACATGGGACTGCCATGTTCTCACCGATATGTGAGAATTTAAGGATCTATTACTGTCTAGTAGCTATCAACTTTTTTCCACTCTCTGTTAGGTTAGTTTCTTCCAAGACCTTTAGAATTTTGTTGTGTCTCCTTAGACTGCTTGGGGATTTTTGTCCTTTCCCCTGATTTTTGTTCCTAAACATCCTTTTCATTGTTTCAATTCTGTGTCCTTTAGTGGGTTGCCCTCCCCCATTCACCCTGTATACATTTTGTTCGTTCGTAGTTGTTTCCACATTGTTTTCTTCATTAGAATGTGAATTCTTGAGGGCAGGTACCTGCTTTTGTCTTTCTTTATATTCTCATTACTAGTATGAGGTCTGGTACATAGTAAGTCCTTAATAAATACTTGCTGATTGAGTCTGTCTCCCTCTGAACTCCTAGGATTTCATAGGATGTTATGGAGGAAAGGGACTTTAGAGATTATGTGGTCCAATTCTGTCACATAAGCCGCACAGCTGATAAATCTAGAATTCATACTTGGGCTTTCTAACTCCACTCTGTCAACTTTGTCCCTTCACAAAGCATGTGTGGGTTCATAATCTCCAGGCATATTGACTCAGATATGAGTGTGTTTGCTCATATTTCAGAGGTGAAAGGTCTTGAAGTTGGTAACCAAAACCATAAATATATTTTATCATTTGAGCTAAATATTGCATTAAGGCACTATTATGTAAAAGTTTCAATTAAATTCATTCCAATAAGTATTTATCAAAAATCCATCACATGCAAGATATTATGCTAGAAATGCAAAGACAAAATGAAAAACAGCCAAACCTGCAGGGAGTTCTCATATCTTATTGCAATCTTTCTTTCCTCTTCAGCCAGAAAAGTCTTGGGAAATCGACTTGAAGCATTTGGAATCACTGATTGATGAGAAAACAGCATGCCTTATTGTCAACAACCCATCAAACCCCTGTGGTTCAGTGTTCAGCAAAAGCCATCTCCAGAAAATCCTGTCTGGTAAGATGAAGTCTGGGCTCAGGTCAGCTGAAGCTCTTGTCAAAGGCTTCCCTTGAACGTGGAATAAAGTAGAGGACTGCCTGCCTAGGCTCAAAAGCAAGAAACAAGGCTATGGTTTAAGGCTGGGATGGAGGCATATGGAGTTAGAGAGTGTAGAGAGTACACACATGCGTATGTGTGTACATATACATATATATACATGTACATATGTGTATATTACACTCATATATATGTATACACACACACATATAGAGAAGGAAGGAGCAAGATGAGGGAATTTTATTCTTCCTTATTTTCTGAAATAGAATTAAATAAATAAAAATTTTAAAAGTTGATAGAGTAGGTGCCTGTACTAGATGAAATTTAAGTAAAAAAGAATTAGAGGATATATTCCAATATGTTAATGAATTTATAATCTCATTTGAGAAAATGACACATATGTACAAGCAATGGCTTGAGAAAAATGACAAGGCAATATAGCAAAAATACAATATAATGCAGGACTGGTTGAGTATTCGAATCCTGAGGGACCCCAGGGCAAAGGAGTGATCTGAGCATGTTTCTCCTTTCTTTAGTGGCTGCAAGACAGTGTGTTCCCATCTTGGCTGATGAGATCTATGGAGACATGGTGAGCACTGGGCAAAAAAGTCACTCTTTGTTTCTACCCTAAGGAATCACCACCTTTAGATTATACCTTTTAGAAGGCAAACAAAAGTCACTTCTATGTAAATTTCTTGTGTGTCATATTCTCTAATCTTCTTGATATTTCTTTCAACAAAATTCCTGAATATTCTACCACCGCAGTATACCTTGCTATTGTTCATTTCTCTCTCATAGATTCAATATGGAACCTGTTCTGGGCTTGAGTCATACTCCTTTCTTTACAAACCTCCTTCCCTATTTCCAGGCCAGCCATCTTTGAATCAGTATTAGTATCAGTCCCCAATCTCCTTGAGATACCAATTATTCCTTAGCTTTTGAATATGGGCAGAAGGGTCAAAAGATAATATAAATCTGAAGGTCCATCCTGTCTACAGAAAGGGAGAGAGATTCCCAGGAGAGCAGACAAGAAATATTATAAAACTTCTTCATCTTTAGGTGTTTTCAGATTGTAAATATGAGCCCTTGGCCTCACTCAGCACCAACGTTCCCATCTTATCCTGTGGTGGGCTAGCTAAGCGTTGGTTGGTACCAGGCTGGAGAATGGGCTGGATTCTGATCCATGACAGAAGAGACATCTTTGGTAACGAGGTAAGGGCAGCAGATCTCTTGTTCAGTGGAAATTACATTGCTTCTTCCAACATACACAAATATACACACACATATATACATATACACACATACATATACATACACATACATATGTCCACACGTATGTATGTATATATCCCTTGTCTTGTACGTACAACTATAGATGTGGGGTTTTCTGAACCAGTTTTTTAACATTGGTAACAAGAACATATACAAGGAAAAGTGTTCTAGATTGGAGTCAGGAGTCTTGATCAGGATCCCTGCCTCACCATTTATGTTCTCTGTGATCTTAGTAACCTCTCTGGACCTCAGTTTCCTCTGTAAAAATGACATACTACCTCTTAATCTATGATCCTTTGACCCTTTGACACTAAGACTCGGGGTTTCTGAGGAAGATATTGATTAAAGAGAGCAACTATCATCCTCATTTCCTACCCTAAACTCAATTTCCCTTTGCTGGAGTTAGTGAAGAGATCTTATTCCTCTCCCACTTTGGGACTGAGTCAAGTCAAGTCAAGAAGCCTCTATTAAATGCTTACGATATTCCAGGCACTGTGCTGAGTGCTAGAAATCCAAGTACAAGCAGAAAAAAGTCCCTACCCTCAAGGATCTTATGTTCTAATGGGGAAATAACACAAAAAAATGAAGCTGATGGAGGAAGACGAAGGAAGGAAATAGTACGTGAGCAGGGGCGTGGTGGTAAATTCTGGAGAGTCAAGAATGGACACTAGAGAGGAATAAAGACATGATTGTCCCAGGTAGTTTCCTTAAAACGGAAGAAAAGGCAAGGACTTGACAACACATGAGCTACTTAGGTAGGGATGACTTTGAAGGTACTGACTGTGCTTCCTGGAATGTTCAAGATCCGAGATGGGCTGATGAAGCTGACGCAGAGGATCATGGGACCCTGCACTATTGTCCAGGGAGCACTGAAAAGCATCATGAGAAGAACTCCTCAAGAATTCTACCACAAGACCCTCAGCTTTCTCAAGGTAAGGATGGCCCAATGTCTCTCGTCTTTGGTGAAAGGGAGAAGTCCATGAGGAAAAGCTTATATAAAATCCTGGGACTAACCTCATCTTATCTAGCGTCCTGCCAGTAGTCAATATAATTAATCCTGGGAGGGTCCAGGCTGCATTAAAATGGCTGAGTCTGGGGGTGAGGGGTGCTCTTTTACCTTTTCCTCACCCATCTTGGTCAAGATGGACACAGCAAAGAGAATAATTTTTTGGACCCTTGGCAATCTCATTCATACCAGCCAAGGGTGGACATGATCTTTGCCCTGTTGATTCCTTTCATAAGCAAGTAAATGTGGGGTCTAGGCCCTCCAAATGGTGCTCATTGGAATGCCTTGATTCTTCTTTTCCCCAAATGGTGATCTTTGGCCTCTGTCCTATCTCTTACAGTCAAATGCTGACCTTTGCTATGGAGCCTTGGCTGCTATTCCTGGACTCCGGCCAATACAGTCTTCTGCGGCCATGTACCTCATGGTAAGCATGTCTCCACCAAGCACTGGATATGGCATATCCTAGGTCAGAGGGGGAGCCAGATAAATTAGAAACACTCCCGCTTCCAGTGATGTCACATCTGTCTTAGTAGGAAGAGGATTAATCAGTGACTAAAACTGTCCCCACAGAGCAGCGGGGACCCCTTTTCTTCACTATGCATGCCAAGACTTGATAAAAAAAAAGGGTTATTATGTCAGTAGCTGAAGTGATTTCATCTCCAGTAGTCACTAGTTAGTAGGTAGAACTGAGTTTTTCATTAATTTCAAAGACTACTTTTGATCTTTACATCCTTATAATAACCCTTATAATTGTTCTTTTTCCACTAACCCTTCTATTACTAAAAGAAGGCAGCAGTCTTAATGGTTTCTTGATATGGCTTCAGGATTTCTGTTAAGATTCCTCCCCTAATGCCCATCCTTTTAACATGTCACTTAACATCTGCCTACCTCAGTTTCTTCATTTATAAAATGGGAAAGATAATAATAGCATCAGTGTTGTTGTGAAGATGAAATGAGGACAGAGTTGTGTAACCCCTATCCCAAAGCCCTTTGGTGTGGGTTTCCCCTCTGGTTGGTGGAGAGGAATGCTTTGCCCTGGGTGAGGGGAGGACGCTCCTAAATGGGCAGTCCTATTTGAAGAGTCCCCAAGGGAAACTCCTGTTTAAAAAGTCCCCAAAGCAGGGACTGACTGAGAAATGAAGTTCTCCTCTCCAACTCTTACCTCAGCCCTCACCCAGGGTCAGTCATTCATTTCCACCAATATGGAGAAAGTCCCATACCAATGGACTTTGGGACAAGGATTATCTTCTTAAAGCCCTTTGTGAACTTTAAACTGCTATAGAAATATTGGCTATTATCAGATGATGGTTAAAGTGGACATTTTTGGGGGGCTGGGCTAACCCTCCTCACTCCTTATAGCTGGGAAAGACCTTTAACTTATGTCTCTTCCTTTCTGCTACGGATGTAGGTTGGAATTGAGATAGAACATTTCCCAGAATTTGAAAATGATGTCGAATTCAGCGAGAGGTTAATTGCAGAGCAATCTGTTGTCTGTCTTCCGGGAAAGGTACATGTCTCATCTCTATTGGAATAGTCTCATGTGGCTGAAAGGTCTTGATGGACCCAGGACCTTCCTGACTTAACTCCCTAAACTCCTTGTCATTTGGTTGGACTCAAAAGTATGCCTCTTAGGATCTCAAAGGACCATTCCTCGTCCCTCTTCTACCCACACAGACCTGAAGACTGGGTCTGACTTTGATCTATCAATCATGATGTGAAGTTTTTGAGGGCAGAGATAATTTGTCTTGATCTGTAACCTTAATGCTTAGCAAGGTGCCTTAAACACAGTAAGTGCTTAACAAATGCTTGTTGACTAACTAGATTCTTTGCTTTAGAAGTAAAAGGAAGCCATGTTCCTTCCTTTAGATTAACATGCAGACTTTCCACTTGGTCCTTCACAGAATAGTTCTTTATTCCAAAGGGGGCCATCTCCAATTGCCCCAATCTCTATCTTGCCCCTGGACTCTGATGGTTTTGGAGGACAAAGTGAGGCACTCGACTTTACACAGTCCTTTCTCACTTAAAATCCAATTCATTTGCAAGTAATGGCATCATCTTTCTGATGTCATGGTCCTCTTCAAGAACAAACAGTAAGCAACAGCAACCTTATCCCAAGACATCTAAAATTAAGGAAATGATTTTTGGAACCTAGGGGATGAACAAGGGGTAGTCTTGTCGCAGGGTCAGATTTTCCAAAGCTAACATACATTCTTTTTTTTTCCCCTGGCAGTGCTTTGAATACCCCAATTTTTTCCGAGTGGTTATCACAGTCCCTGAAGTGGTAATGTTGGAAGCCTGCAGCCGGATCCAAGAGTTCTGTGAGAAGCACTACCAAAGTGTTGAAGGAACCCAGGAAGAGTGTGACAAATAGGCCCATCTTCCTTCCCCCATAAAGTGTATACCTTCTGAGGCCAGGCTAGGCAGTGCCCTTCTGTTGCCCATTGAGTTGGATGCCTGCTACTGGGAGAGGGGACACAAGAACATCCCAGTTCCATCTCAACACATTAGAACTCCTGTTGTTTCCTAGTCCCAAATGAACACACTCTGCCTTCATAAATTCTCCTAAAGTTGTAGTAAAATGATTCGCTCCCCTAGTTTTTAGTCTCTCCTCAACATTAGATTCCCTTCTCTTTTTCTCTGTGTAACACATTAGTAAAGATCTAACCTGGTTAATATAATCTTGGGCTTACCAGGAAAGCACCACACAAAAAGTGAGACAAAGAACAAAGAAATCATTCAGTCAATCAAGAATCAGTAAATAAACCTTTATTAAACACCTGCTATGTACCAGACACCATGCTGAGCTTTGGGGATACAAAAAGAGGCAAAAGGAAATTCTTGTTCTCAAGAAGCTTCCAACCTAATGAGAAAGAAGGATGGAAACAGAAGGTTGAAGGAACTTTTGTCCCTGCCACTTTCTCATATTGTGTACCCAACATACCCAAGGGAGTTCTGGATCCAAATTCAGTTACCACCTCACTGACTCTAGGTATACCTCACATTATGTAATAGATGTTACTGAAAAAAAATGGATTTGGATCAAATTTTTGGCAATTGTATTTTCAACGTATTTGCGGAATTGACCTTTTAAAGGAACCATGAAAGGAATCATTTCTGTAACATGAAGAGTCCTTTCATAATGCAAATAATAACTCTATAATTTATCTGTTTTATGTCTATATTTTTGTATATTGGATTTTCTTAAAGTGGTGGGTAAACTTTTATGCCAGAAAGGACCTTTTGAGGAGTTATTGTGCCAATCTGGTGAAAACATCAGGAATTCTCTGACTTGTCATGGAATCACTTTTGGTGTAACTTTGATGTTGATTTATTATATTATATATTATATTATCTTTTAATATGTTAGCTAAAGAGCATTTATACTGACCAAATCCTTTGTTTTGCAAAGGGCATAAATTATTGGGTTTTTTTAAATAAATTTTACAAAGTCTACAACCCATGGTGTGATTTTTTTTCCACCGTTGAGACAAAGACATTTGCTACTCTCCAGAAGGCTAGTGAGGTCGACACTTACTTTACATATAACCAGGAATCCTTGGGGAATATCCTGTTTTGTAATTCCATTGATTCTTTTATAGCTTCAAAGTCAAATTAGATCTTATATAAAAATGCTGTCAAAACATGAGTTATACAGTTCCTATAGTAATACCTTGAATTACCCTTAGATTTTGAACAGCCCTGGGATAGCTTTAAGTAGTCCTTATGGTGTTAAGTCCATCAAGCAAGAAGCAGACTCCTAATCTCAGAGTCATTGGGGGTAAAATTAATTAGGGTTTGAGATGCACTACAGAAGACTAAGCACTAGATTTTGATTCAAAGGATGTGATTTCAAATCCGAGCTCTGCCACCTAACTAGGAGCTTCCTGGTCATTTGGGGATTAAGACATTTTAATCACACTCACCTTTCTTTGACAAGGGCCAAGAACTCATGGTGATGATGTTGGCCATGGTACAAGGCTCTACTTATAATTCCTCTGTTGAAAGAATCTTTGTTCAGGCCTTTGCCCTGATTAAAGGGGCAAAACTCAGGTAGATAAAATTAAAAGGAATTTAATAAAAAACACCAAGGCTGAAACACCTTGATGGGATGGCCATGAGGGACTAATATTGGATTCAAACTGGAAACAGCTTTTAAACACAACTTTTCATGATAAGAGCAAGACAATCCTGGTAGGTTTATATCTCCAAAAGAAGATGGGCTAGTGTTATCTCAGAGATGTTTTACAATTACAGTTTACAATCGAGGTAGATACAGATTTCTAAAAAGGTATGTGTCTTAACTTCTTCCTCAAATATCATATTTCATGAAAATGAGATTACAGTAAAGGCAGATGGGAAAAAAGCAGGGGGGTGGCAAGCCTAAGAACTTATTTACCTAGATACGTAGGATATGGAACTGCCACAAATATGAATTAACAATAGTAAGATCTTTCATACCTATGTCCTATTATAGTAACTTGGATGTTTTAGTATTAATTTATTAATAGATTTAGTACTGTAATGACAAACTTCGACTGTTCACCTGACCTGACTATAGAAATTTTGCAATGAAAGGAAAAAAGGATGGCTATGGCTTTGATAATATTAAGATTATTCCTCAAGGGCACAGACTGATCTGACACAAGTCTTAATGGGTGGGAAGAGACAAACTCCTTTTACTCTGTACAATTTCAAGCAAGAGTCATAGGTAGCAGGCAATCATGCAACACTGCTCCATAGTATTCATAAGGTATCAAAAACAGTCTCAGAATTAACCAAGTGGGAAAATTTCCTGTTCAGAAAAAAGAAATAGAATAATGGGGAAACTGAATCAAGAGGAATCTACCTTTACCTACACAAGGTCATGCCCTCAACTTTCCTAGGCACAGACATCTACCTGCAGTAGTTCTCGGACCGTACATCCTTTGGGCAGCATGTGACATTTTCCCTGAATGGTGGACTATTGGTTTAATGACAATCCAAACAATCATACCTGAAGTCAAAACTTAGAATAATTAGAATAAATTAGAATAAATAAATAATAAAAATAAATTCAATAATATTAAATAAATAAATATTAAATGCCCACAAAATGTACCTCAAATAGCAAAATTTCACTAATCACAGCTTAGAGCTAGAATATTATTAATTTTCTTATGTTTTCTAAACAGTTAATAATGAGTAACTATAAGGACATTTCACTAATCCTTCATTTATAAATTAAGAATAATCACATTCGTAAGTTTCATACATAATAGTAAATAGTTAATGAGATAACTCAAAACCCCCAGAAAATTGTAGGTTACTTTAAGTTTCCAGACTAACAGATATCCATATGGCTTATCAACTCCTTAGGCAAAATAAAATCTTGGAATCTAAAGTCTACCATTGCTAAATTGGTTCAAAGATGTAACTTCAATATATACTGATTACTAAGACATACTTCTGTAATTTTCATAAGTGATAGCCAAATAATTTCAGATGAAATCCACTCTTTATTTTAAATAAACTTATAAATTTCCCCAAAACTAGGAGAGGTTTCCAATGTCTCAAACTTTAGTACTTCAGAATTTTACAAAATGTGGTCAATAAGGCTGATAAGATCTCGTGACCTTGCCCAAGTAGAAAAATCTAAGGAACCTCCCAGATATGGATAATTTAAGAAGTCTGTGCTACTTTTTTCCCAGTAATACATTATTAGGATTATTATTATCCATTTTAAAGCAAATATACCCCATTAAATATTTACCAGTTTTCAAATATTTTTACCACATTCTTTTGACACCTCAGTTCACAATCTAACAGCATCCATATTAAAAGAAAAGTTGCATTTCTAATTTCAGATTTATCATTTCAGATACAATGGTTTGCCAAATTTCACAATATAAGAAAAATTTTAGAAACACAATAAAAACATAAACAATATCATGTATTTAAAACATGAAACAAAACTTATTACCAGTCAAGTGACATCAATTCAACTGAATTAAAATTATTTTGCATAAAAAATCATTCATCTTTTCACTTTGGGCATTCTACACTAATTACATCTAAAGCAGTATGTGATAATGCAGTATTGAATAATTACATTAAATAATAAAAATAATAATGATAATAGTTAACATTTATATAGTTTTTACTGTGTGTCAAATACTGTGTTAAACACATCACAATTATTCTCTCACTTGATCCTCACACTAACCCTGGAAGGTAAACACCATCATCATCCCTTTTTGCACATGAGGAAACTGAGGTAAATAGAGGTGAAGTAACTTGCTGAAGAACACACAGCCAATACATTTCTGAGACTGGATTTTAACTCAGGTTTTCCTGATCCATGCATTTTCTAGCATATTGTTTTAATGCCAAATAGCAAATATATTTTGCATTAAATTCTGATTTACCGCAATTATCCAAATAGGAGAACACATTTTACTGTAAATGATTTAGTTTCATAATTTAGTTTATAATTTACATAATTTAGTTTCAGGACAAAATTTCATTCAAATCACGTTTGAGTTTACAATCTCAAATATTTGGAACCTTAATTCTCCCAATGGTCATTTACTTCTAATACTTCTAGCACTTCAGTAGCTACTTTATGGTCAAAGATTTAAAGTGACTATCTTGGATTATGTCCTCTCCTTTAGGATCCATGAAGATTTTCTGAAGTATGGAAATTGCAAAAATATCCTCTGTATGTAGTAATGAAAGAATCAGGGACAAGAATGTAATACATCAAAACTAGTCCTAAAGGCTCCAAATGAATATAAACAGCCAAATATTTGGAACTAGGTGGGCAGATGTCTTGTTTGTAGGAATTAAATCCTTATGTTAAAAAAAAATTCCCGGTCTGGCTACTTTCCCCCAAAATTTCACAGGGGTATTTAAAAACCAACTAATTAAAATCCTTTCTTTGAATATTTATCAAAATGCAGATTAACAGAGCCTGCATGACAAGGTAGTTGAATTTGAATTTTTTTTAATATAGGAATTTCCATTTGAATTTTCTGCTTCTTCCTCTCATAGCAAATATCTGTAATCAGGGTGAGATAAGCTGTGATTTTTTTTATGATGAATCTCTTACTGTTTTCAATCTGAGACTCTAGTCACAATTTGTTCTCAATGATGTGATCTTTAATAACTGAATCTACACAAAGCTATGACTGTTGGAACATGATGTTTAAGACCTTATGGGGCTGTAACTGAGTCTGATTCCAGATATGATCATCAAGAAATGCTATTGAGCCAATGATCCATGATGCCAGAGACCCAGCATCTATGAATTGTAGGTAGAGTTCTTGTAGGGAAAGGCTGGGAGAATGACTCCTGGCATGGACTGAGGTAGAATTATCCTGACTCAGTTTCCCCAGTATAACATCTTCTCTTGAGTGGAAAGTTATCCCACCATTTAAGCCTGACTCAATGCAATTGGCTACCTATATGACTCTTGTCTGGGACTGACATGAATTTAGGGAAGTATTACTCTTTTACTATAACTATGTTCCTATCCTCCTTTTGTGGTAAATTTGTATAATTATGACAATCAGGATAATCACATTATTAAATTTTTTTTACAAAATAAGGAAAGAAAAAAACATTGCCACGTGCCCAGCAGAACATAACAGAGTTTTCAAAATATAAGGCAATAAATTTCCATTTCTAGAAAGCCTATATAATAAATACTACACTTTGTATTCAGAGCTGTCCATCTTTCTTTACTTCCTCATAGGTTTTATTTTGTTTTCTGCTGTTCACTTTTTACTTTACTTTTCCCCTTGTGTATGCGTGTATATGTACATTAACATATATACACATAAACATATGCATATAGATATAGATGTATATACTTACATACACACAGATATCAATAATCACACATATATACACATATACATTCATGTGCATCTATGTAAGATCATACTACACTTTTTCGTGCTCCATTTCTCTGAAGGTGAATAACATCTTCCTTCATAAGTCCAAGTCTTTCCATATTCTTCCAAATCCACCAACTCGTCATTTCCTACACCAGAGCAATATTCCAATCTTATACTGTCAAGTTATTTTAAATAGTCTAAAACAGTATTGATTAATATGACTGACATATTGTATAGCTTCCCTATTTTCCTCTTTTGATTAAATCTATTTTAGCTTTAACTTTGTCTGGAATCACAATTACTACTCCTGATTTTTTTTCCCTAATAAAATCTACTCCTGATCTTGATTTTATGTTTGTGTGTATCTCTTATTTCCTACCCCTCTTGACTCCTTTACTTTACTTCTGCCTGATACATTGCCCTCCTATTACTTAACCTGTCCCCCCTCCAAAGATCCTTCCCTTATCCTCTCCCCTTTCCCCTTTCCTTCTTGTTTCTATCTGAATTTAGAAGACTTTTATAGCCTTCCAAATATATATGTTGTTCCCTCCTTTTCTACATACCCTTCTATACTCCCCCTCTTATCCTATTCCCTGAAAGCTATTTATGGACCAAAAATCTATGGTGCATCACAACTACCCAGTGCTGATGGAGCCACATTGATTGGTGATAAAGACATGATCCTAGAGAGATGGGCTGAACACTTCCATAGTGTTCTCAACAGACCATCATCAATCAATGCTGAGTCCATTGACCATTTACCTCAGGTTGAAGTCAGTCTCTCCTTAGCTGAACTTCCAACTGAAGAAGAGGTTTTGAGGACCATTAAGCTCCTTTCATGTGACAAAGTACCTGGTGCTAATGTTATTCCAGCTGATATTTACAAGGTAGAGAGACCATTGCTCATACAAAAGCTGACTGAAATTTTCTAGGTTACATGGCAAGAGGAGGTTATTCCTCAGGAGTTCAAGGATGTCTCCATTGTCCATCTCTATAAAGGTAAAAGGAATAGATTGTCCTGAAACAATCACAGGGAGATCTCTCTCTTAGTCATTGCTGGCAAGATTCTTGCTGGAGTCTTCCTTAGTAGGCTGATCCTTCACCTGGAAGATGGTCATATACCTGAGAGCTGGTGTGGCTTCAGAAAAGGCCAAGGAACAGTCAATATGGTGTTTGATGCCTGACAACTCCACGAGAAATGCCAGGAGCAGAACAGAGGTCTGTACACAACGTCTGTAGATCTGACCAAGGCCTTTGACACTTATTCATGAAGGCTTATGGAAAATTATGTCAAAATTTGGTTGTCCTGAGAAGTTCACCAGTATTTTATGTCAATTTCATGATGGTATCCAGAACCTGGGTTCTGGATAGTGGACAATGCTCTTGTGCCTTCCCAGTCACCAATGGAATGAAACAAGCCTGTAGGCTTGCTCCCATGCTTTTCAGCATGATGTTTTCAGCCATGTTGATAAATGATTTCAATGAGGATGAACAAGGCATCAAGGTCAACTGCCATACTGATGGTAAGTTCTTCAGTTTGAAAAGGCTACAAGACAAGACCAAAGTGGAAGGAGTGTTAGTGTATGATTTTCTGTTTTCAGATGATTGTGCACCTTAATGCAGCCTCTGAATCTGAGATGCAACAAAGTGTGGATCAATTCTCTGCTGCCTGGGCTAATTTTAGCCTAATAATTAACACCAAGAAAATATAGGTATTCCATCAGCTACCATCACACCATCCATACATGGATCCATTGATTACAACAAATGGACAAGTTCTGAATGCTGTTGATAAGTTCACTCACCTTGGTAGTGTACTTTCCAGGGATGTACACATTGACAATAAGGTTGATGCACACATTGCCAGAGCTAGCTCAGTGTTTGGGAGGCTCCAAAGAAAAGTTTGGGAGAGAACAGGTATTAGATTGACTACCAAACTGAAGGTCTACAGAGCCTTTGTGCTGACCTCATTGTCATATGCCTGTGAAACATGGACAGTCTGCCAGTGCCATGCCAGGAAATTGAATCACTTCCATTTGAACTGTCTTAGGAAGATTCTGAAGATCACTTGGCAGGATAAGGTACCGACACCAAGGTCCTTGCTTGAACTAAACTGCCAAGCATTCAAACTATGCTTCAGAGAGCGCAACTCTGATGGGCTGGCCACGTTATTCAAATGCAAAATATATGCTTGCTAAAAAAAACTATTTTATGGAGAACTCACATGGGGAAGGCAATCACATCGTGGTCAGAAGAACCGATACAAAGACACTCTGAAGATCTCTCTCAAGAACTTTGGATTTGATTGTGAGACATGGGAAAGACATGGTGTGCCCACATCAGAAAAGGTGCTGCGCTCTATGAGCAAAGCAGAATTGAGATAGCACAAAGGAAACGTAGGATGCACAAATTTGGAGTAACTACTCCAAATATTTACACTGACTATCTGTGCCCAACCTGTGGTAGAGCATTCTGAGTACATGTTGATCTGATCAGCCACAGTTAGACACACTGAAACTCCACTTTATCATGGTGATATCATTTTGGTTCTCTTTGAAAATGAAGGACAACAACCAACCATTCTCTTATTTCTTTATAAATTTAATTTGGTGGTTGAGTTAAGACTTTTCTCTGTGAATCTGCAAAATGGATTCGTTTGGTGCACCATTCACTTAAATGGGATACAATGTAAGGATGGGGAAAAATCCTATGGAAAGCTCAAGAGATCTGATATAATGTATTAGATGAAGAAAAAGTAGATAGATAGAGCCATATCCTGACCACCTACCACATAAGAAGACTTTTATTCCCTTCTGAATGTATATATTGTTCTCCCTTTAACCCAGTTTCCCTCTAAAAATCCCTCCCCTTTTCCCCTAAAAGTATAAGAACGTTTTCCTGTAAGTCTACTGCTAGGACATCCCCTAGGGTGGCAGGCTTGCTACCTTATTATCTTTTATTCCTCCACTTATGACTTTGATTTATTTCAGTGCATGACATTCCTCCTCTGCTTTTTGTCTTCCCATTTTACCTGTGAATGATTCCCCTCACTCTATGTCCTGGGGAAATTTGGGTTTTGGACCTATGATTTCCCTGGTTTAGGGAGCTCCAGGTGAGCTTGTCTCTATTTTTCATTTATACTGTATCTACTTAGTGATGTGTATGTTGTTTTCCCCAATAGAAGGTAAGCTGCTTGAGCAGTAGGGACTTCTTTTGGGCCTTATTTTGCAATCTTACCACTTAGCACAGTGCTTTGAACCCTTAATAAATAAGTGCATATTGACAGGCTGACTGTACCAATGAAGATGAACACTTGTGGGAATTGCCAGTGGAAACTTAGAAGTGACTTATATCTTTGAGAGACAGGTCCTGAACCAAAGTGTGACTGACTCAGAGATCGGCAGTCTATGTACCACACCACCTTCTGATGGTGCGATATAATAGAAAATACCCAGCCTGATACATAAGGAACTAAAGCCACAGGTGTCTCAACCCCCTGCTGGTAGTTTTTAGGAAGTGTTCCTTTTTTTCTTCTTTTCTAGAAAGAAGTACTCAGGGATCGAGCCTCAGTGTGTGAAATACTGTTTGTTTGAGGTTCTTTCCATAAGACAGTCAACATTTGAGAGGTGACACATGGAGTGCTGGGTATGGAATTAGAGAATCCAAATTAGAACTGAGACTCTCTTACTCACTAAAGCATCACCTCCAATAAGTCATTGACCTTTTCAGGTTTCAATTTCCTAATCTATGACATCAGGGATTGGAACTCTAGGGTACTTTCTAATGTGATTTATTTCAATAAGCACTTATTAAGAGCCTACTGTGTGCAAGGCACTAACCAGAAGGAGACAAAGACAAAACAAAAACAATCCCTACAGGCTTGAAGCTTTCTTACATTCTTCTGGGAGATATAGTAAGTATGAGGTTAAGTAAAAGCAAATTCAAGACCTTTTTGAGGATATAGAGAATGCCCAAAACTATAGGGATGAGTTCAAGAGCTTACCACAGGAGTCACAGACAAGGTCAATTTTTGTTATTTGAGTGAGTATGCAGGACATTTTTAAAAATTATTTTTTGCAAAGAATGAAAATTTATGATCATTCCCTTTAATTTTCCAAATCTCCCAGGGGAAGGGAGATCTTCATAACAAATGTGCATAGCAAATAAAACAAATTCCCATATTGTCCTTGTCCAAAAAAACCCAACCAGAAATCTCATTCTGCACCTTTAGTCTATAACTTCTTTGTCAGGAAATGTGCAACATGCTTCATCATTGATCCTCTAAAATTGTGACTGGTTGTTGTATTGATGTCAGTTCTTAAATATTTCCAAATTGCTTGCATTTACAAAAATTTTTAGGGGGGTGATATAAATTTTTCTTCTGTTTCTACTCATTACACTTTGCATCAGTTTATACAAGTCTTTCTAGGTTTCTCTGAAACCATCCCTCTCATCTTTCTTACAGCACAATGATATTTCACCATATACCATAATTTGCTCATTTATTTTCTTATCAATAAGTATCGTCCTTAGTTCCCAGTTCTTTGCCTTAAAAAAGTACCATAAATATTTCCATATTTGTGAATCCTTTTCTTCATTCTTTGATCTCTTGAATTATAGACTGAGTAGAGGCAGTGTCATATAGTTTGTTTGTTTTTAGGTAGAATTGTCATTTTATTATATTAACTCAGTCTACCCACAAGCAACTGATGTTTTTCCAGTTATTTAGATCTGACATTATTTGTGTGAAAAGTGTTTTATAATTGTGTTCATATAGTTCCTGGGTTTGTTTAGGCCAGTAGATTCCCAAATATTTTATAATATCTATAGTAACTTTAAATGAAATTTCTCTTTCTATCTCTTGCTATTGGGCTTTGTTAGTAATATATAGAAATACCGATGATTTATGTGGTTTTATTTTAAATCCTGCAATTTTGCTAAAGTTGTTTACTATTTCAAGTATTTGCTTGGTTCTCTAGAATTCCCTAAGTATATCATCATATTATCTGCAAAGGGTGATAGCTTTGTTCCTTGCTTATTTTAATTGCTTCAATTTCTTTTTTTCTCTTTGCTGGAGCCAGGGTTTCTAGTAAGATATTGAATAGCTGGTGATAATGGACATCCTTGTTTCACCCTCAGTCTTATTGGAAATAGTGCCAAATGATTCTGATAATCGTTGTTTTTCATAGTTTAAGGTGTGGTATTGCTAGACCCTTTCTTTCTCATTATTTTTCATTATTTTTCTTGAGATTGTTGGTCATTTCTTCCTCCAGATAACTTTTTATTCCTTTTTTTAAAATAGCATTTTATTCCCCCCAATTACATCTCAAGACAATTTTTAGCATTCATTTTTACGAGATCTTGAGTTTCACATTTTTCTTCCTCTCTCCCTTCTCCTCTTCTGAAAATGGTAAGCAATTTGATATACAAGTGCTAACATGTAAAACATATTTTCATATTAGTCATAGTTGTGAAAGAATAAACAGGTCAAAAGATAAAAAACATGAGAAAGAATAAAGTAAAAAAAATGGACTTCAATCTGTATTCAGAGCTCATCAGTTCTTTATCTGGATGTGGAAAGCATTTTCCTTCATGAGTCTTTGTACTTGTCTTAGATCACTGTATTGCTGGGCTGAGTCATTTGTAGTTGATCATCACACAATGTTGCTGATACTATGTACACTATTTTTCTAATTCTGCTCATTTCATTTTGTATCAGTTCACACAAGATTTCCCAGGTTTTTTTAAATCTGCCTGTTCATCATTTCTTATTGAATTTAGTATTGCCTTGCATTCATATACCACAACTTAATCAGCCATTCCCTAATTGATGGACATCCTCTCAATTTCCAATATTTTACTACCCATGAAAAGGGCTGCTATAAATATTTTTGTACATATAGGTCCTTTCCCCCCTTATATGATCTCTTTGGGACACAGACCTAGTAGTGGTATTGCGGGATCTTTGGTCATATTTCCAAATTGCTCTCCAGAATGGTTGAATCAGTTCACAAACTCTATCACAATTTATTAGGATCCCAGTTTTTCCACATCTTCTCCAACATGTATCATTTTCCTTTTTTTTGTCATATTAGCCAATTGGATAGGTGCTACCTCAAAGTTGTTTTAATTTGCGTTTCTCTAATCAAAAGTCAATTAGAGCACTTCTCCATATGCCTATAGATAACTTTGATTTCTTCATCTGAAAACTTTCTGTTCATATCCTTTGACCATTTATCACTTGGGGAATGACTTGTATTCTTATAAATTTAACTCCATTTTCTACAAATTTGAGAAATGAGGATTTGTCAAAGATGCTTGCTGTAAAGATTGTTTCCCAGCTTTCTGCTTTCCTTCTAATCTGGGTTGCATTGGTTTTGTTTGTACGAGAGCTTTTAATTTTAACATAATAAAAATTATCTATTTTTCATTTTGTAATACTCTCTGTTTCTTTCTTGGTCATGAATTCTCTTCTTCATCGATCTGACAGGTATTCCTTGTTCCTCTAACTTGCTCATTGTTTCACCCTTTATGTCTAAATCATGCACCCCTTTTCATCTTATCTTAGTATATGGTGTGAGATATTGTTCTATACCTAGTTTGTGTCCTATTGTTTTCCAGTCTTTTCAAATAGGAATGACATAAAGAATAAGTAAGGGATGAGAAAGAGGAGTACATTGGGAGCAGAAGTAAAGGAGAGGTAGGATGGGGTAAATTATTTCATATGAAGAGGCACAAAAGACCTATTACAGGGGAGGGGAAGATGGCAGGGTGGATGTTGGGTATCACTTGACTCTTACTGTCATCAGTATTAGCTCAAAGAGGGAATAATATGTGCAATCCGTTGAATATGGAACTCTTATCTTACCCAAAAGAGAAGTAAAAAGAGAGGAGATTAACTAAAGGGAGGGGGCACTGACAGAAGGGAGGGCAGATGAGGGGAGGAGGTAGGCAGAAGCAAAACACTGATGAGGAGGGAAAGGGTGAAAGGAGAGAGAAAAATAGGAGAAAAAATAGGATGGAGGGAAATATAGTCAGTAATCATAACTATGAATGTGAATGGGGTGAACTCTCCCATAAAACAGAAGCCGATAGCAGAGTAGATCCAAACCAAGACTCTTACAATATGTTGCTTACAAGAAATACACTTGAAGCAGAGAGACACACACAGAGTAAAGGTAAGGGACTGGAGTGGAATCTGTTGTGTTTCAGTTGAAGTAAAAAAAAAAAAAGCAGGGGCAGGGGACTTTCAGGAGCCAAGATGATAGGGCAAGCCATAGATCACTGTCCTTCCACTCTCATCCCTCGATACTCATCAAATAGTGCCCCAGAACAGACTCTGGAACAGCAGAGTCAGTAGAAAGAGCAGTCTTTTGATCTAGGAGATGTAGAAGACCAGAAAAAAAGGTCCATGTCACTCAGGTAAAAGAGGAGTGTGGCATCCCAGCAAACTAGGGCAGGCTCTAATTCAACAAACCAGTGGGAAGTCCTGAGCCCCAGAGTAAAGGAGCAGGCAGACATCAATACCAGGACCTCTCACATGCCTTAACACAGCCAGGGAAACTGGTAGACTCCAGCTGGGAGAACCACCATTTATGTTGGCACAGCCCTGAGCGAGCAGATGTCTCCACATGCTTCAGGGTAGCCTCACCTGGCCTCAGCACACATCAGATACCACTGCTAGGACCCCAACTCAGTGCTAGGGAAGCTCCAGATCCCTACAGCCTCCAGTAGCCAGCACCTGAGATCCCAGGACACAAAACTGGTGACCAGGTCCCTGGCTCCCAGCACAAGAAGCTTGGAAAAGTGACCCCTGTGCTCCAGTAGGAGAGCTCAACTTTAAAATCCAGAAAATAGGCAAACATTATGAGTAGAAAGCAAAAATGAACACTGACCATAGACTCTTTCTATGGGGACAAGGAAGATCAAAATGCAAACCCAGAAGAGGACAACACTATCGATTAACCTACATTGGAAACCCCAAAGGGGAAGATGAATTGGTCTCAAGCCCAAAAAGCCTTCTTGGAAGAGCTCAAGAAGGATTTTAAAAGGCAAATAAGAGAGATAGAAGAAAAGCTGGGA
The DNA here is from genome assembly GCA_023548195.1 of Bettongia penicillata ogilbyi. NCBI lineage: Eukaryota > Metazoa > Chordata > Mammalia > Diprotodontia > Potoroidae > Bettongia > Bettongia penicillata. Next base: position 7,232,695 of record JAJHZJ010000527.1, on the reverse strand, counting down.
AAAGAAATGAGAAGTACGTAAGAGAGAGTCAATAGCTTGGAAAAGGAAGGACAAAAGTTAACTGAAGAAAACAACTCCTTAAAAAGTAAAATTGGCCAAATGGAAAAGGGGATACAAAAGCTAACTGAAGAAATTTCTCTCTCTCTCTCTCTCTCTCTCTCTCTCTCTCTCTCTCTCTCTCTCTCTCTCTCTCTCTGTCTGCCTGTTTGTTGTTTTTTAGTTTTCAACATTCACTTCCATAAGTTTTAAATTTTCTATGGCTCTACACATACATTCCTATTAAACATATTTTCGTGTTAGTCATAGAAAAATTATAACAAATGGGAGAGAACATTAGAAAGAAAAAGCAGAACAAAACAACACACAAAAAAAGAAAAAAGTCTGCCTCACTCTGCGTTCTGACTCCATAGTTCTTTCTCTGGATGTGGATGGCATTTACCATCATGAGTCCTTTGGAAGTGTTTTATGTCCTTGCATTTCTGAGAAGGGCTAAGTCTATCAAAATCAGTCATCACACGCTGCGGTTGTTTCTGTGAACAATATTCTTCTGGTTCTCACTTCACTCAGCATCAGTTCATATTAGTCTTTCTAGTATTTTCTGAAGTCCACCTGTTCATCATTTCTTATAGCACAATAGTATTCTGCTGGATTTATATGCCACAACTTGTTCAGACATTCCCCCACTTGATGGGCATCCCCCAGATTTCCAGTTCTTGGCTACCACAAAAAGAGTTGCTATAGATTTTTTTTTATGCATGGGCTCTTTTCCCATTTTTTATGATCTCTTTGTGATATAGCCCTAGAAGCGGTGTTGCTGGGTAAAAGGATGTGCACATTTTCCTCTCTAGAATGGTAGGATCAACCCACAGATCCACCAACAACGAATCAGTGTTCCAACTTTCCCACACTCCAGCATTTCTCATTTCCCTGTTTTGTCATGTTAGCCAATCTGATAGATGTGATGAGGTACCTAAGAGTTATTTTTGATTTGCATCTCTCTAATCAATAGTAGTTTAGAGCATTTTTTCATATGATTACAAATAGCTTTAATTTCTTCCACTGAAAACTGCCTTTTCAAATCTTTTGATTATTTATCAATTGGGTAATGACTTGTATTCTTGTAAATTTGACTCAGTTCTTTATAAATTTTAGAAATGAGTCCATTATTGAAGACACTAGTTGAAAAATTCTTTCCCAGTTTTCTGCTTCTCTCCTAATCATTGGTGTTTTGCAAAAACTTTCCAATTTAATGTAATCAAAATTATGCATTTTGCATTTCATAATGTTCTCTATCTCTTATTTGGTTAGACATTCTTCCATTCTCCATAAATCTAACAGATAAACTGCTCCTTGCTCCCCTAATTTGTTTATAGTATCAGTCTTTATACTTAAATCATGTAACCATTTAGACTCTATTTTGCTATATGGTATAAGACACTGGTCTATGCCCAGTTTCCACCACACTTATCCAGTTTTGCCAGCAGTTTTTGTCAAATAATGAGTCTTACCCAAGAAACTGGAGTCTTTGGGTTTATCAAACAGTAGATTCCTATAATCATTGACTATTGTGTCTTGTGTACCCAATCTATCCCACTGAACTACCCCTCTATTTCTTTGTTATAAACATATAATTTATTTATTTTCAGTTCTTAACATTCACTTCCATAAGAATTTGAATTCTAAATTTTCTCCCCATCCCTCCCCATCCCCCACTCCAGGACAGCATGCACCCCATCCACCCCTTCCTCCAGTCTGTCCTCCCTTCTGCTATTCACCCCTCTTCCATCCCCCTTTCCCTCTATTTTCCTGAAGGTCAAAATTGATTTCCATACTCCATTGCCTATATAGCTTAGTTTCCAGTTGCATGCTAAAACAATTTTTAACATTCATTCTTAAAGCTTTGAGTTCCATATTCTTTCATTCCCTCCCCACCCACCCTCATTGAGAAAACAAGCAATTCAATATAGGTCATACAAGTATAACAATGCAAAGCACTTCCATAATAGTTATGTTGAGAAGGACTAACCACATTTCCCTCTGTCCTATACTGCCCTCCATTTATTCCATTTTCTCCCTTGACCTGTCCTCCCACAAAAGTGTTTGCTTCTGATTATCCCTTCCCCCCCTTCTATTATCTTCCCTCTGCTATCCCCTTCCCCCTTGCCTTCCTGCAGGGTAAAATAGATTTCTGTATCCAATTGAGTGTGTGTTATTCCCTTCTTAAGCCAAATCCTATGAAAGTAAGGCTCAATTATTTCTTTTTATCTCCCCTCTCTTCCTCTCCATCATAAAAAGCTCTTTCTTCCCTCTTGTATGTGAGATTATTTGCTACATTCTACCTCTCCCTTTCTCTTATTCCTAGTACATTCTATTCAACAGTAAATTTTATTTTATATTTTTTTAAGTATTCTCTCTTCATATTCAGCTTGCCATGTGCCCTCAGTCTATGTGTGTGTGTGTATACACACATATACACATATACATGCACACATAAACAAGTACATATACATAGCTACACATATATAATATACATATATATCCATACACACACACATACACATACACACACACACACACACACACACACACACACACACACACACATATATTCCCTATAACTACCCTAATCCTGAAAAAGTTTCATGAGTTACAAATAAGATCTTTCCATGTAGGAATATAAACAGTTCAACTTTAATGAATTCCTTAAGGCTTCTCTTTCCTGTTTACTTTTTCATGTTTCTCTTGATTCTTGTATTTTAAGGTCAAATTTGCCTATTCAGTGTTGGTCTTTTCAACAAGAATGCTTGGAAGTTATCTTTTCATTGAAATTCCATTTTTTTCCATGAAGTATTATCTTCAGTTTTGCTGGGTAGGTGATTCTTGGTTTTAATCCTATCTCCTTTGACCTCTGGAATATCATATTCTAAGCCCTTTGATCCCTTAGTGTAGAAGCTGCTAAATCCTGTGTTATTCTGATTGTATTTCCACAATACTTGAATTGTTTCTTTCTGACTGCTTGTAATATTTTCTCCTTGACCTGGGAACTCAGCTACAATATTCCTAGGACTTTTCCTTTTCTACTTCTCTATTTCTTAGCCAGTACCAAGTAGTTTTGATGATTGCTTCTTTATAATACAATTTAAGATCTGGCAGGTTGCCTTCCCTAGCATTACTTTTCATTAATTCTCTTGATATTCTGGACCCTATGTTCTTCCAGATGAATTCTGATATTATTTTTCCTAGCTGTATAAAATAATTTTTGGTAGTTTGATTGGTATGGCACTGAATAAGTAAATTAATTCAGGTAGAATTGTCATTTTTTTAATATCATATTTTAATATTTATATTATATTTTATATTGTATATAATATGTATTTATATATTATATTATATTTATATTATATTATATTATATTTTAATATTTATTGTCATTTTTCAATATTATTTTAATATTAGCAACTGACAGTAAGAAAATAATTTCTTAAAAACTATAATTGGGCAAGTGGAAGCTAATGCTTCTATAAGACATCAAGAATCAGTGAAACAAAATCAAAAGAATTTAAAAAAAGATGGAAAATACCTCATTGGATAAAAACAACTGACCTGGAAAATAGGTCCAAGAGAGAGATAACTTAAGAATTATTGGACTGTATGAAAGCCATGATAAAAAAAAAAAAAGATCTTGGACAACATTTTTCAAGCAATTATCAAGGAAAATTGTCCTGAGGTCCTGGAACCAGAGGGCAAAATGTCCTTGAAAGAATCCACTGATCATCTCTTGAAAGAGATCCCAAAATGAAAACTCTAGGAAATATTGCAGCCAAATTCCAGAATTATCAAATCAAGGAGAAAATACTGTGAGAAGCCAGGAAGAAACAACTTAAATATCATGGACTCTCAGTCAGGATTACACAGGACTTAGCTTCTACATTAAATTAAGGATTGGAGGACCTGGAATATGACATCCTGGAAGGCAAAGGAGCTTGCATTATAGTTAAGAATCAACTATCCAGCAAAATTGAATATAATCTTTTGGGGGGAAAGATGGACATTCAGTGAAATAGGGGACTTTCGATCATTCCTGATTAAAAAAAGAAATTAGAACTGAGCAGAAAATTCAGTCTTCAAATATGAGACTCAAGAGAAGCATAAAAAGGTAAATAGGGAAGGGAAAAAGTGTTATTCAATAAGGTTAAACTGTTTACATCCCTACACTGGAAGATGATACTTATAACTCTTGAGAACTCTATCTTTATTATGACATTTACAAGGTGCATACATAGAGAGAGGGTGTGGATATAAACTGACTTTGATATGATGATAAAAAAGTTAATTAAGGGGTAAAAAAAAGATTTTAATGGAAGAAGAGGAAATGAGGAGGCAGAAAAGGGTAAATTGCATCATAGGAAGAGATGCAAAGACCTATTACAGAAGAAGGAAAGAAGGGAAGGAGGCAAGCATTGTTTGAACCTTATTCTCATAGGATTTGGCTCAAAAAAGGAATAACATACACACTCAATTGGGTATAGAAATCTCTCTTACCCTAAAGGATATAGGAGGGGAAAAGGGAAAGAAAAGAGAGGAAGTGGATAGAAGGGAGGGCAGAAGGGAGGGAAGAAGTAGTAAAAGAAAAGAGAAAGAAAAGGGAGGGGGGCTGATAGAAGGGAGGGTAGAATGAGGGAGGTAGTGATCAGAAACAAAATACTGGTGAGGAGGGAAAGAAAGAAAGAAAGAAAGAAAGAAAGAAAGAAAGAAAGAAAGAAAGAAAGAAAGAGAAAGAAAGAAAGAAAGAAAGAAAGAAAGAAAGAAAGAAAGAAAGAAAGAAAGAAAGAAAGAAAGAAAGAAAGAAAGAAAGAAAGAAAGAAAGAAAGAAAGAAAGAGAAGAAGAAGGAAGGAAGGAAGGAAGGAAGGAAGGAAGGAAGGAAGGAAGGAAGGAAGGAAGGAAGGAAGGAAGGAAGGAGAAAGGCATAAACTGGTGGGGGTGGGGAATAGGATGGAGAGAAAGACACAGTTAGTAATCTGTGAATGTGAATGTAATAAACTTTCCCATAAAACAGAAGTGGATAGCAAAGTGGATTAAAAATCACAATCATATGTTATTTACAAGAAACACATCTGAAGCAGAGATACACACAGAGTAAAGGTAAAACACTGGAGTAGATTATGCTTCAACGGAAGTAAAAACAAAAGCTGGGGTAACAATCTTGATCTCAGACAAAGCAAAAGCAAAAATAGATCGAATTAAAAGAGATAAGGAAGGAAACTTACATCCTGCTAAAAGCTATGATAGACCATGAAATTATGTCAATAGTAAACATCTATACACCAAGTGGTATTGTATCCAAATTTTTAAAGGAGAAGTTAAGTGAATTATAGGAAGAAATAGACAGCAAAACTATACTAACAGGAAGTCTCAACCTTCCCCTCTCAGACCTAGATAAATCTAACAATAAAATAAACACGAAGGAAGTTAAGGAGGTGAATAGAATTTTAGAAAAGTTAGATATGATAGACTTCTAGAGAAAACTGAATGGGGATAGAAAGGAATATACCTTTTCCTCAGAGGTACATGGCACCTACACACAAACTGACCATGTACTAGAGCATAAAAACCTCATAATCCAATGCAGAAAGGCACAAATATTAAATGCATCCTTTTCAGAACATGATGCAATAAAAGTTAAATGTAATAAAGGGCCATGGAAAGATTGATTATAAATTAATAGGAAACTAAATAATGTAGTCCTAATGAATGAGTGAGTCAAACAAATCATAAAAACAATTAATAACTTTATCCAAAAGAAAGACAATAATGAGACAACATACCAAAACTTATGAGATGCAGCCAAAGCAATTCTTAGGGGATTTTTTTTATCTCTAAATACTTACATGAATAAAACAGAGAAAGGGGAGATCAATGAATTGGGCATGCAACTAAAAAAGCTAGGAAAAGAACACATTAAAATTTTTCAATTAAATACTAGATTAGAAATTCTGAAAATCAAAGGAGAGATTAATAAAATTGAAAGTAAGAAAACTATTGAACTAACAAAACTGAGAGTTGGTTTTAAGGAAAAAAAACACAATAAATTAGATAAACCTTTGGTTAATTTGATTAAAAGAAAGAAGAAAAGCAAATTACCTGTACTGAAAATGAAAAGGGTGAATTTACCACCAATAAAATAATAATTAGGAATTATTTTCCCTAACTCTATACCAATAAATCTGATAATCTAAGCGAAATGCATGAACATTTGCAAAAATATAAATTATTCAGATTAACAGAAGAGGAAATGAAATACTTAACTAACCCCATTTCAGAAAAAAAAATTGAACACACCATCAAGGAATTCCCTAAGAAAAAATTTCCAGGCCAGATGGATTTACAAATGAATTCTACCAAACATTTAAAGAACAATTAATTCCAATAATATATGAACTTTTTGGAAAAACTGGGGAAGGAGTCCTACCAAATTCCTTTTAGATGCAAATATGATCTTCCTAAATCAGGAAGAGTTAAAACAGAGAAAGAAAATTATAGATCAATTTCCCTAATGAATATCCTCCAGATGAATTTTATTTTTTTCTAGTTCTATAAACTATAAGCTACCAAACTTTGGTAGTTTGATTGGGATAGCACAAAATTCATAGAGTAATTTAGGTTAAATTTTCATTTTTATTAAATGGGCATGATCATGGAATGCTGGTAAATGATTAACAACTGACTCTCAAAAAAATTGTAGTGGGACCCACTTTAAAGTTCAATCTGTATAATTAACACTTTCTCCATCACTTTTTAAAGTGCATGAAACCAATAAAAATTCAAGCCCTGATTTATAGCTTTTCTGATTTCTGAAGTGCAAATGTTCCCACTTGAAAATTTAACAATTATCTTGGGGAAGGACAAGGTCAAAAGAAAGAATAAAAGAAATGGGGGGGGCAGGAAAGGATGGAGGGAAATATAGTTAGTCTTATACAACATGACTTTTATGGAAGTCATTTGCAAAACTACACATATATAATGTATATTGAATTGCTTGCCTTCCCAGTGGGGATGGGTGGGGAGGGAGGAAGGAGGAGAAGTTGGAACTCGAAGTTTTAGGAGCAACTGTTGAGTATTGCTCTTGCATACAACTGGGAAACAAGAAATACAGGTAGAAATTTATCTTGCCCTACAGGACAAAAGATAAGATGGGGATAAGAGAAGGGAGGGATTTTAGAAGGGAGGGCATTGGTGATAGGAGTAATTAGAATGCTTGGCATTTTGGGGTGGGGGAGGGGAGAAATGGGAAGAAAATTTGGAACTCAAAATTTTGTAGAAATGACTGTTGAAAACAAAATAAATTTTAAAAAATTAAATTAAAAAAAAGAAAATTTAACAATTAGTTCTCAGAGCCAATTTGAGCTCAAGCTTGCTCCAGCACACCCCTGGATTTTCCCAAAGCCTGAATCCTAGATGAACTCTTAGTTTGAGCTGGCTCCAGCACACTCCTGGGCATGACCCAACCATGTGCAATAATATCCATCTAGCAATTTTAAAGTTCTGTCTCTATTTCCCAAAGGAAATAGAGGAAGAAGCACAGAGGCATTCCTCTCTTTCCCCCATCTAATATCTTAGCCCATATTTTAAGTGGTCACTTAAAGTTTGAAACCCTGTTAGGAGACTCTGCTTTCATCTCCTGACAGTTGGGCTCCTGACTGCAGACTGTTGGTTTCTACCTCAAACTATCTTGTACAGTAGGGCTAAGCCATTCAGGTGTCTGCACCAATTCAGGTACTAATATGGTGAACTGCCAACAGCAGGGAAGCTCTGGGAGGAATGAACCTTGGCAGGTTGAAGCTCTTATGGTGATCAGGAGAGGGACTGGTCGAGTGAGTTGCTACTGTACTTCCAACCTGGGCAAAAAGAGAAGACTCAGTGAAAAAAAAAACCAATCAGGCCCAAACCAAAATGTTCAAATACTGCCTACTGCAGAAAGTCTTTCCTAGTCTGCCCCGTTACTAATTTGGCATTCTCTTCTCAAATGACCTTCTATCTACACTGTATATGTCTAGTTTTATGAACTTGAAAATTAATATTCTATTTTATTTTCTCTCATTTTAATTTATTATGCATTAATAGTCAGTCCTCTGTGGATTGATTGACCACCTCATTATGAGAGTTTAAGCTTCCTTAAGTCTATAATATCAATTACTTCTTGTGAAATTTGAAAATTGATATTCCAAGATTATTGTTGAAAATTGTATCTAATCAGTATATCTAGTAAGAATCAATATTTATGAATCAAGCTCAGATTTGATTATATTTGTAAATTTTGGGAATTTCTAAATTTTGTAATGTGTAAATATTTATATATTTGTAAAGTTTTTAAGAGTTTAACATCCTTATTCCTATGGGCTAAAGTCCAACCATAGAGATTCAAATCTTCAAGCTTTTGTCAAACAGGGTGGGAGATGACTCAATCTGGTCACAGAATGTTTATTCATCATGACACTTTCCAGAGGATGTCATTCATGGGATGTTGGTTCAACTGATGCAAACAATACCAACCAATCAAGAATGAAATAAATCTGTATAGTTATTGATTAAATGCTATAAATGAGGGGTTCTTACTGTCAGATGCATCCTTGACCAAAGAGGGGCCTTGGATCCAGTTTATTGGTATTTGCTAGCCATGCGAAAACATTGACCATGCTTTGAACTTTGTGACTTAGTTTCCCTTTATCACAGATTTGTGTGGTATATATGGTACATGCCACACAATATGTACCTAGTTACATACCATACAGTATGTACCTAGTTATTTGCATGCTATCTGCTCCATTAGATGGTGAACTACTTGAGGGCAGGAACAATTTCTATTTCTTTAAAAATCCCCAGTCTTTTGTACAATTCTGCTTAATAAGTATCTTAAATATTTGACCAATACATAAATGGAATCATTTTATGGACACACCTTCCAGCTCCATCTTGCTTCTATTTAGCTCTAAGTGACACAGTTGGGATATAGATTAGATCACAGATTCAGAGATGGAAGAGATCTTGGAAGTTCTCTAGTTTCCCCTTTTATAGACGTAATATAGTTCACAAAAATCGCGGCAAGTTTACACACACAGCAGAATCGTTGTCCTAAGTCAGGACCTCTGACTCCCAAGTGTTCCTCTTTTCACTGCGTGATGCTGAAGCATAGAGCATGGTCATCTGATGAGATGGGGAAGCTTGGGTTCTGGAGGCAAGGAAGGAAACAGATGAAAGGCATGGTTAGATAATAAAAATAATCAAATTTGAAAAAGAACTAAGACATTGACTAGGAAGGGATAGATCGTGTAATCAGGAATATTGGAAAATCAGAGAGGAAAAACAATAGATGGTGAATGATCAGGAAATGCTGGGGGATGTGGAGGGTATGACTACCAAAGTTCTAGTTCTTTTAGTAGGCACCAGCTCCGGTCTGTGGCTCTCACTTGGGTGTGAAATACTATCCATTCTAGAGCTGGAATGGAGATGAAATGAGCTCCATCATGAAGTTTTTGAACTAAACACCATGCAACCAACATGAGGCCAAAATCCTGAAAATATAGTTGGCCTGCCTGAAATTTCTAATGCCTTTTTTGGGTCTAATTAGTAGCACACACACTAACAACCAGGCCCCTAGAGCCTAAGCACTTGCCCCCATCACCATTTAATAACTGATTTCAGTCAGTTGCCATGCTAGCAGGCTTGTTCGAGTGAGCAGCTCTAATGAAAGTTAATGTAATCAATTGCCCAATTAAATTTAGATAGTTCTCACATGTGGCGCCGCTAGGTGGCACTGTGGATAGAATGCTGAGTCTGGAGTCAGGAAGACTCATCTTTATGAGCACAAATCTGACCTCAGACACTTACTAGCTGTGTGACCCTGGGCAACTCACTTAACCCAGTAGAGATGGAGGGGCAGGGGCTCAGGAAGCTTCTATAACACCACCTAGTTTTTCAGGTTGGTGCTGGGGTTGGAGGGCTAAAAAGATCATGATGATAACTGCTCGTTAGAACAGCAGAAAGAAAAATATTCTTGGATTTTGTTAAGGTTAAGTTATCTCCCTTCACCTCAATTAATATAATTATAGAGGAGGTTGGTTGTTGTCCTTCATGTTCAAGAAGAACCAAAATGACATTACTATGTTGGGGTCAAGGTAAGTGGGTCTTACTATGGCTGATCAGACCTATACAAACTTGGGAGGCTCTACCATGGGTCAGGCACAAATAGTCTATATGAACATCTGGAACTATTTGCTAAACACTTACAGGTGACTCTGGAGGAGAAAGTGAGGCTGATGACCTTGCACAGCCTTTCCTCACTCAAAACAAAGTCATGTCCTCATTTCTCTGATATCATGGTCTTCTTCAAAAACGAAGAACGAATACAACAAGAACCAAACAATTTGTATTCCCAACAATTAGCAGAGTACCAGGCACCTAGTAAATGCTGAATAAATGTATATTTCCTGACTGACTTGGCTATTCTCAAAGTTGTAGAGTAATCTTGTGGGTCTGCAGTTCTAACACTAACTCACAAACCCCAACCTATGTGTTTCCCATAGACAATCAGCAAGTAGACACAGCTTTTATTAAAGATATTCACTTTAGATGGCATATAACAATTGTTTCTGTTTTGGCCAGAAACCTCAAGGGCCTTCTTCTCCCAGATCTATTATTTTTTTAAAAGAGGCCGTTCTGTGCCTCATTTCTTATTAAGCCTTAATTAATGAATAGGCATTGTGTCTGTCAAAATGAAACCTGTTTTAGCTTGAAAAAGTCAAGGTCCCCCCTGCATCCTGGGCCATCTCCAGTTGTCCTGATATAATTCTGGCCTCTGGACCCAGATGGATCCAGAGGTGAAAGTGAGACTGGGGACTCTGCACAGCCCTCCCTCACTGAAATGCAATTCATTCGCATATCATGGCTTTGCCTCCATCATGTCATGGTCTTCTTCAAGAATGATGGACAAACAGTAACAGCAAGTAACATCAATAGGTATAGTAATTACCCTCATAAACCTGGAGCTCATTGTCCCACCAATATATAAGGTATCCATGGGAAGAGTAGATTCAAACTTAGTATAATGATAGTGAAGCACATCAGAAGGATACATATAAATAAAAGGGAGCTCACACATTTATAATTCCTCTTCATAGTCCTATTCTGAATTGTCAAGAGCCATGTTTTTGGAAGTGGCTCCTTCCCTCTGGTGATGGTTTCTCTGTACTTGTGTCTATTTGGTGTGTATCTCTCTGCTCCTTCCTGGACATAGTTTCTCTATGATTCTACTAACGTTGATGACATAGCCAATGAGAGAAAGAAAAGAGAAAAAAAATCTCCTTATAACTTTGCCCTCTGGTATAGGCCCATAGGCCCAAGTTTCTCCTTCACAATTGCCTCCAACTCTCCAATTCTGAACTATGTGGACTTTGGGGAAGGGGAAGGTGAGGTGAGAGGTCATACTTTCTAAAGTGTAATACATTGTTAACATATTAACAACATGACGTGTAGTCATCACCTAGTCAAGGTTTCCATTGAATAACCAATACTAGCCCCAAGCCCAACCCTCTGTGGTTCATTGTTTGGGTTTTGGTAGTATAGAATGAATATAAATAGCAATTATTATCTGTTCTGGCCAGAAACTGTTCCCCTTCCAGATTGTCATTTTTTTGTGATGGTAAATTAGATGATGTTTTGTCTCAATTCTTACCTTACCCTTAATTATTTAATGGGTGTTGCCTTAGATCTGGAAAAGACCTTAATTTAGAAAGTCCAAGGTCTTGGACCATTGACAGTAGTCTTGACTTTGTCATGACTCTGGAGGACAGGTTGAGGCAGGAGTTCTGACTTGATGGTTTCCTATACTCTGTAGTTTGACTTGTTTTTATTTTTCTTCATCTTCCTCAATGTCAGTAATCCTCAGGCTGCTATATTTTGATCTATCTTCTAAATCTGTCACTTGGATAGCTTCCAATTCTTTAAATAGTTCAGTGATTTTCTCAGTTTGCTTTTCTAGTTGGTCTACCTTGCATGAAGTTCTATTTTGTCTGTAATCAGTCTGTGGCTAGTTGATTATTTCAGATTTCCAAGGTATTTTACAGGTCAGTTATTCTAAAACTATTTCCTTTTCTTTTTTTTAAATTCTAGACTTAGTTCTTCCTGTATTTTTGTTAGTTTGTTTTCATTTCAATCAAGCTCACTTCATTATTTGTTGAGGTGTGTTTATGGGTAGGGGGTATGGAGTAGCAATAACTCCTTCCTGCCTAATTAAATGTTTCTGCCAAGGCTAATTCATTCTTGCTTTCTTTCTTTAGATATGTCATTTGATGTTTCTTTTTTTCTATCTGGGTTGTTTTTGGCATTCTAGCTCTTTCTATAGCATTTTTAAAAGTCATATTAGCACTTTACTTTGTATTTTCTGGCATGATTTCATTCTTGCATTATTTTAAAGCTGATTTTCTTTTATTTATATTAAAGCATTTCTTTTTTGGTAGGGAGGACAAGAGGGACATGCAAAGAGCCTGGTGCCCTTTGAACTTTTTTTCATTGCCATCTTGACTGGAAATCCTGACTCTTAGAGTAAACTCCTCTTTATTTTCTCCTTTTTTCACCCCTTTTCCCAAGGGAAAAGCAATCTTTTGGCATATTGATTTTAGTATAACAGCCTGGAGACTTCACCTTTATTGATTTCTGTAGAAGTGAGGAGAAAGTGCATTTCAGAAGCAAAGGGGCAGCTTGTGCCTAGTCAAGAAATGAGAACTGGAATGTCATGTTGGAGGAGAAGCAAGATCTATTTGGTGAACTTTAAGCCCATATGTCTTATCTGCTCCAGTGTGGGGAGTAGCAGAAATGGACTTGGTAGAGGCATATAACATGAGAACTATGGTTCCCATGAGAACTTTGAATAAGAGGTCACCTTTCAATAAGAATAAGGGTGAGAATATCAACCTCTATAGAGTAAGTTTATTCAGTATGGGAGTCACGATTACAGGGTTTGTATATAAGACTAGAGGTGAGACTTAGGACTTCAGGATAGGGGAGTGAAAATGAGAATGAGAATTATAACCTCTAGTCTGGGGGGAGCGACTCATCTTCATGAGTTCAAATCTAGCCTCAGACACTAACTAGCTATATGCTCAGAGCTGAGAGATGGATTGTCTTTTTTGAAGGCCAGTGTTTTGTGTTTGATCCTGGAAGCAAAAGGGAACCAAAGGAGCTTACTGAGTAGGAGGATGACATTTTAGATCTCTGATTTAGGAAAATTACTCTAGTGGCCAAATGGAAAATGGATTAGAGTAGGGAGAGATTCTGTCATTTCAAACACAAAGCTCTACTTGACCTTCAAAGCCCTTCATAACCCAGCTCCCTGTTCACCTTTCCAGTCTTCTTCTATTTGATTTTCCTCCACACACTCTTCCATTCAGTGACCTGGCCTCCTGGCTGTTGCACAAACTAGACACTTCATCTCTCAGCTCTGGGCATTTTCTCTGGCTGTCCCCCATGCCTGGAATGCTCTCCCTCCTCTCCTCTGATTGCTGAACTCCCTGGCTTCCTTTAAGACCCAATTAAAATCCCACCTTCTACAGGAAGCTTTCTCCAACCCCTCTTAATTCTAGTGCCTGCCCTCTGTAAATGATTTTCTATTTATTCTAACTATAGCTTGTTTCGATATATTTGTTTGCATCTAATTCCATTAAATTGTGAGCTTTTTCAGGGCAGGTACTGACTTTTGCTTATTTTTGTATCCCAGATGAGGAAACTGAGGCAAACAAGTGACTTTCCCAGGGTCACACAGCAGGGACAGTGTCAGAAGAGAGAAGGGGTGTATTTTTGAGAAATGGTGTAGAAGTGAAATCAATAGGCCTTGGGAGTGGGAAGAGGTTTGAGGCAAGGATATCAATGAGGAGGCCCTTCTAATGACCTAGGCCAAGTGCAGGAAACCTTTGGCCTCTAGGCCACATGTGGTCCTCTAGGTCCTCAAGTGGAATTCAGTCAAAGGGCCACACCTGAGGACCGAGAGTCTAGGCCACATATGACCTTGAGGCTACATGTTCCCCACATGTAGGGGTATAAACATTTTTGTACATTTTTTTTATCTCTTTGAGAGTATAGACCTAGTAGAAGTCACAGGGTCAGAGCATGCACAGTTTACTATGTTGAAAATTGCTTCCCAGAATAGTTATCCAATTCACATCTCCACCCACAGTTCATTAATATCTCTTTTCCCACAGTCCCTCGAGCATTTGTCATTTTCCCTTTTTTGCCAACTTTGCCTACCGATGCCTTCAGAGTTTTCTCTAATTATTTGTGGTGTAGAGAATGTCTTCATGCAGCCGTTGGCATTTTGCCCCCTGTGGAGCAGCAGCATACCCAAAGCCAGAGACACAGACCTGACAGAAGGCAGACCCACCAGAAGTACCTGAGGGGCCCGATTAGCATGTGTATTCTTTCATTTCTGCCATCAGATAAATGGTCAGCCAGCTTTGCCTCAAGACTTTCTCCTGTACAATCTGGCTTCACATTCATCTGTTCTGCATATTGTTTTCTTGCATTTCTCTGATATGGCCAATGGCCTAGCATAAAAGTCATTTACTGGTTTAAATAGTGGCTCAAAGGTCCCCAAATCCAAATGATACATCCCATATACCTGATAGGAAGATAAGTGAAAGAGAGGTAAGCTGTAAGTACCCCCAAGGACACTGTGGTTTGCCTGGAATTACTAACCCAGATTAGAAGGCAATATTAGCCCACTTGTAGGAAAAAAAGCTTCTGTTCTCTTCTCCCCACCCGTGTCTATCCTGGGCCCCTCTGGAACAATGCATAATGAATTTGGCTGTTTGAGCCAGTCGCTTTCACCCCATATATTGGCTTCTCATCATTCCCCCCATCCTCTTTTGCTCCAATTTCAGAGGATAAAATGATCTTTCTTATTCCCAACACTAACCTCTCTATGTCAAGTGCCTTAGTGCCTGGCCTACCTCCTGTCACCTCCATCTTTCTTACTTCTAGCAGACCCCTTTGAGGATCCCCACTACCCTTCTCTCCCAGATTATCAAACAATCCATTTTTATCCACTAGTTCTTTTTCCTACTGCTTAATAGCAGAGGGACCCCTTAGGGTCACCTTTAGGTCATGATGAGCTATCTTTCCAGGCAAGTAGAGAAGCCTGGGAAGGTTGCTCCTGAGAATATGTGATGAAGAGACCTTCATTTGCAGCCCATCCCCTACTCCCAGCTCTCACCCTCATTACAAAGTATGTACATAAATTTTCTGCCTGCTTTCTCTCAGTAATGATGACTTAGAGGTTTGTTCTGTGTGGAGACCAAAAGTCATTTAATTGACTACTAACTGAGAATTCTACAGATATACCTAAGAAGCAATCCTTGCCACCTCAGGGCTCCTCTTTCAGCTGGCATCAAAGTTTGAGGAGGGATGAAAAGTTTTGGAAGAGCCATTGTGGAGAGTGGGACAGCAAATTGATAGAGAATCTCTTACCTAGCCTCAGTCACTGAATGGGTGTTGCCTCAGCCAAGCTGAGATCTGTTAAAGACCTTAAAAAGCTTAAGAAGGCTAAGACCCTCCACTGCATGGGGCCATCTCCAGTCATCCCGATGGGTATCTTGCCACTGAACCTAGATGGCTCTGGAGAAGGAAGTGAAGCTGGTGACTTTGCACAGCCCTGCCTCACTTAAATCCAATTCACTTGTATGTCATGGCATCCCCTCCCTTTTATCATGGTCCTCTTCCAGAACAAAGGGCAAACAACAAGAAGTGAATTGATAAGGGAGATTTAGGAGGATTGTTTCAAAGCAGTGAGGGCCTAGTAGTATATGTAGCAGGCTATATAGGTTATATAGCAGTAGGTTTTATAGCACGAATAGTTGTATGATTTTCTCCACCTCCTTTCAGCAATATGTGTATAGATAGGAGTGACATATAGAAGCAACTGTAGGATGACCAGATGCAAAGACAGAATTGTTCTTAAAGCAGCCCAGCTGGAGGTCCGAGCCCATGACTGTGAAAATGGGGCCCCTATATCTCCTATAGAGGAACCAGGATCCCTAAGCTGAACTTGGACAACAAGCCAGGACAGCTAGATGACACGGACCGGTGCAGGTCACCATCCCCTATGGCCTTAGCCACTGGGCTAGATTAAGTTGGTCAGATCTCCTCTTTTTAACCCTCTGCAATCTGGCTTCCAACCTTGTCGTTCAATTCAAGCTGCTCTTTTCAAAGTTACCAATGATCTATTCATTGTCAAATCTAAGGGCCTCTTGACCTCATCGAAGTGAAGTATTGGAGTCAGAAAGACCTGAGATCAAATCCAGCCTCAGATATTTACTAGCTGTGTGACCCTGAGTAAGTCACTTAACTTCTGCCTGCCTTGGGTTTCCTCAGGTATAAAATGAGGATACTAGCTCCCACCTCCCAGAGCTGTCATGAAGATTCAGTGAAATATTGAAGCACTTAGCATGATGCCTGGCGCGTAACAGCCTCTTAATAAATACTTATTTCCCTCCCATTAGAAATCAGGCAATATTTATGCTTAATTTCTATATTTTAAAAGTTAGTTATCTGGCTTCCTGTTGGTACTTCAAAAAAATATAAGCTCTTTGAGGGCAAAGACTTTCATTTTGGTCCTTCTATACTGTTTCCACAATAGTACCTGACCTAGAGCACACGCTTAATAAATGAATGAATAATTACATGAGTATTAATTTCAGCTTACTGCCTAGTGGAGGGGGGAGGATATAAGATGTACCTAAGAGAATACAACAAGAGGTGTCATAGGGGGATGGTATACACCCTGGCATTATGTTGAAGAGGAAAGACGCTAGTACTCAGACTGTCATTGCCAAACATTAGCAACATCCTGGAAGAATATGAGATATGTATGTTCATCTTTCAGACAAAGGCAGCCCAAGGCTACGCATCCTGGACAATCTAATATCTGTGGATTATTTATTCCTCACCTCCATTTCAGAATAGGCAACTGAGTTGATTATATAACTTTGTTCACCTCTGTCATCTATTCCATAGGGCCTTGGGCATAAGACCAAAGGGCAAAGTAGACCCTTGAATCCCCAATGTCCAAGAAAGGTACGACAGTGAGGGGAAAAGCAAATATGCGATGGTATTTCAGCTTTGGGCTGCAGGAGAGAGGAGGGACCCTATCAGATGATGCTAGCGTGAAGCACTACGCTGATAGACCCTCTCAGATATCAGCACCCTGAGTTAAAGTTATAGTTGCCCCACCCTAGTTATAGTTCTGGGGCTACACCTACTCACAACCATAAAAAACATAGTAACATTTGTTCCTTTTTTTTAATGAGATTTGTAGTCGACTATTTAAATATATTGAATTATTGTAGAGTAATAATTAACTTTTGTTACAAGTTCTTTGTTCTTTACAAACTCTTTTCCATGTACCAAATATTGCACAGGGATAGCATGCCCACTGATGAGGTTTAGGGGTGCTGGGGACCCTGAAATACCGACACGCTGGGTCCTGCTCAAATGAATTTGACAAAAGCCTTCTTAAAGCCAAAGAAAATCAAAGTTTATTAAAGATTCGCCACACTGGGTCGACTCTTAAGGAGCCTAAGCATTTGTAACGTTTGTATTTACAAGCGGGTCAGATAGAATCTCAACTAGACAGAGTCTGAGCTGGATTGAATCTGAGTGCCTGCATGGAGGCAAGATGGAATTTAAATACAGAAAAGACTGTAGGAAGGATCTGGGGGTGATCTGGTAGTCTAGGGTCATGGGAGGAGGGGTATAGGGAGGGTACTGGGGAGAAGTCCAAGGAGGACCTCAATGGGACTGGGGTGACTGGTCAAGGGTTGGAAACACCTGGAGGCAATCAGGAGATATCAGACAATGGCGCGCCTGGGCCACAAGCAGGGGCCGCCAGGTAGTCTGGGGTCTCATGGATGGTCTTGATAGGGGCAGTATGGGAATGACTGGTACCCTGAGGTGAATACAGATAGAATCTAGGGAGGGTCTTGATGGAAGTGGTCAGCAGCCTGGGGAATGGGGTTTTGATGGGATCAAGGGTGGGGAGTGCAACAGACACCTGGGCACAGTGATAACAAAAAGCCCATGGGCTTCCTGAGACTGCCAGAACAAATGGAAAGATTAGATTTGAGTAAGAAAGGCCAGCTTAAGTGGGAAGATTCAAGAGGAGCTCAAGGAGACACCCAGAGTCTGAACCCCTTCATCCACATAAGAGAAGGTGTTATGCTCTATGAGCAAAGCAGAATTGAATTCAAAAGAAATGCAAGATGCGCGGATCTAGAGAATCCACCATGTTCACCTGACCTATTTTTGCCCAACCTGTGGTTAGAACCTTCCTGATGAGGATACAAATGGTGCCCTAAGGGGTAAGAGATGCTTTGTGAAATACTTTGTGAAGCCCCTAGTTTATTCTCTAAACTGAAGACATCCTAAAGACTCTCCCTTATCTTGAAGTACCATAAAACTTCCCCTTTTCCTGGACTATAAAATTCCTTGTCTCCACCCAGCCTGAGTCATAAAATTTCCCTTGTCTCCCTTACCTTGTGTCTCCTATTCTGTCATCCATCTTTCTCATCTTGTCCCTAAATTTTTAACCCCCATAAAATCTCTAAAAATACTTTGCCATTCTGAAACCTCTCTCTACATAAGCCTAACTCCTCCAAATATTGGAGTCTGACTTAGCTTTCTTGCTAGGATATCTGCTTTTGCTTTAATTGCTTTTGCATTAATAAAGTTCCCAAGGGCTACAGAGAAGGTCTCAGTCTACCAACTCTAAACCTCATCATTCCAGGCTCCTATTGATGTGGATAGAAACAGTGCCCTAAGGGTTAAAATTAATATTAAGCGTTGCTTTTCTAGTACTTTGTGAAGCCCTGGTTTGTTTTCTAACCTGAAGGTACCCTAAAGTCTATCCCCATTATCTTGAAACACCATAAACTTCCTCCTTATCCTGGACCATAAAATTCCTTGTCTCCCCTCATCCTGAGTCATAAAGGTTTCTCTGTCTCTTTTATCTTGCGTCATCCATGTTCCTCATTCTATCCCTAAATCTCTAACCCCCATTAGAAACCCTAAAAATTACATCATCATCCTATAGGCTGTGTATATAAGTCTGGTCCTTTTCCTATATCACTGCCTTTGTTTAGTTCCTTGCTAAGTCTCAGACCCATTGCTTTTGCATCAATAAAGTTCCTAATGGCTGCAGAGAAGGTATCAGTGAATTCATTCACATCTGAACCAGCTCTCCCATCTCTCTCTTCAACACTGTTGGTCTGATCACCCGCAGTCAAACACTCTGAAACTTGACTCTAGCGTAGTGATACCATTTTGTTCCTTTTCAAGAACGGACAACAACCAGTAACCAATCAGTACTGTTGCTATCGATGCTTGTAATAAGCCTTAGACAAGAAAGTAGCAAGGGGAGTAAGTTGAGTTCCTCTTTAAAAAAAGGTTTTGCAAGATAAAATGATAGCAAATTAAAGTAGCGTAGTTTAAATCAATTAATGGACATTTGTTAATCATCTGTTATGTGCCAGGTGCTACTTGGGTGCTAGAGATACAAAAACAAAAATGAAACATTCCCTGACTTCAAGGCACTTACATTTTAGTGCTTACATTTAGGGCAACAACATGAACACACACACACACACACACACAACATACAAAACAGACACAATGCAATCTTAGAGAGTACTATCAACTGAAAGACTTGAGTTGAGTCTTAATGAAATCCAGAGATTACAAGAGTAGATTAAAAGGGGGGGTGGATTCCAGCCTTGGGGTGAGGGGGACATCGAGTATACAGGAAAAAAAAAGGGACATGGATAGTTGTCTGTAACAAAAAGGCCAATATAGCTACACAAAGAGTGAGTGGAGAATAATGTGTAAGAAAACTGGAGAGGTAGGAAAGGACTAGGTTGGGAAGAGATTTAAACAGAAATTTATTTTTGATCTACAGAGGTAAGACGGAGCCACCAGAGTATACTGATCAGGAAAATCAAATCTGGATTTTGGGAAAATTACTTTGGCAGTGGATTATAATGGGGAAAAGAGACTGAAAACAGGCAGACCAAGCAATTGGCTATTACAAATCCAGGCAAGAGGTCATGAGAACCTGAAGGGCAGCAGTCACATGAGTGGAGAGAAGAGGATCTATATAAGAGATGTCATGGGAGTAGAAAGTACAAGATTTAGCAAGTGATTGGACATGTGGGGTGAGAGTGAAGACTGGAAGATGACACAGAGTTAAACCTGAGTGGCTAGAAAGATGGTGGTTGTCCTTAATAGTTACAGGGAAGTTTAGAAGACAGATGGGTTTGGGTAGAATGCTAATGAATTTTGGTTTTAGCAAGTTGAATTTCAAATGCCTATAGGACATCTATTTTGAGATATCCAACAGGTAATTGGGGATGAGGGACTGGAGTTCACAATAGGTTTGGATATTTCATCTAAAAATCATCTACATGGAGATGATAATTGATCCCATAGAAGTTGATGAGGTCACGTAATGAGAAGATGTAGAGAGAAAAAAGATGAGGACCCAGGATGGGATCTTGGAGCATGCCCACAGTTTGTGCGTATGGGTAATGAGTTAGCAAAAGAGACTTATGACTGAGCAGCTAGATAGGAAAAGAGCTAGGAAAGAGTACTGACACAAAAACCTAGAGAAGAGAGAGAATCAAGGAGAGTGTGTTCAACAGAGATGCTACAGAAACGAAGAAGGAGGAGAAAAGGCTTAGCACGTTCTGCAGCAACTACCCAAATCTCACTTGTGCTCAAAAATTGATTTCCTAACACCCAGTTACTATATTCCCCTCAGAGATCCAGGAGTATCCCTGAGGGTTTGGGGGTTGTCTAGCTTAGTTATCATTTGATTTCGGTCAGATTTAAATAGTTTTTAGAAAAGTGCATTTTACTATGATGGGACAATAAGAAAAGTTGGTACGAAACATACCCCCCAAAAGTTTGTGATATGCTGCTCTCCTGCAAATGCATATAGAGTCCAGGGGAAAATGGGATCAAACTTAGACATCATATATGTCAGAGGGGAAATTCCTGGCTCTTGGGAGTCTTTTTTGCTGGAGTCTCCAAAATGTTACCCCTTAAATGTGTTCTGGATTTTTCTCTGGACCCTTTGTAGAGCCCTGAATCTATATCCAGTTATCTTTTGGTTCCAGATGCTAACCCTGACAACTGCTGATCTGGTGATGCTGCTACAATACCAAATGGGAAATCGATGAGGTTCTCCTCCAGTGAAAAGGGAGGGGGAAGGGACCAAGCTCTAGGGCTTTGCTTCTTCTCTCCTCCTCACCTCCCAAACAATTCCTTCTCAAGGGTTCATCTGGATTGTTCTCTCTCTCTCCACTTGTTTGAATCTTTTGAGTCTCAAATGGCTTAATATTTTACAGACATCTAACCCACAGGACATGACCAAATATCTTCACCCAGTAAGAAGATGCTTTTTTGTCATATCACTCTAGTTGATGAAAGACCTTTTCACACTTATTCTAAAGCCTGTGATTGGTGGATTCAGCAGAGACATATTCTCAACTAGTAATAGTATCAGGGCTCATCATCTTGGTGTTCACTTCAAATGGAATTGGATGATTTGATTAACTCAATTGACACTCACCTGGACATGGCAATTAGGAGATTAATGGTAACTTTGGAGATAGTTTCAATGGAGTAATAAGGTTGGAAGCTAGATTGCAGAGCATCAAAAGGAAAGTGAAAGGAGAGGAAGTGGAAGCCCAGTAGCCACCACATAAACACAGTTTATAGTGGAGTTACTGGTGTTGTAACAGTAAAGTTAAAAGGCATATATCAGAAGGGATCTCAAACAAAAGAACCTTAGAGTTTTGATTTTGAACAAGTCAGACAATTTCATTTTGAATTTTTCCTGTGAAAGGAGTTTAATACAGGACTGATAGTATAATTTAATAAAGTTAGCTTTTATTACAACCAGAGAGAAAATGAATATATCATACAGGCATCATATTGAGACATATTACAAATACATAATAACAGGTTTTTGTATCATAACATTCTGGAGTCAAACCTGTGCCTATCTCAATAAATATTCACAAAGATCAAAATGTTTAATAAGAATTTCTAAAAGAAACAATCAGTCTAGTAATTTTTATCATGGAACCAAGAGGCAGCCATGATGATATGTTACATCTATGAACACATGGTAACAATTGCAATAAAGGCATTCTTATGGAAACCATAACCACTTTTCCAAAAAACTTGTTGGGTATTTTTAGGGCAAACTCTGGGCAGATACTCACCTTAAAGACAACTATCACTTATCCTATAACTGAGCATTACCTCCAGACATCAGATAGCTTATTCCCAAAGCCCTAATTTGTTTTTACATCTGGGAACTACAGATCTGTGTCAACTTCCATCCACATTTAAACCTAACCCTTCAGGCTCTGTTCAAAAAAATAGGATAAGGAGAGAAAAGTAGCTGCAATTTATCCAGATACGTCTTTTGCAATCTTAAAAGGAGACATTTACATAGTTCTCCAGTAGGGGTTGAAGGTAAAAAAAGTTATTTTAATCCAATTAGAAAGGCACAAGTAGAATTTCAGATTCCACAAGCTTACCTCAAATTTCATTTGAGCATAAGCTCATTTGGTTTTGGTATAAAGCTTCCATAGTTATTCCCATCACCACCATCCTAGAAACTAGTTACCTGAATGGGTTTCTAAATCCAGTGCTAGGCGAGACATTGGGTAAAATTTAAGAAATGAATTTTTGGCAGGGTTATGATATAAAATGTGTTTACATTCTATTTTAAAGTTCACATTATCGTGTAATTTTTTATTTGAATTTTTCTTTTTTGTTTTATTTTATGATTATTTGTAAAAAGTTAGACATGAAATCTCATGGAAAAATGAAAAGTATCCCTTAAGGGGATGTCTAGTGGATGTCTAGATGTCTCAACAGGACTCTGACAGATAAGAAGCAATTGCTTTTATATACAGGGAATTGAAATATTTATCAGGAAAGGCTCCAGTTAGAATTTGAAGCTTTTCTGCAGGTATAATATCTCCTGCCTTGGTTTCCAATAGAGTATTTACTTTGAAATGAGGCAAAAAGGAAAAGAGAGAGAATCAACAACCAGCCTTATATTCTCCAGTATCATAGAGACTTGTCAGTTCCTAAGGAAGTTATTGCCTTTGGAACAATTTTTGCAACTGCAGAGATTTCCAAGGGAAGGGAAGTTTGTTTTCTCTCCAGGCTCCGACTCATCACCATCCTCCACCCTGCTGGCACTGCCACCTTGAGTTCAGCCCTTGTTTCTGGACACTAACTCCAGAGTCCTTGGCTTTACCCCCCAACAACCAGATGACTGAGTGTTTACTTTCCCTTCTGTTTGGGAGAGGTTGTAGGAGAAAGGAAGATTTGACTGGGGAAAATCTACACTTTGTGAAGGATTTCCATGAAGGTGCAGGGTTCACCATCTAAATAAAATGATTCCTTTAGCCCCAGGGGATACATGTGAATCCCAAGAATTCTAGCTAGAAAGGCCACCATCTTGCAGCATCTTAACTCTAAACATCTTGGGTAACCCCCAGAAACAAATTAAGGGATCTTCGACACTAAAAGGTGAGATAGAAAAAGAGTTGAACTCATAACCAAATGGGGTCATTGGAAGACACATGAAAGCAGATCTGAATGACTATGCTGTGTTTTCTCTGTTTCACCCAGAATCATCATGACTAGACTTGTCCACAGGAAAAGAATCTTCTAGACAGAGTTAAATGAGATGAGGAGGCTTTGTCAGAGGTGGGAGGGGCAAGTAAGAAGAAACAACATTGCTCTTGGAATTGGTTTGGAATTCTCTGTCAAGAAGAAGCAAGATGAAGACATTGGGACAAAGAGAGTCATTTAGCTCCACACATAACCCAGTCAAAGCATGTTCTGAAGAAGCTGCCAGCATGTCAACATGCTACAACTCTTCCCATCACCACAGCCCAATGCTGGATGAATGAGACATTGAGTCAAATTTAAGAAATGGATTTTTGCAAGCTTCTGATATAAAACATGATTGCAACCTATTTTAAAAGTGTTCACATTATTCTGAAGGGACGTTCTATTGCTGGGCAGAGACGAGGCTGGTGCTGTTGCCAAGATGCCATCAAGAACACTGACAGGGACACAGTTTATCTTCATGATTAGACTGAGACACATAGAAACACTCTTAGCCCTGAAACACTCTGACATGGGGGTCAGATCAGCACAGAATCCTCTCAAGGAAAGTCTGATTCTCCCTCACAGTACAGTATTATTGGCTAGCTCTCCAATTCATTCTCCACCAAGGACTCAAGAGGGGAAAGGGGCCAGTATTTTAGATTTAATAAACCATAGAGTGCCCAGTCTCATCCTTGGAAGTGGTCTGTATGCATAGATGTATTTAGATAAGATAACAACATGGAACCAGCATGAACAATATCAGTCTGCCAAAAAGGTAAGTCATTGAGAAAAGAAGGGAAAGAAACCAAGAGACTATATCTCTAGTCATAATCAAATAACAAGGGATAGTCAGACCAGGGAACACAATAAAATAGGAGGCTTGACTGAAAATCTCAGCTGCACCAGATGCATCTGTTCACCTACATACCCCTGATCTGGGAGAAATCTAAAAAGAAAATCCAGGTCCCATGGAAATCAGAACTTTCTCCTATTTTAAAGGCATTTCTCTCTCTAAGTAATGGCTATTCAGCTCCCTGGCAGAAATGGAGCACCAATTTGTGTTTTTATCCAAGAAAAAAACTAGATGTCCTGGGAGACTGAGCAATGGGGGCATAAATTTCTGAATTCATGTCCATAGCATGTCTTATTCTTGGTTGTCCTTGCTAAGCCTTGTTTCTCTTCCTTCCCATTGGACTTCCTGTATGGCCTGACAAGTTTGTGGGATTAATCCATAGTCTATGAGATAAGAGCTGAGAAGGGACAGAAGAGGGGGGAAAGATTAAACACAAAGGAAAGGCAGCTCCATTTTTTTGGTTCTATTTAGCTTTCTTAGCTATTTTTGCTAATTTTGGACATATATATGTGGAACTTCATTTAATCATATATAGTCACATACAGCAGCATGCTCACAAGTATGCCTATTGAGAAACATATTTAGACCCAAAAGCATTCAGCTGACCATAGCCATTGTACAAAACCAGGCCATCACTCAATTTATTTGGTCATCCAACTTTAGGGGATCTCAAGACTAGATAGAAGCTTCTCTGATAAATTTCTCTGGTCTTTCTCAGAAAATACAGGAAGGTAGCCCATCAGTTTCATGGTATCTTTACAAATTTTCTGTAATTGAACTACCTGGTCATGTGGTAAGGACCAACGCCAAGCTTGGGAGACATTTTGGGCATTCCTGGAATTTGTTTGGAAGGCATTCCCTCCCATGCCCTGGCCACGTGTGATGTTATGCACCCAGATTTGGAGCTGGGGCAGGAAGGGTAACCCTGCAAATTCATACAATTTGGAAGTTTGGGTCAGGGGGTCCTGCACCAAGTCCTCATAGCGTATTAGCAGGTAGCGGTCTCTTAGGGAGACTGGTAACAACTGTGCTGCATTGTAGATCTCCTGGTGGCTTTGGCAGATAGCTTTCATCAAGTGATAGGGCTGGTCCACATCCTTTATTTTATTTCCTTGGTTCCTCATGACAATACGGTTGTCATACTTCAGGTCCTCTTTTGTGTTTTGCCGAGATCTGAACACAGCCCGAGGGTCTCTGACAAGGTGGATGATGTGCAGGTTGAGGGAGGGGTCAGTCAGAAGTGGCTGGAGGGTTTTCAGGTTGAAGAAGCGCACCTCCTTGAGCACCACATGACTGTACGACTTACAGGCTTCTTCTACCAAGTTGAAGGGCTGCTTGCCACATAGGATCTTACAGTCAGCTGAACGGATGATGGTTTCCCTGTTAAAGAGATGGCATGCAGGTGGGGAACACAGTGCCCTACTAGTGTCCCACATGAAGAGGCTGGACTGTTTCCTTGGGCCCTGGGCCATGTAGGCATCAAAGACAGTCATGTCACAGAGGAAAACTGAACGAATCAGGTCTCTCACAGCCATCTGCAACTGCCCAGCACTACCAGAGGAGAGAGTTGTCCACACGTGCCAGGCTGGCTCCATCAGGTAAAAGACATCTGGATGTTGGCTGAAGAGCTGGCCTACAAAGGAAGATCCTGAGCGCCAAGAGGACAAGATCAACACATGCACAGGACTTGACTTCTCTACTAGACCAGGGCATTGACTGGGGCTGTAAAACTGCTGGAGGAGAAAAAGGAAAACTAAAGACTGGAGCACCAGGAGTATTAATAGCCTTGCTTTTTTCATCCAGATCATTGTGTGTGAAGCAAGTAGGAAGCCTGTGGGGATAAGAAAAATGAACTGTATGAAACTGCTCAGCATCCATGTGCTGGCACATCTCCTTTCTAGACAACCAACCCTATCCTACCTGCTACCAATGGCTCACTCAGTCCAACAATGGTTAAACACAGTTCTACATCACCACTCCCCTCTTCCCCAGTCATGTCCTATCTTCCACAAGATGTGAAGAAATCCTGGGGCTCAGTTCTTTTGATCTCATCGCTTAGAGCAGGAATTTTTAACTTGGAGTCCATATACCCTCAAATGCTTTAAGGAGGACAGATTTCAGGGATCCGTGAATTGGAATGGTAAATATATATATATAGGTAATTCCTGTAACCTAAACAGTCATCAGAGAATTTTAGATTTTATCTCCTTACTATTTCTATCACACTGTGAAAAAACAAAAAAAAGCAAGGTGCCTTCATAAATACCAAAATATAACCAGAGAATTCCCTGTCACAAGTCTAGTTTTAAGAGAAAAAAGAGATTATTCTTCTTGGAATGTTCTGAAACTTATGAATTCCAAAGGATATTTCTTGATGATTACTGTATTAAAAGCAAATTTTTCCTTCAATTCTTTTTTTTAAGAATTTTAAAAACAATCATCAAACTAGAGATGGTACAGGTGTAAATTTCCAAGTAGGGTTTTCAAATTCAGCTTCTTTGCATTTTATGAAGAAAAATATGAATTATATAAATTAACACAAAGTGTGAGCAATAGCAGTACATATATTTTTGTCTCTTTCCAAATTCTGCTGCGTGAGTAAAGACCTATTTCCTTTCTTGCTCTTAGTTAAAATATTGTGATAGTGGTGAGTAAGCTGTTCTCATTCTGTTGACCATGCTTTGTGAGTATTTTATAGGAATCTTTTCATTGTTCATAGCCTTATTTATATTTTTTCTTTTTTCAAATTTATGCCTGCTTTTATTTCTTTTATGCTGTCAAAACTTCTTATGAAACTGTCTAATCATCCCTGTAAAGTCAGGGAACAGAAATCCAGCATTATGAAAAAAAGAGTAGACAGGAAGCAGTTGACAAAGGAAAATCGAATAACCAGGAAATTCAGGGACACAAAATGAAGCAGCCATGAGAATTTGACTGGATACGACATGGGAGGTTGTGGTCTGGCTCCCAAAAAGGCTGATGTATGTTTAGTCTCTTTATAGGCTTCCCTTGGAAAGTCCCCTGTCCACTCCCATCCTGCAGAAATGGTCAGGTTGTCATCTAACCCAGTTCAGAAAGTCATGGAGAATAATTTCAAGGGTATGAAGTCACTGGCAATGACAGAATAAGGAGGGCTCACCCTAGACCAGAAGAAATCATTAAAACTCAAGGGTCTTTCCTAAGGGAGATAGGAGGGGGACGAAAAAGGACAGAGACCATCAAGACACAGGACTAGAAGGGGCAGGGGAGGGAGGAGGGAAGGAGGTTAATTTATAACTAACTCACTGCCATAAACCTATGAAAGACAGTAACTGGGATCTGCAATTATCTGCAGAAATGAGTAACTCACTCACAAGTGTCTCAGAGCAAGAGTATCCCCTGTAACCTCCCAGAGCCTAGCCCTGAGTCTTGCTCTTTTCCTGCTTCTACTCATGGGCATTCTTGCTCACAGACTTTCCCTGGCTTCAGATTCTCCCTGTCCTGAGACTGTCTCCCTAACTGTGTTTTTGGACTCATCTCAGTTACCACTTCTGACCTAAAGATTTGCTTCCCGGTTGCTTCCTTTCCATAGGCAGACTCCCTAGCTCCAACAGGACAGGACCAGTTTCCATTGATAAGTAATCTCTCTTCCTTGTCCCTGGCTTGTGAAAAACATGCTGGTTCCCAAAGAACGTTCCATGGGAGGAGATCTCACAGCCAAGTTCCAGGAGGGTCGTTCTAGGCTTCACTCTAAACCTCTCTGTCATCCATCATCAGCCCCAAGGGAAAACGTTCTGTGGCCTACGTGGCCACAAAAGAACCTGTGTGAGCAGACGGGGGCCACCTTTTAAGCAGAGGCTTCCCATGAAGACTTCAGACTAGTTCACTTGCCAGGAGGAAGGCTACAGGGCATAGGTGGTCAAATAACCAGGGAATAAGGCATGGGCATGTGTGTGCATGTGCGTGTGCGTGTGTGTGTGTGTGTGTGTCTCTGTGTCTGTGTGTCTGTGTATCTGTGTGTGTAAAAGTAATCAGTTGTGTAGGGAATGTAGGGATGTATTCAGGAGCCGGCAATGGAAGAGCAAGAGACGTAAGGAGCGAGGAAGATAGGTAACTTTTTGGTTGTCCCTGATTGAATTAATTCCTGGTTCATAAGACTTCAGCTAGCTGTTTGAGGAAGGGGCATGGAAGGGAAAGATTAGGAAGACTTTCCTATTGTTCAGTTATTTCAGTTGTATCTGACTCTACACGGTCACATTTGGGGTTTTTTTGGCAGAGATACTGCAATTTGCCATTTCCTTCTCCAGCTCATTTGACAGATGAGGAAACTGAGGCAAACAGGGTTAAGTGACTTGCCCAAGATCACACCACTATTAAGCACCTGAGACTAGATTTGAACTCAGAAAGATGAGTCTTCCTGACTCCAGACCCAGCAGTCTATTCATTGTGCCACCTGACTGCCTTGAGAAAGATTGTCAATGTCTAAAAACCACCAAGTCAGGAAAATAGTCTTTCACAAAAGCCAGAAATGAAAATTTTCCCACTGTTCTACAATTACTTCTCTGCTCTATTCAGTTCTCCATTGAATTAAATAAATGAAAAGGCATTTATTAAGTTCCTGTTGTATACCAGGGATTGTGCTAGGCATCAGGGACACAAATCTAAAAATGAGACAGTATAGCACTTCTAGGAAGTGGTGGCCTGGGAAGCCAGGGGGATTCTGAGTGGAGTCATAAGGCAGTTGTGGGGAGAAGGGGACAAGGAGCAAAAATCATCTCTGGACATCCAAAACATTACACTCGGACTTCTACCTGCACCTTCCTATATCTTGTTCCTTGCTCTTTCTAAAAGATAGATAGATAGACAGATAAATACACATATATATGTATATACATATATCATTCATATACATATATATACATATATATATGTATATATATGGAACACAGGTTCTTTCACCACCACCACCACACACACATCTTATTGCATATGTTTAGAGAGAGTCCACATTTTTACTTGGATTTTAGAAACACAAATTGATACAGAAAGATAGGAAGGTGCTTTGGTTTCTGCCACGTGCTTTGTGAACTGGAGAAACAATTCTTTTCTTGGAACAAAGGAAGGAAATAGGCATTTATTAAGCATTAATTGTGCTAAATACACGGCCCAGAGGAGATTCAAAGATAGCAAAATTTGTTCTTTGGAAGGGTTTGGGTTGGGGTCTATTTGCAGCATAGATATTTTGAAAATAAAAATTGCTTTATATAAGAGGAAAACTATGGCCACCTTTCTACCTCAAACCCATCTTCATTCACAGTATTGGAAACAGCTTTATTGTTGCCATATTCTGCCAAGCTGATAGCTTCTATCAGACTATGCTGTAGCCAAGAAAAAGAAAAGCATCCCTTTTTAAATAAGGAAAAAGAAATATCCCAAATAGTGAAGTTCACAGTTATAGATGTGGTGCCTTTCTTGCTACCCCTTTGAGAGGTTATGTATTAAATTGCTTTTCTGCTTGTATTTGTACGCAATGTCCTCTACTCTGCTAGTGAGTAAAAGCTATTTTAAAAATTACATTGTAACATTCTTCCTCTGAGTAATAATAAATCAAAGAGGAATAGATCGCAACAGTTATTAAGAGGGGAAAAGATGGGCCCTGCCTTCAAATTTCTAGTTTGCTTTGTCAACATAGAAACAAGAAAGTTTATAGTCTATATTCTACTTAGACTTAGTGAGACTTAGCACATACCAGTCGGTTAGCTCATTTTCTGGATAGGTCATCAAATTTTGACCCTGAAGAATGTCTTTCTAATTACAGATGGAGGAGAGAGAGGGCAGTTAAGGAGTAATGCTGGACCAGGAGTCTAGAGATCCAAGTTTAAAATCTCACTTATGACACCAGTTACTGATCTGTGGAGAAGTCCTTTAACCTCTCTGAGGTTTAAATCTTCTGTGTGAAATGGAGAACATAACACTTGTGTAACACCAACCTCATGGGGCTGATATAAAGAATGTCTCTATGTATATCTTAAAGCTCTACACAAGTTAATATATGAAGAATGTCTCTATGTATATCTTAAAGCTCTACACAAGTTAATATTCATATTACTCTGTTAATGAAGTTGACATTACTGTATAACTGGTAATAGGAATTAATATTATTGAGCAAATATTCCCAAGGTACCATGCATCTGGGAGTAGAGAAGGAGATATTAACGTGGAATTCTCAGCAAGCATCACTAGATATCACTCACCAGTCCCACTAAATAAGGAGCTACCAAATATCTCTAAATTACAGGGTCAATTTAACTTGGAAAGCATTCACTGGGTACCTACTATATGCAGGATAATGTGATAGCTACTGAAGTGGATACAGGTAAGTGTACAGTCCCAACCCAAAAGGACCTTAGGAGCTAGTAGAGGATACAAAAAATTTATAATGACTTCATTATATCAAAAAAGGTTCTGTAATTTTCATTAAAGGCAACAACATTTGTTAAACACCTACTATGTGCCAAGCACTATGGGGAAGGAAAAGGGAAGGGAATAAGCATTTATATGGTACCCATTATATGCCAGACACATTTACAAATATTATTTGAACAATCTTGGGAGGGAAGTACTATTATTATCCTCATTTTACAGTTGAGGAAACTTAGGTAAACAAAGATTAAGTGACTTGCCCTGGGACACAACTATTAAGTGTCTGAGGCCAAATTTGAACTCAGGTCTTTCTGACTCCGGACCCATCTTTCCACTATACCATCTAGTTGCACTATATAGATACATTGGATCATCACATATTGCAGTATTGATGATAAGTGCTTCCAGAAACAAAACAGCTGTAGCTTCTGCACCATCATTGGTTGCTAAAACAAAGTGGTAGAAAAATTCTATGAAAAACTTGACATTACACCTTCCCCCAAATCAAGTCAATATTCATTCTGATCCATGGCGACTTCAAAGTAAATTTGGGGGGGAAAGTGAGGATGGGGAAAAATATATGAGAGAGTATGGTTAAGGAGAAAAATGGGAGAAGCTTTATGAGGTGTGAGGTTTCGGTATAATCTACATCACAAATACCATCTTCCAAAAAAGAATTGCTGGGTACTAGCCATGATGGGCACTGAAGCAATTATTCCAAGGGTTCAAGAATGAAAATGAACTACCACTAGAAGAGAAATCGAAAGATTTTTTTTAATGCCCAACACTGTTTCTCCATCAAGGATAGTGGAATTGCCACCTTTGGACCCTAAAGTCAGAGACAGAAATCTGGAGTGCTTATGGAAGAGACAAATGATGAGGCAGAGATGAAAAAAAGAGAAAGGTGGAACAAGGAGAACAAAGATGGGGGAAATGGTTGTATTAGACCAAGTACATATAGAAAGGAGATCTATGTTAGAGGAAATTCAAGTGCAAGGGTATTGAGGGATCAATATTGTGAAGGAGGTAAAGACACAAAAGATGGGGGGGCTTGATAAAAAGAATCTTAATACCCAGAAAATGTGATTGAGAGAACATTAATAACTAGCATCTTAAATGCCTCCTCTCCCATTTAAATAAAATCTTTATGAGGATCATCTACACTTTAACTGACCACAACCCAAAATGAAGATTTTTAGTAAGGGATTTTAGCAAACTTTTGCAAACACTACTCAACAATAGGCTTCATAATTGGCTGAAAGATGTAGAGAATATAAGAACCCTTCATGCTTTTCATTTGTCAACACCCCCCCAAAAAAGGGAGTTGGGAGAACACAAAACAACTGCCCCACAGAGTCTTAAAAGTGATGAGGTGTTTTTCACCCATTTATTAAGATAATTAAGGACTCCTTGAAAGATGGAAGGACAGAAATAATCCTGTTCAGTAAATTTTGGATAATAAACATCAATTGCTGTTGAGTCATTTCAGTCATGTCTGATTCTTTGTAACCCCATTTGAGGTTCTCATGGCAAAGACACCTGCATAGTTTGCTACTTCCTTCTCCATCTCATTTTACAAATGGGGAAAGTGAAGCAACCAGGGTGAAGTGACTTGCCCGGGGTCACACAGCTAGCAAGTGTGTCTGAGGCTAGATTTGAACTCAGGAAGATGAGTCTTCCTGACTGCAGTCCATCTATTGCATTAGGGAGAACTTGGACAGGAGTTACAAAGATGGACAGGTGTGGAATGGGTGGTGTTTCTCTTCATTGAAGGAACTCCCAAATCAATAACCAACAGATCTTTTGGTGCAATAAATATATAAAGGACAATAAATTATAAGGTAACATAACACAAGATGTGAACAATTTGTTGTGCTGTTGCTGCTATGATGTATATAGAAAGATACAACTGTCCCTAGGAAACTATAACTTACCTTCTTCTAAAATCTCTGCTATTGGCTAGAAGTACTATTTCTGACTGAGGCTTTAAATGGGGTGCCCACAAGGTCAGAGGTAATGGTGGAATCCCTGTATGAATCAGGTAGCTTTATAACAAGAGAAATTCTACTATTGAATCACAGACTATGCCTCTAATTCAAGCTAGCCTAACCTGGTAAATAACTAGCAATGGCTCCCTTTGCTAACTGGATGAAGTCTCTGTACCTTGGCCTGGAATTCAAGGTACTCCATAATTTGACTTCAACTACCTTTCCAACATTTTCTTTCATGACTTCTCTTAAATGCAACTATTTGCCATTATCTGAATATGAACAGACTTTGCTTCTTCATTCCCTTTGTTTATACCATTTCATATATCTGGGATGCTCTCCTTACCATTATCCCTCCTTCTCCCACCCCCAAAAGGAACATTTAACTACGGTTAAGGTCTATTTCTTCCAAAAACACTTTGCTGATCTTCTAGGCCAGAAGTGATTATTTTTCCCTTAGGGGAAAAAAAAGAGATGGCCACTGATATTTATATAGCACATTCACTTTAGAAAAATACTTCACATTGTATTATATTTCATTCTACCCTGTGAGGTAGATGCTATTAGTTCACATTTTATAGATGGGAAAACTGAGGCTAAGAGGTATTAAGTGACTTGTCTGGAGTCACATAGCTAGTCAGTAAGTGTTTGAGGCAGAATTTTAACCTAGGCCTTCCTGTCTCTGAGTCTTATCTATATATCATAATGCTTCAGTATAGTATTTTATAGTATTGTAATATATCTTTAGGAGGACTCATCTTTAAACTCTTCAGGAATTTAAATCTGGCCTCAGACATGTACTAGCCGTGTGACCCTAGGCAAGTGTCTTATCCCTGTTTGCCTCAGTTTCCTCATCTGTAGAATGAAGTGGAGAAGAAAATAACAAACTACTCCAATATCCTTGCCAAGAAAACCCCAAAAAGGGTCACAGAAAGTCAGACACAACTGAAACAACTCAACAAAATACATGCTTTTCATTTTGCATTTGTATAGCTCTTTATATTTTGGTTTGTTTAGCTATTATCAATTTTACTAGCCCATGTTGCTCCTTGAAAATGAAAATTAGTTATGACTATGGAATTTAAAATTTAATTGAATTTAAAAATGAATGGGAAATTCTACAGGAAACTTACAATTAACTTAATAATTTTAGATCCCAGGTCCCACAGAGTCCCTTCAGCTAACATTATTGCCAGAACTATTGAAATTTCCAGTGGGATTGCCATTAAACCCAGAAATTCAGCAAGAGGTTCAGTAGGAAGCAACCTGGTTAGGAAGATGGCCAATATTAGAATTTTATCATCACACTATTGCGGTGATTGGGAGAAGGGACAGAGATGTTTATCATTGTAGACTTGGGTCGCTATGACAGTCCCTGGGAATCTATAAAAGAGAGAAGCACCTGCATTATGGAACTCCATAGAGCAATCCCTGACATCTGTATGGCTGTTTTAGACACATCTCATTTCATTTTCACAGGATAGATACCATTCTGTTTTACAAATGTAAAATTATTCTTAATTGGTGATTGACATATGAAGAAGCCCAAGGACTTAGAACTTAGAATCACAGGACTTTAGGATCTTAGAGTTCACATTTTACTGAAAAGGAAACTGAGGCTTATGGTGACTCCAGAGTAGACCCTGACAATTTCTCCCACTCTGACTTTGGCCAAGCCCCTTCCTTTCTCCCAGTCTCAGTTTCCTCATCTCTACAGGATCCCTCCCAACTTTAAAATGCTATTACTCTGTGATCCCCAGATCTCTTCTTGTTAAGTTTAGAAATAGCTTCCTAAACTCAATCAGCCTGCCCCACGCCCCACACCATGCCCTTAGACACAAGGGGAGCTCTAACTGCCCGGGAGTCCTGGCTGCCCTGCAGGAGATGCACACAGAGGAGCTGTGTTCTTACCGTCTTCCCCTCTCTGGCTCCTTCCTCTGCTTGGCAGTCCTGGCAGCCTTTTTCTGTTGCTTTGGGATCTCCTCCAGCTTCCAGTCTCCCACTACATTTTGCATAACTGTTCTGAGTGAGCCTCTTTTCTGGGAGCAGTTTTAGTATCTTCTTGCAGCCAAGAAATGACCCCACCTTCCAAGACTGGTGTGGGAGGGATGGCAGTGCCGTTCAGGGAGCGGTGCTAGGGACAGCTCTGAGAGCCACAGACCGAGCGATGTGAGAAGAGTGACCACAAGGACTGGAGCCCAGGGATGTTTCCAGCACAGAAGCTTCTCTCCTACTGGGCAGGGAGGAGCAGAGGAGGAGGAAGCAGCGTGACTGGAATGTGGACTCCTCCTGGGGCAGGAGCTTGTTGACTGCCTCAGGAATGGGTGAGAGGAGTGGAAAAATGGGCAGAAAAGCCCCAGACCCACCAAGGACCATTAGGATGCCCCATCCTCCACTGATAATAGAAAGTCTGGATCTCCCTGAGATCTTTGCAGAAGAGAAGACAAGGTGAAAGCTGGGCTCCCACTCTTTGGAGTCTACAATCCCTATTTTCTGGGGTGGGGGGAGGAAATTGGTTAAAAATGTGCTGCTCTTGGTACAGTGGGAAGCAGGGCATCTTATTACCTTTTCCTACCCTTCCCTGCAGCAGTTGGCTGATGTCACAGGGTAAATGAATTGTATTTCACATATCTATCCCTTTACATGGCTTCTAGATGAATCTTGGGACTTGGGGAAACTAACTTTGGGCTCACCTTAGATGCCCTTTTCTTGGGTGTCTATCAGTGAAGAAGTAGCTTGTCTATCAATCAATCAATCAAAGCTGCCTAAACCTCATCACTACCACAAATCACTAGAAGCTGCAGTCATACACCCAGCTGTCTTGATTAGCTTTTTCAATCTCTAATTCTCGTGGGTTAGGATACCTTAAGGATGGGAGAGGCCTGAAAACACTCCCCTTTCCCTCCCTTTCAAACTAATAAAAATTTGTTAAACACCTCCTAAAATAGGTTACCTAGTTCTGATTTTCAGTTTACAATTCAAAGGGAAGATAGACTGAAACACAAATAACTATATAATGCAAAAGACTAGAAAACAGATACTAATCAAATGTCATTCAAGGTCTGAGGAAGAAAAGATCATTTCTGACTCACCCTTTTCCAAACAACTTACCTCAAGATAGGTTATAAACAGTAACTTTAATGTTCTGTGACAGAGATTTGTCAACTTCCTCTAGTCTTTGCTTTAGAAAACACATCAGCTTCATACCAGAGATTCAATGATGGTTGAATAATAGGAAAACAATTTTAAAAATTTTGATGTTGTTTTTTGAAAGGTACTAAACTGTGTTAATCCTATGCTTTACAGTGTTTGAAGTAGGAAGGGATGTTGTATCTTGTAAAGTCTTTTCTGCATCTCTTGCTGTAAATGTTTGTTTTTATCATTTTGTTATAAAATGGTCAATTACGTTTGCAGTTTTCCTAATATTGAACCAACCTTGCATTCCTGGTATAAATCCAACATAGCCATACTGTGTAATCTTTGTGATAAGTTGCTATGGTCTCCCTGCTAATATTTTATTTAAAATTTGAGTATCAATCTTCATTAAGGATATTAGTCTATGGCTTTCTTTCTGTTTTAACTCTCCTTGGTTTAGGCATCAAGACTATATTTGTGCCATAGAAGGAATTTGGTAGGACCTCTTCTTTTCCTGTTGTTTTCAAACAGTTTACTTAGTAATGAAATTAATTATTCTTTAAATGTTTGATAGTATTCTTCTATAAATCTTTCTGGCCCAACCTTTTCTTTCTTTTTTTCCCCTTTATGAGTTCATTTATCATTTGTTCAATTTCTTTTTTTTCTTTTTCTTTTTTTTTTTCTTTTGGAGATAGGCTTATTTCAGTAGTCTATTTTCTGTTGTGTTAATCTGGAGAGTTTATATTTTTGTAAATATTCATCCATTTCGTTTAGATTGTCAGTTTTATTAGTATATAATTGAATAAAATAATTCTAAATTGTTGATTTTATTTCTTCTTTGTTGGTTGTGAATTTTCAATACTGGCATTTGTTTTTTTTTTCTTTTTTAAAAATCAAGTTAGCTAATGACATATCTAGTTTTATTATTTTTCCAAAAAGAACCCCAGGCTTTTCTTTTATTTATTAATTTGATATTTTTGCTTTGCTTTCAATTGTATTAATCTTTCCTTTGATTTTCAGGATGTCTATTTTGGTGTTTAATTGTGGAGGGGGTTAATTTGTTGGTTCTCTAGTTTTTTTAGTTGTATGCCTAATTCATTGATCTATTTTTAAGTACTACTTTGGCTAAATTCCAAAATGTTAGCATGTTGCCTCATTGTTGTTATTATCTTTAATTAAATTTTTTGTTTTCATGATTTTTCTTTGACCCATCCATTCTTTAGAACTGAGCTAGTTTGTAGTTACATTTTAATCTTTGCTTCAAAGACCCTTTATTGAACATAATTTTATAGCATTGTGATCCATCAAATACGCATTTAATAGTTCTGCTTTTTTTGCATTTGTTTATGAGATTTTCATGCTCTAATATATGGCCAATTTTTGTAAAGATGTCATGCACAGCTGAAAAAGAGGTATGCTTCATATAGAATATATGTTCAGATCCTTCTTTTTTGCTTATTTTGTAATTAGATTTATCTAAGTCTGAGAGGAGTAAATTGAGATTCCCCAATACTGTAGTTTTACTGTCTATTTCTCCATGTAATTCATTTATCATTTCCCTTAAGAATTTAGATGATATGCCATTTGGTACATATATGTATAATATTAGTATTTAGTAGTTCTCAACAAGATGCAGTTTCCCTGTTTATCTCTTTTAATTAGGTCTATTTTTGCTGTTGCTTTGTCTTAGGTCATGATTGCTACACCTGGCATTTGCTTTCAGCCAAAGAAAGTATAGTGGATTTTTCTCTAGTCCCTTATTTTAATTCTGTATATAACTTTGTGTTTCAAGTATGTTTCTTGTTTTGTTGGAGTCTGGTTTCTAATCCATTCTGCTGTCCTCTTCTATTTTATGGGTATGTTAATTCCTTTCACTTTTATAGTTATGATTGTTAACGATGGATTTTCTTCTATCTTATTCTTTTATACTTTTCCTTCTCATTGTTTTCTGTCCCCTCTTTAAGAGTTTGTTTTGTCTCAAACTAATCCCTTCCCTTAATCTGCCCCCCTTCTTAGCCATCCTTTCCGTGAAAACCCTTTTTCTCCTGTTTTCCTACTGGATGAAATGTATTTCTGTAACCAACAATTGTAATGTTGGAATAATTCCAAGAGCCTAGGACTGGGTAGGATTAGTTTCAGAAATTCTTGTGGAGAAGATGTTAAAGACTTTTGAAAGATAGAAATGCAAAGTTTTGGTGTCTAGGGGGAAAAAAAGATGTTCCAGGTAGAGGGGATTGTGAAATCACAGAGGTGGCAAAGCAAGCCTATATGCATGAATGATAGAAAATAATGATAGAATGATAGAAACGATAAAATGATAGAAATGAATAACGATAGAAAATAAATTTCCTGTGGAATGGAAGACAGAAACAATTGGAATGGGAATATGGAAACACAAATATTTCTTGTACCTCTACTGTGTGCAAGTACCAGCATTGCCCTAGTTTTGGTGATGGACCCTTCCCAAATCCCCATTGTTCTCATTTCCTGTCCTTTCTTCTGATCTAGGAATTCTTCCTCAGGTCCTTCCCCTGGCTACATCTTTCTCTCTGTATATTCGAAGGAAGCTTAAATTGGCCAACGACTTCCCACTGCCCTGATCTAAGGTCTGGCTTGGGAGAAGGAGGGAAAAGGGATACAGTAATAAAAGACTAATGAGGTATTAACAGTAGCTCACAGGGGGGAAAGGAGGTAGAGAACTTAGCTAAGGAGATTGTATGTTTTCTTTCTCATGGCAAATATTCTCTCATTTTTAAAGTTAACTGTTCATGCCACAGGAATATCAAACTATGGAGACCAAGAGTGCATGAACAAAATTTTAGTTCGAAAGTATGGGTATCATGTATGCTGACAGCCTATCTCCTCAAATCTTTGGCTCACAAGAGTATGTACTCTGCTAGTCTAAATGGGATCCTTGTGGGCAACATCAGAGCATATGCTAACTCAGGCAAAAGGTCCAGTAGGAGGGCTTTGGTGTCACCCTGGTTAAAACTGGGCAAGCAAAGACAACATGGGGTTATGTGCACTCAGTGATTCATAGACAACTCAAGTCTTACGAAATGAATAGAATAGATAAGGAGGTTGATTGGCTGGAAGAGAAGCTTGAATCAGGAGTATGGTGTGGGTGAGCTCTGTAGAGAGAGATAAAAGTCTTTCAAAGACCCCAAATCTGTATTTAAGTGGGACCTCAGTACAGAACCCATCAGTTTCTATCACGGGGGTACCCATGCACCTGGTGCCACAGAATGGTGTAACCTGTCTTTAGCTACACCCATAAAGGACAAGAACACTCGAAAGGGGACAGGACCTGACCCACAACATGGGTGCTCAGACTTCTAAGTTCAGTCTTCTCCTCCAACTACTTTGAGATCTGGGACTGAGGAGGTGCCAAATCCTGGTGGAGCTGGGATGTGGATGGAGGTCAGCCTGACCATAAACAGTACCTGGGGTCTTGGAGCAACCCTCTACCATACCAGCCCCTTTCTCCCATTGGTGAGTTCCTTCCAAGGGCCTCCATTTTGGAGATGGGTCTGGGCTGGCCATTCATTTCCCTCCTGTCTGTGCTACTGAATCTCCATGATTCATCGACCTTTTCACCCTAGAACTTCCCTCAGTACCTAGAGCCTTCTCTCCCTGGAACATCCCTTTGCTATGCTAGCCCCCTTTCCCCACTGGTGCCTTGCTTCTGAGGGTCTTGATTTTGGGGACAAACTCAAGCTAGTCATACTTCATTCTTCTCCCAACTCTGTTTCTGAATCTCCAGACTTCTCCACCATAACCCCGTGCAGACACTTTCTTCCCTTTTCAGTGTTCTTATACGTATTTTCTTCTTCCAATAGAATATAACCACCTTGAGGGCAAGAACTATCTTCCTTTTGTTTCTATTTATGCCCCCAGGATTTAGCAAGGTGCCTATCACATAGTAAACACTTAATAAATGCTTACTGTCTGCCTGCCTACCACATCATACCTCTTGCTCAGAAAAATAGTAATAAATTTTATACTTCAATTTTACTTAATTAATAAATATCTATTAAGCACCTATTATGTTCCAGCACCATGCTAAGTGCTAGAAATAGAAAGAAAGGCAAAAGATAGTCCCCACCCTCAAGAAGTTTATAACTTAATGGAGAAAGACAACACATTCTTTTAGAAAGTTGAAAAGTGGGGGAAAGAATAGGATGGATAGTTACTACGAGTCCTGTAGACAGGTGGAAATTATGAGGTGGCTGCCCAGGTCCCCTCAAAACTTTCAAAATTGTCCTCCTTGTGTTTCCTTCTGAACTTCTTTGTGTTGTTTCTGGTGTGTGTGTGTGTGTGTATAAACATATATATGTATATATTTAAAGTTACAATGGCCCTTTTTTTGTTTTTTGTATCACTATTGCTAAGC
This sequence comes from Bettongia penicillata ogilbyi, assembly GCA_023548195.1. NCBI lineage: Eukaryota > Metazoa > Chordata > Mammalia > Diprotodontia > Potoroidae > Bettongia > Bettongia penicillata. The sequence goes on along the minus strand of JAJHZJ010000527.1, from coordinate 7,192,184 downwards.
CTCTTCCCTCAACTCCTAATTAAAAACTAAGAAAAAGGGGAAAAATCATTTTTAAACAAATAAGCAAAGTCCACAACAACAAAATCCACACAATGGCCATAACCAAAAAATGTATATCCCTGAACCTTGGTCCATGACTGCTCCGTTAGGAGGTAGGTAACATGCTATATCAAAGGTCTTCTGGAGACATGTCCGATTATTGCATTGATAGGAACTCTTGAGTCTTTAAAAGTTGTTTAATTTGAAGCGCTGTTGCTGTCCTTGTATAAATTATTCTTCCGTTTCATTTCACTCTGCAACAGTTCATACCATGCAGGGTTCTCTGAAATCATCTCTTTTATCATTTCTAATTTGTGCTCATTTAGCACAATTTGTTCAGCCATCCACTATCTAACAGAAAATCTAATGTCCCTCATTAGATTCCAGTCCTTTTCTTTCCTCTCTAGTGCTCCTTTTACTACTATATTCAAGTTCAGGAATTTTGTTTTGCTGGAAGCTGTTCTCTCCCTGGAATGACTCCATTTTAATACCCCTCTCTCCTCTCCTGGCTTGTTTCACTGTTGAGTTTTAAAATTATTTTTATTTATTTTGTTATGTATTTCCCAAGTACACATAAAAACATTTTGAACAATCAAGTTCCTAATTCTCTCTCTCCCTCCTACCCTCCCCGCTTCTTGAGAAGGCAAGCAATTTGATATCAATTATACCTGTGAAGTAATGCAAAACATGTCTATATTAGCCACATTGCAAAAGAAAACACAAACAAAAGAAAACAATAAAAATAAAGTTTAAAATATTATGCTTTATTCTACATTCCGAGTTCATCAGTTCTCTCTCGGGAAGTGGATAGCATTGTTCATCATGTGTCCTTTGGAATTGACTCGAATCATTGTCTTGATCAGAGTGGCTAAGTCTTTCACAATTGATCATCATTACAATGTTACTGTTACTGTGTACAGTGTTCTCCTGATTCTTCTCACTTCACTTTCCATGAGTTCATACAAAGTCTTCCTAGGTTTTTCTGAAACTATTTTGTTCATCATTTACTATAGTACAATAATATTCTATCACAATCATGTACCACAACTTCTTCAGTCATTCCCCATTTGATGGGTATCCCCTCAATCACTAATTCTTTGCCACTGTGAAAAGAGCTACTATAAATATTAATGTACAAATAAATAGGTCCTTTCCCTCCCTTTTAAAAAAAAATCTCTTTGGGATACAGACCTAGTAGTGGTATTGCCGAGTCAGAGTACACATAGATTTATAGCCTTTTGGGTAGTTCCAAATCGTTCTCGTGAATGGGTTGAACTAGTTCACAGTTCAACCAACAGTGCATTAGCGTCCCAATTTTTCTACATCCCCTCTAGCATTTGTCATTTTCCTTCTCTGTCATGTTAGCCAATCTGATAGGCATGAGGCAGTATCTCAGAGTCATTTTTGTTTGCATTTTTCTAATCAGTAGTGATTCAGAGCATTTTTTCATGTGACTAGTGACAGCTTCTGAAAAACTGTCTTTTCATATCCTTTGCCTATTTATCAACTAGGGAATGGTTCTTATTTCTATAAATTTGGCTCAGTTCCCTACATATCTGAGAAATGAAGTCATTATCACAGAAACTTGCTGTAAATTTTTTCTTTTTCAGTTTCCTGTTTTCTTTCTAATTTTGACTACATTAGTTTTGCTTGTGCAAAGGCTTTTTAATTTTATGTAATCAAAGTAATCTCTTTTACTTCCTGTAACCCTCTCTATCTCTTGTTTGATCGTACACTCTTTCCTTATGCATGAATCTTATCTGTACATTTTCTATGTTCCTCTAATTTAATTATGAAATTAACTTTTATATCTAAATCTATATATTTTGACCTTATCTTGATATATAGTGTGAGATGTTGGTCTATGCCTACTTTCTGCAAAATTGCTTTCCAGTTTTTCCAATAATTTTTGTCAAATGTTGAGTTCTCATCCTAAAAGCTTAGATGTTTGAGTTTATCAAACACTAGATTACTATGGTTAACTACTATGTATTGTATACCTAATCTATTCCATTGATCCACCACTCTGTTTCTTAGCACAGATTATTTTGATAGTTACCACTTTGTAACACAATTTGAAATCTGGAACTGCTAGGCCACCTTCCTCAATAATTTTTTTTCATTGATTTCCTTGATATTCTTCACCTTTTATTCTTCTAGATGAATTTTTGTTACTATTTTTTCTAGCTCAATAAAAGAATTATTTGGTAGTTTGAATGATACAGAACTGAATGAATAAATAACAGGCAGAATTGTCATTTTTATTATATTCGTTCAGTCTACCCATAATTAATACTTCCACAGTTGTTTAGACCTGTCATTATTTGTGTGAAAAACATTTGGTAATTATTTTCACATAATCCCTGCATTTATCTTGACAGGTAGACTCCCAAGAATATTATGTTGTCTACATTTATTTTAAATGGAATTTCTGTCTCTTTCTACTGGGTGCTATTGGTCGTATATAGATATGCTGATGATTTATGTGGATTTATTTTACATCCTGCAACTTTGGTGAAGTTGTCAATTGTTTCAACTAACTTTTTACACAATTCTCTTGAATTCTCTAAGTATACCATCATATCATCTGCAAAGTGATATTTTTGTTTCCTCATTGCCTATTTTTCAATATCTTTCAATATCCTTTCAAATATCCTTCAATTTCTTTTTTTTTATCTTATTGTATAATGAACATTCTTGCTTCATTCCTGATCTCATTGGGAATGCTTCAAGGTTATTCTTATTACAAATAATGCTTGCTCTTGGTTTTATAGATTCTACTTACCATTTTAAGAAATTCCTTTGCTTTCTTTTTGATTCCTTTGCTTTCTAGTGTTTTTAATAGGAATGTGTGTTGTATTTTATCAAAGGCTTGTTCTGCATATATTGATATAATCATATGATTTTTGTTAGTTTTGTTATTGATATGGTCAATTATGCCGATAGTTTTCCCAATATTGAACCAGTCTTGCATTCCTGGTTTAAATTCTACCTAGTCATACGTAATCTTTCTGATACACTGCTGTAATCTCCCTGCTAGTATTTTATTTAATTTTTTTGTGTCAATATTAATTAAGGAAATTGGCTTAACTTTCTTTGTTTTTGCTCTCCTTAGTTTAGGTATCAGCACCATATTTGTATCATAAAAGAAATTTGGTAGAATTCCTTCTTTTGCTTTTTAAAATATAGTTTATATAGCATTGGGATTAATTTTACCTTAAATCTTTGGTAGGATTCACTTGCAAATCCTTCTGATTCTGGTCCTATGGAACTCACTGATGACTTGTTCAATTTCTTTTTTTTAAGATAGGATTATTTAAGTATTCTATTTCCTCTTCTGTTAATCTGGCCAATTTATATTATTGGAAATATTCATCCATTTCACTTATAGTGTTCATTTTATTAGCATATAATTGGGCAAAATAACACCTAAGAATTGTTTTATTTTCATCGTCACTGGCAGTGCATTCACCATTTTCATTTTTGATACTAGTAATTTGACTCTTCTTTCTTTTTTAAAATAACATTAACAAATGGTTTCTCTATTTGGTTTTTCCCATAAAACCATATTCTAGTTTTATTATTACTTCAATGATTTTTTAAAATTTTTAAAATCTCTCCTTTGATTTTCAGGATTTCCTTATTAGTGTTTAATTGGAAATTTTCAATTTGTTCTTTTTCTAGTTTTTCTAGTTGCATGCTCAATTCATTGATCTGTTCTTTCTCTCTTTTATTGACATAAGCATTTGTGTCTGTATGTGTTCATATATATATAATATATATATACACATATATGTATGTATGTATGTGTATATATGTTTTTCCCCTAGGTATTACTTTAGCTTTAATCCACAGATTTTGAAATGTCTCGTTGTCATTCACATTAATGAGATTATTGATCATTTCTGTGATTTGTTCCTGATTCTTTGGGATTAGATTATTTACTTTTCAATTAATTTTTAATATTATCTGTGTTTTATTGTATTTTATTTTGTTAAATATTTCCCAATTATATTTTTCTTTTAAAAATATTTTCAACTATCTTCTCTTTTTAAATTTTGAGTTACAAATTCTCTTCCTTCCTCCCATACATACCCCTGGAGAAAGCAAGCAATATGTCAGCTATACACGTGAAATCATGCAAAACAAATTTCCATATTAGCCATATTTTTTAAAAGCAAGGAAAATAAAGAAAAAATTGCACTTCAATTTGCACTCATGAGTGCTTTGGAATTGTCTTGAATCAGAGTAACAAAATCTTTCACAGTTGATGATCATTACAGCATTGCAATTACTGTGCACAGTTATCTTCAAATGCTTCTCATTCCCTTTGCATCAGTTCATAGTGGTTTTGCCATGTTTTTTTCTGAAACCACCTCCTTCATCATTTTTCACAGCACAATAGTATTTTATCACACTCATAGGCTACAATTTTTTCAGCCATTTCCCAATTGATGAATGTCCCCTCGATTTCCAATTCTTTGCCACAACAAAAACTGTTGCTATAAATATTTTTGTACATATAGGTCCTTTTCCTTTTTCTTTGATCTCTTTGGGATATGGAGCTAGTGGTGGTATTACTGGGTCACTGTTTTATAGCCCTTTGGGTCTAGCTCCAAATTGTTCTGCAAAGTGGTTAGAACAGTTCATACTTGACCAACAATTCTTTGGTGTACTATTTTACCTCATATCCTCTTATTTTTAGAAATTTAACTCTATCCTATACTCAATAGTTATTTGAAAAATAAGGCCTTTATCAGAGAAACGTGCTAAACATTTTTTATTTTACTTCACTGTCTGTGGTAACTTTTATCAAAATGCAGTTTCCCTGCTTATCCCTTTTAATTAGGTCTGTTTTTACTTTTGCTTTGTCTAAGATCATAATTGCTACCCTTGCCTTTTTTAGTTCAGTTGAAGTATATTAGATTCTGCTCCAGACCTTTATTTTAACACTGTGTCTTTTTGTTTCAAGTGTGTCTTTCATGAACCACAAATTGGGATTCTGGCTCTATCTGCTTGTTTTTATAGGGAAGCTCATCTCATTCATGTGAGCAGTTATGATTACTGTGTATTTCCCTTCATCCCATTTTCTTGTTTCTTCAATTCCCTTTTTATCCTGTCCCTCCTCAAAAATGTAGTCTGCTTCTAACAACTGCCTCCTTTAATCTACCTTCCGTTGTAGCATCTTCCCTTTTCTCTTATCACCTTCCCCTTCTACTTCCTTATTGGGTTAGTTACATTTCTATACACAACTAAGTGTGTATAAATATTCTTCCCTATTTGAAACATCAAGTCCAACGCGAACAAGATTGAAACATTGCCCACCACCCTTCTCTTTCCCCTCCATGTCATTGGGCATCTCTTTAATGTGAGAAAAGTTTCCCTATTCTACCTCTCTCCACTTCTCCCACTGCAGCCCTCTTTCAATCCCCTTCATTATTTTATTTTTTGGAAACCATTCCAACATAATTGACTCACATCCATGCCCTCTCCTTTCAACTATGTAGGCTCCTTTCAACTACCTTAATGATGATAAAGTTCTTAGTAGTAGTTACATGTACTATCTTCCCATATAGGAATATAAAGTTTAACTTCATTGAAACCCTTATGATTACTCCTTCATGTTTACCTTTTTATGTTTTTCTTTAGTCTTCTGCATAAAAATGGCAAATTTTCTATTCAGTTCTGGTCTTTTCATCAGGGAAGTTTGGAAGTTTTCTATTTCATTCAATATCCATTTTCCCCTTGATGATTATACTCTGTTTTTCCAGGTAGGTGACTCTTGGTTGAAATCTCAGCTCTTTTGCCTTTTGAAATAGCATCTTCCAAGTCCTCCATTCCTTTAATGTTATAGCTGCTAACTCTTGTGTGATCCTGATGGTGGTTCCACAATATTTTTAATTATTTCTTTCTGGCTACTTGAAGTATTTCCTCATTGACATGGGAACTCTGAGATAATATTCCTGAGAGTTTCCATTTTGGGAACTCCTTCAGGGTTGGATTCTTTGAATTTTTATTTTACTCTCAGGTTCTAAGATGTCAGGGCAGTTTTCCTTGATAATTTCTTGAAATACAATGTCTAGGTTCTTTTTTTGATCATGGCTTTCAGGCAGTTCAATAATTTTAAAATCTCTCCCTGATCTATTTTTCTGATATTTCACATTTTCCTCCATTTTTTTTTCATTCTTTTGGCTTTGTTTTATTGTTTCTTAATTTCTCATGGAGTCATTATCTTGCACTTGCCCAATTCTAATTTTTAAGGTATTATTTTGTTCAGTGAATTTCTGTATTTCTTTTCCCATTTGACCAATTCACTTTTTAACGTTATTTTCTTTAGTAGTTTTGTGCCTCTTTTTTTTTTTACCAAGCTGTTAACTTTCTTTCCCCACAGTTTTCTTCCTTTGTTTTCATTTCTTTATTTAATTTTTCATTTGCCATGATTTTTTAAATTTTTTTGTCTTTTCCAGGAATTCTCATTGGGTTTGTGTCCAATTCACATTTTTTTCTTTGTGGCTTTGCTTATAGCTGTTTAGCTTCATTGTTTTCTACTATATTTGTCTTGATCTTACCTGTCACCACAATAGCTGACCATAGTGGTCAGGTTCTTTTGTTGTGGTTTGCTCATTTTTCCACCCTATTATTTCTTAATTTGGAAGAAATGTGTTAATGTTGTTGCTAATGTTGTTAATGTTGTGCTTTGTTCCTGGCTTGGGGAAGGGGAGGGGCACTGTCTTAAGCTTCAGACATTTTCATAATGCTATTTTCAGATCTAGTTCTGGGGATCTGGAAGTTTTCAGTTCTTCCAAGGTGGTTTGGATTCCGGGGAGAAGTACGGTCACTGCCCTCTTGGTCTGTGCTCTCATCCTACCTCAGAAGGGCCTGCGATCACTTGGGATTGCAATTGATACTGCCTCTCATTTCCTCCTCCTGTGGGACCAGAAACAATCCTGTTCCTCAGTGTCACTGATCCCTGGGGGCTGGAAGTGATACCACATTGTGGGGTTTTCACTCCCTTCTTGACCAAAAGTTCTCCTCTCCACCCTTGAGCTATGACCCAGAAGTGGGAAGGCAATGGAGCTGCCAAACATCATCTGGTCCAGCATCCAGTGTTAGTATAGGGTACCCTGTAATCTCTTTCTGACCATTTGCCAGGTCCCCTTACCATTTCAGACCTCCCAAAGCTGCTCCTGCTGTTGTAATTACCACCTAGTCCCACCACTAGTGTTTCATCCATGTGGGATCTGGGCCAGATTCCTCCACTCCTGGGTATTCATGGCTCATGCTCCCTACCTTTGAAATTCCTAAGTTCAAATACTCTATTGCTTCCACTTCAAGTCAAAGAATCAGGTTTGTTTCTGTAAGGGATAAAGAGGGATATGCTCTCAAAGACTTCCCCTTAACATGGTTCTTTCACAGGAAGTTGTTAATAAAGGAGTAACCTTGATCCCTCAGACAAGACTACAGCCAATGGAAAAAGTCCCCATCCTCTACAACAAGCCAAATGGGAACAGATGAAGAATGTCCACTCATGCTCCAGTCCTCATGATTCTACTAGAAACAATTTGCTAAGCTTCTTCCATTGGATGATCCCATATTAGCAAACTAAAAGAGTCTTTATCTTCAGCAGACCACTGTTACATAGGTATTCTTGTAGTCCTTGTGGAAAACCCATTTTTTCCTCCATCTGCAGTTTTTATGAATTTACTCATTCCTTCCTTTGATGGGGGGAACAGTGAAAAGCAGGGGGAATCACCAGATTTGCAATAATTTTTCCAATATTAGTTCCTAAATTGGGGCATTTTACCAGGACCAGGCTCCACTCCCTATTATATCTTTTGATCAGATAGTTGACTCTTAGTCTCACCCTGGATCCTCTGAATACTTATGGTGACCTTTGCCTCCTAGACCTCCCTGGCTCTTTGGGGTTCACCATGCAAGATCTTCAGGGCCCTGTCTAGAATCTAAGGCCACAGTGGTAGGGACCTTGGCTTGGGATGTCCCAGGTTGATCACTGTTGCTGTTTTGCTGCTCCTTAAAACCTCCATGGTCCCCATTATGTGGCTTTCTCAGGGAAGCCCTCCATTCTTAATGTCTCTGGACCCAGAGCCTTTCAGGCTACACAGTCTGTCTCTTTGGGAGGCTTGGAGCCAACTTTGGGTTGGCTAGTTGGCTATGTTTTGGGAGGAGAGAGTTCTTGGATGACTTTTTTTTTTTTTTTTTTTTGGCAAGTGCTAGGTACTTGGGGGGAGAAGAAGTAGCCTCTGGAATTAAGAGACCAGAAAAGAAGATGAAAGGATGTCAAAAAGAAATTTGACTTACTTTGAAATTTTGTCTAAGACTGACACCTGCCTCACCAAAGATAAGCTGTGGAGAACTTCACTTTCCCTGCCCCAATCAAGTACCACCTAATACCCTAGGTTGAGGGAGGACAAAAGGATGTGGAGAAAAAGAGAAAACTGGTATGGTTACTGATCCAGAGCTAGACATTCTAGAGAATGAAGTCAAGTGGGCCTTAGAAAACACTGCTAACAATAAGACTAATGGAGGTAATGGAATTCCAGATGAGCTATTTAAAATCCTAAAAGATGATGTTGTTAAAATGTTGTACTCAATATACCAGCAAATTTGGCCACTGGATTGGAAAAGATCAATTTATAACCTAATCCTAAAGGATTATTCAGATTCCTGAAAATTGTATTCATCTCACATGCCAGTAATATTATGCTTAAGATTCTGCAAGCCAGCCTTCTGCAATATATGAACCAAAAAATACCAGAAGTGCAAGCTGGTTTTCAAAGATGCAGAGACTAGAGACCAAATTATCAACATTTGTTAGAGAAAACAAGTGAGTTCCAGAAAAACATCTACTTCTGCTTCATGGACTACACTAAAGCCTTTGACTGTGTGGATCATAACAAAATGTAGCAAATCCTCAAAGAGATGAGAGTACCAGATCATCTTACTTGGCTCCTGAGGAACCTGTATGTGGGTCAGGAAGCAACAGTTAGAACTGAACATGGAACAACTGATTGGTTTAAGATTAGAAAAGGAGCATGACAAGGCTGTATATTATCACCTTATTTAATTTACATACAGAGTACATCATGCAAAATTCCATGCTGGATGAATCAAAAACCAGAATTAAGGTTACTGGGAGAAATGCCAATAATTCCAGATGTACAAATGGTACCACTAGGATGACAGAAAGTGTAAAGGGATTAAAAAGGGTGATAAGGGTGAAAGAGGAGAATATAAAAGCTGGCTTGAAACTTAACACTAAAAATACTAAGTGGAGGGCTTGGAATATGATGTTCTGGAGGGCAAAAGATCCAGGATTACAACCAAGAATCACCTACCCAGAAAAATCGGTCCTCTTCAAGAACGAAGAACAAACACAACAACAACCCAGGAAAACTGAGTATAATTCTTCAGGTGAAAATGGGTATTCAATGAGATAGAGGACTTTCAAGTATTCTTGATGAAAAAATCAAGAATCATGAATAGAAAACTTTACTTTCAAATACGAGACTCAAAAGAAGCACAAAAAGGTAAATAGCAAAGGGAAATTATAAGGGACTTAGTAAGGGGAGATGATATTTGTAATTCATAAGACCTTTCTCATTCTTAGGGAGGTCACAGGTGTGAGCTGAATATGAAGAAATGATATCTAAAAAATAAAATTAAGGGTGAGAGAAATGTACTGGGAGAAAGAAAAAGGGGGAGATAGAATGGGGTAAATTATCTCACATAAAAGAAGCAAGAAAAAGCTTTAGAGTAGAGGGGAAGAGGGAGGAGGTGAGGGGAAGTGAGTGAACCTTACCTTCATCAGAATTGATTCAAAGAGGGAATGACACACAAAAAAACTAAGATCATGGCAACTGGTCTCATCGCTTCCTGGCAAATAATGGGAAAAGAAATGATAGCAGTGTCAGATTTCATACTTGTGGGCCCAAGCCTAGAGTAGGGAGACAGTGAGGCTTCAATGACACCAAACAAACCTCCCTTTGACCCATAAGAAGTGGCTGGACAAATGAAGGAAAAGAGAGTGGAGGAAGAATTGGGCAGGCTTAAAACATCACTTTCTAACCTGGCCACAGTTCTAGCTTAGGGACCCCCACCCCAAGGCTGATCTGGGGCTCAGGGACAGGCTAGGAAACAGCCCAGGTTCAGAGAGTTTCAACAGCAGGCTTGGCTTCAGAGCATTAGATTTTTTGGCCATAGTAGCTCCTGGAGACCATTCAAATTTCAGAGTGGTTGTGATATCTGTTGGTGGAACAAGTGACCACACTGATACCTAAAAGACTGAAGTATAACCATAGTTTAAAATATTTACCTACTCTACCCCTGTGCCAAATAGATTTCTGCTCTTTTAGCCATAAATCTAGGGGGTAGGAGAGGCCTCAGTCATATCACTCATCAGAATGAATGCTTGCAATAAAAAGCTAAGTCCTTAGTTGGTAACTTGTAAGATAGGTATTATTTTTGAAGAAGGAGGACATTTCCTTTTTGTTGTACAAGGATAAGTGTGTAGAGAGGAATTAGAGCTGTCATCTTAATAAATCTACTTCCTGATAACCAATTTTTATTAAGACAAGAGTAAGACCCAAATTAGTCAAGTTTTTTAACATGGCATAAGACTTTAAGCTTTTAATAACCACTTCCTTGCTTATATGAAGCTGACATCATGACTATGAAATTATTTTTCTTGGAGACTCCCATTAGAGACCCAGCAGGTCTTTGATTACTTACCAAGGCATCTTAACTAGATTTGGTTGATGTGGAACTCACCTGCTCACACCATCTTAAAATTTGCTCCTTTATGTATGTATAAGGTTCCCAAGCATTGCCAGTTTCTGAACAAAAATACGATCCTAAATAATTTTTTGACATATCTCATTGTATTTCAGATTCAGTATCTTTTGGAAGACACATTTCACCAGAAGGGCACCTGGGACTTTTTTCTATTACATGTCATCCATAATGAGTACTCATTTGGGACTCAAATGAAAATAGGCACAGTTTTTCTAGAAAGTAACCTGATAATATATTACAAGAGTCCTAAGATTGCATAACTAACTCAACCGTCTCACTAATGAAAATACACACACACACACACACACACACACACACACACACACACAAAACATCCAGTGATCTGTTGTTGTCCTTTGCCCTCCAAGAGCACCAAAATGACATCATGATGCCGAGGTCAGTGTAGTGTGTTTGACTGTGGATGATCAGACCAAAATGAGCTTGGAAGGCCCTACAACAGGTTAGGCACAAATAATCTGTATGAACATTTGGGGTGGAGCTGTCTCTAACTATGTGCATCTTACATTTCTTTTGAGTTGCTACAATTCTGCTTTGCTCTTGAAGAACATTGCCTTCTTTGATGTGGGCATGCCATGCTGGGCAGTCCAATACCAGTGTCTTCCATGTCTCACAATTGATACCAAAGTTCTTTAGAGAGACGTGGAGAATGTCCTTGTATTGCTTCTTCTGACCTCCATGTGAGTTATCCATAAAATAGTTATTTGGCATTCAAAACTTTGTGGTCAGGCATTATTAACAAGTCTAGAGAAAGGATCCCAGCAAATTGGGTATATGTTTTGTGAAAGGTCTACAGGGTGGCACAGAAGGAGAAGATCAGGACAGATTGTGAGCCTTACCATTGGAGGAAATGAATGTGATGGCATTATGAAACTTCTGAACCCTGAGGAGCATTATGCTGAGAGGGCTTCACCAGACTGCCAAGGGGGCACATGACACAGAAGATCTCTTTGGGGTCTAGACCTAGAAGTGGTATCCCTGAATCAAAAGATGTCTGCTGGATGTTTAATAGTTGCTGGATGCTGTAATAGTTGATTCTCCTACCGTGACCCAGCTGTTGGTGCCCGGGTCCCCCCCCCAGCCTGTAGTTGTTGTAGGCCAGACGACTGTATGGATTGTATCCCACAAACCCTGGTATGCTGGGCATTTGCTGATGGAAACAAAGGAGACAAAAACATGAATGAGAAATGAGCTCAAATGAGGAAAACATAGAAATGAAAAATGATCTGCATATGGCATGCAAGAGCAACCTGAACTTAAACAAGCAAATGATGGATTATAGTTTGGCTGGCTTTTTCAATACAGAAACAACTCCAATAGAAATCTGTTTGCAGGTTTGTTTTTGTTTTGGCAGATAAAGCATTTAGATTTTACTACAGATTCAAAATTACTTTATAATCAACTAAAATAGTCATGGGTCTAAAAATGACAAAGACATACATTCTAATTTAGGTTATCAAATGATAGAACTCAGGGATATATGGTATTTTGAGACAAGAGGCCCAGAAACATGATACACCAGAGGTCCAGGAACATTTTACATACAAGACAGCACACTGTTAAGCATTATGTGGACACCACCAATGATGTCATCTACCAAATACACGAATAAAAACAAGCAATGGACCTGCTTTCAAGGTGTGTGTGTGTGTGTGTGTGTGTGTGTGTGTGTGTGTATAAAATATAATTGCATGTAAATATGAGAAAAGACAAGCACCTACTTAACTAAGACTGGGGGTTCCCAACTATAGGGGAACATACCTTGTGGAATTCAATGGATGTCAAATGATTTCAAAACAAAGACTTGTAAGAGATGTATGGATGTTGTTTAAACTTTCTTTCTGGGCTACATTCTACTTCTTAAAAAAAAGTTGTCACTTTTATACACTCCTTTTTCTTCTTCCACTTCTTTGATTCATCTTCTAGAGTTCAATCTTGAAGACTTCCTGAATTTTGTGTCAAAGTTGTACTACTTCTTTAGTCAATCCTTACATAATGGTCTTTAGATTTTCTTTTCTTATTGAGTTCTTTGGCAGCACTAGACATTTTAAGAATGTAATATCTTAATCTCCAGCAGAAACATTGTGTTTTGTCTGTACAGTGAAATGGCATCTGAAATGGCCCTAAGTTCATTACACGTAGGAGCCTCATAGGACTGAGTTCATTACACGTAGGAGCCTCATAGGACTGCTCTCAGTTAATGTAAACATGCCCAATGTTTATGAGGACCACAACGAAGATGCATAAGGAAAATGCAACAGGGAGACTAAAAGTAGCAAATTCTTTTATGAAACTCAAAACCAAAACAAATGACAAAAACAATTTCATCTGAACATTTGATTCACAACTTTGCCCCTGTATAATGTAGATACCCAATTCATAAACTCAACTTGATTCAACTGTTATTAGTGTAAAATAAAAACAAGTTTCAAAATAAAATAAAAAAATAAAAATAAAAACTTTGTGGTCAACCCCGCTAAAGTTGTGCTCTCTGTAGTAGAGTTTGAATGCTTGGAAGTTCAGCTCAAGAAGGACTTCAGTATCCAGTACCTTCAGAATCTTCCTAAGACAATTCAAATGGAAATTCAGTTTTTTGGCATGTTGCTAGTATACTGTCCAGGTTTCACAGGCATTGTAACAATGAGGTCAACACAATGGCTCTGTAGATCTTCCGTTTGGTAGGCAACCTAATGCCTCTTCTCTCCCACATTTTTCTTCAGAGGCTCCCAAATGCTGAGCTAACTGTGACCATGCATGTGCCAACTTCATCATCTATATATATATCCCTGGGAAGTATACTGCCAAGGTAAGTGAATTTATTCACAGTAAAAAAAATTTCTCCATTTGCTATAACCAAGGATTCCACATGTAGATGGTGTGGTACTGGCTGATGGAGAATCTCTGTTTGCTTGGTGTTAATTATCAGACCAAAATTAGTACAAGCAGCAGAGAACTGATCCATACTCTGTGACAACTCTGCCTTAGAGGCTGTATTGAATGTACAATTATTTGTAGGCAAAAAAGTAGCATACCAACTCTTCCTCCATTTTAGTGTTGGCTTGTGCTTCACTTAAGTCTTGTTTTTGAAAGTCGAATTTTCTGGTCTTTTCATCAAGAATACTTGAAAGTCCTCTATCTCCTAGAATATCCATTTCCCCCCGAAGGATTATACTCAGTTTTGCTGAGTAGATGATTCTTAGCATTTGTTTAACAGTCATTCTCTTCTGTGTCCTCTCCCACAATTCCCTAATCCTGTAATCCTGGCTCTTTTGCCTTCCAGAATATCATATTCCAAGGCCTCCACTTGGTGTCTTTAATGTTAAGTTTCAAGCCAGCTTTTACACTCTCCTCTTTCACCCTCATCAAAAAACTTCTTAATCCCCTTACACTTTCTGTCATCCTAGTGGTACCATCCGCACATCTGGGATTGCTGGTATTTCTCCCAGTAACCTAATTCTGGCTTTTGATTCATCCAGCCTGGAATTTTGCACGATGCACTCTGTATATAAATTAAATAAATAAGGTGATAATATACAGCTTTGTCATGCTCCTTTCCTAATCTTAAACCAACCAGTTGTTCCATGTTCAATTCTAACTGTTGCTTCTTGAGCCATGCACAGGTTCTTTAGGAGCCAGGTAAGACAATCTGGTACTCCCATCTCTTTGAGGATTTGCTACATTTTGTTATGATCCACACAGGCAAAGGTTTTAGCGTAGTCAATGAATCAGAAGTAGATGTTTTTCTGGAATTCACTTGTATTCTTCAACAGATATTGGTAATTTGGTCTCTAGTTCCTCTGCCTCTTCAAAAATCAGCCTGCACTCTACTCCATATTTCATATCAATGCAGCAGCATCCCTGACCTTTTTCTTTGCCCCACTCTCAGATCAGACTTTCTCCTTGCCAACACCAGCCCCTCTACTTGATCCTATTCTTTCTTTTCCAAAAGCCAACCCCTTTGATCCTCAGTCTCTCTTTATCCACTGATTCCTTCTCTGGTACTTACAGGCATGCCCAGATCTCCACCATCTTAAAAAAAAAAAACCTTCTCCTGACCCCACCACCCATTCAAACTATCATTCTTTCTTCTTCACCTCCTTTTCAAAGCCGAACTCCTACCAAAAGCAAGCTATAGTTGGCCTCTACTTTATCATTTCCTACTCATGTCTCAACCCCTTTCACCTAGACCAATATTGCTTTAAGGTCACCAGTGATCTCTTCATTGCTAAATCCAGTAGCCTGTCAAGCCCACAACCTTTTGACCTCTCTGCGGTGTTGATCTGTTAAACAAATCACCCTCTCCTTTTATAAGTATAGTTAGCTAACATTTATATATCAGCTTTAAGGTTTCCTAAGGGCTTTACAAACATTATCTCAGTTCATTCTCACAACAACCCTGGGAGGTAAGTACTATTATTGTTTTACTTTTACAGATAAGGAAACTGAAGTAAGCAGAGTTCAAATGACTTCCCAGGGCTACACAAAGGTCTGAAAGTAGATTTCAACTCAGGTCTTCCAGTCTCCATGTCTAGGCTTTATCTACTCGTACCACTTAGATGCTTCAAGTGTGCATGCTAAACCTATGGGTCAGGAAAAACACCAAGAAGTAATAGTACTATTTTGATAGTGATCTGCCAGTACCGACAGGTTGTAATCTTAGAAGGGCTATATCAGAGAAAGCTGGGTTAGCTTGGGAACATTTTCCTATGTCAAGGAGAAAAGGTAAGTTGTTAAGATGCATACCAAGCCTGTGGTGTATATATCACGAGCTCAGCATTTAGCAGTCATTCCCTCCTGTGTCTTCTCCCACAATTCCCTAACAAAGGTGCGTGGTCTGGACGGCAGGCTGGAAGACGCATACCATAGGATTTGTTGTTGTTCAGTTGTGTCTGACTCTACATGACCCCATGGGTATCACCCATGAAGCTTTCTTGGCAAAGATGCTGGAGTGATTTGCCATTTCCTTCTCAAGTATGTCCCCATTTTACAGATGAGGAACTGAGGCAGATCGGGGTTAAGTGACTTGCCCCAGAGTCACACAGTTGGTAAGTCTCTGAGATCAAATTTTAACTCAGATCCTCATGACTCCAAGCCTGGTGCTCTATCCATGGCACCACCTAGCTGTTCCTTACTATATGATGGTCACAAACAAAAATAATCTAGAATGAGCATGCTGTACTCCAGTACATATGCCAGTACTTACTGACCTCTGCCTTAAAAAAAAACAAAACAAAGATAATACTAATTAGTATCAATTTATAGGAAAATAAAGGCAAATGATAAACCTTAATTCTGAATAACTTCTCTCGTCTGGGCTTTTTGTGACATTATTCTGTTGTGGTTTTTTTCCTATCTGATTTCTTTGCAGGTTAGTCATCTATATGTAGTCAATGTATGTAATCTAGGGCTCTGTATAGGGTCCTCTTATTTTCTTTCAATGTACTCTCTTGATGATCTCATCAGCTCCCACTGATTCAAATATCACCTTCTATGTAGATGACTTCCAAATGTACACATCCAGCCCTCATCTTTGCCCTGAGCTCCAATCCTGCATCTCCAACTGCTTGTTGGACGTCTCCATCTGAATGTCCTATAGGCACCTCAAATTTGGCATGTCTAAAACAGAACTCAATCATTGTCCCTACTCTTCTTCCTAATTCCCATATTTATGCTAATTATCTTTCTCAAACTAAACCACCAAACATTCAAACTACTGCAGACAGCATAACTCTAATGGGTTGGCCATATTGTTTAAAAGGCAAATGTATGCTTGCCTAAGACACTTATGGGGAATTCACACAAGGCAAGCACTCACATGGTGGTCAGAAGCAATACAAGGACATACTCAAGGTCTCTCTGAAGAACTTTGGAATGGATTGTGTGACATGGGAGATGCTGTCAAAAGGACTGCCCAGCATGGCGTGCCCACATCAAAGACACTGTGCTCTATGAACAAAGCAGAATTGTAGTAGCTCAAGAGAAACAAGAGATATGCAAACTTACAGACATCTCCACTCCAAAAGTCCTTGGGGCCTATTAGTGCTTGACCTGTGGCAGAATCTTCCATGTTCATATTGTTCTGATCGGCCAGTCAGACACACTGTACCTTAACTTCGACAAGTGATGTCATTTTGGTCCTCTTTGAGAATGAAGAACAAACACTAACCAGTCGCCAGCGTATGCTGTCAACATGACCCTCTTTTCAGTCACTCAGGTTCACAATCATTCTCCACTCCTCACCCCACACATCCAGTCACTTGCTAAATTTTTATCCATTTAGACTGCTCGACATTTTCCCCACTTGTCCCTTTCTTTCCACTCTAGTCTAGGCCGTTGTTGCCTCTTACCTTGACCACTGCAAGAGCCCCCTGATTGTCTTTTTTGCCCCTGTTCCATCTCCTCTCCAACCATCCTCCAAACAGCTGCAAATCCGGTATTCTGAAACTCAGGCTATCCCTATCACTTCTCTACACAAGAAGCTTCAATGACTCCCCATTATCTTGAGGATAAAGTACAAACTAAAGTTTGGCATTCCACAATTTCATTTTAGCCTATATTTCTAGATGGATTACACGTCGCTTCCCCTCACGCATTCTGCTGTGGCCAGAGTATGTGCTATGACCCATGTGCATCCTACCTTTATAAAGCCTTTGCACATGTTCCATACCTAGAAAGTTCTTCCTCACATTCACCTTTTGAGAACCCATATTCCCTTCAAGGTTCAACTCAAATGCAATCTCCTTCAGCCTTTCCTGATTCCACCTTGTACAGGAAGCCTTTCCCAACCCCTATTAATTCTAGAACCTTCTATTAATTTTCGTGTTTACGCTGCATATAACTTGTTTGTACACTTTTGCTTGTTGTCTTTCCTCATTAGATTGAGCTCCTTGAGGGCAGAGGCTGTCTTTTGTCTCTTTTTGTACTCCCAGCACTATTTAGTGTCTGACACATAGTAGGTGCATCCAACGTGTGACTGACTGGACTGATCCTCAAGTTGTTAATTACATCCCTCCATCATTCTTCATTCATTTTGTACATGTCCTCCACTTACCTATCTGTGAAACTATTGCATCCCCATAACAGAATGTAAGCTCTTTGCTTCCTGAATTTTTATATTTAATGTCTAGTGTGGTGCCATGGTGCTTAATAAATACTTGAATGATAATCCTATGACTTGGGAAACCAGAAAATACAATTGAAAATTAATGCTTCCCAGTGTAACAGGTTCTACCTGGTTTCTGAAGGTACTGAATAAACCAGTGATTATATAGCACATAACACAGAAGATATGGAGAGCCTTGACTAATCTTCTCAATCAGGACTGGCAAAGTAATCATGCAAGAAATCTACAGGTTGATAAAAAGAAGAAATTGATAAACTGAAACTGTTGGCAAAAAACTTATATTCTTATAAAATGAGCTCAGAACATACTTAAGGGGAAAAGAACTATCTCCCCAGGATATTTTAAGTGGCAGTCTCTCCAGAAATAACAAACTTAACTGACCAAAACATGTAATCCTCAGTCATCAAATTATCTCACTTCATGGTGCCCAGGGGCTCATCATCTGGAAATGTCACCAAGAGAAGAAAATTATGCCTCTATAAAACCAGGTTGTTGCTTGCATTTATGGTCTGGCTACTTGAGGGTGCCATCTCTTTGTGGTGCCTAGATTCTCAGCAGGCATCCTAAAACCTGTAACTCTTTGTCTTTGCTGTACCCAGAGGAACCAGAATTGACTCACCATCCTCTCACACCACCAAGTCACCTGATCAGCCTCAGAATGATATCAAGGTATAAGGCTTTAATAAAAACTGCCATGAAAACCTCCTTTGGGACAAGGTTTTTGTACCTGTGTGAATTAAAATCCATAGAATGAATTATGTGAATATGAGGAGGTACAAAATTTATTTCAAATAAAGGAAGGGAAGATCAAAGCATGAAATTAAAATTCTTATGTGATTTTTAAGTCTCAAGTGGTCCTCACCATAAATCTATAAGTAATCAATAACAAGGGAAATTCAATTAAGGTCCTGAATTCTCTTTTTTTGGTAAGATGATGTCTCTGATTAGGGGGATAGATAGGAAGTAGGATTGAGCAGGGCAAGAAGACAAGTCAAGTGTCATAAACATGTTGTCAGAGCAAGATATAAACAAGAATCATGGTCCTTACAGAGAAAGACAAAAGGGATGAGAAACTTTTTAAATAAATTTTTATTTCTCTTTTGTTTTTATATCACGTTTCTCAATGTACGCAGGCATCCCTTATAACAGAATGAGAGGAGGAAAAACAGAAGAGCACACTAAGCAACCTAACAAAGCCTGACTTTTATCTACAGTGGTCCCTCACCTCTGCAAAGAAGGGGGGAAGATAACTTCTTGATTATCTTTTTTTTTTAGACCAAGCTTGGTCATTCCAATTTTGAAGTGAGTTCAGTTTCAGCGGTTTTGGTGTCGCTGATCTTTCAGGTTATAGTACTGTGGTCACTGTGTATATTAATTTTCTATTTCTGCTTTTTTCTCTTTGTATCAGTCTTTTGTGTTAGTACATTCCTCTACTTCATTTCTTACAACACAGCAGTATTTCACTGTTTATGAATTACAGCTTGTTTCATCATTCCTCCAGTGAAGGGCATGTCAGTTTCTTGCTCCTTGCTATTACAAAAACTGCTGCCATACATCTGGGGGTATACTGTGTCTTTATCTTTTTCACCATCAGCTACTTGGGAGCAAGGACTATCCTTTGCTATTCTTTCTATCTCCAGAGCTTAGCACAAAGCTTGGCACACAGTAGGCACTTAATCAATGCTACTTGACTGGACTTGCAGCAATGTAATCTATGAGTAAAAGAGTATGGATGTTTTGGTTATTTTCTTCATATTACTCTAAAAATGCTTTCAAAAATGGTTAAAGTCACAGCACAGTGGGCTATTTTCAAAGTAGCCAGGGAATCAAACTTCACTGCTATTTTCTTAGGTGATTAGCAAGATAGATGAGTTTAGGTAAGTCTTTATCAAGTGTTTTTAAGGTGGGGTCCATGGACTGATTTCAGGGATCTGTGAACTTGGATGGGGAAAAAATTATATCCTTATTTTCACTAACCTCTAACTGAAACTTAGCATTTCTTTCAATTATTTAAAAACATTATTCTGAGAAATGTTTCAAAGTTTTCACCAAACTTCCAAAGGGGTTCATGCCACAAAAAAAAGTCAAAAACTCAGTCTCTATCACTTCATTGAACCCTATAAAAACCAAGCAGTCTCATAAG
Organism: Bettongia penicillata ogilbyi; assembly: GCA_023548195.1. Lineage (NCBI taxonomy): Eukaryota > Metazoa > Chordata > Mammalia > Diprotodontia > Potoroidae > Bettongia > Bettongia penicillata. The sequence continues at coordinate 7,172,049 of JAJHZJ010000527.1, read as the reverse complement.
GCCCTATAAATGGCTCTTAATATTATTAGATTTTCATAGGCTCAACCAATTTACATTGCTTTTTGCCAAAGGACAGTGTGGTGCAATGGAAGGAACACTGCTTCTGGTGTCAAAAGAACCTGAGTTCATATCCCGCCTGACATTTATTAAACCTATATGGCCTTACTTCTTGATCTCACTAGGCCTGTTTCCTCATCTGCAGTATGCTCTCATCTGCAGTATGAGAGCATTGGAACAGATGGCCTCTGAGATCCAAGATCCCCTGAGGTTTCTCAAGTCCTACATCTAACAACAGCAGTAGAGATCAGTTGGTGGAGGAGCTGGTTTTTCCCTCCCCCTGTTGTCTATTACTTTTTTTTACAGGGCATATCACAATATAATGGATAATGCCCCAGACTTGGGAGTTAGGAAGACCTAGATTCCAATCTTTTCTCAGACACTGAATAGGTGTGGGAGCTGAACTAACTCACCTAACCTCTGTGCCTTGGTTTCCTCTTCTATAAAATGAAGGGACTGGAACTGATGGACTCTAAAGTCCCTTTCAGCTCAAAATCTAGGATTCTACAAATCAAATATAGAATCCTACACATTCTAACAGTTTAAAGGCTCTCTACTGTTAATTTTTTTATGCAACACAAATTTTTATTTTATCCCATTACTGAAATAGAACTAGCTCAGTGCCAGAAGAGCAGAGATTAAAGGTTAAAATGAACTGGAATGCTCTGGCTTAAGCTTTTATACTAATAAGTATTTAAACAATTTCTGGAAGACAGAACAATACATCAGAAAGAAAGCTGGATGTGGGAGCCAAGTGGCTGAAATACCACCTCCAACATCTAATTCTGAGTATTGGTGAGTGGAAGGGAATGATCTTCAATTTCATCTGTGATGATAACAACCTTTATAGTCACCATCTCACATGACTAATGTGAAGATCATTCAGAGGGAATGGATGAAAAGCCCTTTTTGGACCCTGAAGCACTACATAGTTATCAGCTCTTATCCTATTTTCCAAATTGGTCTGCTTTCAAATTTTATTACATGGTGACATTTGTTGACAAATGCTAACAGAGCAGTTACAAGTACCAGTCAGTAACCAAGTATCAGCCTTTTCCACTCCCCCATCTCTGACAACTGCCCATTCTATAAACCCTAGAGTCTGGCCTTTTTTCCGACATCTTGCCCTAATTCCTTCTGAATTCAATCCTCCTCGCGACATTCTTAGCACCAAATTTTTTTATCAATTTACTTCTGATATTCTCATCATCTTTCTGCAAATCTACATCATCCTGTCGAGTCCAGATTGGATATCCATCAGATCGCTGGCCTGTCTTCAAAAAGGAACAAGTGGCTTCTAGTTCCCCACTGTTTTTCAAGAAAGCTTGGGTGACTGTTGCCAGATCCACACTAAACTCCTCCATTAAATGTTTGATGACTTTGATGGCAGCTCCCACCTCAGGTGAAGGAGAAGGGTTAGAACTGCCTTCCTCTGCTTCAGGCTGTATTTCCGGTACAACAGAGTCTTCAACAATCACACTGTCCTTCGGAGCCTCTTTCAAATCGGAGTTATTTTTTTCAGGACCGGTCAGCTCTCCATTTTTAATCAATTCAATGTTAGGGGTCTGATCATGAACCTAAAGGTAATGAAATCAGAAAACTGAGGTACTTCAAATTATCTAAAACAACCAAAGGAGAAAAATAATTAGGACCCCAAACAGTAAGGATTTTTATGACTGAAGGAATGTTAGAGATGACCTGCTGCAGTTCTCTGAATTTACAGAGGAAGAAAAGAGGCCCACAGTAGCAAAGTGACTTGTAGTCTAGGTCACTAGCTACCAGCAGAATCAGGAAAAAAACCAATTCTCCTAATGCCAGTTCAATACTGTGAACCACATTGCCACTTCAATTTAAAGTCTAATAGGACTATAATTGAGCACATTCCTATCCAAAAATCAACATAAACCACATACTTGGAGGAATCTTAAAGGCTTCTACAGTGAAAATATAAACTATAGTCAAATGCACATCACTGGCTGGCAAGAAGCAGCTAGTTCCTAAAGATCTAATGAGTTTATTATTTTTTTAAGTTAACTTTAACATATTTATAATGTTTTTCTTGCTATGTCTCAAAAACAGACTACCATGGATCATTTTAAGAATTAATCTTCAGCGTGGGATTATGGATACAGAGCTAACCTCAAAGATGAGGTAAATATGGGTTCAAGCCCCAACTATTGCACGTCAGCCATGTGGTCTGGGCACATCATCAAATGTCTAAGTAGTCAAGGCAGTACTCAAGAAAGTGATGATTTATGTCAACAGAGATTCCTATGCCAATGAAACCTCAGGTTTTCAATCCCCATTCCTGATCTGCTGCACTTTCCAGTTCTCACATCTTTCCACATACTTCCATTCAATTTGGAAAGTCAATACATGTTAGAAATTGTACGGGACATGGCAGAGAACATAGAGACACAAAGCTATAAAAAAGATAAAAAGAAAAAGGTTGACATATTTTCTTCCTTACTGTTTAGAACTAAAGATCACATTCCTGAGACCATTACAGGTGCTTTTCTAAAAACATGAACCCCAATTTAAATAAACCAATGAGTAGAAAGTGAGTCTGGGACTAATGCCCAAAGGAAATGCATTTTACAAATGAACAACTTACCACCATATTATTCTCCCTCCTTAACTAGAGCCGTTCCATTTTCTGCCCAGGACTTTCTTGGGGATACTTAGCTTCAATCATGCTCTGAACCACTCATGTGACCGTGTCTACATCTCCACTTTGTGCTGAGCAGAAGATCAAAGGTGACGGATGGAAGGTAGAATAAAGTATTTAAGAAAACATTTTTGACGAACCTCACTGTCCTCCACGTCCTGGTTTTCAGGATACACAATGTCTTTCTCTGTTGTTTCCTTCTCCTGTACTTGCTCCCCTGTACTATCTTCCTCAGGCAGATCAGGGGTTTTTTTCTTCTGAGGTTCTATAAAAGACAAAAAAGAAAAAAAAAAATATATCCCAACAAAGTGACCATCAAGTATAAGCTGTTTTTGGCCAAAGACAGAATACATTTTCCACCCCATGCGTTTTGATCCAAGGATGGATGCCAGGGATACATCTTTTGATTCACCTGATACCAGAGGAAGCAAAGACATGTAAGAGTAAGGACCTCTACTCTCACTTCCAAAAAACAATAGCCTACAGTGACACCAGTATTCCTGGACTCTGAAATACAAAACAAACACATTCTATTTAAATAAAAGGCTAGAAATAAGTTCCTAAATGTCAACTTTCTCAAATAAACTAATCATTTTCAAAGCTTATCATTTGGTTTTAAAATCAAGGTTTTTCCAAGAACCAAAGGACCCCAAATCCTTCCTTAAACTATTCAGAAATATAGGCATACTAGATATTCTTTTTAAAAAATATAAATGTAAAAAATGTAAAATCCTTCTAAGTTATTGGGAAAGTACTATGCTATCATCATCAAGCAATGAAGATCTAAATATACTTGATAATGAGGCCAGAAACCAGAGATGTGTGTATATTCCTTTGCTTTGCCCTCCCTAGAGTTTGGTGGCTTCCTTTGGACATAGTGATTGCCCAAGTGGCCTTTTAGGTCTTGAAGATACAAGTTCCCCGTTGAGGGTTCACCACAGGCATTCTGTTGAAAGAGGAGGGAAGAGGTAGGCCGAGCTAATATAATAAAAATGACAATTCTACCTAAATTAATCTACTTATTTAGTGCCATACCAATTAAACTATCAGATAATTATTTTCTAGAGCTGGATAAAATCATATCAAAATTCATTTGGAAAAACAAAAGGTCCAGAATATCAAAGGGACTAATGAAATGCTTGGGAAGGTGGCCTAGCGCTACCAGACCTCAAATTGTATTATAAAGCAGCAATTATCAAAACCACTTGGTATTGGCTAAGGAACAGAGGGGTAGACAAATGGAATAGGCTTGGCACTCAAGACACAGTAGGCAAGGAATATAGCAACCTCCTGTTTGATAAACCCAAAGACCCCAGCTTCTGGGATAAGAACTCATTGTTCGACAAAAATTGCTGGGAAAACTGGTTAACTGTGTGGCGGAAATTAGGCATAGACCCATACCTGACACCGTACACAAGAGTAAAGTCCAAATGGGTACATGATTTAGGTATAAAGATTGATACCATGAATAAACTGGAGAAGCAAGATATAGTGTATTTATCAGATTTCTGGAGAGGGGAAGAATTTTTTTCTAAAGAAACGACAGAAAGCATTATGAAATGCAAGATGGATAATTTTGATTACTTTAAACTGAAAAGTTTTTGCACAACCAAATCCAATGCAACCAAAATTCGGAGGGAGGTAGTAAACTGGGAAAAAATTTTTACAGCTAAGCTCGGGGATAAAGGCCTCATTTCTAGAATATATAGAGAACTGACTCAAATATATAACCATCCAAGTCATTCCCCAATTGATAAATAGTCAAAGGATATGAACAAGCAATTTTCAGGGGAAGAAATCAAAGATATCTATAATCATATGAAAAAGTGCTCTAAATCACTATTGATTAGAGAGATGCAAATCAAAACAACTCTGAGGTACCACATCACACCTGTAAGATTGGCAAACATGACAGAACAAGAAAATGATAAATGCTGGAGAGGATGTGGGAGAGTTGGAACACTAATTCATTGTTGGTGGAGCTGTGAGATCATCCAACCCTTCTGGAGAACGGTTTGGAACTATGCCCAAAGGGCTACAAAAATGTGCATACCCTTTGACCCAGAAATATCGCTACTAGGACTGTATCCCCAAGAGATTATAAAAACGGGAAAGGGTCCCACGTGTACAAAAATATTTATAGCAGCACTCTTTGTGGTAGCCAAAAGCTGGAAGTCAAGGGGATGCCCATCAATTGGGAAATGGCTGAATAAATTATGGTATATGAATGTAATGGAGTACTATTGTGCCATAAGAAATGATGAACAAGAAGACTTCAGGGAGGCCTGGAAGGACTTATATGATCTGATGCTGAGCGAAAGGAGCAGAACCAGGAGAACTTTGGCCACAGCAACTCTCAGTGTGTGAGAGTTTTTTCTGGTAGACTTGGAACTTTGTAATAACACAAGAACTTACTGAGAAAAAAAAAAATCCTAATGTCGGTCTTCTAAGGCAAAATGCCTTCCACACTCAGAGAAAGAAATGTGGAAGTCATTGGCAGAATGTAATAGATCATGTTTGTGGGTGGGTGGGTTTCAGTGTATTATGTGTTGATTTGTTATATGATTTCTTCCATTTATTTTAGTTCGACTACATAGCATGAATATAGTGAAAATGTGCTCAATAGGAAAGTATATGTAGAACCTAAACAGAATTGTATGCTGTCATGGGGAGGGAGGGGGGTATTGGGGGAAAGGGGGGGGGGATAAAATCTTAACTTTAAGGAAATGATTGTAAAACATTAAAAAAAATAAAATAAAATATAAAGAAAGAGGAGGAAAGAGAAGATAAGAGAAGATTGGTTTGGGGATCTTCTGATCTTTTATGTAGGGAATTTAACCTCCAGACACTAGTGCTCCTTACTACCTGCCTTGGGTGATGAGCTAAAACAGTATAATCATAGACTTTCTTTGAGTCCTACCATTTAAAAAGCCCTTTCACACACACACTACCTCATCTGATCCTCACAAGCCTCTCAAGTAAGGAAAACTGGATCACTTATTGGTGTTTTTCTCCTCACGATATGATGGCTCAGAGGGGCTAAGTGTCGTAGCCAATGTCACACAAGGCACAGGAATCTGCCCATTCCATAACCAGTGCTCTTTCCACTCTACCTCATGTCAGACAGATAAACACACAGACTGAGAATTCTAATTTTCAGTCTCCACAACCTGACCCCTTGCTTCCCATTCATATCCTTTTCCCTGCACAGTCTTTCCCAGCCTGTCCCCTGGTGGAATGAGGATCCAGGGGCATCTGGAGAATGTGGTCAAAAGGGCAGCCACTCCAGAAACCCCAGAGCTAATGGCTAAGCACTTAATTCTAAGGCACTAAATAAAATCAACATATAAACCTAGTTCAAATACCAAAAAATCCTTGGACTCTACTTGTGCTGTGGCTTCGGTGGCTTCCTTTGGGCAGAGGGATTGCTTAAGAAGCCCTTTAGGGCTTGAAGTCAAATGGGAGTCTTAAGGGGGAAGATCACCCAGGAAACAAGTGGGCAAAGCTGGTTGTCTGGCTAGCCTGAGGCACAGCAGGACTCAAGTCCTGGTCTTTAAGAGTCCACATCCAATCCTCCCTTCAACTACATTTTGCCCTATCTGGAGTCATATTTATTTGTGTAAGCCTATCTCATCCTCAGGGGAGGGATTCCTTTTACCCCTTGGCAGCCTGAGTACAACCTCACACAAATGCTCCCTACACAGGGATTATTAAGGGACGATTGCTCAGTTGGGCTGTGGGAAAGGAAACCTTCTGGTGCAAATGAACCTAAGTGGCTTGGGAAAACCTGGCTTCCATACAATCAAAGACCAAAAGATTTCCCCAGATGCCGAAAAAAAAGTATCTTAAGGCAGCCCAAAACCTGGCTCCTTGGTGCGGTTGGGGCACGATCAGGAAGTTTCCTGCCTGCCCCCGGCTGACCCTGGCCGGCCAAAGCGGTCATTACCACCGTCCGCAGGCTCTGCTCCTTCGGCTTTCCTCTTGGGCTTCTGAGCGGGGCTGGCCGGCTCCTCGCTGTCCAGGTACTTCTGCTCCAGCCCCTTCAGGTGCTTCAGATAGCGGTCCTTCATGGACTGCCAGGGATGCCGCGTGAGGGCCGCCTTCTCCAGGGCCTTCCACAGAGCGGTGCCCGCCAGGGCGCTGGGGGAGCGGGCATTGTCCTTCACGTAGCGGACGATGGCCAGATCGTCGTCCTCCGTGTAGGCGTCCTCGGGCTCCCCGGCGGCCTGGGGGCTGCCCGGCTCCCTGCGGCCCAGGCGGTAGTCCTCCAAGTCCAGCCTCTCGTTCTGCTCCACGCAGTCGGTGATGTACTGCGTGGAGATGAAGTCCCCCGAGGCCTCGGCCTGGGGCTCCCCGGGCTGGGCCAGCAGCACGGCCTCGGGTTCCTGCACCCGGCACAGGGTGCCCCCGCCGTGCAGGATCAGCGTGGACAGCCGCCGCTTGGCGGGGCCCGGCCGCACGTAGAACGAGATGGAGCTGCCGTCCTCGCGCACGAACAGCGTCCGCGAGTGGGTCGGGTCGTGGGGGTCCTTGCCCATCTCGAGGCCGTCGGCCATGACCTGCTGGGCCCTTCTCGAAGAGGTGGAGGCGCTGGCGCAAGCACGCGTGATTGCTCGAGGCCTAGCTCCCCACGGGAGGCTGGAAGGACCCCTGTATGCGCCTGCGCTCACCCTTTGACCCCGCCGGCCCCTCACGCTCTCAAGAGAGCAAGGAGTTCATCAGTTTCCCCAGTCCCGTGTGCGCATGCGCTCACCGGCTCTTTACTCCTTCTAAGGAAGCCGTTTGTGCGTGCGCCTGCTTACTGTGGGGCATGAGGAAGCAGTTCGCCCAAACCCTGTACTGCCCTACCCCCTCCTCCTCCCCAAGCAAACAGCCTCGTCCTCTCAGGATGGGCAGCAAAGGGAAGCTGAGGCACCGAGCGACAACCTGACCCGCCGAGCAGCCCCTGACGTGGTCCAGCTGGCCTCAAAAGACACGGAAGTTTACCGAGTGCTACAGTAGCTAGCAGGCTCGGCCTGAAAACCTCCACCCGGAAGTGGCGGGCTTGATGGGAGTGACCCGGAAGTGGTTCTCTGATGACCTCCTCTTCCTTCCTTTCCCGTCGGGCTCTTGGGGCGAAGACGATGGCGGTGTGAGGAGCGGCGGTAACTGAAGATTGCAAAGGGAAAACACTGAGAACGAATTTAGGGAGTAAGCTCTGCTGAAGGAGACGTTTAGGCCCGTGAGGCCCATAGGCACTGGGACTTGGAAACGCTCAGGCTTGGGGTCATCCAGTTTCGAAGGCGCCCGAAAACTACAAATCCCGTGATGCACCGGGCTCGGCTGTCTGACTAGGGGTTCCGCGGCCGGAGGCAACCCTTCTAAAACCTGGTCTCGATCTGTGCTCCCTGTGTTCGTTCGCTTTATGGTGGGAGGGGAGAAAAGAACTTGGGAAAAGCGAGATGCTTTCTTTTTATTATTGAAATCTGATAGTTTAAAAACTTTAGAGGAGACCCAGGCGAGTCCCAGACTCCACCGAATAGGGGTTTGGACCTTCGTGGATGGGACCGTTGCTCTCTCAAGCCTCCAGCCAAGGATTTCCCTTAAAAAAAAACCTTGAGGTTATTCACGGTAGACTTGACAGCAGGTTAAATTCCATTTTTCTCAAAACAGCCCTCGGGTGAGTTTAGAATCTCTAGCCATCCCTAATTTGGGCTGGTGTCCTCCCCTCACTAAGATGACATTTCTGAACAGTAAAGACAATCTTTCACCCATCAGAAATTGCTTTAATTTTTCTTTTGCTAGAGTGGTCATGTGATGAATAGGTGTCAGATGGCGAGAAGGTGCTTGTTAGCCTCCAAACAAATGGGCAGGCTTAGGCATATCCCTTGAGTTTGTTTGCAATACCTTGGCTGACCGTCCTTTACTAAATTAGAAAAAAATTGTATGAATTGGGTCCACAGAATTTTTCTTATATATCTTACAGTCTTTAGTCACTAAACAGATTCAGTAACCTAGCGTTGAGGTAGAGGCAGTAATTGCCTACTAGAAAGAAAGAGGGGCTTGGAGTCAACAGAGAGTTGGTATTATTCTGCATCCAGAGGCATCAGGAAATACTACATTTACTCGACCATCTCATTGCGATGCTTATTTTAAGCACTTGCAAAAAAAAAAAACAAACAACCTTCTGCCTTGAAGTTAAAAAAAACCTGTAGCTTCTGCACCTCCAACTGTTGTTGAAAATAAGAATGTAGAGAAATTCCATGGAGAACTTAAGGCTCTGGAAATTAAATCCACATACCTTAATACTCCTTTATTTCAAGGAAAGGTGGGCCTGGGGTGAACAGACATTGCAAATGTACGATGAACTAGGTCTAGAATAAGAGGAAGAAAGTGGACTGGAGTGCCTTTGGGGAATTATGCAGTTATTTTAATAAATTTGTTCTTTAGAAACTCATTCTTGATTATATCAAGATCAGTGAAATAAAAACCATTACTCATATTCAAGAAAAATGAGAAAGGAAAATTCTAAACTTTTCTGATAAATTTTTTAATCTGTAGGCCTCTGGGATACTCTTACTACTCTGAATCTTTACAAAACCAGTAGAGACATGGCTAGAGTTGTAACTATGAAACTGAGACAGCTATATGTGATGCCTTATGAATACATTTGGGGTTCCTTAGGCTGCAATTTAAGGTTACAAATAATTTTGGTTTAGGGCTGAAGAGATAATAGGGTGAGGTTGAGATTATGGTAGAAGTTGAACTTGGAAAAACCTAGTTCATTTCCTGAATTCATTCATATTACCTAATGGTTTCTGATATTCATGTTTTATATTTATCTAGTGGCAAAAAATTTGGCATTTAACTTTTAGATATTGTCAAATGCCTTGGGGAAGAGGAATATATCCAAATAGCTTGATTATAGATTTTGTAAAATGAATGAGATGTAATCTCAGAATGTCAGAGTAAAACATACACTGACTTTGAGGTCAGAAAACAGAGTTGAGTCTCAGTTCATCTCATCAAACTCTGCTGTTTAACTAACCGTGCGATCTTAATCCAGTTGTTTCACCTTGACTTAATTTACTTATATGTAAAATGAAGTATTTTAACTAGATTTGATCTCCTCTGATTTATTCTCATATTCTTGCACCATCTCAGATTCTCCAGATTGAATATTAGTATGTTTACAACATAATTTTCCTCTGTTTCTCAAAACCTCTGCGATCTCCCTTATATAACATTCAGCAAGTACCAGCTGTATGTCAGACATTGTCCAGAACATCAAAAAGACTCCTGCTCATTTGGCTCCTGGGCAAACCTAGCCCCTGAGCTTTGTTGCTTCTCTCTATTAGAGCTTTCTTTCCATATAAGTCGTATTAATCCAAACCTTTCTTAGTTATTTTCTCAAAGTTTCTTTTCCACCTTTTTCCTGGGAGAGAAGTTGGTAGATTTCTGAGACATGGTTTTAGCCTTGGCTGTGATCCATGGAGTGAAATTATAGTGAATTTTCTATCTCCTTTCTCTCTCCCGGAGAGTTCAGATCAGGAGAGAACATGGTACTAATGAAGCTTCATGAACTACTCTCATATCCCAAGTGGGTTTTTCCATGCAGTGTGTTGGAGGAAGACAGTTTCCAAAATTTTCTTATCTTCAATTTGTTATTGAACTTAATTAAAACTTGACCACAAATGGGCCTCCCTCAAAAGTCTAGGACTGAAAATTTTGCCAGTTACAGAATTGTTGTGGTATGAGGAGCAACAAGATTATCCTCAGACCAGAAAGGCACATTGTGTGTATGCGTTGATCAGGTGCCCGCTCTGATCCAGCTTGTCTGTGTTTGCCTTTAGGTGGTGGTACCCATCAGTCATGTTGAAGCTTATTCGGGGGCCTTTTCTCCAAGCCTGCTGGACAACGTGGAGTCGGAGGGAACTTCGGCTAGATCATCCTCTACCTGTCACCCCACTTCACAAGGACAGTCCCCTTTCTGATAAAAGGAGGTTGGTGTGGTCATTGCCTTCTCTGTTGTCATGTGAGCACAACTCATGTTCCTTTCTTATTCAGGGAAGTCTAAGCTCTCTAGGCCCATGGCAGTAGAAAAAAGAAGTCTTGTTAGCAATACCAGGAGCTAGTTCTTATCTGCTGCTTAAGGAATTCAGACTTGCTTTCCTCCCAGGCCCCAAATTAGCTGTTTGGGAAACAGAAGGTTTTGTTTCGGGGGGAGGCCCTGAGGTAATTATTGCTTGCAGTGATTGTGGCTTTTTCTTTCCTGAGCAGCTACTTTAGGAACTTCTTAGACATTTTGTCTCTAATCCTTCTACCAAACCATTAAGGAAGTCTTTGCGAGAATTTTAATGTGGTTTTAAAGAGAAATATCCAGAAAAAAAATTAAATTTTCTTAATAACCTGTGGAAAAGTAGTAAATTCCCAAGTTGCAGTTGTCTAAAATAGAGTATCATAGAACTCCACAACTGGTTTAGAGAAAATTGTTAATGTGATATAGCCAGTAATTAATTGAAAGAAACATGGACGTGGAACCGACAGGGTATATGCCCTGGAAACCCTCCCCCTCCTGAACTTTCCCTGAACTCTCCCACATGGCCTTGGAATTCACCATAGCAAAGGATTCAGTATAATCTTTTTAACTACCCTTTCACTGTGGCCCCATGCCCAACCTCTAACCTAACCCAGTCTTTCGTGGTTATCTTTAGATTGCCAGGCCACTTCCTACCCTTAATTCCATCTAGATCCCTTCTCTGTTTTCAGACTACTTGGTCATGCCTAGATCACATGTAGATCCTCTCATAGTCTTCCATCTTATCTCCATTAAAGTGCTCAGATTCAATCTGGCCCGCTTGTCAATACGAACATCACAAATGCTCAGATTCCTTAGGAGTCTGGTTAATATCTGGGAATATTAAAATCTCACCTACCCCTACTGATGTTTTAATTAATCTTGTCTCTGATGGAAAGGTTTGGGTCAAATTCATTTGAGACAGGACCTGTGTTTGTTTGCCCTTGAATTTCAGAGTTCCTAGCACCCCAAGACCTCAACAGAATCAGAACACTCAGAAAATCTGAAATCAGCAACTTTCTTTGCTATGATTTATTGGTGATGCAACCTCAGGAAAGTAATTTCTTGGCCTATGTCTAAAATGAAGGGATTATGCTAGACTATTTGTGATATTACTTCTATCTTTAACATTCTGTGATTCTATGTGTCAGGGACATGTTTCACACACCTAAATAAATGTTCTCTGGTAGATTAGGTCAGTATGATGTGACGCATATAGACCCAACCATTGGTCACTGAAGTTTTCACAATCCAAGCATGAATTAATATGTTTCACCATAGTTAAAGGCTAAAATTGTCCTCTAAATGAGGACCTCATTCTCTGTGATTTTGAAAGGAAGATCAATTCTACCCTATCCCCTGCCTGCAGTATGGAACTTAGGGTAATACCCTGTTTAGAAATTGTCTAGTTTTCTAGTACAACCAATTTCTCTTAGTGGAGAGAAATTCCTTTCTGGGAATACAGAGATAAAGGCCCTACAAAGGCAATGTTGACTTGAAAATATTTGAGGACTATTGTTAAGACAGATAAACACTAATACATCGGAGGGCTGTTAGCACAGGTTTACTCTTGATCTTGTCAAACAGGAAAGACACTAAGACAGCTTTGAAGGGGTTAACAATCTTACTATATTCTACTCTAGTTTTCTCACAAGGTTTGCTGATAATGGGAGCACCAGCTCCTACAGCATTCCCTAATCACCCTTTTTGCAGGGGCTGGTGAGAAGGAGGGGCAGCTACCCCTCTTGTCTCAATGAGATCAATTGAGATATGCACAGCTTTAATGGCGGCCAGTTGAGGCACACACAGATTTTCCCCAAACTTGATGGGGGCTGATCAAGGCACACACAGCATTCTAGCTTGTGCATTCAAACCTGAGGGTTTCCCATTCACTGACCAGTGCCCACCTGCTTGATAGGGCAATAGACAAAGAAGGCATACTGCCAGCAATAGTCTCATAAGTTTACATCACCTCATCCCTGTATCTCACTGCACAGTCACAATAGAAATAAGCACAGATGTTTATATTATTTATCGTTACATAATGCTGTGCAAGCAAGGCAGAGATGTTTTGGACCATAATTATGTGAACTCATATATAATGTCTGGGAAAAAAGAGTGTTATGGCTGTGGATCCTGGGAAACTAAAAATAACAAAAATCCACTTTACTCACCCTAAAATCCATCATACTTACTCTAAAATCCACCTTACTTACAACTGATCAGTAGAGAAATAAATTTTTTTTAAAATTTTTTTGGACCTCAGACTCAGCCCTAGACTCTCGCTTACCTTGCTTTCTCGGTAGGTTTTAGCTAGGTACAGAGCACTCAATAGTTTCTTGTCTTTTCCTAACCTTTTTTTTTTTTTAACCCACTGCTTGTTTGGTCTATGCTCAGTGTGATTAAGTGACTGAATTGGGAAATGATGTCTTTTCTGATGTAAAACCACTAAGGTTAGAGTGCCTTGGGAAGTAGATGTATAATAGTATCGTAGGGAGATGGTCAGTGCTTGTTTCTCCCAGGCAGCTGCCACAGTGAATTTTGTTATCCCCTTTACACAGTGAGCTGAAGAGACATTTGAAAGATGAGAAGGGGCTCAGTGAGAAGCAACTGATTCAAGCCCCTGCCTCTGTTGACCATGCTGTGCCCGCTGATGAGGAGAGCCTGGATCCACATGTGAGTTTCCTGTATCCCAGCTCAACAGTGTTAGAGCTAGCCACATCTCTGACTCCACTAAGCCATACAAGTCAGAGTAGAAGGTAGAATACTATTCTTTTGATCTGTTCTGAGAACTCCTAAGGGAGAGTGACTCAGAGAAATAAGGACAGTAAGAGTTTTTTGACTTGCCACTGGTCCCTTCAAATATTTTTAAGCCTGTTAACTGAATGAGTGAACATTTATTAAGTAGTATATGCCAAGCACTGCGCTAAAATAAAATGTAAACAATCATGATATCATTTATTTTATTGGATAGAAGGGGTCAAATGTGTGTGTGTTTGTGTGTCCTATAGAAATTAACCAACAAAAATGAAGTTACAGAGTATTTTTGTTAATTCACACAAACTGAGTGAGCTTCATGTGAATAAACTTAACTCTGTTTCCCTCTAAAATGATGAATTTTCTCCAACGTAGACAGTTTTTCTCTCATTCTATACATTGAAAAACAAGGTCTACAAATAAACCAAGACACATGAATTTTTCAGAGTGGGAGCCAGTGATTTGTAAATCTTTTTACATACTTGGTAGCAGATGTCAAGACCAGAAAATGAAAGTGACTGACAGTTGTACATGGAGGAGAGAGAGTAGAAGGTTAAGAAAGGGAAAAACAAAAGGTGAAGACCAGGGTGAGGCTGTATGTGTTTTAGAACTGAAACAATGACCCTCAAATCTGAAAGGATGCCCAAAGCAACCTATTGGAGAAGAAAGTTGAGAATTGCTGATCTTAATAATGATTCTTTGGAACAGTTTGGAACTATTCCCAAAAACTGTGCATAACCTTTGATGCAGCAGACCACTATGAGGTCTGTATCCCAAAAAAAAGACAGAAAAGGAAATTTTTGTACAAAATATTTATAGCAGCTCTTTTTGTGGTAACTAAGAATTGAAAATTGAGGGGATGTCCCATGAGTTGGGAAATGGCTGAACAAGTTGTGGTATATGATTATGATAAAGTATTATTGTGCCTATGCAAAATGACAAGCAGGATGATTTCAGAAAAGTCTGGAGAGGCTTCTATGAAAGGATGCAAAGTGAAGTAAGCGAGATCAGGAAAACATTGTATACAGTACCAGCAGTATTGTGTGATGAACTATGAATGACTTAGCTACTGTCAGCAAAGCAGTGATCCAAGACAATCTCAGAGGACTCAGGATGAAGCATGCTGTCCATCTTCAGAGAAAGAACTGCTGTTGTCTGAATTTTTTCCTTCCTTCCTTCTTCCTCCTTCCTTCCTTCTTCCTTCTTTTTTTCATCCTTTTTTCCTTTCTTTCCAGTCTTCTTGTATAAAATGACAAACACAGACATGTTGGACATGAGTGCACATGTATAACCTATATTGAATTGCAGGAAGAATGGAATTTGGAATCCCAAACTTTAAAAAAAATACTATTTAAACATATATATCTTCTTTGATGGGCCCATGAATCAACCTCAGGGAAGTGGACGAGGGAGCAGAGAGCCTGTGAGCCTGTCCTCAAGGGCCCAAGCTGCTTCCCCATCCCCAGTGTGTAGTAGAAGCTTGAGTAATTGATTGATCGTTTCCAATATGAACCTGATTGAATACATTGAATTCCAAGCTGGGGTCCCTTCCGTGGGAACAGTTTTTGTCCTTAGTTCAGGCCTTTATCACCTTTCACCTGCTGTATTGTAAAGGCTTGATTGGTCTTCCTGTTTCTTCTTGAGCCAATCCATCATCCCATCTGCCACACTATTCCTAAAACAGTCATTCCACAAGCATTTATTATGTGCTGGTCCCTGGGGATAGAGATTCAAAAGCAAGACAGTCTGTTTTCAAGGAGCCCTCTGTCTGCTGGGAAGCTATAATGTGTTCACAGAGGAGTAAATCATGAATAAGTATGAAATATTTATGTACTTTGCAGGGGCTCAGAGCAGTAACATTAAGGGAATCAGGGGAAGGCCTTTGGAAAGAGGTGGCATCTTAGAGGAGGCTTGAGGGGAGCTCAGGGTTCCATGAGGCAGAGAAGAGAGGGGAGAGAATATGGTCCCTGCAAAGGTAGAGAGGCTGGAGGCAGAAGGCCTTCAGTGGTCCAGGCTGACCGGAAGGTCAGGTGTGTGAGCAGGGGAGGAGGAGTGGGCCGCTGCCTGGAAAGGTGCAACCTGACTGTGAAAGGTTTCTGGTGCCAATGGAGCAATTCACATTTTCTCCTAACAGCAGTGTACATGTCGCCCCCTTTATTCAGATATCTTTGGGAGCTCTTTTGCCTCTGGAATAAAATAAAAATCCTCAGTCTGGCATGTAAAGCCCTTTGAACCCTGGCTCCCACAGACCTTTCCAGTCTTATACCATATCACCCCCTTTCACGTTCTGTTACCCATAGATAATGTTTCATCTTCTACCTTGGATATGTTTTATCCCAGCAATATTACAAGATCCGCAGCCAGGCAATCCAACAGCTGAAAGTCAGTGGAGACAACCCCTACCCACACAAGTTCCATGTGGACACCTCACTCACCCACTTCATCAAGCAGTATAATCATTTACAACCAGGCGACCACCTGACTGATGTCACCTTGAGAGTGGCAGGTAGGTAATCCTTTCCTGTGAGGTCATAGTATACACTAAACTCCCATATGGAGGCAGCTGGTCACAGAGTGCACACACTGCTGGGCCTGGAGTCAGGAAGACCTGAGTTCAAATCTAGCCTCAGATACTTACTAACAGTGTGACCCTGGGCAAGTCCTGTGCTTGCCTCAGTTTCCTCAACTATAAAATGGGGATAACAATAGTACCTACCTCACTATCAAATGAGATGACATTTGTAAAAAGCTTTTAGCACACAGCCTGGCATATAATAGGCTCCATATAAAGGCTGATTGCCTCCTTCCCATTATAAAGTCTCCTGTGACCCAACATAATGGACACAGTAGAGAATGTTCCTTCCTTAGAGAGTCCCTTGCAGTCTAAAGGCTAATTTGGGAAAAGGAAGCTAGGAACATATCTCCTCTTCCTCTTCATAGAGGAATATAAGCTAATCCTAAGGTATCAGATGATGGTAAGAGGGGACGTGAAAAAAAATCTATGGAAGAGAGATCTAGATTCAGGAAAAGCAGCAGCATCTGCAGCATGCCCATTGAATAATATATGCACCCTGTTTGAGGAATTACTCTCATTAGTTAGATGGTGGTCTTCTGTACCCTTAAGACTAGGGCATCTCCTTCACAGCTTTAGGTTTAGGGGAAGTGGAATTGATCAGTTGGTGTGGCCTCTGACTGAGGTCCCTGCTTCTAGGTAAGGGCCATTGTGTTCTCCTGAGCATGAGGAAGAATGTTTCTCTGGAATCTCAGATGGGGAAAATGTTCCCCTCCGTGCCTTGCTCTGCAAAGGGAGGGAAGCATTTGGCATTAAGGTCCCAGGGAAGGCAGTAGTGAGATAGCTGGGCTTTTGCTACTTACAGGTCGTGTCCATGCAAAACGGTCTGCAGGGAAAAAGCTCCTCTTTTATGACATTCGAGGAGAAGGAGTCAAGCTGCAGGTCAAGGCCACCTCCAGGTACATCAAGCTGCCAGCCCAGCACGTGGAAGGTTTAGAGGTGCTCTTGGTCTGATTTTTCTAACCCAGTTCTCTAAAACTACGGTAAGATGAGCAGAGCTCAGGTCATTCAGTTAACTAGAATTTATTGGCTGTGTGGATGGAGAGATCAGTAAATAATAAAGGGAAAAATCCTGCCCTTGGTTAGTTTGTAATAATGATAATGGCCAGCATTTATATAGCATTTAAGTTTTATAAAGAGCTTTGCAAAAGATGCTGCAGGGGGCAACCTTATGTTGCGTAGGATTTTAGTGAGGGACCAGGGTGAGAGCATGGTCATCTTGAACTTGGGCTAGTGTGTACTGAATTGATTGTCCCTTCCCCTCAGGAATTATAAATCAGAAGAAGAATTTTTTCATATAAATAACAAACTTCGACGAGGAGACATTATTGGGGTTCAGGGGAATCCAGGGAAGACCAAGAGGGGAGAGCTGAGCATCATTCCCCATGAGATTACACTCCTGTCACCATGTCTTCATATGTTACCTCACCTTCATTTTGGCCTCAAAGACAAGGTGAGCTCCTGGTGCCTCCTCCCTCTGAATCCAGCCCTTTTAGGGCTTATGTTGTTCTTTTACCACCTCTAGGCATTCCTGTTCTTAGGCTTGTGGTCTCACATCTGCATTTTGTTTCAGGATGTGCTGGCTTGCTAACTAACTGTGTTTGTTTCTTAAAGGAAGCACGTTATCGTCAACGATACTTAGACTTGATCCTGAATGACTTTGTGAGACAGAAGTTCATCACCCGCTCCAAAATAATTACGTACATAAGGACCTTCCTTGATGAGCTGGGCTTCCTGGAGGTGAGGAAGGAGTCTTTTGTAACATTTATTCAGACGTTCTTAATGTGTACTTTCCTCACGTTCCCTATTCTTCCTGGGGATTGCTGTATGTCAGTAACCTCCAATTCCAGCTGAAGGTAGTCCCTTTTCTGCTACTGTTCTCATTCCCCCATGTTTCTATAATTCCCCAAGTACTAGGACAGGACCTGACTTTCCAGAGTGGCATTCACACAGGGAGCAGGCATGCTGGCTTGAGGGGGTGCCTGGTGGACATACTAAAGGGTCTGACCTGACTTTCGTGGACTAGGCAGTTCTAGGCTGCAAGATTGGTGGCATTTTTAGCTCTTTAGTAGGAAGTAAAAGCCAAAATTTTATGAGAAATACTTCTACGTAGTTCCTGAAGCTTATTTTCTAACTCAGGAAATGATAAGCTTAGAGTGACTAGCAGAAGGCCTGTGCCTTTGCTCTCCTTTATATTGTGGTCAAGTTTCTGTTTTTTCCTTCTAGATTGAAACCCCTATGATGAACTTCATCCCCGGCGGAGCTGTTGCCAAGCCCTTTGTCACCTACCACAAGGAGCTGGACATGAACTTGTTTATGAGAATTGCCCCAGAGCTCTATCACAAGGTCAGAAAACCATAGGCCCTTTACCTTGGTGAAAGGGCTGCCCAGTCACAGGCAGTCAGGTGCAGAAATCAGCTTGACCAGAGTGAATTGGAGCCTTGCACGTAGCCCCCGGAGCTGCACTGCCATTGCTCCTGTCTCTTGAGCTTAATCTCGAATCACTTACTGCTTCATGGACATCGCAAATGGATATATCTTGTCCATCTCAACTGAACCTGCCTAAGATAGGACTCATTCTCTTCCATCCTGTGCCCACCCCTCTTCCTAAGTCTCCATTCTGTTGAGGGTTCCACCATCCTTCCAGGCCCACAGGTTTATGACTTTAAAGATATCCTCAACTCTTCATCCTCCCTCACCCCAGAATCATGTCAGTTGTCAGGTCTCATCAGTTCTTCCTCCAGATCTCCCTCACATCTCTGCACCTCTCTCTGCTCACACAGCCCCCGCCCTGGCCTGGGACTTCCTGGCCTTCTCACCGATTTCTAATCCATCTTCCACACACTTCCCAAGTGGTGTTTCTTAAATACAGGTCTGACCGTGTCAGTCCCCCATTCAGAAAACTCTAGTGGCTCCTTAGTGCCCTAGGATAAAAGAAAACCTCTTCTTTCGGACATTGAAAATCCTTCACCTTCTGGCTCCAGCCTCTTTCCAGGCTCATTACACGATTCCCCTTCACCCATTCTTCAGTTCTAGATCAGCTGACTGACCTAGTGTTCACATTCCATGTCTTGCCTTTGCATAAGCCCAGAATCCCCTGCTCTTTCTTACCTGCCTTCTGGCTCTCTGACTGCTGCTCCCTTCCCCTTGATCGCTTCAGCTCCTATTGCCTTCCCCCTCCACCCCAATTACTTGGTAGATAGTTTGTATTTAACTGTATTCGTGGTATTTTTCCGGACAAAACATAAGTCCCTTAATGACCGGGCCTGTTAAGTTCTGCACCTAGTACAGCACCTGCCACACAGGGGGCATCTGACGAATCCTTGTTGTGTTATTGATTGAATATACAATGAGAGTGATGACTAGAGGAAGGAGGAAAAAGTATATCTCCTTTTAGGATTTTTCCTTAAGCTCTGCTTGTTGCTTCTTTTTCTATTTTTTTTTCTTTTTCTGTCACTCAACACATTCAGTAATCAAATACAGTTGAATATGTCATCAAATCCAAAAGACCCTAGTGAAGTTTGAGGGTTAACCCACAATTTATTAAGACTACCCCAGCCACAAGGTATACCCTTGGATGTTTAACGTGGGTGCCACATAGCGCCCGTGCATACTTTGTCATGGACTTCAGATCGGCTGTAGAGTTCTGTAGTCTTCTAGTCCCAAATGTTTAACTTTCTTTCTCCATCTCCTGATATCGCATAGCTCGTATCTGGGGAAAGGTCCACCTGACAAGCATAGCCTGCCACCATGTGCTCTTTAAACATGTTTTTCTTATTCAATCTGAATTGAGTTTTGTGCTCCGAAAATTAAAATCTGATTGTCCACGGACTGACATGCCAGCCACTTCCCATTCGGAGACAGTCTCAGTGTACCAGAGCTTAAGATACATGTCATACACTGCACTGAGGAACAGAGGTCCTACACCATTAAAACAGATATCCCTAACAGCCTTACGGTGACCAACAAGTGTTCACAAACAGCACCAATCTCCATGAACTTCCCATAGCTTAATTTTGCGGTGCCAGCAACAAATGGCCAGAAAGAGGAAACAGCCTGACGGCACTGACAGCCTTTGTATGTCCAGACCAGACATGGATCTCTTTTTTGGGAAGATAACATTTCTCAGGTGGTACTGTAGAACGGAGATTAACACATCTTGAGGAACATGAAGATAAGACCTGTCCTGATAGTCATACATTTCTTTGACACATAAAATGATCTTTTCTTCCCCAGGTTTGTCACCCTCATGTGTGCCTTTCTTTTGCCTCTTGGCTGTGATTTCATCTAATTCTTTCTGTTCTTCTTCTGAATATTTAGCCACTTCTTTTGAATCTACATATTTTGCCGAAGGTCCTAAGAAGCCATCAATATTTGATGTATCATTTTCTTTGAACTTTTTCTCTTTTCTGCTTTTTCTGTCCAGTTTCAAACACAGTTAAACCTTGATTTTTCTCAGCTTCTTCTACAGACCCAATATATTTGGTAGAAACTTGATGATTATCTAATGAGGGTCCAATGCATAGCCATAGGTTGCAAAAGTTCACCTCTGTTGTTCATACATGAAGTCATTGATATGAGTTGGTTCAGCATATCCAGAAAGCATATTCCTAGGGGCAGCCATCTGTTGAGTCCTAAAGGGATTTCCTGGTCCAAACGCATTAGCAAACGTGGTCTCATAGGAAGGATTATATTGGACTTCCTTCTCAACCTCTTGCAGTCTGGCTTGTGATCCTGCCATTTGACTGAAACTCTCTAAGATTTACCAATCATCTCTTCATTGCTAAATTCAGCAGCCTTTACTCAGTACTCATTCTCTTTGAAATTTCCATGATATATACACTGCTGACCACACCACTTCTCCTAGAGGCTCTCTCTTCATTAGCTCTCAGTGATGCAATCATTATCTTGAAGGACACAAATTCTACAACTGCACCATTAGTCTTATGACTCTCTATCTTGAGTCCCACATCATCATCCAGATGGTGACTAGACATGTCCATATGAAGGTTGCAAGCTCTTCTTAAACTCAGCCTGTCCAAAGTAGGACTCATGTCTTTCTAAATCCACCTCTCAGCATCATCTACCTATTTCTGCTGATGGCACCATCATGACCAGGTTCACAACAGTCATCCTCAGCCTTTCTCCCTTGCCCCCAGTTTTGAAAATTAACATCTATTCTATTTCTACATCACCACACACATTTGCTAACATAGACACTGCCTTGATTCAAGTCCTCATTGCCACATTGCCATGGTCGAGCACAATAGCCTCCACAAACTGGCCTTCCTGATTCTTCTCTCTCTACTTCAACCCATCTGGTCTCCACATCTTCCTTAACCACCGGCACCGTGTCCGTGGTCCCCACCAGAGAGAGATTGGCTGAAGGCTTCTTTGTCATATGGATGTGGGAGTCAGTGGCAGGCAGGGAACGGTGGCCGGTCTTGTTTTCAAAATCAGACTTGGACCCCGAGCCCGAGCTGTAGGAAGCTGCCAGGGCAGCAAAAGCAGCCGACATGACTGTTGCTTCTTTTTCTTGACAGCTTAGTTCTTCCTCCTGTCAAGTCTACATGGGACACCAAATGAGCTAGTCTACATGTTTGCTACTATATCTTTTTTCCTTATGGTAGAGCTTATTTTAGGATTTTGTGTGGAGGATCTGTATATATCTGTGTATTTCATCATCTTAGGTAATATATTCAAACTACCATTCATTTTTAGGGAGAAGGATGGTACATATCAGTCAGTAAGTATTGACTGTGCCCACAGCAGTAGTCTGCTAGGTGTTTGAAGTGCAGAGACTTCTCTATATCTATAAACTATGGTCCTGGTCTGTAAAAAACTTAGTTATCCTGAGATTTGGAAGCAAGTGTGGGTTTGTGCAAGGAAGATTTTTAATAATTATTGAAAAATAGGTTTGTTTCAGCTTCCAGTGACAATAAGATTTCAGATATTTAAAGAAAAAAGAAAATATAAAAACTCAGTAGTTTTCTTTAGTAGTTTTAAAGGAAAAAAAAATAAGAAAACAAAAAGTGATCATAAACCTAGCCATAAATTGTTAATTGCCAATTGTTTTTTAAGGATGTCTGTTGACTTTAATACGATACTAATAAAATTGTGCTGTTTCCTCTTGTGAATTTCTTTCTCTCTCTCCCTGTTATTGTCTTTCTTTACATAATTTTTGTATAAAATTTTTGGTTCTTCCTTTCTTTTCCATCCTGCAGCTTTTCACCTAAATCTTGCCATTTTAAAAAATAATTCTTCATCATTATCATTTTGCATGGTGCAGCTACATAGCAACATTCCATTGCATTCATACATCAAGAGGTGAAGAGGGCCCAAACCAGTGTGATGGCTATGTAATTAGACAGAAATGGGTAGCTAGGAAGGCTGTACCAGAAATAAAACTGACAAGACTTGGCAGCTAATGAGATATGGGGATGAGGGAAGAGGGAAGAGGGAAGAGTCAAGTTTTGACAAACAGTAGGGCACATCATTTTAATTTTGGTTTTTTCTTCCATATTTCTTTCTGTCACAAATAGCAGAATATTTTTGTACATATATGTCCTGTTGCTAACCTCCTGGAGTATAATTCCACTGGTGGGATAACTGGATGAATAGGTATAAATATTTTTGTAATTTAATTGTATCACTTCATATTGCCTTGTTGACCAAGTCGTTTCTACCAAAATTGTATAAGCATGCATGAATATTCCTTATAACCACACAAGCACTGTGTTATCATCTTTTATTATTTTCTCCAACTTGAAAGATGTAAGATAGTCACTCAAAGTTGTTTTAATTTACATTTTTTAAACAATTATGTACTTTGAATGCTTTTTTATATGGTCATTGATAATTTGTTTCCTCTATTGAAAATTCCCTGACAGAATTTTTACGTTTTTTACATTTTTACTTAACCAACCCTTGCTACATATGACTTGTTTTCTTTGTATTTAGATGCTGGTAGTTGGTGGCATTGACCGGGTTTATGAAATTGGACGTCAGTTCAGGAATGAAGGAATTGATTTGACTCACAATCCTGAATTCACAACCTGTGAGTTCTACATGGCATATGCAGATTACCATGATCTCATGGAGGTCACTGAGAAGATGATTTCAGGTAACCTCTCCACCATGCCTAGGACTTAATGCACCATATCAGGGGGAAGGACTGTGTGGGATCTTGGGAGATCCTCTTTAAGGAGCAGCTTTCTCTCTCAGGAATGGTGAAGAACATTACAGGAAGTTACAAGGTCACCTATCACCCAGATGGCCCAGAGGGCCAGGCCTATGATATTGACTTCACCCCACCCTTCCGCAGAATCAGCATGGTGGAAGAGCTTGAGAAAGCTCTGGGCATGAAGCTCCCTGAGACCGGACATTTTGAAACAGAAGGTAAAGACAGTTCTCCAGTTTATGTTTCTCCTTGACCTTAGCCATTGGATCAGAAGCTGTCATTGCTCATAACTCAACTTTTACACATGCTTTAAGGTTTGCAAAGCCTTGTAGTTCTGCTGTAGTCCTTTATACAGTTCCTCCCCCAGGCACTTGGGAGCTCTTCCCTAATTTTGTGTGTTTGGATAACAGAAACTCGTAAGATTCTTGATGACATCTGTGTGGAGAGAGGTGTGGAGTGTCCCCCTCCCCGAACTACAGCAAGGCTTCTCGACAAGGTAAGTGATCATGACCTTGGGGTCCTGTCCCTCTCATCCTAAGATGGATGGCTCCTTCTGTTCCTTGTGGAAATAGCGGCCCACAGTGAGGAGAATCCAGCTCAAACATCTTCAGAGGACTCCAGTTAGATAGATGGGAAAAGTATGAGCCAGATATTCAGAAGCATATTGTTTGGGTGGGGATTTAGGATTGGGACTAGGAAAACATTACTCAAACTTGTTCTCCAGCAGTGTGTCCATTATTGTTCAGCTTGTAGGTGAGTTCCTGGAAGTGACCTGCATCAACCCCACCTTCATCTGTGACCACCCACAGATAATGAGCCCATTGGCCAAGTGGTAAGATAACAGCATGGTTCTCCAGGAGAGGAGTAGATCGTTAACAAATTCAGGTCAACAAACGTTATAAGTGCTTAGAGTATACCAGGCACCTACTAGAAACAGGGGATACAGAGACAAAAAAACAATCAAGAGCCCCTGCCTTTCGGGACCTTACATACTGTGAGGAGGGTATGGGGTTAGAGGGAAGGATTACTCCATGCTGGGGACTGTGCTAAATCCTTGACCAGTGTCACCTCGTCTGATCCTCACAACAACCCTGTATGATGCCACATGTGCACAAATGTGTAAAGACAAAGGAACTTCATGAAGAGAAGCATTGGATAACAGGGGGGTCAGCTGAAGCCCTATATAGGAGATAGCACACAAACTCTGCTTGGAGTGACATGGGGAGTGCTGGCTCCATGGTGGAGTTAAACAGGAGGCAGCCACAGAGAAGGCTGAGGAGAGGGAGGATGTTGTCGGCATGGGAGCCATGAGGACTGTTTGAAACAGGGCCTATGTGAATGAAGGAGAGTCATAGGAAATAAGACTGGAAAGGTGTGCAGCAGCCAGATTTTGGAACACTTTAAACGCCAAGTGGAAGATTTTGTATTTTGCCCTAGAGGCAACAGGAATCCATTTAAGATTTTTAGTGAGAGCCATGTGACATGGTCAGATCTGTGCCTGAGGACCATGCATTTGGCAGCCTGTATGAAAGATGGACTAGAAAAAGTGAGATGAGAAGTAGAGAGGCTGTTAGAAGGTCTGTTCCAAGGTGGTGGCAGCCACACTGGGCTGGAAGTTCTATGTGATCAGCAGCTTCCTTCCTCTCCCTGTACTTGGTCCTCTTCCAGAAGAGCAGTCCCTGTCTGGTCTAGCTCACCTGCCTCCCATATGGAGCTGCCCAAGGGCCCCTGGGATGGTAGGGCTCACCGACTTCCTACCTTTTTGACTAAACTGTGGACCTTAGTGGGTGACCAGGATACAGATCTGTTTTTCTGCTGGGGCTTGAGTGGAAATGACCATCATCAGGGAAGACAACTAGAGAAAGGGCCAGTTGTCCCTATTTGACTGCCAGACAACTTCCACACAGCAGGCAGGGAAGCCAGCCAAAATAGCGAACCCCCACTAAAGGAGAGATAAGAAACTACCTGACCCACAGAAGTTAAACTGCCATCACACTACCTTCCCCTCCCACCCCCCATCCTCTCCAATCCCGATGGAGACAGCCCAGGATCTTGACCCTAAGTGCTTTGGGCATAGCAGTACTTCCAGCCCAGAACCCTCAGCCATCATTCTGGGGAGTATCTGGGGAGAGACTGCTTGGTAGCTGCTCCCACAGGTGCCAAAGACCTTGAGAGAAAGTCCTTGCCACCGTAGTCTTTGGCACTGGGCATCAGCACATTGCTGCTGCACTGTGACCATCACAAAACCTTTAACTTGGGATTTGATTGTGAAAGGAAAAAAGAGGTATTAGGTGGGAAAGGAGGATTTTTAATTATGGAGAGGACCTGGGGAGGAGGTAGGAGGCAGGGAAGGAACCAAAGGATCAGGAGAGATTGAAGATGAGGAGAGAATGATGGAGGAGCAGGCTCCTAGGGAGTTCAGGAGGAGCCAGATCAGAAAGACACTGGTCAAGGACAATACCTGCCTCTTTATTAGAAACTGAAGCAAAGAAAAGATGGATTTTGAAGTATGAACTGGAGAACATGAGGTTGCCTAGGGCTAGATTTTCTCCATAATGTAGGAGACAAGGCCTGCTGAGAGGGGGTTAGTGGGAGTTAGTCTAAGAAGCCTCTGCAGAGAAAAGGTTTAGAATGGCCAGCTGTGTAGAGTATGAGAGTCATTCAGGTAAGGAGGAAAGAATTGTCGTACAACAGTGGGGCCCCAAGTGGGATTAGATGACCTAAGTTTGTAATGAGGCCCCGGAAGCAACCCCCAGCCTCCAATACCATACACACACTGAGTGCCTGAGGTGCATTAAGGCTCAGGATCTAAAATAACTTGAGAGTCCTCCCTCAGAACAGGCCACCTATTGCTCCCAGGGGCAAGAGCAAAGGTTCTTAAACCTAAGGTTTGTGAACTTGTTTTTAACCATATGTCAGTAAAACTGATTTCCTTTGCAATCTTAGCATTTCATTTTGTGCATTTAAAAGCATAACTCTGAGAGAAGCACACATAGTCTTCCCCAGAGTGCCACAAGCATCCATGACAGCGCCTTTGCTGTCCACAATGCCTAGAGGCTGAGGTCTGAAATATGCCACATCTCTGCATTCTTTGTTTTAGGTTTCCTACAGGGTTTGATGCCACATCCCTCTGTGCATTTACACTTTGCTTTGGGACTAGCAAGGCCTCCATATCACCTTAAGTTGAGCAGTTATGCCTCTTAACTGATGGACTTGAAACTTCAGTACCCCCATTCTGTATTGGACCCCTTCATGAGGCAGTGGAAAAGAGACCAGTGATTGTAACCTGTGTGTGCAAGTCATTTGTATGGTCTCATTTTCCTCATTTGTAAAATGAAAGAGTTGGACTAGGTCCAGTTGCCTGGCCAACAGGAAGCCTTATCTCTAAGCCCAGCATTGTCCTTTGGTTTCCATTGTGCAGGCATCGTTCCAAGAATGGCCTTACTGAGCGCTTTGAGCTCTTTGTGATGAAGAAGGAAATATGCAACGCCTACACGGAGCTGAATGACCCTGTGCGGCAGCGGCAGCTGTTTGAAGAGCAGGCCAAGGTAGGGGTGAAAGGGGATGAGCAACAGAACCTGCTCAGTTACTTCTACAGAATCTAGGCCCTGACAC
Source organism: Bettongia penicillata ogilbyi (assembly GCA_023548195.1). Classification (NCBI taxonomy): domain Eukaryota; kingdom Metazoa; phylum Chordata; class Mammalia; order Diprotodontia; family Potoroidae; genus Bettongia; species Bettongia penicillata. The sequence goes on along the minus strand of JAJHZJ010000527.1, from coordinate 7,145,144 downwards.
ATTTCAGAGTATTGCCTACTTCCCCTTGTAATTCAGTAAGAGTCTAAGCAAATAGCTGGGTCTATTCTAAGGGAAAACACATGAAAATAAAGACTTTGACAGACAGACCATTAAGAAGGGTGGAGGCAACATGGGGGTCTCTGGAAGAAGTCCTGCTCAATCCAGCCTCTTTACATTGTAGGCACGGTGAAATGTATGTTTACCCAGAAGTGGATTTCTTCTACACATGTCTAGAAATTATAGGGAAACGTTGTTCCATAATACAGTCTGATTATTGGTAATTCCCTAGAATTGTACCCTCCTCCCAGGCACATTACTTTGTGCAGATGGGTACTAAAACGCACAGTGGATAGAGCACCAGCCCTGAGTTCAAATCCAGCCTCAGATACTTGATACTAACTAGCTGTGTGACCCTGTGTATTAGATTAGTAAGCACCCTAGCACACACAGGATAGCCTGCTAGCACAGGTTCTTCTATCTGCTTTATAAAGGAAAGACAGCTCCAAAAGGGTTAACAGTCCTTCTTAAATTAAACCTATATGTAATTCACTGTTTCAGGGAGAAGAATAACACCCTGAATGTGGAGAAAATACAAACAGAGAAAATACAAGCAGAGAAATTAGCACAAAGATTGAACAGACAGGGCTCTTACTGTCTGAACAAAGTAATACAAGCACCTGTGTACACACCAGATGGGAGAGCAAAAACCTCTGAGTAGTGTGGGGGTTGGGGGGGTCCTGATAAATGGCTACTCAGAGTCCTGTCCAAGGAATAAAAATGTCCTTCGAATAAGTGAACTCCCAGAGCAAAATGCCAATTTCCCAGGATATATAACAAAGACTTGGCCCCTGATTGTCTCAGATTCAGTAGGCATGAAACTTACATGACTCAGCATAGTGGTGAATTATCAGGGTTCAAAAGAGATCAATCTTTCAGATGTTTTCAATGAGCCTGGAAAACTGAACTCCAGAAAGAATACAACACAAATCTCTCTTTGCTTCTTCTTATACCCCGGGCAAGTCAACTTAACCTTGATTGCCTTGCCAAAAAAAAAAAATCAATTTAGAAAAATGTGTATGCAGCTCAGCATTGATAAGTTTACCCTTTCTTTCTCTCATCTAGGCCAAAGCTGCAGGTGATGATGAAGCCATGATTATGGATGACAGTTTCTGCACTGCCCTGGAGTATGGGCTCCCTCCAACAGCTGGCTGGGGGATGGGCATCGACAGACTCACCATGCTTCTTACAGACTCCAATAGCATTAAGGTTAAATAACCAACTCTCCCCACCTCATGCTAGAGAGCTTATATTCTAAAAAGGACACATTTTTTGTGGAGTTTTTTATCCCTAACTTGAGGCTTAAGAAATCTAAGTTCTCTACTCCTTAGTTATAAAAAAGCAGAATTAATACAAGAAAAAAAGTCTGTCCTTTCCATCTATTTTGCGAAAATTTAATGCTGACATCCTACAACAGGGTTGAGGAACCTGCGCCCTCAAGGCCACATGTGCCCTTGGGTGTGGAATTTTGACTGAGTTTTACAGAACAAATCCTTTCATTAAGGGGATTTGTTCTGTGAAGTTTGGAGTCAGTCAAAGGGCCACACTTGAGGACCTAGAGGACCACATGTGGGCTTGAAGACACAGGTTCCTTACTCCTGGTCTAGAGTTAACAGAGGCAAAAGGAAACTGGGTAATTTCTGTTCTCTGCGAAGGTATATCGTTTGGGTACCTCCCTGGAAAGTCCTGAAGTGCCTGATATTGTTCAGGAGGAGAAGATGTTAAGGTGGGATGGTGGCAGAAGAGTTTACACACAACTTCCTAAGCACAGTACACATTTCTCCCCTCTAGGAGGTTCTTCTCTTTCCTGCTATGAAACCAGAAAACAAGAAGGAGAATCCAGCAAACACTGACTTACCAGAAGGACCATCGATTGTCACCGACAGCTAGAATGTGACCCATATGACTTGACCGTCTTTTCTGATGTTGGAAAGGAACTGCATACAGTCTGCTCACCCAGTGTGTATTAAGTGTGTGGGATGCAGTAGGCATTGTGCTGAGTGCTAGGGGCTACGAGGACAAGAGAAGCAGGCCTTTGTTCCAGCAGAGCTGCCAGGTCACTCTGTGCAGTTTGACGACGTGCTCCTGAGCGTCTCGACCTCCAGTAAATCCTGTCTGTCTCTATGCTGCTCTACTTCATTCCCCCAGCCTTGGAATGCCTCTGTTCCAGGCAAATCAGTGCTCCCTCAGAGAGTGTAGGTCCCAGTGCTGGCAGGGATTGGAACGTGGTCCTTTTTCTATAAAGGGCCACGATTGGGAGTGAAACACTGCCTTTTCAAGATTCAAGAAAGTGGAGAACATCCAACACGAGGTGTGCATGGTAGAAAAATGAGGGTATTTGGAGCCTGGCTGTGGGCACCCAGTCTGCCCCTTCCAATGGGGCAGCATCATCAGGTAAGTAACTGTAATCTAAAGTAACCTCAAGGTCCTTGGATGAGAAATGGTGCAATTGCCCCCAAGCATCCATCCATCAATTCCAGTTCAGTGCATTTCAACGAAGAGTTCTCGAGTGGCTGTTTTGTGTTGGGTGTTGGGGCAGGGCAGAAGCCTCAGAAGACAGACATGCCATCTGAAAAGGCTGAGATGTGAAATAGTTGGGGATGTGGTTTAACAGGTAGATCACTGACCTTAGAATCAGAAAGACCCTGATTTAAATTTTCCTTCTGACACTCACTGACTGTGGTATCCCAGACAAGCCACCTGTCCTCTCTGATTCTTAATTTCCACCTATGTAAAAGGGGATAGTAATAGCATCGACCTCAGAGTTGTAAGGATCATACATGATACTATAGTTTAAGTGCTTTGCAGACTTTAAAATGCCATATACATGTTAGCTGTTGTTATTTGTAAGAAGGATATAGCCTTCAATACAAAAATGAATTCTTCTTTTGCGTAAAAAGAGATTATGAAAACATTTGTGTTTTCTAGAGTAAAGAATAGTTCCCTAAATATACATGTATGGCAGATATAACCTAGATATAGAAGAAAGCTGTGGTTTTGGAATGAATATAGCACTAGATGTATGGGAATCAAGGGAAAAAGACAATCTGGTATCCTTACAGGAGGAGAATATTCCCCAAGTCAATTTGCTTAAGATAAAAAAAAAAAACTAAACCTTTCAGTAAATGTTGCATGAAATAGGGAACACTAGATTATGCAATATGGAAGCCAAGCCTATCTGTCATTAAAAATCCTGACTAGGAAGCACCTCAGTCTCAAACCCTGTCTGTATATGAAATTTAGAAATTGAAAGAGCTCTAGAAAACTATTTTGCTGGTGCTTTCCTGGCTGCTAGGGCACGATTTGGGCCTGGCTGACATTCTTGTTTATAAGGCCAGACTAGCTATCATAAACAAGTGTAACTTGTTTCTTTTGGGACACAGGCTGCCCCACTGAGGGCCAGAGGCTGAGGTGGCTGCTGAGCTCTAAGGTTCTCTGCTTCAAATTCTGACTCTTCAAGAAGTTTGCCCAAGGCTTCTTGACCCATAATTTCTGGCTCTATCGGCCAAGGCATTAATAGACTAGTGGGCCCTTCGCTCCCCTTGCAGGGCTGACAATGAACCAAGGTGTGCAGGTAGACAGTGGAGACTACGAGGTTGAGGGGACATTTCGTTAAGAGGTGGTGGGCCAGTAAGAACTTTGCATCTCCTGCTCCTCACTAGGCCCTAGCCTACAGAAGCCCAGCTACTCCTTGTTTCTCTGTGAGTTCAGAGGGCAGAAGGTGGGTTAAAAAAAGGGAAGTGGGACTTAGTACCCTCTGATTGTGTTGTCACTATGGCTCACAATTGGAATCTTATTCCTTTACATATTTATGTGTACAATCCAAGATAACTAAACGGTCAAAATCTAAATTATTTTCCAAAGGATGGTCAAACTCAAGAATGCAGAGCATCAGGAATTTTCTGTAGCCTGCTGCTTCCTCCTCTCAGCTCTCAGCAGCTTCTGATATATCTAGTCAGCCACATCTCTTAGCTCCTGACCTCCAGCAGTGAGCCTCTGCCCCTGGTCAGCAGACAGTGAGCTTGGATACAAGGTACCCTTGGATCTTTTACTCTCTTGTCCCATTATTAGTCATGCCCTAGCAAACATCAGCCCTTACCGTCATCATTTACCATAAGCTACTAATGTACAATTGCACCCTTCTGGAGAAAAAGTGTCTCCACCTTGCTGAATGAATTCTTTACAAACCCATGTTACCTAATCATAACTAGGTTCCCACTGCTCTACAACAACACTTTTACAGACTGACTTCATCACGCTCTACACCAGTGGATAGAGCTTTGGACCTGAGTCAGGAAGACCCAGATTCAAATCTGGCCAAGGACATTTCCTAGCTGTGTGACCCTGGATAAGTCACTTCTCTTTGCCAAGAGCATCCATCTCCCAGAGCTGTTGGGAGGATCAAAGGAGAGAGTATTTGTAAAGTGCTTTGCAAACCTTTAAGGGCTCTATAAATGCTACCTGTTATCATCTAAGCCTCCTCTTTTCTTCCCCGCAGCCTGCCTTGGCCTTAATAACCTGAGGCACAGTGGAACCCAGTGTTCCAAGCTATCTTTTCAGCAGTCTCCCCTCTCCCAAGCCATTGAGAACTAGAGGAATTTGAAGCAGGGCATTCCCTTGTATCCTCTGTCTTCCGGCATCCCGAGGTGAAAGTTACAGGAGACTAAAGACTGTAAAGTAGGATGTGAACACAGCCTGAGATAGAATTGATGGAACTTTTTAAAGAACATGTTAGTTCATAAAGTTAGGCATACCTGAATTTTGTTTATTTTTCCATTTCTTGCAAAAAAATTTTAAACAGAAAGTGATTAGGTTTCAGCAAATAAATGCTTGGTACATGTGGATGAAGTTGTCTAAATCCATGCTGTTCCCCTCTTGTGGAAGGGCCCATTTTGTTTACAGTACTTCTTGACTTGACAGAATGTGGACAGAGGATGTTTTTTCCCTCTGTGGTGATCTGTGACTTTCACTTAGTCCCTTGGCCTCCTCAGCTGGGCAGCCTCTGGGAAAGACCCAGTGACAGATTCCTGAGCTCTTGTTCAGACAAAGCTGGCCAGTAGCCCTTCAGATTCAAAGTCATCACAGATAGTGTGCAGTTGGGTCACTTTTCTGTAGGGTAGTGACCAGCACCAAGTCTGGGAAACATTATGGCCGTCTTTAGAATTTGGGTAGAAGGAATCATTTCCCAAACCCTGCCCATGAATAATGAACTGAATCCAGGAATGGAGCTGAGGCAAGACTGGTAATTGTGAGAAATTATGCAGCTGAGAGACATGGACCAGGGGCTCCCAGACCAGATCCTCATAGCCCATCAGGAGGTAGCATCTGTACAAAGGGCCATCTAGTTGCCAGGAGGCCATATAGATCTCCTTTTGGCTTTGGCAAATCGCCTTCATCAAGTAATAGGGCCAATCTTTGGCCTTCAGCCTGCTCCACTGCTGCCTCAGTAAAATGCAGTTATCCAACATCAATTTACTTTTATGTGCATTCTCGGGAACAGAACCAGCCCAGGGATCACGTACCAGGTGAACAACGTACAGGTTGAGAACAGGGTCAGTCAGCAGTGGGTTGAGGTCCTTGAGGGTGAAGAAGCATACCTCCTTGAGCACCATTGACTGTAGGAGCAACAGGCCTTCTCCACCCCAGTGAAGGGCTGCTTCCTGCAGGCAGGGCTACATTCAGACTCAGAAATTATGGCTCCACACAGGAAGGCACCACAGGCAGTAGGGAGAGCACAAGGCCCTACTCATCTCCCACATGAAAAGATCAGATTGTCCTCTGGATCCAGAGGCCAAGTAGCTACGAAGGACAGTCATGTCACAGAGGAAGATGGACCAGACCAGGTCCTGCACATGCTCCTGCAACCTGATGCTGCTCTTCGAGAAAGCCAGCCACACATGCCAGGGCTCCATCAGGTAGAAGACGTCTGGATGCCCCATGAAGGAGGAGCCTGAGTGCCATGAAGACAGGACCTGCACCTCTCTTGGGGTCTTCAGACTTATGCTCTTGCTGGAGAGTTGGAAGACAAGGTGATGACTGCTGATTGCAATGCCAGAAAAAAGAAGAGCCTTGGCTTGTTCTCCGGGATGTAGAAAGCCTGTCAGGTTCAAAAACATAGGCTTTCTCCAGTGCCAAGGTCAATATCCTTATCCTCGCCTTTTCTCTATCCCCTTTTCCTGGGGATTCTGAACCCAGCCATATCTGATCACAACTTCCCAGAGCACTCCTGTCTTGGAACATGGCATTAATTCCTCATTCCTGGTCCCTCAGAATTATTCCTTGGTTTTGCCTTTAATTGTACCACAGGAGAGCTAAGAGTGCCTGAACCCAGCTGTAACTGATTATTTTTATCCCTTTGTAAATCACCTCTTCCTCCATGTAGCAGATGAATGTGTCCTGTCTCTTAGTCCATATGGCCTCATGGCCTAGTTTTTTGGGTTTTTTAGTGAAAAAGTGATTCCACTTGTCTCTCAAAACTTGTGTCATTCTGGTTTGCTTTCTTATGATGTAAGCAAACATCAAAAGAATTGTGTCACAGAGGAAGTTGGTGTATGTCAGACTGTTCACTGTCGAAGACTACATTGTGAGGCATCTACTCACACCTGACAAGTAGGTTTTGTCAGGAAGATGTTCTGGTGTTAGCTAAAAGCCTGCCCAAGAAGGGGACAGTCCATCCAAGTACTGTCTGTAATGCACAACTCGGATAAAATATTCTGAGTTCTTCAATCAGATTTCTGTCAGAGTGTAAAAGTAAAAGGCAAAATAACTGTTGTAACTCATGGCTCACAACCCATACTTCTGAGGTCCTCAAATGATGGCTCCTCAGATTGTCATTTCTGTGATTTATATTACCCTCACTCAGAACAAATATCTGAATTTTAACTCATTTCTGTTCTCCTGTAATTAATCAGTTTTCTTGATAGTTTCTCAGACTGCCAAGTCAATAAAAATTTGTTGCACACCCACTGTGTGGTAGGCACTATTGCCTTTAATCATTGGAGTTACAAAGAAAAGCAGGCACAGTTCTTGCCCTCAATGCAATGGGGACATGCAACAACTTTGTCCCAGTAGATTTAGCATAAATCTAAGGTGATCCCAGGAGAAGGATGCTAACAATAAGGGAGACCAGGAAAGGCTTCTTGTAAGAGGTTATGGGAATCAGAGGGTAACCAGGGAAGCCAGAAGGTGGAGACAAGGAGGGAGAGCATTCCAGGCTTGGGGAACAGCCAGGGGAAATGCAGTGTGGAGGTGGGAGTGTTGCGAGCAAGAAGCAACTGAAGTTGGTATCACAGAGTAGGACAGTAAAGGTTAAGAAGATGAGAAAGGTGGGGAGGACCCAGGTTATTAAGGCTCTAAAAACCAGAGAATTTTGTATTTGATCCTAGAAGCAATAGGGAGCCACTGGAGCCACTCCAGCCCCTAACTGGAGTTAGGGGATGACATGGTTGGATCTGTACTTTAGGAAGATCACTTCAGTAGCCAAGTGGAAAACAGACTGACCTGACTTGAGGCAGGGAGACCAACCAGAAGGCTATTCCTGAAGTCCAGGTATGAGGTTAGGGCCTGCAGCAGGGTGGTGGCAGTGTCAGAGGGGAGAAAGGGGTGAATATGAGAGATAGCACAAAGATAAAATCAACAGGGCTTGGCAACAGATTGGATATGAGGGCTGAGGAAGAGGGAGGAGCCAAGGGTAGCATCCAGCTTGGGTGTCTGGGAGGAGAGGAGTGTTTTGGGGGAAAGAGAATGATTTGGGGTGTGTTGAGTTTCAGACATGTATGGAACATCTACTTGCAGATGTCTGATCATTGGAGATAGGAGACTAGAGGTCAAGGGAGACATTAGGACTGAATAAATAGATCTGAGAATCATCTGCATAGAGAACATGAATGTGGAATGTAAAATAAGTTTATTACATCCACTCTGTATCTGAGCCCATAGTCAACATAACTCTTCTAGTGGACATCATCTTGCCTAGGGACTATAGAGCGTCCAGCTTAATGCTTAAAAAAAATTTTTTTTAAATGTTTAGATTGTTGACTCAGTTAAGAGTTTTCTATGCTAAGTATGAATACAAATAGCTTTTTTTGGGGGGGGGGGGGTGGAACTATCCAATTTTCTTGACAGTTTTGTTGAATAATGGAAAAGAGACCTGGAGAAGGGTTTTGTGTGTAGAATCTCAGTTCTATCTCAGCCAGCTCTTCTTGTTTGGAAGCTAATTAGAAGACTTCATTATCATACAGTACTGGCCCTACATTCCTGATATTTACTAGCAGTGTAATCCTGGGCCAATAAAGCATTTCATCTCCTCAGAACTTCAGCTTCCTCATCTGTAAAACAAGGTTAAATTAATCCTTGTGCTTCATAGAATGATGGTGAGGTGAGCAACTAGGAACCTGGAAAGCACTGTATGAATGGCTTATTTTTCATTATTATGATAATGTTTAATTCAAGAGATAACACTACTAAACATTTGTGGAACTGAACTATTGCATCTTGAAATTGCCCTCTGCCCCTCTACTGTTGGTTCCCCCATTAGGTGTTTATGGAGATGATAGCACCACAATCTTGGTGAATGAATGCTGCAACCTTTTGGCTTATTTTCTCTCTCTCCTTACCAAAGCCATCACTAACTTGGGGCCACCAGAGCTTTGTCCCAAGATGACAGAATTAACTGGAAAGCTGACTGTATCCTCACCACCTTCCAGTCATCCCTCACTGAAGAGGAGACTCCAGGTGCCCTGCAATGTTCCAGAACATTGGGGGTCCAGGGAACAGGCATTGCTCTTTCAGACCAGGTGGGCACCACGTGGAAGGGCAGTACAGATTCTGGGTAGTTCAAGGATAAGTGGCAGGAGGGGACATGATCTGAATAATTTCTAAAATTCTTTCAGCCCAAAGGTTCTGTGAGCTTATGATTTAAAACTGTGCCAACAGACTCTCAGCCCAACATATTCCCTCCTTCGCTTCTCCCTTCTCCACTCTGCAGTTCCTGGTAAGATGCAGAATCTTAAAAACCTGAGAGTGTCTAAGATATGGCTCTATTTCCCCTGAACAATCACAGTTCTCATGTCAGGTTCCCTGAATTGGAAAGAAACCAACCTGTTTTGTTGTGAAAGAAAAGAAATTCTTCTCTTTCTCTTTTCACTTTGTCTGTTTTCCACTTCACTGGGGCAATGCACCAGCATCTGGTAAATAGCTCCCGCCTTATTTGCTTCTCATCATCAAATGTGTTGAATGCCTACTATGTTTGCATTTGGGTCACTGCAATACACACAAATGAGTATAAAGCATATTTCCTGTCTTCAGTTATCCATCTAATTGAGGAGATGGTGTATATATATAATAAGATGAAAATACAAGGCATTCATCATATACCAATCAGCAAATGAATAGCATGACAGTAAGAGCTCTTCTGTCGTTACAATGCATAATGGACGATGCTGGGACTCAGAGTAACTTGCATTGCCATCCAGTGGCAGCAGTTGTTTTGAAATAACTTATAAGTAAATATACAGGAGAAAATGGCAGTCATTTTTCTAAATCATCTCTAACCTAACAACTTCACAAAAAGAAATCATGTGTTGTAAAGAAATTACATGTTGTATGTAGAATACCAAAGCAGAATTAACAGGATAAGAAGGCAAAGGGGTAAAAGTAAAAGACAAACATAATATCACAGGATACCATGATGACACAGCACATCCCATCATATCACATCACAGCCCTGGAGGAGAACTTGAATACTTAGGGCTTCCATTTAGTGTCCTCACCTTTGAAATCACTCAGCACAGAGCAGGGAACACAAGCAAAACCAAGAGTTTTGCTTTGTGGTCTGGTGGTTCACCCTCCCTCACCCCACTGATGCTCCTGAGCCATAAGAATGACGGAGAACAGCTGGAGTATGTGCCTGTGGAAGATAAGGCAGCACAGAGACTGCTAGAGAACTCCCTGTGCCTGAGGGAAAAGGAGCCCAAACAACTTCTCTTCCAAACTTCCTAGTGCTATCAGGACTTCACCATTATTTTTCCAGGTTTGTAACATGAGCATAGAACAACTAGATGGTACAGGTCTTGCAAACCTGAGCCTAATCATAAATGTTAGGAGATGAATGTTCAATAATAAGTGTACATTTGAAATAATCTTAGAAAGAAAACAGAACTTAAAGAGATTATTTGCTTTTAAAATGCTCCACAACAGAAATAGGAGGGTAAACAAATACAGAAACCAAAAATGACAACAAAATAACAACGGTGATGAGTAAGAGACTTCTTTCCAAATGTACATAAAGAGACAAGAATGAAAACAGAAGTCGAAGAGAAGTGAACCTGTCACATCATAAACCAAAACTTAGAATAACTCACCTACAGGCAAAGTGATGTTTGTTTTGTTTTGGGGAGACACTAAATTACAAAATAGGAGGGCACTTAAATAAAAAGAGAAAGAGGAGGAAGAAGATGTGCCCTAATCATCAGAGGCTAACAATGAAGGGCACAGAACTCCAGTCTTTCAGGAGGAAAAGAGCCTACAGGCGAATGGACAAGGAGGAAAAAGGAGGGATTAAGAAGTGGAGGAAACCTTGTTTCAGTGGTGAGTGTGGGAGAATAGTCAGGAATTTTGTCCATTTACAATGGATGTTATTTGTAGGGATTTGGCGCTTAGACCTTTATCCAGGAAAAGAAAAGTGCAGAAAATGGAAAAAATTAAAACTAATGGACAAATTGGAAGAGGTGGAGAAAATAAGGGCTTCTGCTTGGCTGAGGGGGAGAAATTAAATAACTAGATAAAAGCAAACAAGAAAAAGGAAATAAGCAAAATTCCACAACCAGGGAAAGGTCTAATAAAAAGGAGATGGGGACGAGGAGGAACATAAGCATGAGGGGACAAGAGCCAATGGGAATATGGTTGCCTTTAAAAAGATTAATACAGGGGGCGGAGTCAAGATGGCGGAGTAGAAAGACTCACGTATGCTAGCTCCAAACCCACAGCCCATGGATTTAATGTAAGAAGAGCTCCCTACAAGTTCTGGATCACTGCAGGGTGTGCAGAAACACAGTGGAAGAGATTTCCGTTCCAGAGAGCCCTGGAGAGCCGTCCCCAGGGTCCGTCGTGCCCTGGAAAGCGGACCCCAACCAGCGCTGCTCTGGCCACAGCCCCAGAGGAGCAGATCTGAGCAGGCTTCAGGGATGGAACCTCCAGCGGCCGCCCACAGACGCTACAAGTCAGTGAGAGAGACGTCTGGGCTGGCTGAGAGGGGAGCGGGGTGTCTCCGTGGCTCGAGCTCCCTCGGGAGGAAGCTGCGGAGGCAGAGGCAGGGGCAGGAAGCAGCAGAGGCGGGGGCGGCGGCGGAGGCAGCGGCAGCGGCCTGGGACTCCCTGAGCAGGCAGGATCTTCATTATTGAAAGTCTCTGCATGAACCACCTGAAGGAGCTGAGTCTGGGAGATGGCCCTGCCCCACCCACTCCATTACTGAAGATCTCTGCATAAAGCCCCTGAGGGAACTGACCCTGGGAGGCAGCCCTGCCCCCACCCCAGCACCAGAACTAAAGCTCACATTGAATAGCAGCCGCACCTGCCGCGGAAAGCCAATTTGAATCTCAGACCCCAAGCACTAGCTGGGCAGATCTAGGCGGGGGTGGACAGGAATCTCAGAAGTCAAGTAACTGGCTGGGAAAATGCCCAGAAAAGGGAAGAAAAATAAGACTATAGAGAGCTTCTTTGAGCAGGTGCAAATGTTCCCGCCTTTTGGTTCTGATGATGAGGAAATATTCTTGCCATCAGGGAAAGACGTGGAGGGCGGGGCCTCTGTATCCCAGACATCCCAGGGGGATGTCAGGTGGGCTCAGGCCTTGGAAGAGCTCAAAAAGGATTTTGAAAAGCAAGTTAGACAGGTGGAGGAAAAATTGGGAAGAGAAATGAGAGAGATGCAAGAAAAGTATGAAAAACAGGTCAATACCTTGGTAAAGGAGACCCAAAAAAATGCTGAAGAAAATAACACCATGAAAAATAGGCTCACTCAATTGGCAAAAGAGGTTCAAAAAGCCAATGAGGAGAAGAATGCTTTCAAAAGCAGAATTAGTCAAATGGAAAAAGAGGTTCAAAAGCTCACTGAATTTAATAGTTCTCTCAAAATTAGAATGGAACAGATGGACTTTCTGAGAAACCAAGAAATCACAAAACAAAACCAAAACAATGAAAAAATGTAAGAGAATGTGAAATATCTCATGGGAAAAACAACTGACCTGGAAAATAGATCCAGGAGAAACAATTTTAAAATTATGGGACTACCTGAAAGTCATGATCAAAAAAAGAGCCTAGACATCATCTTCCATGAAATTATTGAGGAAAACTGCCCTGACATTCTAGAACCAGAGGGCAAATTAAGTATTGAAAGAATCCATTGATCACCACCTGAAAGAGATCCAAAAAGAGAAACTCCTAGGAACATTGTGGCCAAATTCCAGAACTCCCAGGTCAAGGAGAAAATCTTGCAAGCAGCTAGAAAGAAACAATTCCAGTATTGTGGAAATAAAATCAGGATAACTCAAGATCTAGCAGCTTCTACATTAAGGGATCGAAGGGCGTAGAATAGGATATTCCAGAAGTCAAAGGAACTAGGACTCAAACCAAGAATCACCTACCCAGCAAAACTGAGTATAATACTTAAGGGGAAAATATGGTCTTTCAATGAAACAGAGGACTTTCAAGCATTCTTGATGAAAAGACCAGAGCTGAAAAGAAAATTTGACTTTCAAACACAAGAATGAGAAGAAGCATGAAAAAGTAAACAGCAAAGAGAAGTCATAAGGGACTTACCATAAGTGAACTGTTTACATTCCTACATGGAAAGACAATATTTGTAACTCTTAAAACTTTTCAGTATCTGGGTAGTTGGTGGGATCACACACACACACACATGTACACGCATGCACACACACACACATGCACACATGCACACACACAGAGACAGAGAGCACAGAGTGAATTGAATAGGATGGGACCATATCTTAAAAGAAATTAAGGTAAATGGTGAGAGAGAAAGATAGGGGGAGGAAAGAGGGTGAAATGGAATGGGGTAAATTATATGTCATTTAAGAGGCAAACAGGAGACTTCTTAGTGGAGGGAAAAAGAGGAGAGCTGAGAGAAAAAACAAGAAGTTTACCCTCATCACATTTGACTAAAGGAAGGAATAAAATGCACACTCATTTTGGTATGAAAACCTATCTTACAGTACAGGAAAGTGGGGGAGAAGGAGAAAAGCAGGGAGGGGGGATGATGGAGGGGAGGGCAATGGGAGGAGGGAGCAATTTGAAGTCAACACTCTTGGGGAGGGACAGGATCAAAAGACAGAATAGAAACAATGAGGGGCAGGATAGGATGGAGGGTAATTCAGTTAGTCTTACACAACATGACTATTATGGAAGTCATTTGCAAAACTACACAGATAGGGCCTATATTGAATTGCCTGCCTTCCCAAAGGGAATGGGTGGGGAGGGAGGGATGGGGAGAATTTGGAACTCAAGTTTTAGGAACAACTGTTTAGTATTGTTGCTACTAGGAAAGAAGACATACAGTTAATGAGGAATAGAAAGTCATCTGGCCCTACAGGACAAAAGAGAAGATGGGGACAAGAGAAGGGAGGGATGACAGAAGAGAGGGCAGATTGGAGATAGGGAAAATTAGATTGCTCGGTGTATTGGGGTGGGGGGAGGGGAGAAAAGGGGAGAAAATTTGGAACCCAAAATTTTGTGAAAATGAATGTAAAAAGTTAAATAAATAATAAATATTAAAATAACTGAACATATATTCTCTGTATGGTGAAAAGGGAAACATCAATTGACAAACTGAATAAAATTGAGACAAATTGAATAAAAGAAAAACCTTATTCTCACAACTATGAATGTGATGGATTAAACAATTCAGTAAAATCAAAAAGTGATATTCAGTTTTTTTAAAAGTCAACAATCTCTTGTGTACAAGAAAAGCTTTTTAAAAGCAAAGACATGCACAGAGAGCTGGAAAAAATTTTACTATGCATCAAGTGATTCCAAAAAAAAAAAGTAGGATGTGCAAGCATGTTGTCAGCCAAAGGAAAAACAAACATTCAAATCAAAAGGGATAAACAAATTACATTTATGTTAGCCAATCTGATGAAAAAAATTCAAGTCAAATCAAAATAGCAAATGAGCAAGGTGAAATCACAATAAAGCTAGAAAAAGGTAAGAATAATAATTAGAACCTACTATGCAGAGGTATATGCTAACAAAACCAAGAACACAAAAGAAATAGAGAAGAAAAGCTTTCAAAAATATAAAATACCCAAACTTACCACACTTCTACTTTCCCAGTTAGTGTGTTCATCCTTCATTGCCAAAGAAGACCATGCCATCAGAGAAATAATGACATGACTTGCACTTGACTTTGTTCTGAGTGAGGGAGGGCTGTGCAGGTCACTTCTCCTCCAGAGCCATCTGAATCCAATGACCAGATTTTCATCAGGATGACTGGAGATGACCCAGCATGAGGCAGTTGGGGTTAAGTGGGGTTAAATTGGGGTTGCCCAAGGTCATACAGCTAGTGAGTGTCAAGTGTCTGAGGTAAGATATGAACTACTTCCCCAATTACTGTAGAGGGCAATACCATCCTCCTAGTCCCTCTGATTTACAACCCAGGAGTTATCCTTGACACTGTCACCCCCAGTAATACAAATAGCCAATGTTTATATATGCTTAGTGTGTGCCAGGCACTGTGCTAAACACCTTAAAATTATTTCATTTGTGCATCACAACAACAATAGTTATAGCACCTGGAAATTTAGTACTGTTATTATCCCCATTTTATAGATGAAGAGTCACACAGCCATTAAGTGTCTGAGGCTGGATTTGAACTCAGGTCTTCCTGACTCCAAACTCAACACTGTACCATGCCACCTATCAGCTAAGCTTTTCCCACAGCCTATTGATTTCACTTCTGTAACATCTCTCAAATATGGTCTCTCCTCTCTGATGCTGCAACTATCCTGGTTCAGGCTCTTATCACTTCATACCTGGACTACTTTTATAGGCAGTTGGTGGGTCTTCCTGCCTCAGATCTCTCCCCATTCCATCCTCCAGTCCCTAAAATGATTATCCTAACGCATAGGTCTGACGTCATTCCCTTGCTCAACAAACTTTAGTGACTCCCCAGTATTTTCAGCATCAAATGCAAAACATTCTATTTTGCCCTCAAAGCCTTTCATAATCTAGCCCCCTACTGACTTATTAGTGCTTTTGCTCCCCTCCAGATACACTTCAATCCTGTGACATTGGCCTCCTGGCCATTCTATCTCTTGACTCTGGGCATTTTCCCTGGCTGTCACTCATACCTGGAATGCTTTCCCTCCTCAACTCCACCTAATGATTTTCTTGGCTTCCTTTAGCATCCAACTATAATCCTATCTTTCATCAGAAGCTTTTCTCAACCCCTCTTAATTCCAATACCTTTCTACTATTCATTATTTCCTATTTATGCCACATATAGTTGACTCTGTAGATGTTTGTTTGCATGTTTGTCTCCTCCATTAGACTGTAAGCTACTTGAGGACAGAGATGGTCTTTTGCCCCCTTTTGTGTCCCCACAAGTTACCACAGTGCTTGATATGTAATAAATGCTTGATAAGTGTTTATTAATTCTGAAAATGTTTAACAACAGCATTAAGATGAAAGAAATTAAAGGTATAAGTAAAGGAGATAAAACTCTCTATTTGCTGACAATATGATGAAATGCTTAGAAAATCCTAGAGAATCAGCAAAATAGTAACTGAGATAATAGCTTCAGCAAAGTGGCAGGCTACAAAATAAAGCTTTAAAAATCAACTGCATTAACCAAGATTAATTGGTTAATTAATTAAGGAGGGAAGCAGAAAAGTGCGAAAAAATTTTTACAAGTAGTGTCTGTGATAAATGCTTTATTTCTAAAATATACAGAGAACTGAGTCAAATTTACAAGAATACAGGTCATTCCCCAATTGATAAATGGTCAAAGGATATGAATAGGCAGTTTTCAGAAGAAGAAATTAAAGCTATCTATAGTCATATGAAAAAAATGCTCTAAATCACTATTCATTAGAGAGATGCAAATCAAAACAACTTTGAGGTACCACATCACAACTATCAGATTGGCTAACATGACAAAACAGGAAAATGATAAATGATGGAGAAGATGTGGGAAAGGTGGAACACTAATTCATTGTTGGCGGAGCTGTGAGCTGATCCAACCATTCTGGAGAGCAATTTGGAACTATGCCCAAAGGATTATAAAAATGTGCATACCCTTTGACCGTGCAATACCACTTCTAGGTGTGTATCGCAAACAGATCATGAAAATAGGAAAAGGACTCACATGTACAAAAATATTTATAGCAGCTCCTTTTGTGGTGGCCAGGAACTGCAACTGCCTATCAATTGGGGAGAGGCTGAACAAGTTGTGGTATACGATTGTGATGGAATATTATTGTGCTGTTAGAAAAGATAGTCAGACTTCAGAAAACCCTGGAAAGATTTATATGAACTGATGCTGAGTGAAGTGAGCAGAACTAAAAGAAGGTTGTTCACAGAAACAGCCATAGTATGCGATGACTGATTGTGATAGACTTAGCCCTTCCCAGCATTGCAAGGACTTAAAGCAATTCCAAAGGACTCATGATGGTAAATGCCATCCACATCCAGAGAAAGAACTGTGGAGTCAGAATGCAGAGCAAAGCTGACTGTTTTCTTTTTTGTTTTGTTTTGTTTCTCATGGTCTCTCCCATTCATTATAATTCTTCTATACAACATGACTAATGTGAAAATACGTTTAATAGGAATGTATGTGTAAAGTCATATCAGATTGCATGCCATCTTGGGGAGAAAGGGGATAGAAGGGGAGAAAATTTAAAACTTATGGAAGTGAATGTTGAAAACTAAAAATAAGTAAATTAAATAAATCAACTGCACTTCTGTATAACAAAATCCAAGAGGCAATAATAGAAAAAGAAATCCCATTTCAATAATGACAAAATGCATAAAGTACCTGAGGTTCCATCTACCAAAGTACACCAGTGACTTGTGTAGAATCAGTTACAAAACACTCCTTAAAGAAATAAAGAACACTTTAACTGGAGGAGCCATCAGTGCTCATGTCTGGGCAATGCCAGTATTACAAAAATGACAATACTGCCAAAATTAATTTACACTTTTAAAGCTCTAGATCAGTCAAATTATCAAAATAACTTACAAAACTTGATAAAATAATTCAGTTGGAAAAACAAAAGATCTAGGATATCAAAGGACATTATGAAAAGAGGTAGAGATACAAGGGGAATATCATTTCCAGACCTCAAATTGTCTAATAAAGTAGCAATTATTAAAACCATCTGGTATTGATTAAAAAATAGTGAGGTAGATCAGTGAAACATAGTAAAGGAGACAGAAACAATGGAATTCAATGAACTACTGTTGGATAAAATGAAAAAATTCTTCAGGAATAAAATCCCTATTTGATAAAAATTGGGAAAAGGAAAGCAGTCTAGCAGAAATTAGACAATCTACACTGTATACCTCTTTCTACAATACATTCTAAATAGGTCTAAAATGACTTAAGAAAATTAGAAGAGAAGCAGATCATATATTTCTCATGGCTGTAATCAAGAGACAGATTCTTAATCAAAAGGATAGAGGCACTTACAAAAGATAAAATACATAACTTTGATCATGTGAAACTGAAAAGATGCATAGACAAATTAATGCATTGAAAATAGGGGAAGTGGTTAAATGGAGGGGGGCATGGAATCTTTGTACTCAAATTGATTAAGAATTTGGTGTCCAAGATGCATAAAAAGTTATCAGATTCTGTATATGCTATATATGGAGGGTGGCTGTACATACATATATTTGTGTATGTGACAAGTAGCCTTTCCCCAATAGATAAGTAGTCAAAAGATGTGAGCAAATAGGTCTTAAAAGAATTGCACACTATTAATGACCATAGAAAAGAATGTTCCAACTCTCTAATTAGAGAAGTGTGAATGCACACAACCCTGATGTTTCTCCTCACATTCTGTAAATTGACAAAAATTGCAAACTATGACACAAATCAATGTTGGAGAGGTTGTGGGATGATAGGCACATGGGTGAATTGTTGATGGAGCTGTGAACAACCACACTGGAAAGCAGTTTGTAATTATGTAAATAAAGTGACTAAATTTTCCATACCCTTTAAGCTAGAGATTAAAATTACTGAGCTTATACCCCAAGGAAGCCATTGATAAGAAGAAAGCCCCAAAATATTTATTACAACATTTTTTGTGATAGCAAAGAATTGGGATTGGGGAATTAATGAATTATGGTACCTGAATGTAATAGAATATTCTTGTGCTGTAAGAAATGTATTAGTTGATGAATATAGAGAAGTATGAAAAGATCTCCATGAACAGATACAGAATAAAGTAAGCAGAGCCAAAGAAACAATATGTGTAATGGCTACAACAATCTAACTGGAAAGAACAACCAACATACACATCGGAAGTAAATATTGCAAGAAAAAGTTTTTTAAAGGTGTGGCTTTGAAAAAAAGAAAAACCTGAAAAGATGCTCCCAACCCACTCCTTTGTGAAGCTGAGTCAACAGGTGTTGCATGTTGCACTTGTTTTTGCACTTTTTCAATGTATAGCTTGATTGGGCTGATTCTTCCTCTTTTTTTCCCTTTGTTTTATCCCTTAAAAAATACTATTATGTAATGGCTCTCTGGAAAAGATAGTGAGTAGGATACTGGAGAAACTATGATAATGTGAAAAAAATGACATCAATTAAAATTTAGTTAAGAAAAATTAGATAAGATTTAAATAAAACCAAAATTCTGCAAAGCAGAATTTTAAAAATACACTGAGCAGGATATTTAATTTTGATGGCATAATGGATAATCTCATTAAAGAAGCAGAAGACGTGAGAAGGATAACATTTGGAATACTAAGATAGTGAAGTAGAGGAACATTCGAGAGAGAAGAAAACTTCAAAAAATATGTGAATTCTAAATGTATGCAGCCTTTCTGGAGCCAGTCCCCCAAACTGGACACATAGATTAGAATCCCCAAAGGAGGTCTGATTTTTCTTTTTTATTGTTCTTAGAGTAATTATGAAGGATTGTGGTTTTTACTGCTTTAGATCCTGAGCCCCCACTAGTGTGATTCCTGTAATCAATCAAAATAATCTGGTTCTCACTAGTTTTTAGGAAAGAGATTTACTAAGAGATTAGTAAAATTGAAAGTAAGAAAACTTTTGAACTAATAAAAATAGGGACTGGTTTTATGGGGAAAAAAAAATCAGCAACCAGTAAAATCACTGGTTAATTTGATTTTAAAAAAAGAAAGAAAAAACCAAATTGCCAGAATGAAAACGGTGAATTCATCACCAAATGAAGAAGAAATTAAAGCAATTATTAGGAGCTATTTTGCCAAATTATGTGCCAATAAATCTGACAATCTAAGTGAAGTGGATGAATATTTACCAAAGTGTAAGTTGGTCAGATTAACAAAAGAGGCAATGGAATACTTAAATAATTTTATTTTAGAAAAAGAAATTGAACAGGCCATCAAGGAGCTCCCTAAGAAAAAATCTCCAGGTCCAGGTGGATACTAAAGTGTATTCTGAAACAACTCTGAGATCCTAACTCTCACCTATCAGATTGGCTAACATGATAAAAAAGGAAAATGACAAATGCTAGAGGGGATGTGGAAAAATTGGGACACTAATGGATTGTTGGTGGAACTGTGAATTCATCCAACCATTCTGGAGAGCGATTAGGAATTGTGTCCAAGGGGCTATAAACCGTGCATGCCTTTTGACTCAGCAAATTCTATTGTAGTATTTACTATTAGGTCTGTATCCCAAAGGGAATAAGAAAAAAAAAAGAGGAAAAAAACCTATATATACAAAAATATTTATAGCAGCTTTTATTGTGGTAGCAAAGAATTGGAAATTGAAGGGATACCCATCAATTGGGCAGTGGCTAAAATAAGTTGTGTTATATGACTATGATGGAATACTGTTGTGCTATAAGAAATGATACACTGGATGTTTTTAGAAAAACCTTGTATGAACTGATGCAAAGTGAACTAAGCAGAATCAAGAAAACATTTTGCACAGTAACAGCAATATTGTACATCAATCAACTGTCATTGTCTTGGCTATTCTCAGCAATACGAGGATCCAAGACAATTCTGAAGAACTTAAGATGAAAAACAGGTGCAATGGATAGATTTCTAGGTTTGGAATCAGGAAGGCCTATGTTCATGAGTTCAAATCCAGCCTCAGACACTGATTAGCTGTGTGACCCCAGGCAGGTCACTTAACCCATTTTGCCTCCATTTCTTTTCCAAATGGGGTCACATAGAGTCAGACATAACTAAACAATAACGACATGAGTTGGGATATAGGGGCAGTTGGATGGCACAATGAATAGAGTGCCTAGTATTCAAATCTGACTGTGTGGACAAGTCATTTAACCCTATTTGCCCCAGTTCCTCATCTGTAAAATGAATGGAAGAAGGAATGGCAAACCACTCTGGTATTTTTGCCAAGAAAACTTGAAATGGGATCATGGAGAGTTGGACATGACTAAAATGACCCACCAACAGCAAAGTGATGAAAAATGCCATCTACCACCAGAGAAACAACTGAAGGAATCCGAATGCAGATTAGAAAATGCTGGATTGTTTTTATTTTTCTTGGGTTTTTTGATCTCTGTTTTCTTTCACAGCATTACTTAAGATGGAAATACTTTTTGCATGACTGCACGTGTATAACTTTTATCAAATTGTTTTCCTTTGTAATGACAGGGGAGAGAAGGGAAGGTGGGAGAGAATGTGAAACTCAAAATTATAAAAAGCAAAGGTTAAAAAAATTTTTTTACGTGTCAATGGAAAAAAATTTTTAAAAATTTAAATAAGAAGTTTACCAAGAGGGCAATGCCATAGTTCTCATTACCAAACCAACAGCAAGTACAAATTTATTTTCCCCATATTGAGGGATTCACTTCTTCCTTTGCAGTCTCTGGAGAGAATAGACTCAGTTGTAATGAGGCACATGTCTACATTAGAACATAATAGTGTAAAGTGATATCTCATAGCTCCTGTCCTGGAAGTCTTTTTGTCCCTTCCTGGAGTCTTCTTGAAGTTTCCCTTAGTTATAAATTGCTACTGGGTAGGTCATTCACTCCTGGGCAAAGCCAACCTTGACTATTCATCTGACTCAGTCGCTGTTGAGCTGAACCAAGCCTCTTGCTTACCCACTGGACACAACTTCTCACCAATCTCAACTTCTGCTGCCTTTGCAATCTCATCAGACTCTGAAATGTCTACAAGGTCCCTGCTTAGGCACATCCATCTCAAAGTTGGTACTTGCTCATATCCAAATTCCTCTAGCTACTCCTCCTGCCCCTGCTGAACTCTGTTGTATACTTTGATGGAACCATGGGATCTCCTGAACTCACAAGGTTACCAGCTGGACAGTTCCATCTCAGGACACATTGTCACCTAAAATCAGGGAGTGATAAACACAGAAAAGAGATACTCCACTCTTTCCTGCTAGCTCTTTGACATATAAAGCAACCCTCATATTTCCCACATCTTCCCCTAAGCATTCCACTACCACCTGTTACAACTCTTTAACTTAGAGAGGGGTTGGCCATACGATGGAGACTCTCTGATGCCTGGGCTGCTGTCTTTCTTGGCTAAATCTGACCAATCTTTCTTCTGCATAATACCATGCCCCCTCCACCCTGAATTTATCACAGGCATTAGAATTCCTAGTTAAGGCTCTGAAACGACAATAAATTTGGGCAGTGATTATCCAATCTAGTGCAGAGGAATAAATCAAACAGACAAACCAAAAATATTAAGTTGTTGAAGAAGAAGGTAACATCAATACAAAACATGAACTTTGCAATCATGACTTTGAATGTGAATAGATTAAGCAATAGAATTAAATGCAAGAGAATAGTATAGTGGCTAAAAAAACAAAACCCAAAAACTTTTTGTGTATTAAAAACCCATCTAAAAATGACACATACTGAATGAAAATGATAGGCTAAAACCAAAAAACATAGAAAAAATATATATCTACAAAGTATTCACTATGACCAAATACAATTTATACCAATTCAAGAAAAGCTCCATATTAGAAAAGCAATTAAAATAATCATTTTTAAAACAAAATTCCAAATCACATGATTATATAAATAAATGTAGAAAAAATTTTTGACAAAGTGCAGCACACATTTGTGCTAAAAAGTAGAATAAGAACAAGTCATTTCACAATTATGTCTAAGGAAAGTTATTTATAAAATAAGGGTTAGTAGGAGTCACAAAAAATAATTTTGATTACATGAAATTGAAAACTTTTGCACAAACAAAATTAATGCAGCTAGAAAGTAATACTGTCAAATGAGATTTAACAAAAAAAAATTGATGGGGAAAGTGTTTTTTGCATTAAATGTCTAGAATAATAGCCAAGATGTATAGGGATGGTAAATAATATAATAAAATGTTATTATATCCCCTTAAATAGTGATCAAAGATATGTAAATCAATCATTCTCAGAATAATTGCAAATTATTAACAATCATTTGAAAACCTGTTCCAAATCACTAAGAGTAAGCAAAATACAAATCAAAATAACCTTGAACTTTTCTTCACAGCAAACACATTGACAAAAATAATCTTATCACCACCAACAAAATGAAAATATTATTCAAGTACAATAGGCAGCAAGAAAAAAAGATATTCTAACATCTTGATAATTGATGGGCCTAAAAATCTGTCCAAGCAATTTGGAAACCAATTTCAAGTTGTATTATTTTTTGAAAGTAACTAAAATGGCCACACCCTTTGACCTAGAGATCCCATTGCTATACATTATGCCAAGGAGACATCTAAAACAGAAAGGTTGTGTATAAAATAATCATTGCAGCATTTTGTTGTGGTAGCAAACACTGAAAACAAATATACCTATTCATTAGACAATGAATCAAATTGTGGTATGTGAGGTGTAAAGAAATATTTCTTCATCTAAATTACCACAAATACAGAGAAGTCAGAGAAACATAAAAAGATTTATGTGAGCTGATGCACAATGAAGTAAGCAGAGCCAGGAAAATAATATACACCATTACTATTAATATGTAAATAGAACAATAAAAGAAAACAGAATTGTATTATTATGACTTAAGTTGGGCTGAAAGTGACTAGACAAAATGTATTTCCTCCCCTTTGATGAGAATTGGTGATGGGATGGGGGAGTTGCTATGGAAGTTCAGTACAGTACATACTATCAGATATGATCAATGGTGTTGATTGGTTTTGGTGAACTTTTTTCTCTCCTTGTAAAATCTTTGATTAGACTAGGTTTCTAGACTAAACTGATCTAACCATTTGGGAACAATTTGGAACCATGCCCAATGGGCAACCAAACTGTACATACCCTTTGATCTAGCAATGTAACTACTAACTCTGTATCCCAAAGAAATCGCCATCAGTTCATGTAAGTCTTTCCAGGTTTTTTCTGAAATATGCTTGCACATCATTTCTTATAGCACAACAGTATTCCATTATATTCATATGCCATAACTTGTTTAGCCATTCCGCAGTTGATGGGCATTCCCTCAGTTTCCAATTTTTGGCCACCACAAAAAGAGCTGCTATAAATATTTTTGTACATGAATGTCCTTTTCCATATTTTAATGATCTCTTTGGGATGCAGAATGGTTGTATCAGTTTAAAACTCCACCAACAAGGCATTAGTGTTCCAATTTTCCCACATCTTCTCCAACATTTATCATTTTCCTTTTCTAACATATTAACCAAACTGATAGGTGTGAGGTCATACCTCAGGATTGTTTTAATTTGCATTTCTCAAATCAATGGTGATTTAGAGCATTTTTTCATATGACTACAGATAACTTTAATTTCTTCATCTGAAAATTGCCTCTTCATTTCCTTTAACCATTTATCAATTGGGAAATGACTTATATTCTTATAAATTTGATTCCATTCTTTATATATTTTAGAAATGAGGACTTTATCAGAGAAACTGGCTGTAAAAATTGTTTCCCAGCTTTCTGCTTCCCTTCTAATCTTGGTTGCATTGGTTTTGTTTGTGCAAACCCTTTTTTATTTAATGTAATCGAAGTGATCTATTTTGTATTTCATAATGTTCTCTATCTTGTTTGATTATAAATTCTTCTCCATAGATTTGACAAGTAAATTATTCCTTGCTTTCCCCTAATTTGCTCATGGTATCACTCTTTGCATCTAAATATTGTACTATTTTAGCCTAATCGTAGTATATAATGTAGGATGTTAGTCTACACCTAGTTTCTGCCATACTATTTTCCAGTTTTCCTAGCAGTTGTTGTCATAGTGAGTTGTTATACCAGAAGCTGGAGTCTTTAGGTTTTATCAATAGTAGATTACTTTAGTCATTGACTACTATGTCTTCTGTACCTAAGCTATCCCATGGATTTACCACTCATTTCTTAGCCAGTACCGTTGATCATTACTATTTTCCAATACAATTTTAGATCTGGTAGAGTGAGGCCTCCTTCCCTTGCATTTCTTTTCATTAGTTCCCTTGATATTCTTGACCTTTTGTCCTTCCAGATGCATTTTTATTATTTTTTCCAGCTCTATAAAATATTTTTGGTAGTTTGATTGATATGGAACTAAATAAATAAATTAATGCAGATAGAATTGTCATTTTTATCATATGAACTTGGCCTACCCATGAGCAATAGACATTTTTCCATGTCACATGTCATGTACTGCTGAGATCTAGTATTTTGGTGAAGTGTTTTGTAAATATGTTCATATACTTCCTGGGTTTGTCTTGACAGGTAGACTCCCAAATATTTATATTGTCTACAGTTATTTTAAATGAAATTTGTCTTTCTGTCTCATGCTGGTGGGTTTCACAGGTAATATATAGAAATACTAATGATTTATGTGGGTTCATTTTCTATCCTGCAACTTTGCTAAAGTCGTTAATTGTTTCAAGTAGTTTTTTGATTGATTTTCTAGGATTCTCTAAGTATATATCAACTGCAAAAAAAATGATGGTTTTGTTTTCTTATTACCTTTTCTAATTTCTTCGATTTCTTTTTCTCATTGCTAATGCTAATATTTCTAGTACAATATTGAATAATAGTGGTGATAATGGGCATCCTTGTTTTACCCTTGATCCTACTGGGAATGTTTTTAGCTTATCTCCATTAACTATAATGCTTACTTGAAGCTTTAGATAGATAATGATCATTTTAAGAAAAACTCCATTTATTCCTAAGCTCTGTAATGTTTTTAATAGGAATGGGTACTGTTTTTTGTCAAAAAGCTTTTTCTGTATTGATTGAAATAATGATTTGTTAGCTTTCTTATTGATATGTTTAATTACTTCACCTTCTCCCAAACTCACAGACATACTTACTCAACTCTAGTATTTCCCTGTTACCCCATGGATCAGATATTAAGTCCTCTGTATGGCATTTAAACCCGTCTAAGTATGGCCCCTGCCTACCTTTCCATTCTAACACTGCCCTGTTCACTCTAAAATCAATCTACTTTGGCTTATCTACTGTTCCTTGAGGATTGTACTCCCATCTCTAGACCCTGCCTTTGCCCCTGGCTGTCCCTCCTATGCCTGGAATGTTCACCTCCATTTGCCCCTGGCTGTCCCTCCTATGCCTGGAATGTTCACCTCCACTTGAGCCTTCCCTGGTTTCCTTCTATACTCTACTCAAATCCTGCCTTTTCCAGTTTCCTTCGACTTTCCCTCTTTTGTCTCCCCTCCGAGATTACTTTCTAACTCTCTATTTTATGTGTACATATTTATTTATATGTTATCTCCCACATTAGAATGTGGATGCCTTGAGGGAAGGGAGCAGCACGCTTTTGCGTTTCTTTTTATCCCCAGCCCTTACTACAATACCTGCAGTACAGTAAACATTTCATATGTGGAAGCATCAAAGTGACAGAGAGCACAGAGTCAGGAGTTAGGAAGACTCCTCTTCCTGAGTTCAAATCTGGCCTCAGTCACTTACTAGGTGGTGACTCTAGGCAGTCACTTAATCCTCTTTGCCTCAATTTCCTCAGCTGTAAAATAAGGATAATAATAACACTCACCTCCCAGGGTTGTTGTGAGCATTAAGTGAAATAAGATTTATAAAGTGCTTACACAATGCCTACCACTGAAAAGCCACTTGATAAAGGTTTATTATGTCCTTGGTTCTTAGTAATAAATGCCTCTTAACTGAAATACCTGTGAAAGCAGCTTGATACAATAATGATGTTCTAGTTCAGTATGGTTATTTTATTTGAAAACTAGATGGTACATTAATACAGTACATAATGCACTTCACCAGCCCAACATTCTCAACACTTAGCATGTTTAGATTTACTGAAAGATATATTAAAAACACAAAGGAACAGATTTTTGCAAAACATATTTTAGAGGAGTCATGTCATTATAACTATACCTATCATGGATGATTTTCACAAAGAATAACACTTTTAGTAAAAAAAAATTTCCTCAAAAAAGGAATCCCAAAATTTTCATCATGGAACCAAATAGCAGCCATAATTTTGCATGACAACTATATATACACCATGTAACAATTACATTACAGATAAAGATGCTTCTTTGTAAAACCAGATACATATTCCAAGAAAAATAATTACAGCATCATAAAATACAGGTCCTGAGCAGATAACTAATCCTTTTGTCTAGAACTGAATCAACCTCTGCCTACATTTAAACCTATTCCCAGGCCCTTTCAGAAAAGCAGGACAAGTAGAGAATTGTTTCTGTCACTTTCCATCAGGAGTTGAGACTACAAGAGGTCTATCAGTCAGTCCAAGTGTGAAAGCATCAGTTGCATACAAATCTTTGCTTCATTTCTAAATTCCAAATTACATAATCTCACCTGAGATGTCCATGGCACAGAGCCTACCTGAGCTTATGAATAACTGTTACTATGACATTCACAGCGCCACATTTCCAGTAACCAGCTCCTTCAATGGGATGCTAAGCTCAATGTTGAGCAAGAAGTAGTAAAATTGAGGATGGGAATTCTTTGCAAGCTTATTGTGTGAAATGTTTTTACATTAGATATGAAAAGGTGGGGTTGAAACCTCCCCATTTTAGCTCTGAAATCTTTGGATTGAATCAGATAATCAGGACTTCAGTGTGAACAGCTCCCACATACTTCCTTCAATCAATCAAAGTCATCCTGTGTGGGACAGCAACACGGCCCAAAGCAGAGTGTGTAAATTGTTGGGGCAGCTGGGTGGCAAAAAGGATGGAATGCTGGGTGTCAGGAAGAGACTTCAAAGGAGGCCTCAGACACTCCTGAGCTGTGTTTGCCTCAGTTTCCTCATCTGCAAGGTGAGGAAAATAATAGCACCTAACTCCCAGAGTTGTTGTATCAAACTAGACAGACATTACAAAGCCCTTGGCACAGTGCCTGGCACAATACAAGACACTACATAAATAGTAGCTTTTATTGATTTATTATTACTATAAAGGGAGGAAGCCATCTCAGAACTGAGAGAGTATCTGAGAGTCTAGCTTTGGGAGGTTAGAGCAAGCATGGCATTGCTGTACACCTTTGAGCAACAAAGGAACTGAACTGAGCCAGAGAAGGGAGACACTGAAGAGTCTTTGGTGTTTCCAGGCATCTCAGAGTAGAAGACCCAGGATGAAGGAAAATCTAAGAAAAAGATAGCTCTTTCCCAGGCTTCCCCTCCCAATGCCTGTCTAGCCATAGATTGTATAATGTAATCTTCATATTTTGTTCCCAGATGTTTCTAGGGAACTAAAATGTCCCTGAGACACAAAAAACTCAGAGAATAAATCAAAATGGATATTGATGTATTTAGGCAGAGAGCCCAACCTCTGCTTAGGTCCTAGGCATCCAACAAAATGTCCAATCAATCATTTTCAGTCATAGGTTTCAAACTAAGGACTAAAAGCCCTGAGAACTGGAGTGACCTTGCATCAGGATCCCATTCAGACAGTGTGGGCAAAGTTGGCCATGCCCTGGTGATTCTCTGTAAATTATCACACTAGTTGAGAAGCAGAGTTATTGGAGAAATGGCAGCAAGCCTGGCATTTCAGCAGAGTCCCTAAGGAAGAACCAAGGTGGAGGCAGGAAAAGTAAAAGAGAGGTTCAGACATTAGCCTTGACCTAGATCTCCGGACCTAGATCTCCTCTGCACCCCAATATTTTGACTGCAAGGAGACCTTTGTAAGCAAGCTAGAAGGACTGGGAGCAGGTTGGCCACCCAGTGGGGCCCAGTTCAATCCCTGAATCAGTGGATAGGAATGTCTGCCCTGGGAGCCAAGGACAGAATGGAGAGAGATTTATGGCCCCACAAGGAGCCCAGCAAAGGACTACACCATGCCTAAGGGGAACTTCTTGAACACTGCACAAATGTGGGCAAAGGACCTCCAGCAATCAGGAGCCTTGCCACCCCTTGGTCACATATGCTTTCTAAGCCTGAGCCCACTTTCCCCTGCCCTCTAAATATATGGGGGGCTTTAAGGGGAGGCAACAGTGGGTCACAGACTTGGCCAGTTATTCCTACTGCTTCAGCTTTGTAAATACCATCGCCAAGAAAACCCCAAATGGGGCCATGTAGATTGGACACGACTAAACAGCAACAGTGAAAACTTCTTGAAGCTGGCTGACTAAAACATTTTCATCTCATAATCTTGGTGCATATAATTGATGGGAAAAAATATACTATGGGGGTTATTGAGTTGATGGCATTAGAGAATCACTCCAATTTTTCAGGAAGCCCCCCTAAAACTCTGAGCAGGGAATATACTCTTGTTAAAGATACTGAAACTCATCTGTGAGAAAGTTGGGATAAAGCTCATGGGAGTGCAAATAAACTACACACTCACATACACACACACACACACACACACACACACACACACACACATGAACACACCTATTTATTTACTCTGTACACCTGAAAAGTAGATACAAGGTGTCCTCCTTAGAGGGGAAGGTACTAACTTCTTGCAGCATCAGGAGGGACCTCCCTCAGAAAGTGATGCTTGAGATATTTTGAAGAGCCTCAGGGATGCTCAGAGGCAGAGGTGAAGAGGGGAGTATTCCACACAAGGCAGCAGGGATAGCCAGTGTCAAATCACAGAGTCAGGAAGGACAGTGTTCTTTGCAGTCACATGCAGTCACATCCAACAGCATGTTCACATGTATACCCTCAGAGAAACATAATTAGATCCAAAAGCATTCAGCTGACCATAGCCATTGTACAAAACCAGACCATCACTCAATTCGTTTGGTTACCCAACTTTAGGGGATCTCAAGAGTGGATAGAAGTTTCATTGATAAATTTCTCTGGTCTTTCTCAGTAAATACAGGAAGGTAGCCCATCAGCTTCATGGCATCTTTGCAAATTTTCTGTAATTGGACTACCTGGTCATGTGGTAAGGACAAACGCCAGGCCTGGGCAACACTTTGGGCATTCCTGGAGTTTGTATCAAAGGCATGCCTTCCCATGCCCTTGCCCTGTGTGATGTTATGCACCCAAATTTGGAGCTGAGGCAGGAAGTGTAACCCTGCAAATTCATACAATTTGGAGGTTTGGGTCAGGGGGTCCTGCACCAAGTCCTCATAGCGTATTAGCAGGTAGCGGTCTCTTAGGGAGACTGGTAACAACTGTGCTGCATTGTAGATCTCCTGGTGGCTTTGGCAGATAGCTTTCATCAAGTGATAGGGCTGGTCCACATCCTTTATTTTATTTCCTTGGTTCCTCATGACAATATGGTTGTCATACTTCAGGTCCTCTTTTGTGTTTTGCCGAGATCTGAACACAGCCCGAGGGTCTCTGACAAGGTGGATGATGTGCAGGTTGAGGGAGGGGTCAGTCAGAAGTGGCTGGAGGGTTTTCAGGTTGAAGAAGCGCACCTCCTTGAGCACCACATGACTGTATGACTTACAGGCTTCTTCTATCATGTCGAAGGGCTGCTTACCACATAGGATCTTACAGTCAGCTGAACGGATGATGGCCTCCCTGTTAAAGAGATGGCATGCAGGTGGAGAACACAGTGCCCTACTAGTCTCCCACATGAAGAGGCTGGACTGTTTCCTTGGGCCCTGGGCCATGTAGGCATCAAAGACAGTCATGTCACAGAGGAAAACTGAACGAATCAGGTCTCTCACAGCCATCTGCAACTGCCCAGCACTACCAGAGGAGAGAGTTGTCCACACGTGCCAGGCTGGCTCCATCAGGTAAAAGACATCTGGATGCTGGCTGAAGAGCTGACCCACAAAGGAAGATCCTGAGCGCCAAGAGGACAAGATCAACACATGCACAGGGCTTGACTTTTCTGGTAGACTGGGGCATTGATGAGGGCTGTAAAATTGTTGCAAAAACAGGAAAGCTAGAGATGGCAGCATGAGGAGGACTGACAGTCTTGCTTTGTTAACCCAGGACATTGTGAAGGAAGCAAGTTGGTAGCCTGTTGGAGACAAGAAAAATAGTATAAGACTGCTGGCCATCCATGTGCTGTCACATCTCCCTTCTAGCCAACCATCCCTAAACTACCTGCTACCAACTGCTACTTTGCCATGACTCACTTAGCCCAACAATGGTCAAACACAGTTCTACCTCACCACCACTTCCCTTCCCCAGTCACCTCCTACCTCCTAGGAGATGTGAAGAAGTCCCAGGACTCAATCACTTTGACCTCATCACTTAAACTCATACAAGGAAGTGAATCCTAACCCCATTTTTCACTCACATTCTTAATCATAGCTATAAGTCAATAAACTAGCATTTTTAAAGTAGTTACTATGTGCCGAGCACTGTGCAAAATGCTAGAGATACAAAGAAAGGAAAAAACAAAAAATCCCAGCTCTAAGGAGCCCAGAATCTCATGGTGCAGATGACATGCTACCCAATATGTACAAACAAAATAGAACAGGATCAATTGGGAATAGGGAGAGGATTCTGGGAAGATGGTCGAATAGGTCAGAAAAGTTCCAGGCTCACCACATTTCCTCCATAAACAAAACAGAACAACATGTCAAAGTGAATGTAGAGTGCCAAAGATAAACAAAGTCAGGGTAAGACACATGTCCTCCTAAGATGGCTTGAGAGGCCCTCAGGAAAGACTCGACTTCCAAGGTGGAGATTTGGTCTGACTGAAGTACAAACAACTCCACTGAAGCTGAGCCACAGGAACTTTTCACCTCACGGGATGAAGACTGAATAGCTGAGTAGGGGAAGGATGTTCCACTGTCTCAGGATGCCAGGCATAACTGTGCAGACCAGACAGAGTCCCAGACTGTGTCTATGGATGAGAAGGAGCTAGCACACCCTATGAGTATGGTAGTAGTATGGGTAGGGGGTATCCTGCTGGCTGTGGGCACTTGCAGAAAAGTGGAGTCCCCATTTTCCACTTCAGGGCACAGAGAAGAGCTGAAGTTTGAAGGGACCAGAGGGAGCAAAAGCATTTGTGAGACAGCATGGTTGGGGGTCTTAGCCATCACTCAGGAGTAGAGAGAACTGCCTGAGACAGAGTTCCGAAAATAACTGTAAGAAGGACCTGAGTCCTGGGGAACCATTACCCATACCTCAGGACTAGAACACCTGATTACAGTAATAAGATGCAAAATAAAACAAAATAAAAATAAATACAAGTAAACAGAAGAAGAACTATGTGGGTAGAGAAGATCTGTGTTCATATTCAGAGGAAAACAGTGCAGTAAAAAAAGAAACGCCACTCCCACACCAGAGAGAAACATCAAAAGGTCACAAGCCCAAAAATACTTCTTGGAAGAATGTAAAAAGGACTTCAAATATCAAATAAGAGGCACTGAGGTAAAATTAAAGTAGAAAAATAAGAGCCATCCAAGAAAAGCAAGAAAATTATGAAAAAAGAGTCAACCAATTAGAAAAAAAATCTAAGAACATAAGGAAGAAAATTCCTTCATGAAAACTGGAATTGGGCAAGGGGAAGCAAATGATGTCACAGGATACTAGAAAATAATATGAAAAAATGAAAAAATAAAAGAGAATGTGAAACATCTCATTAGAAAAACAACTGATTTGGAGAACAAATCAAGGAGAGATGATATAAGAATTATTTCTCATGATGGAAATGCCATCCACATCCAGAAAAAGAACTATGGAGTCTGAAAGCAGAAAGAACCAAACTATTTTCTTTTTTTGTTTTATTTTATTTTTTCTTTCTCATAGTTTCTCCCATTCATTATAATTCTTCTATACAACATGACTAATGCAAAAATATGTTTAACAGGAATATATATGTAAAATCTATATTAGATTTCAGGACTTCTTGGGGAAGGAAGGGGAAAGAAGGTAGAAAAAATTTAAAACTTGCAGAAGTAAATGTTGAAAATTAAAAATAAATTTTTTTTTAAGAAGAATTATTGGACTACCTGAAAGTTATGATCGAAATAAGATTCTTGATGCAATAGTATAAGAAATTAATAAGGAAAATTGTTCTGAAGTTCTAGAACAAGAGGGTAAAGTAGAAATAGAAAAAAATCTACCAATCATGACCTAAAAGAGATCCCAGGCTGAAAACTTACAGGAATATCATAACCAAATTTCAAAGCTTTCAGGTTAAGGAGTAAATATTACAAGCAAGAAGAAAAAAAATTAAAATACTGTAAAGCTACAATTAAGATTATAGAAGACCTAGCAGCTTCTATACTAGGTAGAAGTAGGTCTTGAAACATTGGATTTTAAAGAGCAAGAGAACTAGCATCACAATCAAAAATAACTTACTCAGCAAAGTTGTTTAATCCTGAATGGAAAGAAAAATGGATATTGAACAAACTCAAAGACTT
Source organism: Bettongia penicillata ogilbyi (assembly GCA_023548195.1). Taxonomy (NCBI): domain Eukaryota; kingdom Metazoa; phylum Chordata; class Mammalia; order Diprotodontia; family Potoroidae; genus Bettongia; species Bettongia penicillata. The sequence goes on along the minus strand of JAJHZJ010000527.1, from coordinate 7,112,173 downwards.
TCAGGCATTTGTGACAAAAAGACCAGAAATCAATGGAAAACTGGATATATAAAATCCAGGAGAAATACAAGGTAAACATTAAAGACCAATTATAAGGGACTCTATAAGGTCAAACAAAAATGCTATCAGTATTCTTAAGGCTGTCATTATTACTTGGGTAGTTTGAAAGAAAGGTTGGGGCTGAGCTGAGTATGATGAAATGATTCTAAAAAAACTGGGTAGAAAAAGGTAAAAAGGAGTAATTATCTCACACAAATGAGACATGAAAGGAAGAACTGATATAAAGGAAATAGATGGAGGGTTGGAACCTTACTGTCATCAGACTTGGGTTAAAGAGAGAAATTGTATTCTATTTCATATATAATATATATATATGTATACATACATATGTGTAATATACATACACACATACATATATACATATATATGAGAATAAAAATCTTCTAAATTTATAAATAAATAAGAGAGTGAAGGGAGAGGATAAGGAAGAGATTCTTTTAAAAGGTGTGGATTAGGGAGATAGTGGTTAGAAGTAAACTAGATGTGTGAGAAGGGATAGGGTAAAAACAGACTGAGAAGGACAGTATGGAGTAAATAGGATGAAGGGAAATACATCAATAGTAATTATAACTTTGAATGTGAATGGGATGAACTCACCCATAAAACAGAAAGGGATTAAACTGAATGGATTAAAAATCAGAATCCCACAATATGTTGCTTACAAACATTTAAAACTTAGCTTTGTCTCAAGTGTACAGTTTCCCCAAGGAGAGAAGTAAAAAGGTTCTGTGTCTGCTGAGTATATAGAACAGCTATTCATTCTCCATGGGGAAAAATGCTTAAAATAGAAAAGACAAGTGAGTATTGACAAAGACCTAAACATGAATCCCTGTCTTATAACAGCTATTATATTCTCCCAGAAATTTGATTCCTATAGCATCAAAACATGGCAACACTCACCCAGCCAGGCCTCTAATATATAAGATGTACTTCCTATGTGTAGCTGGCACTGATTAAGGGGACCCAGGAGCTCTCAAAGGGGTAATTTCCTAAAAGTCTATTTCAGGATTTCCACTCAGGCATCTTGGGCTCAGGAGAAGAAACATGAAGCAGAAAAGGTGACTAGAGGTCTAAGGACCCAACTGAAATTCCACTAGAAGACTAGCTAATCTTCAAATGAACAGATTTCTAAAAGAAGTCAGGTGTGACAGACCTCTGGAGAAAACTGAATAGGAAGAGAAAGGAGTATGCCTTTTCCTCAGCTGTACATGGCACCTTCACAAAAGCTGACCATATATTTACCATTATGTGAGGTATAAAAATCTCACGAACAAATACAGAAAAGCAGAAATATTAATCACATCATTTTCTTTTTTGAATTAAGTAATTTATTTGTTTTCAGTTTTTTACAATCACTTCTACATATATTAAATTTTGTGCTGTATTGAGTTAGTTTAAAATTAATGGTGAAAACTGTTATCTACCATACCTTCAGCTTCTAGGAAAATATCAAAGCATCTGCTGTCATTTTTAAGTCCAGAAACTAGCTCTAAGAGATACATTGTCCTTGAATATACAGTGTCCTTGTATCATTAAAGAAAACCTCATCTCCCTAACAAACCTTTCTAGAGGTCAAATAGTCTGCTAACTCAGATGCACTAACAAGGTCTGCAATATGCAGATGGGTGCCACAAGCCAATCAAGCATTTCTCTAGATATAGACAGGTGATTACTAGCTCCATGTGGGTGCTAGCTCACTCTTCTCAATGTAACCCAATCATGCTGTCCTCACCCCATGATGCTGGCAAGTCCTGTAACCAATTGCTTTATTTTCCCCACTTATCCAACTCTGTTCTTGGCTCTCCTGTACTTCCCAAAACTATATGAAGGCTAGTAAAGCCTACCTCAAAATCTTTGGTCATTAGGATAGGCCATTGTCTCAATTGATTGGTTATGGCTAGGCTAACTAATAAATTGGTGATGCTCAGACCATTGTTTCTCAGTTTGCCTTAATTTTCAAACATAACACATTTAAGGAACAATTAATTCCAATACTATATGAACTATTTGAAAAAATAGGCAAAGAAAGTGTCCTACCAAATTCCTTTTATAATACAAATATGGTTTTGATACTTAAACCAAGAACAAAAACAGAAAAATAATATGATAGGCCAATTTTATTAATGAATATTGAGGCAAAAAATTTAAATAAAATATTAGCAAGGAGATTACAGCAATCTATCTCAAAGATTGTGCACTATGGCCAGGTGGAATTTATCCCAGGAATGCAGGACTGGTTCAGTAGTCAGTATTATAACTGACCATATCAATAGCAAAAAATAACAACCATTATATGATTACAGCAATAGATAACAGAAAAAGCTTTTGACAATTAAAAACACTAGAGAGCATAGGAATAAATGGAACCATTCTTTAAATTATAAGTAGCATCTACCTAAAACCAAGAACTGTTATCTGCAATGGGAATAAACCAGAAGCTTCTCAATATGGTCAGAATTGAAACAAGGATGTCCATTATCACCAATATCATTGAATATTGTATTAAAAATGTAGGCTATAGCAATAAGAGGAGAAAAAAATTGAAGAAATAAAAACAGGCAATGAGAAAACAAAACTGTCACTCTTTACAGATAAGATGATGGGATACTTAGAAAACCCTAGAGAATCAACTAAAAAACTAGTTGATGGTAAGATTCAGGCAATGGCAAGACATATGACAACACTATTGATTCTCCATCTCATCAGAAGGAATTGATTTCCATTCCATTTAAGTTCATTCATACCTTACCAGCAGCCAAGCAGTCCTGGTAAAAGGGGAAAGGAAAAAGGGGCCCAGTAGTGGAGTTCTTAACGTCCAGCTGTTGTGGATGGGTTCTGAGACAGCCTGGACAGAGAAAGAAGGCAAGGGAGGAATGAAAGGAGATATATTTAAAAGTAAAAGCAAACTGTATGTGATAGAGATCTGCAGTTTTATATGTAATCTATTTTTTCCTCTCCTGTTTGGCATATAGAAAGGCTCATTTTATCTGACATTTAAGTTTAGAATAAAAAAATAAATAAAAATCTTTAAAAAGAACTCTGTCACTTCTACACTTTCCAGGGGCATCAAAATAGGATGTATCCACCAATAACTAAATAAATCTCAAAGTAACATAATACAGTGTAGACAATACTATGAGAGTTCATGGGTCAAATCATTAATGACCTAGAGCAAATATTCTTTTATAGTTCAAATAGCAGCCTAAGGTGATTAAGGGAATCTAATATCTATTGCCTAATTGCCTAAAGGAACCCAATATAATTGCCACCAATTATTTTAAAAGAAAAATCAAGAAAGTTTTATGGTTGCATTTATCTTATATTGTAATCTTTTCCCCATATACTCCTTCTGACCCTTTCCCAGTTTCTAACCCAATGAGCCTTCCTTTAAAAATTATTGTACGTTCTCAAACACATCTTCCTTACCCCAAATCTTGTCATTTTATCCCTCCTTCAGATGGAAAATGACAAAAACAAAGTGAAGATTATTGGGATAATGTATTTTTTTAGAATTTAAAGGCAAGCTTTGCTACCATGATCCAACAGTGAGACAATATAGTTCAGTGGAAAGAAAGCTGGATTTGGAATCAGAGCAAGCAGGTTCACATCCTGGCTCTGTTTTTTACTGTTTGTGTGACCCCTGACTTAACAGACCCAGGCCTCAGTTTCCTCATCTGAAATCTAAAGGGAATAAAAATTTATTTAACTCCTACTGCCAGGCATTATACTAAATGCTTTTAGAAAATTTCCTCATTTGAGCAAACCTAGGTGATAGGTGCTGTTATAATCCCCATTTTATAGTTTAGGGGATTAAGCGAGTTTCCTAGGGTCACACACCCGGGTTAAGTGTCTGAGGTCAGATTTGAGTTCAGGTCTTCCTGAAACCCCACCCAGTGCTCTATCCTCAGCACTGCCTCAAAATGCGCTGACTGGGACTCAGTTGTTTCTAAGGTCCCTTTTAAATCTACAATCCTATGAAATGACCTCTTTGACTGGATCTGAAAGCTGGAGATTGGACAAGGCAGAGTTCCTATAAGACCACACAGAAGGAAGCCAGAGCCACCAAGAAACTAGTACATATCCTCTTCTAAACTCTTCCCTGTGGAGGTTTGTTCAGTTGCCATAAGAGTGAGTAAGCTTTACACCCTCACTATCAGACTATGTGCTTAATTCTAACTAGCCTAGACTGACAAATGTGTGCCCTTGGTCATAGAGTTGGACCCCTCCCAGAAAAACAATCACTGGCCAGCCAGCCCATTACTAGCTCATTTTAGAACACTTGGCTTTTAGATGAAACAACCTATGTAATTCCCATAAAGGATGAGAAGGAAAACAACTCTGGGTGAACCCATAGCCCTTCCTTTCCAAAATCTTCCCATCTTTGCCACCCTAAGCTTCCCAAGAGACATCTACGGTGAAGAGTAACAGCTCTCATAAGGCTCATAACTGGCTTTGTTTTGCAACCAGCTTTCCACCCCTTATCTCACGATGGCCTTACCACAGTCCAGAGAGGTAAATGCTTCACATGCTATTATCTCCATTTTGCAGATGAGGAAACTGAGGCTAACAGTAATGGCTGTCCTAACAATAGTTCAGTGAGGTGGAGGGCTAATATTATTATCCCCATTTTACAGAAAACTGAGGCTGAGGAGGTAAAGGGACTGGTTGAGGGTCACACAGCTGGCAAGTGTCTAAGGCAGGATTGGAATTCAGGTCTTCCCGACTCAAGTGCTACATTACCAAGCAGCCTAGGTGAAAGAGGTGAAAGAGGTCAAGAGACTTGACCAGTAGCACTCAGTTTGTAATTGAGGTGGGCAGGATTTGAGTCTACCTGTAGTCCCTTTAGTCACATCTCTGGCACTTGGCTTACAGCTCTTATATGGGCTTCTTTTATTCTAATTTTAATAGATCTTTGAGATCCAAACTAAATGCTGTAAGAGAAATCGCTGCCATAATTCATAATCAACCCTAGCTCTTGGATCCACAGTACAACGTTAGCCAGTTATTACCACAACTCCCAGACTTTCTCTTGGGATTACCATCCAAACCAGAAATTCACTGAGAAGTGTCTTTAGCTAGAAATAAAGTCAAAGGATGGGAACACTAAGAGAATGACTATGAGAAGGAAGCAAAGATGTTTATCGCCATAGAGGGGACAGAATCACTGTGACAAGTATCTCATCAAGGGAAGCCCAGACAGCAAACCCTGACATTTGTCATGGAAGGTTATCTGATTCTTACAAATGACCCTGCAAGACAGATAAGGCTTAGATTATTCTGTTGACAGAATGATACATGTAACTTCATTGGACTAGAAAACTCTTGTCCAGGTAACTCCATCTATCGACACAGTTTGGCACCTTCCCTACCCCTTCTAGGCAAAGGTATCTGTATTCCCCCCTCCAAGGCTAACTGTCTATCCACATCTCTCTGTTATTACAAATTTAAAACTTATCCTTAATTTGCAAATGATACATTAAGGCAATGAAAACCCTTAGAACTTGGAATCATACCACTTAAGGAGCTACAAAAAATGTTAGAGTTCACATTTTACTGAAAAGGAAACTGAGGCCCAGGGTGGGCTCCAGAGTAGATCCTGACAATTTCTCCCACTCTGACTTTGGCCAAGCCTCTTCCTTTCTCCCAGTCTCAGTTTCCTCATTTCTACAGGATCCCTCCCAGCTTTCAAATGCTATTACTCTGTGATCCCCAGATCTCTTCTTGTTAAGTTTAGAAATAGTTTCCTAAACTCAGTCAGCCTGCCCCACGCCCCACACCATGCCCTTAGACACAAGGGGAGCTCTAACTGCCCGGGAGGACTGGCTGCCCTGCAGGAGATGCACACAGAGGAGCTGTGTTCTTACCGTCTTCCCCTCTCTGGCTCCTTCCTCTGCTTGGCAGTTCTGGCAGCCTTTTTCCGTTGCTTTGGGATCTCCTCCAGCTTCCAGTCTCCCACTACATTTTGCATAACTGTTCTGAGTGAGCCTCTTTTCTGGGAGCACTTTTAGTATCTTCTTACAGCCAAGAAATGACCCCACCTTCCAAGACTGGTGTGGGAGGGATGGCAGTGCCGTTCAGGGAGCGGTGCTAGGGACAGCTCTGAGAGCCACAGACCGAGCGATGTGAGAAGAGTGACCACAAGGACTGGAGCCCAGGGATGTTTCCAGCACAGAAGCTTCTCTCCTACTGGGCAGGGAGGAGCAGAGGAGGAGGAAGCAGCGTGACTGGAATGTGGACTCCTCCTGGGGCAGGAGCTTGTTGACTGCCTCAGGAATGGGTGAGAGGAGTGGAAAAATGGGCAGAAAAGCCCCAGACCCACCAAGGACCATTAGGATGCCCCATCTTCCACTGATAATAGAAAGTCTGGATCTCCCTGAGATCTTTCCAGAAGAGAAGACAAGGTGAAAGCTGGGCTCCCACTCTTTGGAGTCTGCAATCACTGTTGCCCAAGGAGGGGAACAAAGGTAGGTTAAAAATCTCCTGTCCTTTGTACATAGGGAGCTGAGCTTCCACCCTCCTACTAGAGGGCTAAGCTCCCTGGGGAGGAGACATAATGGGGTGTTTGGGGAAGGGGTAGAAAAAAAACACATCTTTTCTCTCTTTTCTGCAGTTGTTGGTTGATGTCATCAGGTTCAATCAATCAATAAACATTTATTAAGTGCCTACTGTGTGCTAGGCAATGTGCTTAAGTACCTACTATGTGCTAGGCAATGTGCAAAGGGCTAGGGATAAGAGGCAAAAGACAGTCCCTGTCCTGAAGGAGCTTGTAATCCGTAATTCCTATCTCCTTCCTTTATCCAGCTCCTGGATTTCCTGGGAAGCTAGACTGAGCAGAAAGGTGGACTGAGTCTGGGGTTCACCCAGTCACACATGGTCACCTAAACATCAACCGCTACGAATCACAAGCAGCCGAGTGTTTGTCTCATTTGCGCTGATTGTCGCTCCCTCCCTAATTTTCCAGTTGCTGAATTGTCTGCAGATCTCTTCCTGCCTTCAAATTTCATATACATTTAATTCAACGAATATTTTATTAGGTGCTTACTAAGTGGAAAGCCTGGTTCTCCAATCTGCCCTAGGGAGATATAAGATATCTGTGACAGAATCAGAAACTTAACCATCCTAGAGGCAGGTCAAAGGTGCAGCCTCAGATATGTCCTAGTTGTGTGACCCTAGGCAAGTCATTTCATCTCTGCCTACCTCCGGCTCAACTGATAAATGGGGATAATAATAGCACCTACTTCTCCTATGAGGATATTTGTAGGCAAAGCATTTGGCACATAGTAGGTGCTTAATAAGTATTTGTTCCCATCACCTCCTACTACCATAGGTAGGTTGGATGAGTACTTTAAAAAAAACAAAAACAAGCTATAATGTAAATGAGAACACATAAGACTGCTAGACAGATGCAAATCTGAGGCAGATTTGTATAACAAGAATACCATTTTAGACCTGAAGGAAGGAATGACTATTTCTGATTGATTCTTTTCCAAATAACTTACTTTCACACTACAAAATGAGCTATAATAATGTTTTTAATGGACCTTGATGCTCTGGGACACCAAAGACCTGTTAGATTTCTCCTGTTTCTGATTCAGAGGTGACATCAGGATGTTAATTGTCAAGCTAGAGCAACTGAGGACCCACTGTGTGTACGAGAGTCACTTGTTTCCTCCCTGCTCAGTAGGAGGGAAGGTGATGGTAATAATGTCACTGTGCAAGTAACATTTACTAAGTACCTACTATGTTCGAATTTAGGGTTAGGGTCACAAAAAACGAGGCAAAAGACAGTCCCTGCCCTCAAGGAGTTTCTAATGCTCCTAGTGATGAGGATCACTAGCATTTATAAAGCACTTTAAAGTTTACAAAATGACCCAGAACTAAGAGGTCAAGTGTCTTGCCCAAGGTCACAAGCAGAGGGGTGTGCTGGTAAATGTGTAACATTGGGACGAGGGGGAGGTATTGACAACACACTTTTAAGTCTAACCTTCTTTATTAACATTTTCTCCATCACTTTCTCAATATGCCAGAACCTTAAATAAAAGAGGTAAATAGGGAAGTATTTAGAGAGTAGTATAGTGGGTAGAAAGTCAGCCTTGGAGTCTGAAAGACTGTGTTCAAGTCCTCCTCCGAGGTACAGTTCTCTGGTGCCTCTGGCAAATTTTGCTTCCTTCTCCTCCCCCTCCTTTCTTTTCTCCTTCTCCTTTCTTCCTGTTGCTTCTTCTCTTTTTTCAGTTGGGCTTGAGTAAGTTGCCAGTCACCACACATATACTGTATGAGGGCAGATTTGAAATGAGGCTCTCCTGACTCCAGTGCCAGTACTCTGTGCACTGTTACCACTTTCAGGTAAATTTCTTAAGATTAACTCTGGAACATTAGAAGTCTTGAATTGAAAGTTCCCTATAAAAATGAATGAATCAGAAACCTAGAGCCCCATCCCCTTTCCTCCTCCCCCCATAAAAAGCCATAAATATGAACATTCTAATTATTAGAAAGAAGAAGGTTGGCATGATAGAGAGCTGGTTTCAGAATTAGGTGGACTTGGATTCTAATCCCACCAAACCTCTCATTCCCCTCTGAGGATTTCCTAAAGCTATAGAAGTTGGAGAGGCATTTGTCTATTTGCTTTGGTAGAAGGAATTACCTTGCTAAGAGTTCTTTATAAAACCAACCATCCAGGTTTTTTTTTAAGCATTAATATTCACACACAAAATTACAAATCCAAATGGCCGAGATTTTTTAACTCTGTTATCTTTGGATTGTCTATGTGTTTGTGCCCGGCCTTAGATTAAACAACAAGCAAGGACATAATTATGAATTCATATGCAAGTGACTAATTGGGGGTGGGAGAGGGTGGGACACAGCTGTTGTCGTTTGTCCGGGTGATATAGCTATGACTGGCTGGATTGCATTTAAGGGAGAGAGGGCCTTGCAAGGTCACCAGCCTCCCTTTCTCCTCCCTAGAGCACAGCATTACGCAGAAGACTTGTGCCGAAGTCCGTGGTGGCTGAGCTAGGAAAGGGGGCAGCCCAAGAACCACAGAATCTAGGTCCAGTCTCCATTATATAACCAACCCCTGACCCCTCCCCAAATTACAGAGGGGGATAGGTGACCAGTGGTGGGACGCAGCAGCGGGCTCAAGGAGTGGTGTGAGAACTTAGGAGATCCCTTTCTAGGCACGAAGCTAACAGGAGAGGATGGAGCAAGATGTCAGTTCATGGGGCACAGTCCCAACTACATTGCTGGCAGGTTCATACCTCTGGCTTCTATGTTAAAGGTGTATCTTGACCCGACCACCCCAACCCCTTCTACTCAGTATAGTGTATATAAAGGGATAATAGCAGGTGGTAAGAGTGCAAAGGGAACCTAGAAGCCACATACAAACCAACTCAAAGAGCTAAGGAGAATCATTTACAAGTTGTATCCTATGGTAACCAAAATTCACATCCTGGTAGAGGCTGAAACAGGGGAAGCCACCTTTGATGCTGGTGTGAGGGTTCTTGGTCCTGTCATTTGTAATTCAGACAAATTCCAGACCTCCAGAGGAAAGACGAGCAGATCCCCAAAAGGTGTTGATCGTTTTGAGATGATGTGGCTATGTTAACTTTCAAGTTTTACTGACGATTCTGAAGTGATTTGGTTATGTTAATGAATAACCCCAAGGTGGCAGAGAGGAGAGTTAGTCTGTTCCCCCAAAAGTCCAATAAAAATGAGACTTTAAATTCCCGCCTCCCTGCCTCCCTGCCTCCCTCCCTCCTCCCCAGTACTGTTCATTCCCATAGAGTCCATGCTGCCATGAGTTTCCAATGTAATGTGAGTGCTGCTCTCTGCTGCTCCCCTGCCCCTGCCCTCCCACAGGCTGCCTGCCTTCCTCCACCATCCCATCCCCATCTCCACGCCTTCTGCCCTTTTCACAACTTAGCTCTATATTTTCTATGTCTGCTCCTCTCTACATCTTCTGTGCCTTATTTAAGTGTGATTGCTACCTTGCTTCCCACAGCCATCACTTTGTGGTCTTTCCCCTCCTGTACCCACAGAACTGGGGTGTCTGCCTCCATTTCGTAGTTTCATACATTAATTATCAATTCATCCTCCCACTCATTTTTCTGAACTAGTGATGATCATTTATGAGAACTGTTTAAAGACGTTTTAGTATACAGTCAGTCACATAATTGTTTACATTGAAGAAATGATCTCCATTCTTTTGAACTATTCCAAATACCAACTGCTCCTGCTATCTCTCAGTTCCTGTCATGAACCTTAGACCAGAAACACAGGGGAGCAAGTGAAGTTCCTCATGGCTCTTTAAAACACTTCATAAGAAGTTGGAGTCAAGCTGAATTCAGGAGAATTTAACCAGAAAAAGCAGTCAATCCCAGAAAGCAATTTCTAATTATTGAACCTTATTGAACTCTAATATTACTGAAGTTATTGAACCTTCACTCTGCAGTACCACTCCCAGACCCAGCAAGCAAAGAGATCTTTTTACTTCTCTATTCAACAAAGTCAAAGGCTTTCTGTGGGATGAAATATAAAATCCTCTATTTGGTTACTCCAAGCCCTTCAGAATCTGGTCTCTTTCTACCTTTCCAGGCTCCTTCCAAGGACTCTGCTATCCAGAGGCACTGGCCTCCTTGTTGATCCTTATTTTCTCACTGTTATCCAGAGGCACGCCTCTCCCTTCTGGCTATTTTCACTGCCTGTCAGCTCATGCCTGGACTTCTCTCCCTCTTTATCTCTACCTCCTAAGTTCCTTGACTTTGTTCAAGCCTTAGCTGAAGTCTCAGCTGCAAACAGACATTAAGTGACAGCTGCTAGGGGTTTGGTAGAGAGTGAGGACTTCTGTACACCTAAGAGAGGTCTGCAATCTGAAAGAAAGGAAACAAGCTTTTATGAAGGGTCTACTTTAGGTGCTAGGCACTATGCTAAGCACTTTACAAACCTTATCTCATTTGAGCCTTTCAACAACACTGCCTCAGTTTCTCTTCTCTAAAATGGGGATAATTATAGCACGTACTTCCCAGGGTCATTTTGAGGATCAAATGGGTTAATAATTGTGAAGTACTGGGCTAGCATGCTCTCTATTCATGTTAATTAGCTATTTAGGGAGGGCTGGGGAAGGTTTCTTTTAGGAGATGGAAATTTAGCTAAGACTTTTAGAAAATCAAGGAAAGTAGGAGGCAGAGATGGAGAGAATTTTAGGCATTCACCTATCTGATACTATTATCATCCATATTTTACAGATGAGGAAACTGAGGCAAACATGTAAAGTGACTTGCCCAGGGTTACACAGCTAATAAGTTCCTCAATTCTTCCAGCACTGTACCTCTAAGTCTAAGCCCCCTCACTGTCTAGATAATAGAGGGAGAAAATAAATACCTGCCCCCCCACCAAAAAAAAGAAAAACAAGAAAAGGACAGCATGAATACATACTGGTAGTCAAACATTGGCACGATATAGCAGCCAAAAACAAGAAAATCAGAAGGCATATTGGTGGTTGTGACCTTGGGCAAAAAATTATCAAATCTAACAGCCTTTTCTCAATCCTCCACTGTCTTCATGCAATCCTCTGCACCCTGACTTCTCTAGATTACCTCCAACTCCTCAATTTGCCTTGCCATGATGGAAAACACTTTTCCCTGGAGCTCCGCACCTGTTCATCAATTTCTTCATATAAACCACAGTTCCCAGAAGGGTCCCAGCCATTCTCACTTCATGTATTGGCTCCACTAACACTCAGGTCTTCTTCTCTGCCCTCGCCAATCTCTCCCTGCCTGCATTCCCCTTTCTAGCTGCTCTCGGAGTCATTCTCCTACCTTAGCACTTAGTACAGCACCTGGCACATGGGAATAAACATTTAGTAAAAGTTCTATCTGTCTATCCATCCGTCTGTTGATTACCGCAGTCTCCTGGGTACTCTCCACTCTAGGTTTTGGGGACATTTTTCTTCTATCTTTCTATCCCTACTTGTCCAAATTCCTTTCCAGGCAACACTCTCATCTTCCTTCACAGGATTTTTCTCCAAGGTTAACTGGGGAGAACTCAGGCAAATTCTGGCTTACCTGCACCATCTTGGCTCCGAGGGACACTATTCTCTTCTGTTTCCACCCCTCCTTGTTCCCATTCCATTCCAGGTGGTACTCCCAACTCATCTCCCTTCACAGAAGTCTACTTCTAGGTAACTTCTAACCACTTTTCAACTCTTTTTTTACATGTTGTCTTCCCTCATTATAATGTAAACCCTGGAGAGTGAGGACTGGCTTTATTTTTCCTTTTATTTATATACAGTGATTAGCAGTGCCTGGCTCATGCGTAGTAAGTGTTTAATAAATTCATATTGACTAACTGATCTAGCTAACCTCTCCTTAGTCTCCTCTGCTGGATCTTCCATTTACCTTGAGTATTCCTGCCTCCCTAGGCTCTGTCTTGGTCACTCCTATACTATTTCACTGGGTAATCTCATCAGTTCCCATGTGTTCCATTATGATCTCCATGATATTTGGTGACTACTAGATCTCTCTATCCATCCCTAGGCTGTCTTAGGAGCTCAAGTCCCATGTCACCAGCTGCCATTTGTACATCTTGAACTGGATGTCCTGTAGGCATTTTTAACTCAACATGTTCGAAACAAAACTTTCCTCTATTCTGAATTTCCCTTTTACTTTACATCACTATCCTCCTAGTCAGTCAGGCTGGTAACCTCATCCTCAACTCCTACCTCTTCCCCCATATATCTCTGTTTTGGTCACTTTTCATCATTTCTACCTTCATAACTTCCCTCCTTTGGCCCTTCTCTCTACTCAAACAGCCATTATTCTAGTAGAGGTCCTCATCTTCTCTTTCTTAGGCCAATGCAGCAGCCTGCTAGTTGATGTCCCAGCCTCAGGTCTCTCCCCATCCCAATCCATCCTCCATTTGACTGCCAGTGATTTTCATAAAATGCAGACTTGATTATATCATCTTCCCTCAAACTCACATACATACTTACTCAACTCTAGCGTTTCCCTGTTACCCCACAGATCAAATATAAAGTCCTCTGTAAGGCATTTAAACCCATCTCAATATGGCCCCTGCCTACCTTTCCATTCTAACACTGCTCTATTCACTCAAAGATCAAGCTACACTGGCTTATTTGCTGCTCCTTGATGATAATACTGCCATCTCTAGATTCTGCCTTTGCCCTGGCTGTCCTTCCCTGCCTGGAATGTTCACCTTGAACTTGAGCTTTCCATGGTTTCCTTCTGGACTCCACTCAAATCCTGCCTTCTACAGAAGGCCTTTTCCAGTCAGCCTCCACCTCCCAACTTTCCCTCTACAGTCTCCCCTCTGAGATTACCTTCTACCTCTATCTATATTTTATGTGTACTATATTTATATGTTATCTCCCATGTTAGAATGTGGATGCCTTGAGGGAAGGGAGCATGCTTTTTGCCTTTACTTTTATCCCCAGAACTGGCTTGCAGCTGTTTGTCTTTCATTCTCAGAGAGGACCATGTTATTAAAGAGGTGATGCCATGACTTTCAAGAAAATTGGATTTAAGTGAAGGAGCACTGTGCTAAGTCACTGACCTCACTTTCTTCTCCTCAGCCATCTGGGTCCAGTGGCCAGTTATAGATCAGGATGACTAGAGATGGCCCAGGATACAGGAGGGAATCTTGACCTTTTCAAGCAAGTTTTTAACAGATCTCAGTTTAACTGAGGCCATAAGAAATGAGGTAAAAAATGGCCTCTTTAAAAAAATACATAGATCTGGGAGGAAAAGATGCTCAAGGTTTCTGGACAAAACAGAACCACTTGTTATTGACATTCAATCTGAGCCAATGCAGGCCCAAAGAATGACCAAGTAGGGCTTGGTTGGGGGCCTATTGTTGGCCAATCAATGAAAGCCAGAGTAATGTGGGCTTAAAAGGAGAAAAGACAAAACAAAAAAGTTTCATAGATTTAAATTTTACATTCCCATTGTGCAGAGCACCCACAGTTAAGGGTCTGATACCCTTTTATGGAGAGAGAGAAAGAAAGAGAGAGACAGAAAAGGAAGGAAGGAAGGAAGGAAGGAAGGAAGGAAGGAAGGAAGGAAGAAGAAGGAAGGAAGGAAGGAAGGAAGGAAGGAAGGAAGGAAGAAGGAGGGAAGGAAGGAAGGAGGGAAGGAAGGAAGGAAGGAAGGAAGGAAGGAAGGAAGGAAGGAAGGAAGGAAGGAAGGAAGGAAGGAAGGAAGGAGGGAGGGAGGGAGGGAGGGAGGACAACTAGAACTTTGAATTTGGTCCCCACTGGGCAGCTTCTTTTCTACTTACACAGGCTGTCTGTCCTTCATTCTTGAAGAGGACCAAATATCACAATACCTGCTGTATTTAATATATGGAAGCATCAGTGACACAGTAGAGAGACACTCAGGAAATCTTATCTTTCTGAGTTCAAATCTGGTCTCAGATACTTACTAGCTGGGTCACCCTGGGCAAGTGACACTAATCTGTCTGCCTCAGTTTCCTCAATTGTAAAATAGGGATAATGTGATCTAGGGGTACTTGGAAACCCAAAATGCAAGGGAGAGGCATAGGTCTGCCTTGAAAGGATTCGACCACTCAACACTGCCAGTCCAAGTAGTGAGCTTTATTTATGACACCAAAACAAGTTGGTCAGACTCTTAGAGTCTACACATTTGACAGGGACAAGACTGATGTTTTTAATAGAGGAAAATATTGTGAGAAGATTTGGAATGAGATTAAGGAGTTGGGAATAGCCTGGGATGATCCTGGGGTAACAGAGAAAGGGGGTCTGGATGTGAATGATTAAGGAGTGTCAAGTACACTAAGTACTCCTGGTGGGCTGGGGTAGACCAGATACCTTGGGGGAGACACTTGTGATTGAAATGTATAGGAAAATTCAGGGACTGTATGGGAAGTTACTGAGAATGAAGGGTTGGGCTGGGTCTGGCCACTATAAAAGGGCTGTTGTAAGAATTATACTGGAATAAGCCAGATGTCTCAGGCTAGGATCTAGATTCTAGGGCTGGATTCCTGAGAAAGTCTAAGGTGTGAGGGGTCAGGGGTGGTCCTGATCCCTTACCCCTTCAATAATAACACCTGTCTTTCAGGGTTGTAGCGAGGGTTAAATGAGATTAGATTTATAAGATGCTTAGCATAGTGCCTGGCACTTAATAAGCATTTGATAAATGTTTATTTCCTTCCTTCCAAGTAATAAATACTACTTAACTGAATTGTCTTTGAAAGAAGTTTGACAATAGTAATGATTTTATAATTAAGTATAGTTAGTTTTAAATTAAAATTAGATGGCAGATTAATACAATACACAAATATTTCATCAGTCCAACATTCTAAACTTGAGACATGTTTATTTCTACTGAGATAGACTTTACACAGGTTGCTGTCTGTCCCTCATTCTTGAAGGACATAATGACACATTATTGCACCAAAATATTTTTTTGTCCAGCAATTTTCATCACCGAACCAAATGGCAACTTCCTAGGACTGCTTATATACATTTAGTAACAATGACATTGCAGATAAAGACTTTTTCTTTCCAAAAAATAGATCCATTTTCCCAGAAGAAGAAAATTATTGCATCATAAAATACAGGTCCTGAGCAGATAACTAATCCTTTTGTCTAGAACTGAATCAACCTCTGCCTACATTTAAACCTATTCCCAGGCCCTTCTAGAAAAGAAGACAAGTAGAGAATTGTTTCTGTCACTTTCCATCAGGAGTTGAGACTAGAAGAGGTCTATCAGTCAGTCCAAGTGTGAAAGCATCAGTTGCATACCAATCTTTGCTTCATTTCTAAATTCCAAATTCCATAATCTCACCTGAGATGTCCATGGCACAGAGCCTACCTGAGCTTA
The DNA here is from genome assembly GCA_023548195.1 of Bettongia penicillata ogilbyi. Classification (NCBI taxonomy): domain Eukaryota; kingdom Metazoa; phylum Chordata; class Mammalia; order Diprotodontia; family Potoroidae; genus Bettongia; species Bettongia penicillata. Next base: position 7,096,259 of record JAJHZJ010000527.1, on the reverse strand, counting down.
TGAATAACTGTTACTATGACATTCACAGCACCACATTTCCAGTAACCAGCTCCTTCAATGGGATGCTAAGCTCAGTGTTGAGCAAGAAATAGTAAAATTTAGAATGGGAATTCTTTGCAAACTTATTATGTGAAATGTTTTTACATTAGATATGAAAAGGTGGGGTTGAAACCTCCCCATTTCAGCTCTGAAATCTTTGGATTGAATCAGATAATCAGGACTTCAGTGTGAACAGCTCCCACATACTTCCTTGAATCAATCAAAGTCATCCTGTATGAGACAGCAACACGGCCCAAAGCAGAGTGTGTAAATTGTTGGGGCAGCTGGGTGGCAAAAAGGATGGAATGCTGGGTGTCAGGAAGAGACTTCAAAGGAGGCCTCAGACACTCCTGAGCTGTGTTTGCCTCAGTTTCCTCATCTGCAAGGTGAGGAAAATAATAGCACCTAACTCCCAGAGTTGTTGTATCAAACTAGACAGACATTACAAAGCCCTTGGCACAGTGCCTGGCACAATACTAGACACTACATAAATAGTAGCTTTTATTTATTTATTATTATTATAAAGGGAGGAAGCCATCTCAGAACTGAGAGAGTATCTGAGAGTCTAGCTTTGGGAGGTTAGAGCAAGCATGGCATTGCTGTGCACCTTTGAGCAACAAAGGGACTGAGCTGAGCCAGAGAAGGGAGACACTGAAGAGTCTTTGGTGTTTCCAGGCATCTCAGAGTAGAAGACCCAGGATGAAGGAAAATCTAAGAAAAAGATAGCTCTTTCCCAGGCTTCCCCTCCCAATGCCTGTCTAGCCATAGATTGTATAATGTAATCTTCATATTTTGTTCCCAGATGTTTCTAGGGAACTAAAACGTCCCTGAGCCACAGAGAAGCCAGAGAATAAAACAAAATGGATATTGATGTAGTTACGCAGAAAGCCTAACCTCTGCTTAGGTCCTAGGCATCCAACAAAATGTCCAATCAATCATTTTCAGTCATAGGTTTCAAACTAAGGACTAAAAGCCCTGAGAACTGGAGTGACCTTGCATCAGGATCCCATTCAGACAGTGTGGGCAAAGTTGGCCATGCCCTGGTGATTCTCTGTAAATTATCACACTAGTTGAGAAGCAGAGTTATTGGAGAAATGGTAGCAAGCTTGACATTTCAGCAGAGTCTCTGAGGAATAACCAAGGTGGAGGCAGGAAAAGGAAAAGAGAGGTTCAGGCTTTAGCCTTGGCCTAGATCTCCTCTGCACCCCAATACTTTGACTGCAGGGGGGCCTTTGTAAGCAAGCTAAAAGGACTGGGAGCAGGTTGGCCACCCAGTGGGGCCCAGTTCAATCCCTGAATCAGTGGATAGGAATGTCTGCCCTGGGAGCCAAGGACAGAATGGAGAGAGATTTATGGCCCCACAAGGAGCCCAGCAAAGGACTACACCATGCCTAAGGGGAACTTCTTGAACACTGTACAAATGTGGGCAAAGGACCTCCAGCAATCAGGAGCCTTGTCACCCCTTGGTCACATACGCTTTCTAAGCCTGAGCCCACTTTCCCCTGACCTCTATATATATGGGGGGCTTTAAGGGGAGGCAACAGTGGGTCACAGACTTGGCCAGTTATTCCTACTGCTTCAGCTTTGTAAATACCATTGCCAAGAAAACCCCAAATGGGGCCATGTAGATTGGACATGACTAAACAGCAACAGTGAAAACTTCTTGAAGCTGGTTGACTAAAACAATTTTCATCTCATAATCTTGGTGCATATAATTGATGGGAAAAAAACATACCATGGGGGTTACTGGGTTGATGGCATTGGAGAATTACCACAATTTTTCAGGAAGCCCCCCTAAAACTCTGAGCAGGGAATATACTTTTGTTAAAGATACTGAAACTCATCTGTGAGAAAGTTGGGATAAAGCGCATGGGAGTGCAAATAAACTACACACACACACACACACACACACACACACACGAACACACCTATTTATTTACTCTGTACACCTGAAAAGTAGATACAAGGTGTCCTCCTTAGAGGGGAAGGTACTAACTTCTTGCAGCATCAGGAGGGACCTCCCTCAGAAAGTGATGCTTGAGATATTTTGAAGAGCCTCAGGGATGCTCAGAGGCAGAGGTGAAGAGGGGAGTATTCCACACAAGGCAGCGGGGATAGCCAGTGTCAAATCACAGAGTCAGGAAGGACAGTGTTCTTTGCAGTCACATGCAGTCACATCCAACAGCATGTTCACATGTATACCCTCAGAGAAACATAATTAGATCCAAAAGCATTCAGCTGACCATAGCCATTGTACAAAACCAGACCATCACTCAATTCGTTTGGTTACCCAACTTTAGGGGATCTCAAGAGTGGATAGAAGTTTCATTGATAAATTTCTCTGGTCTTTCTCAGTAAATACAGGAAGGTAGCCCATCAGCTTCATGGCATCTTTGCAAATTTTCTGTAATTGGACTACCTGGTCATGTGGTAAGGACGAACGCCAGGCCTGGGCAACACTTTGGGCATTCCTGGAGTTTGTATCAAAGGCATGCCTTCCCATGCCCTTGCCCTGTGTGATGTTATGCACCCAGATCTGGAGCTGAGGCAAGAAGTATAACCCTACAAATTCATACAATTTGGAGGTTTGGGTCAGGGGGTCCTGCACCAAGTCCTCATAGCGTATTAGCAGGTAGCGGTCTCTTAGGGAGACTGGTAACAACTGTGCTGCATTGTAGATCTCCTGGTGGCTTTGGCAGATAGCTTTCATCAAGTGATAGGGCTGGTCCACATCCTTTATTTTATTTCCTTGGTTCCTCATGACAATACGGTTGTCATACTTCAGTTCCTCTTTTGTGTTTTGCCGAGATCTGAACACAGCCCGAGGGTCTCTGACAAGGTGGATGATGTGCAGGTTGAGGGAGGGGTCAGTCAGAAGTGGCTGGAGGGTTTTCAGGTTGAAGAAGCGCACCTCCTTGAGCACCACATGACTGTACGACTTACAGGCTTCTTCTATCATGTTGAAGGGCTGCTTGCCACATAGGATCTTACAGTCAGCTTTACGGATGATGGCCTTTCTGTTAAAGAGATGGCATGCAGGTGGGGAACACAGTGCCCTACTAGTGTCCCACATGAAGAGGCTGGACTGTTTCCTTGGGCCCTGGGCCATGTAGGCATCAAAGACAGTCATGTCACAGAGGAAAACTGAACGAATCAGGTCTCTCACAGCCATCTGCAACTGCCCAGCACTACCAGAGGAGAGAGTTGTCCACACGTGCCAGGCTGGCTCCATCAGGTAAAAGACATCTGGATGCTGGCTGAAGATCTGGCCCACAAAGGAGGAGCCTGAGCGCCAAGAGGACAAGATCAACACATGCACAGGGCTTGACTTCTCTGGTAGACTGGGGCATTGATGAGGGCTATAAAACTGCTGCCAAAACAGGAAAGCTAGAGATGGCAGCATGAGGAGGACTGACAACCTTGCTTTCTTTACGCAGAACATTGTGAAGGAAGCAAGTTGGTAACCTGTTGGGAACAAGAAAAATAGACAGCATGAGACTACTGGCCATCCATGTGCTGTCACATCTCCCTTCTAGCCAACCATCCCTAAACTACCTGCTACCAACTGCTACTTTGCCATGACTCACTTAGCCCAACAATGGTCAAACACAGTTCTACCTCACCACCACTTCCCTTCCCCAATCACCTCCTACCTCCTAGGAGATGTGAAGAAGTCCCAGGACTCAATCACTTTGACCTCATCACTTAAACTCATACAGAGAAGTGAACCCTAACCCCATTTTCCACTCACATTCTTAATCATAGCTATAAGTCAATAAACTAGCATTTTTAAAGTAGTTACTATGTGCCGAGCACTGTGCAAAATGCTAGAGATACAAAGAAAGGAAAAAACAAAAAATCTCAGCTCTGAAGGAGTACAGAGTCTCGTGGGGCAGATGACATGCTACCCAATATGTACAAACAAAATAGCACAGGATCATTTGGGGATAGGGAGAGGATTCTGGGAAGATGGTCGAGTAGGTCAGAAAAGTTCCAGGCTCACCACATTTCCTCCATAAACAAGACAGAACAACATGTCAAAGTGAACGTAGAGTACCAAAGATAAACAAAGTCAGGGTAAGACACATGTCCTCCTAAGACAGCTTGAGAGGCCCTCAGGAAAGACTCGACCTCCAGGGTACAGGTTTGGTGTGACTGAAGTACAAACAACTCCACTGAAGCTCAGCCACAGGAACTTTTCACCTCACGGGATGAAGACTGAATAGCTGAGTAGGGGAAGGATGTTCCACTGTCTCAGGATGCCAGGCATAGCTGTGCAGACCAGACAGAGTCCCAGACTGTGTCTATGGATGAGAAGGAGCTAGCATACTCCCAGTGATAGTGACGTGTGAGGAGGGATAGGGTAGAAAGAGAGGCTGAGAAAGACAATAGTGAAGAAATAGAATATAGGGAAATGCATAAATAATAATGATAATTTTGAGTGTGAATGGGATGGACTCACCCATAAAACAGAATGGATGGCAGAATCGATTATAAATCAGAATTCCACAGGATGTTGTTTAGAAGCCACACATCTGAAAATGAGAGATACACAAAGACTTAAAATAAAGGGCAGGAGTAGAATCTCATGCTTCAGCTGATGTAGAAAAAGCAGGAGTAGCAGTCATGTTCTCAGACAAAGTTAAGCTAAACCAGATTTAATTTAAAAAGATAAACAGGTAAAGTATGTTATGATAAAAAAAAATACCATCAGCAATGAAATAATATCAATACTAAGCCTATAATATGCACCAAATACCATAGCATCCAAATTTTTTAAAGAAAAGTTCAATGAGTTACAGGTGGAAATAGACAGCAGTACTATGATAATCAGAGACTTCAATTCTCTCCCTCTTAGAACCAGATAAATCTAACCAAAAAATAAATAAGCAAGAAGTCAAAGAAGTGAATAGATCTGCTACATATGATAGCTATCTGGAGAGAACAAAATGGGAATAGAAAGAACACAACTTCACAAAGATTTACCATATATTAGGGCATAAACATTTTAGCGTGGAAAGATCAAATTATTAAGTGTATCCTTTTCAGATCACAATGCAACAAAAATTGTATTTAATAAGAAACCATAGAACACAGAATAAAAACTAATTAGAGATTAAACAACCTAATCTTAAAGAATAAGTCAGTTAAAGAACCAATCATAGAAACAATAACCCTAAATAATTTCATTAAAGACAATGATAATAATTAAAAAACATATCAAAACCTATGGGATGCAGCAAAAGCAGTAATTAGGGGAAAATTTATATGTCTAAATGCTTGCATCAATAAATTAGAAAAAGAAACCAGTGAACTAGGTATGCAACTTAAAAAACTATAAAAAGAATATTAAAAATTCCCAATTAAACAAATTGGAAATCCTAAAAATTAAAGATGAGATTAATAAAATTGAACATAAGAAAACCATTGAATTACTAAAACTAGAGGTTGATTTTTAATTTAAAAAAACCCATAAACCATTGGTTAATATGATCAAAAAAGAGAAAAGAAAACCAAATCACTAGCGTTAAAAATGAAGAGGATTAACGTAAGTACTAACAAAGAGGAAATCAAAGCAATTACTAGAAATTATTTTGTCCAATTGTATGCCAAGAAATTTAACAATTTAAGCATAATGTAAGAATTTTTACAATATAAACTGCCTAGACTAGCAGAAGAGGAAATGGAATAAATTGAACAGGCCATAAATGAGTCTCTTAAGAAAAAAAGCCCCTGGACCAGATGGACCATGGAAGTGACTTCTATGAAACATTTAAAGCTCATTCCATTATTATTAATTAATTAATTATTATTAATTAAACTCATTAATAAAATAAAATAAAAATAAAATAAACATCATTAAACTCATTCCAATATTAAATAATTTATTTAGAACAATAGGCAAAGAAGGATCCTACCAAGTTCCTTTTATGAAATAAATATATACTGATACCTAAGCCAGGAAGAGTAAAAAACTGAAAAAGAAAACTATAGACCAACTTCATTAATGAATATGGATGCAAAAATCCTAAATAAAATTCTAAATAGGAGATTATGGCAATATGTTAAAATGATAATACACGGTGACCAAGTGAGTTTTACACCAGGAGTGCAGGATGGTTTAACAAAAGGAAAACTATGACTATAATTGATTGTATCAATAATAGTAACAAAATCCTATAATGCAGAAAAAGCTTTTGAAAAAGTACAACTCTCATTTCTATTAAAAAATACATGTGAAAGTATATGTATAAATGGATTTTTCCTTAAATTGATAAGAAGCATTTATCTAAAGTCATCAACAAGCAATATTTGTGACTTTGTGATGGGGACAAAATCAGCAGTGAAAGGAAGATGCCCACTGTCACCAGTGTTATTCAATTGTGTATTAGAAACCCTAGCCATACCAGTAAGACAAGAAAAAGGAATAGAGAGGGTCAGAATAGGTAATGAGTTACTAAAGCTATCTTTTTTTTGCAGACAATATGACGATATACTTGGAAAATTCTAGAGATTCAACTAAAAAATTAATGGAAACAATAATTTTAGCAAAGCAGCAGGATATATGAAGTCAAGGCACATAAATCATTAGCATTTCCATATATATCACCAACAACTTTCTGCAAGAAGAGATGGTAACATGCCCCATTTAAAATCACTTTGGACAGTTTAAATATCTGGGAGTATACCTGCCAAAACAAACCCAGGCAGTCTATGAGCAAAATTATTTTTTTTTAAAACTTCCTATCCAAATAAAATCAGATTTAAATAATTGGAGAAATATTAATTTTTCATGAGTTGGTAGGACAAATATAACAAAATAACAGTTTTACCTAAATTAATCTATATATTCAATACCGTCCCAATTAAACTACCAAAAATTATTTTACTGAATTTTAAAAATGACAGTTCATTTGGAAAAACAAAAGGTCAAGAGTATCAAAGGAACTAGTGAAAAAAAAATTGTTAGGAGGTTTAGCAAGACCAGATCTTAAAGTTTATTATGTGGCCATAATAATCAAAACTATCTAGTATTGGCTAAGAAATAGAAAGGTATTTTAGTGGAATAGAGTAGACATACAATTTACACCAGCAAATGAACTACAGTAACATTGTCTTTGACAAGTGTAAAGATTTTAGTTTTTGCAATAAGAATTCATTATTTGGTTAAAAAAAAAATTCTGACAGCTATAAAGGGGGATATTGCAAGAAAATTTGAAGAATATGGAACATATTTATCAGGCTTATGAATTGGTGAAGAGTTTATCAATTAAACAAGAGAGAGAGCATGGTAAGACATAAAATGGACAGTTTTGATTCCATTAAATTAAAAAGTTTCTGCACAAATAAAACCAATAGAGCCAAGATCAGAAGGAAAGCAGAAAATCACAGGGAAAATTTAGTTTCTCAGATAAAGTTTTCATATCTCAACTATATAAAGAACTTTGTCAAATCTATAAGAATATGAATGGTCAAAGGATATGAACAGGCAGTTTTTGAATGAACAAATCAAAACAATTTATAGTCATGTGAAAAGATGCTCTAAGTGATTATTGATTAGAGAAATGCAAAAACTTCCTTGAGATATGATTTTACATCTATCAGATTGGCTAAAATGATTGAAGAGGAAAGACAAATAATGGAGGGAATGCTGACAGATTAGAACTCTAATTCACTGAGAATCCAGCAATAGCACTATGAGGTTTGTTTCCCAAGATGATTAGGGGAAAAGGAAAAGAGTCTATGTCCTAAAATATTTATAACAGCTCTCTGTGGTGGCAACAAACTAAAAACTGAGGGGATGCCCATTAATTGGAGAATGGCTAACCAAGTACATGCTATCTACATCCAGAGAAAGAACTGATGAATAGAAATATGTATAGGATAGTTTTACATAATAGTTGTGTCTAATGGTAGCCATCTATGGGGAGAGGGGAGAGAGAGAAAAAAAGAAATTTACATGATAACCGTATTATATATTTAAAAGGAAAAGTAAGCTGTGCATAATAGATTTGCACTTTCATGTGCAATCCTTTTTTTCTATTCTGTTTTGTTATGGAAATACTTGTTTTATTTCTTAAATTCAGAATAAAAATAAATAAATTTGAGACTATCTCAGAGGAAAGGCGCTAAGATTAAAAAGAATTCCCATAGATAATAGCTTTCCAGAGTTTTCAATATCTCTTCACTAGCTATCTCCTGTGTAATAAAGGAACACATACAGCCTGGTCTCTTCTCTCTCAACATTCAGAACCCAGTCTAGTCAGTCAATAATCATTTATTAAGTACCTACTATGTGTCAAGTACTGTACTAAGTTCTGGGGCCCAGGAGAAAATCATTTAAAGCTTAGTTTTGTCTCAACTCTACAGTTTCCGCACGGAGAAAAGTAAAAAGTTACTCAGCCTGCTATATATAGGAGAGCTATTTATTCTCCATGGGGGGAAAAGTTGCTTAAAATACAAAAGACAAGTGAGCATTGACAAAGACTTAAACAGAAAGCCCGGTCTTATAACTACTGTTATACTCTCCCAGAAATTTGATCCCTCTAACATCAAACCATGAAAACACTCACACAGCCAGGCCTCTATTACATGAGATGCATCTCCTATGTGTAACTGGCACAGATTAAGAAGACCCAGGACCTCTGAAAGAAGAAATTTCCTAAAAGTCTGTTTCAGGACTTCCACTCAGGCACCTAAGCTCAGGAGAAGAAACACAAAGCAGAATAGGTGACTCAAGGTCTTGGGACTCAACTGTAACTCCACCAGAAGACTGTCTGCTCTATAAATCCCAGAGAGAACTCCACCTTGCTCTCTCAAAGGGGAGAACACTAGATCTGACCATTTCTTTTCCTTAAAAAATGAATAAAAACTAAATAATCTCAGTTGTGCAAGGGATAGAGCACCAGACCTAGAGTCAGGAAGACCTGAGTTCCAGTCCAGTCTCAGGTACTTCCTAGCTGTGTGATCTGTATCTACTTCTGTTTCCTTATTTATGAAATGGAAATAAATGCAACCATCTCCCATATCAAATTAGAGCATATCTGTAAAGTGCTTAGAACAGTGCCAGGCACACAGCACCATATAAATGCGTGTTCCTTCTCTCCTTCCTCCCCTCAACAAATAAATTGAATGTGGTACAAAAATGCAAAACCTATGAATTCAAACTATTTACATTTTAATTAAGAAAATAACAGTAAATGCAAATTATGAAACAAGAACATTAATGATATATTTATGGTATCCTCTTCCAAATCTTTTTGTATAACTTATTTTTTGTTGAATAAATATATATACTGTTCTTATTCTGACCTCACTGTATAATCACGCCATACACCTTGCCATATCTTTTCATACTGTTTACATCTGTCCATTTTTCAATTATTTCCTATTTACCCTCTACATTGCTTGCTTTGTATATATATTTTTTGCATGTTGACTCCCATTAGACAGTGACCTCCTTGAGGTTAGAGACTCTCTTTTACCCTCTTTTTGTATTCCCTGTGCTTAGCATAGTTCTTGGAACGTAGTAGGTGCTTCATAAATTTGGTAATTTGAAGGGAGGGAAAGTGATGGCCAATGGGGGTCTAGTCATCTGAGCATGTGCAGGGGCTCTGCCTGATGCCAGCCAGTGGGAGGCAGGGGGTGGGTGGGGAGAACATTATTATCAATGGAGGAAAAGATAGTGAACATATTCTAACCTATAGGTATCCTCTAACCTAGGTCTTTGATCTCTCTTAAATTCACCTGCACTAAAATATTCCTCCCTTTATTCGTCTAGTAAGCACCTACTATGTGTCAGGTTACTATCCTTTAGTTTTGTATCCTCTTTGTCTAGACTAGTACCTTGAACATATTAAGAAGAAAGGATATGGTGAGTTACAGCAGACTAACAAGAGAAGCACATGAGGGGGGAATATGAGGCTAGGAAATGAAATGAGGAGAGGGTGTGTTCTCTTTCTCACAGTGAATGGTCTCTAAACTTTTTTTTCCAGTTGTCAGCAGATATGCTAAGAAATAAGACTGCAGACTACACACATATGAGCAAAGCTTTCATTAGCATCAGATAATCCTTTCTCTACTCTGGTCCTCAGTTTCCTCACCTGTCAAATGAGAGACTTCAACCACGTGCCCTCTAAGCCCCTTTCTTGCTCCAAAGCTATGATTCTCTGTGACCTGTCCAAGCTCTTCAGGCCCAGGAGAGGGTTCTGCTGATCTCCTGGGGCCTCCCCAGAATAGAGGCAGGGCTGAGATGGCTAGAATCCAGAACTTCACTTGGGGGCAGTATCACCTAGCCAGGGGACACCAGTGTTTTAGGAAAGATATCAATAAGTTGAGGAACATACAGAGGAAGGTAACCATGATGGTGAGAAACATGAGTCTACGCCATATGATGATTGCTTGAAAGAATTTCAGGTACTTAGAGAGGAGAAGACCCAGAGGGGATGGAGTGTTCATTTGGCACAATTAGACTCACTGTGTTTGACTGAAGAGGACAGATTTAGAAGCAGTAGCTAGAAGCAATCTAAATTCATTGAATACCTACTATGCACTGGGCACTGAAGACACAAAGACAAAAAAGACCTCAAAGAGTTGGCATTCTGTTAGGGAAGACAACTCACACACGATTAAATATATACGATGTGAGTTGTGGGTGTGTAAAAGTAATACAGGAAGAAAGGGGAATAGGACACTGGGGAAGGGCATCAGAGGAGCCTTCATGTGGAAGACACGCTTGTCTCATTTCCTCATCTGTCCCGTGAGCTGGAGTAGAAAATAGCAAACCACTCCAGGATTTCTGCCAAGAAAACCCCAAAGGGTCGAGAAGACTCAGACTGAGTAACAACAGAAAGGGATTCTAAAAGGCAGACAGAGTTATTGCAGGCAGGAGTGACCAACACTAGGGTTGTCTGGCTAGACCATCCAATGCATGAAGGGGAATAGTCAGCATGGAAAGACAGGCCAACTAAGGCTCTGAATTCCAAATAGAGGAGTTTGTAGTTTATCCTTAAGACAACAGGGACCCACTGGAACAGAGAGTTTGCTCAGACTTGTGCTTTAAGAATATCACCAGGGCAGCAATGAAGAAGCTGGATTAGAGAAGGAAAAGACATTAGACCCATGGAGGAACTGCAAGCAGGGAGATCAAGGAGACTCTTTTCCTTGGGTGAGAGAGAACGAGGACCCAGCAGAATGGTACTTCTGTGAATGGAAAGGAGACCCTTGTGACAGACATCTTAAGACACAGACTTAATAAAACTCACTGGAGTGGAGCAGAGGAGGACTGTAAGGTTTCCAGTCTAAGTACTGGAGGGATACTGGTATCCTCTGCAGAACTAGGGATGTTAGGAAAATGGGTAGGCTTTTGGGGAAAGATAATGAGTCCTGTTTTGGACATGTTGAATTTGATATACCTTTGGGACATCCATTGGGAAATACCTTTTTTCCCCTTGAAATTCTTTATATTTCAATTCTCCCGCTAAGGCAGCTAGGTGGTATGCAGTAGATAAGAGTGCTGCCCCCGCTAAGGAAGATCTGAGTTCCAATCTAGTCCTGGACAAGTCACTTAAGTTCTTTTTCCTCAGTTTCTTCAACTGTAAAAGAGGGATGACCCTAGCATTTACCATGCAGGGTTCTTGTGAGGCTCAAATGAGGTAATATTTGAACACTGCTCAGCACAGTGTACATGGCATGGAGTGGGCATTACTGTCCAACTCCCTGGGATCCTATTTGGGGTTTTCTTGGCAGAGATCCTGGATGGGTTTGCCATTTCTTTCTGCAGTTCATTTTACAGATGAGGAAACTGAGGCAAACAGAGTTAAGTGACTTGCCCAGGATTACACAGCTAGTACATAACGGAGGTCAAGTTTCAGCTTGGGAAGATGAGTCTTCCTGACTCTAGGCACCGCATCACCTAGCTGTCCCCAGTAGAGGCTATAGAAATGCTTATTCCCAAATGATACCAGATTTAGAATCAGAAGAACTGAGGGGGCGGAGCCAAGATGGCGGAGTAGAAGGACGCACGTTTACAAGCTCCAAAACCAAAAGCCCATAGAATTAATGTAAAAAGAGTCCCCCATAACTTCTGGGTCAATACAAGGTGTGCAGAAACAGAGTGGAAGAGATTTCCGTTCCGGGGAGCCCTGGAGACCCGTCCCCAGGGTCCTGCGCGCCCCGGAAAGTGGACCCCACCCCCAGCGCTGGCCGCAGCCCCAGAGAAGCTGATCCGAGCAGGCTTCAAAGACGGAAGCTCCGGCAGCCGGGAAAGTCCCTCCGCCCACAGAAGCTACAGGTCAGTGAGAGAGAAGGCCGGGCTGGAGGAGAGGGGAAGCAGAGCGTCTCCGTGACTCGGGCCCCCTCGGGAGGAAGCGGCAGCGGCAGGGACAGGGGCAGGAAGTGGCGGAGGCAGAGGTGTGGGCTGCGGCTGAGGCGGCAGCGGCCCGGGACTCAGGAATCCCCCAACAGCCGGCAGGATCTTCATTACGGAAGATTCCCGCATAAAACCTGACAGAGCTGAGCCTGGGAGACGGCCCTGCCCCCACCCCGCTCTGTTACTGAAGGCTTCTGCTTAAAGCCCCCAAGGGAGCCAGGCCCCCCACCCTGCCCCCACCCACTCCATTCCTGAAAGTCTCTGCATAAAGCCCCTGAGGGATCAGAGCCTGGGAGGCGGCCCTGCCCCCACCCCAGCACCTGAACTAAAGCTCACTGATTGACAGCTGGCAGGAGGAAAGCCCATTTAAATCTCAGAGGCCAAGCACTAGCTGGGCGGATCCAGGCAGGGGTGGAAAGGAATCTCAGAAGTCAAGTAACTGGCTGGGAAAATGCCTAGAAAAGGGAAGAAAAATAAGACTTTAGAGAGCTGTTTCCAACAAATGCAAATGATCCCGACCTTCGGATCTGATGATGAGGACGTATCCTTGCCATCAGGGAAAAACGTGGAGGGCGGGGCCTCAGTACCCCAGACACCCCAGGAGGGTGGCAGGTGGGCTCAGGCCCTGGAAGAGCTCAAAAAGGATTTTGAAAAGCAAGTTAGACAGGTGGAGGAAAAACTGGGAAGAGAAATGTCAGAGATGCAAGACAAGCATGAAAAACGGGTCAATACCTTGGTAAAGGAGACCCAAAAAAATGCTGAGGAAATTAACACCTTGAAAAATAGGCTCACTCAATTGGCAAAGGAGGTTCAAAAAGCCAATGAAGAGAAGAATGCTTTCAAAAGCAGAATGAGCCAAATGGAAAAAGAGGCTCAAAAGCTCACTGAATTTAATAGTTCTCTCAAAATTAGAATGGAACAGATGGAGTCTAATGACTTTATGAGAAACCAAGAAATCACCAAACAAAACCAAAAGAACGAAAAAATGGAAGAGAATGTGAAATATCTCATGGGAAAAACAACTGACCTGGAAAATAGATCCAGGAGAGACAATTTAAAAATTATGGGATTACCTGAAACTCATGATCAAAAAAAGAGCCTAGACATCATCTTCCATGAAATTATCAAGGAAAACTGCCCTGACATTCTAGAACCAGAGGGCAAAATAAGTATTGAAAGAATCCATCGATCACCACCTGAAAGAGATCCAAAAAGAGAAACTCCTAGGAACATTGTGGCCAAATTCCAGAACTCCCAGCTCAAGGAAAAAATCTTGCAAGCAGCTAGAAAGAAACAATTCCAGTATTGTGGAAATACAATCAGGATAACCCAAGATCTAGCAGCTTCTACATTAAGGGATCGAAGGGCGTAGAATAGGATATTCCAGAAGTCAAAGGAACTAGGACTCAAACCAAGAATCACCTACCCAGCTAAACTGAGTATAATACTTCAAGGGAAAATATGGTCTTTCAATGAAACAGAGGACTTTCAATCATTCTTGATGAAAAGACCAGAGCTGAAAAGAAAATTTGACTTTCAAACACAAGAATGAGAAGCAGCATGAAAAAGTAAACAGCAAAGAGAATTCTTAAGGGACTTACCACGAGTGAACTGTTTACATTCCTACATGGAAAGACAATATTTGTAACTCTTAAAACTTTTCAGTATCTGGGTAGTTGGTGGGACCACACACACACATGTACACGCATGCACACACATACACACATGCACACACATACAGAGATAGAGAGCACAGATTGAACTGAATAGGATGGGACCATACCTTAAAAGAAACTAGGGTAAATGGTGAGAGAGAAATGTAGGGGGAGGAAAGAGAGGGAAAGGGAAGGGGGTAACTATATGTCATTTAAGAGGCAGGTAGGAGTTTTTCTTAGTGGAGGGAAAAAGAGGAGAGCTAAGAAAAAAAAAAAAAACAAGAAGTTTACCCTCATCACATTTGACTAAACGAAGGAGTGAAATGCACACGCATTTTGGTATGAAAACCTATCTTACAGTATAAGAAAGTGGGGGAGAAAGAGATCTTGCAAAGGGGGGGAGGATGGAAGGGAGGGCAAAGGGAGGAGGGAGCAATTTGAAGTCAACACTTGGGGAGGGACAGGATCAAAAGACAGAAGAGAAACAAGGAGGAGCAGGTTAGGAGGGATGGTAATCCAGTTAGTCTTACACAACATGACTATCGGGGAGGTCATTTGCAAAACTACACAGATATGGCCTATATTGAATTGCCTGCCATCCCAAAGGGAAGGGGTGGGGAGGGAGGGATGGGGACAATTTGGAACTCAAAGTTTTAGGAACAACTGTCTAGTATTGTTGTTGCAACTAGGAAAGAAGACATACAGTTAATGAGGAATAGAAAGTCATCTGGCCCTACAGGAGAAAAGAGAAGATGGAGACAAGAGAAGGGAGGGATGACAGAAGAGAGGGCAGATTGGAGAGAGGGAAAATTAGATTGCTTGGGGTATTGGGGTGGGGGGAGGGGATAAAAGGGGAGAAAATTTGGAACCCAAAAATTTGTGAAAATGAATGTAAAAAATCAAATAAATAAATAAATAAAATTTAAAAAAAAAAAGAATCATAAGAACTGGGTTTATATCCTAGCTCTGCCACTTATGACTTTGATCTTAAGTGAATCTCTCTGCCTCAGTTCCCCAATATTTAAGATGATGTGTTTGGATTAGAAGAACTCCAAGATCCCTTCTAGCTTTAAATCTATGGTCCTGTGACATAGTACTTCAGAAGGGCATGACTTCTAGGTTACCAAGAAAGCTTCCCCCACCCTCATCATACTTTCCAACTACTGCAAACATTCTTTTTTAAAATGCAAATACTGCGGGATCCAATGCTCCACAACGTCTGTTGCAAACAGCTCAGTTTAATGTGAATTAATTTAATTAAACTGCCTGCCTAAGAGCTAACAGAAATCTGCTACGTGGAGAGAGATGGGAAGTAAACTTGGAATATTACCCAAAGAACAAACTTGGGTGGAACATTACATTTCAGGCACCAGATACTGGGGAGGAAAGGAAAGCGGAGCCCCTGGAGTTAGGAGAAAAGAAAGAGAGGTACAAGGTAGTCAAAGACAAGCTCATGTTCCTTTAAAATGTTGCCTAGGGTTGATCCCTTGTTGTGTTCGTCCTTCCTTGCTGAAGAAGACCATGCATGCCATCAGGCAAATGATGACATGACTTGCACTTGACTTTGCTTTGAGTGAGGGAGGGCTGTGCAAGGTCACTAGCCTCAGTTCTCCTCCAGAGCCATCTGAATCCAGTTACCAGATTTCATCTGGATGACTGGAGATGACCCAGGATGCACTGGGAGACCTTGGCCTAAAGAGGCCAAGTACCTATTCAGGTACTCACTTAGGGTAAGGTAATACCTATTCAGAGAATAGGCCTGTTTAAGAAGTAGCTAGGGGATGGCCCCTTTAATGAGACAAAGAAAAGTAAGAACATCTGGCTGGGAGGCAAACCGCTACAGTTGCTATTCATAATCACTCTTAAGTCCAGAGGGTCAGAAAGAGAGCCCTTAGGCAGGGGCCTAGTGTTGTCCATCAAAGTATGAGCTTCTGAGTTCAGGAGGTTTAAGGTTTTGTGGAAGGACAGGAGAGCAGAGGGGAGGGAAGGAGAGAAGGTAATAGAGAGTTTGAAAACTTTTTAAAAGTTACTTAAAAAAAAATCTCTGCATTCTAAACTCTGGTCAAGTTTTTGAATGTGAAAAGAAAGATAAAGGAGGGGAAATCTTTTTCCATCAGATAGGGGAGGGCAGGCCAATCTGTACTTGACCATTTTCTGCCTCACCTAAAGGAGAGGTTTTTCTGTAATGGGAATTAGCAAGTAAAAGAAAAATCTCAGGCAGCCAGCCTAGAGTGAAAAGCTGAGTTTTGAATTCAGGTTTAATGAGATCTCAAAGCTAAAATTTGTACTTTATGTTCAAATTAAGTCAATATATCTGATACCAGACAATGTGTTTAGAATTTCAAAAAAAAAATGATAAGGGTTTTTCTGTGTTTTAAGACACTTCACGCAGGGCTTTTCTATTTATTATAGCCTTAAATGTGATTCACTTTAGAATTTCTGAGATTTGTTTACATGTTAACATTATTTAGCATATTAACATTACAAAAGCTGTTTGTGAAGGGTGTGAGAGAAATACAACTCTTGATTTGTAAATTTTTTTCATTGATATTTATTTTTACATTTTTTTCTTTTTTTTTTAAATTTTTAATGTTCTACAATCACTACCATAAAACTTAGGGTTTTTTCCCCTACTTACCCCCCACCACCCCCCTCCCTCCCCAAGACAGCATACAATTCTAATGGGATCTACATATACATTTCTATTGAATACATTTTCACTATAGTCATGCTGTGTAGACGACGTAAAATAAATGGAAGAAATCATATAACATTGATTTGTAAATTATTAAGCATTAACTCTCTCCAGATTCTAAAAGACTAGACAAGCAGGACAAAAAAGGAGGGTAAGTACTTAGGCAATCAATTATTTAATCATTATCTTTGAAAACTATGGAGGCTCCTGCCCATCAGCATAGGTCTCTGCCTGTGTGAAAATGAGCAGTACCACCTAGTCTTAGAATATTGGCATATTTTAAGCTAACCTGAGGAGAACAGGTGTGATTTCAAACTCTTTGTAAAACTTTATATGCATTTCCTGGTATATACAGCCTGAAATTCCCAAGAGGATGGAATGGGAAGCTAGAATACTTAGGAAAGTTCTTTATCTGATTGATATGCCTCAAAAAGGAGACAGGATTTCAGCACTTTAAGGAAATAGAGGAAAAAGGTTCTTCAGAGCTGGGAATGGTCATGTGAAATTATGGATAATGTTTCCTTTTAAGGACCTGTAGTATTGGACTTACAAAAATGCGGCTCTCTTGATATGTAAATCATTTAAGAATGGAGGTAGTTTGAATGGAGGTTGGGAAAGAGAGATGGAAGATGTGGAAGAAAAATTTGGGTGGGACAGCAGTGAGCCCGTATGCCCTCAGGACCACGCGCTCTCAGCCACTCACTTCCCCTGTCTTCGAGAGACTTGGGAAAGACTGCAAGGTCAGAGGATAAAAAGCGAAAATTTATTGTCTGATTGGAAATCCAATAGACAAAGTTATAGAAAGTTTTATAAAATTTAAAAATGAGTACTGATTGTGTAAAGATATTGATTACTGTGATTTATAATTATTAGTATTCAATTAATCATTAAGTTCCAGAGGTGCTTTGGTTCCAATTCTTTTGATCTTTTTTGTCCGGGCCAAAGGCTACAGTTAGAATGTTAACTTAGCACATTTTAAGCTAACAATTTAAAACTTTTAAACTTTTTAAAGATATAGAAGAAAGGACATTCGAATTGAAATTTAAAAAGGGATGTGCCAGAAATTTAATAATTTGAAACATATTTGTTTATAAATAAGCACTGATAATGCTGATGTTTGCTATATAGTGGTAGGTTTTCCATATTAAATATTGACTAATATGAAAATGTGGACAGTGATTTAGAGTGATAGTTTCCACATTTTGGTGATGAGATAAATGAAATGCATTCACCTAAAATGATAATGGGTTGCTTCAAGTTTTAAACATATAATAAGCTATACTGTAGAAAAAGCAATATCTCTTATCTAAATATTGTTATATTAGAAACTGCATTGTTAAATTAATGATGAATGGTAAAGAAGCCATTATGAATTCTGTGCTTCTGCTTTGTAGAATTCCTACTGAGAAAAAAAGTGTGTGTGTGTGTGTGCGCATGTGTGTGTGTGTGTGTGTGTATAGAAGGATGTAATTTTCAAGGATAGAGTAAATATGTTAAAAAGTTTATTTTTGCTATTAAGAAGGAAGTTTTCGTTATGTTTGTGAATTATGAAAAGGCCTTGGTTTTGCATCTTTTCTTGTAATTTTTGTCAATTAGGTTCAAGGAAATTGCCAATTGTTTTTAAGAGGGATATATTTTTTGTATGAAGAAATGTTTCATAAAATCTTTTGTATGATTTTAGAAGGCCTACAAAATTTCTATTTGTAAGCAAATTTGATTAGAATAACTTGAGACTGAAATGAATTATGCTGATATAGACATTTTATAGGGGTCAGAGGATAAGGGAGACAAGGAATTTTATGGCTCCAGGATGCTCTGATGGCATTTTAAGATAAACAGTGGTCTCCTCATTCACCATCATACCTTTCCTTTCAAAGTCCAGTCATTATTACAGAAGGACTTCTTAAGATCTGATCTTAACTCATAGATCTGCCTAGGCAGGTCTGGGAAAATGTTAAGTCTTTCTCATTGTTGAGTGATAGGGAAATTGATGTCTCTTTGGTCAGGATCAACTGACCTAGGATACTGTCCAAAATCTCATTTTAATGTAGCCCACCTTCTAACATGTCGGTCAGCTTGTTATATAGTTAATTAATTTGGGGATACTATTTTAATGCTAAAACTTAAAATTGTTCATTGCTTACTGTGTATGGAAATGAAGGGCGACAGCCCCACAGTCCCCACCCTGGGCTCCAGTGTTGGAAAACTTAGGAATTCTTACTGAGGCAGCAGCTGGGGCAGAAATCAGCTGGCCTCCAAACCTGGCTTTTGGAGCTAACAAAATTGATTTCAAGTGATTGACTTTTAGGAGCAATTTAAATTTTAAGATGTAAGCCCTGGTAAAAGTTTTGATTAGTGAAATTTGCCACTAGAGTAAAAGCTTCTGGGACCATAATAAATTGTGTTCTGCTACTCAGAGAAACTGTGACTGTTACAGGTAGAAATTTGCTTCAGGGGACAATCCTGGCCTCTGCCTGGGATGGGAACCTTCTGGCTCAGTTTCCCCATTGGGTTTCTCTGAAAAAAGAAAGGTTTTCCCACCTGACTATTCCTGAATCTGGCTATAAGGTGGAGATGTTATCCAATTAGGTCCTTGCTTTTCATCTGTATGGCATGTTTCTGTAATCAAAAAAGGTAGTTTAAGATGGAGCACATGTGGAATCTTGCTGTTTTCAATCAAATAATTGGGTAAGTTGGTATTCTTGTATAATCTTTAGAAAGGTAAAATCCCTGGAATAGAACATTCTTTCTCAGTGATGGGAATAATTAGATAAAGGAAAAGAAGTTTATGAAACGAAAGTACAAATGCGATGTTGAATCATTGTCCCGTAGACTAAGGTTGGGATTTAAAGTTAATTGTAATAAAGATGTATCTGTATGGAATAAGATCCTTCCATGTTTCAAAATGATGTAAGAGCAATTGGGTATTAGCACAGTTGACTGATTTAATTACTGAGACATCTTCAGTTTGAGGAAAAGAATTTCAGTGTAAGTTTCTTAGAGGCATTGATGAAAAAGTTAAATGTTTCTGTTTTGATTTTAATTCATTCCATGACCTAAACATAAGTTGAAGTTAATGTCTGAACTTACCATATGTGTATCACATTCTTTTAGGCTAAGCATAGTTAGAAAAGGGTAGAGAAGCTTGGGGAACAGATTCAAGTCTCTTAGGGCAATAACTCATGATGGTAAGTTTGATTTTATGGTGTTATTTAATCAGGGACTAGAACAAGTATAGAAAGGCATATGCAGGCTACTTACAGATCGCTTTAAAGATGTTCCTCAGCCAAAGTGAAATTATAGTCCTATCTGAAACTGATTAAGATTTTATGGGACTGTTAACTGACAGCCCTTCTTAGGGAAACTCTAGATTTGAGCCACTAGCTAAATTAAAAATAAAATTGTCCCAGTGATGTTGGGGGAAGGTGGAAAGGAGGGGTTAATGAGTATGAACACAAGTTGCAAAGACCTCTCCTATTTGTGGCCAGTACTGAACACTCTTCAAATCACATATCTTGATGGGGCATAGCCAAGATGGCGGAGTGAAATCGGGCACTTTCTTACCTGGTCCCCCCAACCCCCTCCAAATACCAGTAAGAAATGACTCTAAACAAATTCAGAGCTGCAGGACCCACAAAATGACAGAATGAAACAAATCTCCAGTCCCCGAACAGCCTCGAGGATCAAAGAAACACCACTGCACCAGGCTAGGAACAGAGCGGAGTGGTGCACAATCCAGCACATACAGGGTCAAAGCGGGCCTTAAGGGACTGAACTCCCAGCAGCTGTGGTGGTTTCCAGAATTCTCAACCCACAAATGCTTAAGACAGCATAGAAGGTCAGTGGGAGAACTCCGTAGGACCTGGTCTCGATAGGGTCTAGCCTCAGCCCCTAGGGCAGAGGAGGAAGGGGTGCCAGTGCCAGCAGCAGCAGCAATGGCTAAAGCAGGTGCTTCTGGAGCTGTGGGCCCACAAACTGTGCAGGATTGAGCAGCTGATACAAAACCCCCGAAGCCTGGAACAATACACCTACCCCCACCCTGACTGGAAGCAGAGTCCTATCTGGACAAGGAGTTAAAAACTCAAAGTCAAGTATTTGGCTGGGATCATGAGCAAAGAGTATTAAAAAAACTCAGACTACAGAATCTTGCTTTGGTGACAAAAGATCAAAACATACAACTAGAAGAAAACAAAGTCAAAGTTCCTACAACAAAAGCCGCTGAATTTGTTTCTAAGGTTTCTAAGCTTTCTTGCAGTTCTAATCCTCTAGCTTTATTTAGTTTGCTACATTTTCTGCTCCTTTTACTGACTGTCATTCCAGCCAGAGAATTGTCTTTCCTGTGGATGCCTTCCCATACTCAAGTCCTCTTTTCCTCCAATTCAACAAACATTTGCTGAGAAATAACTCTATGCAAAGAACTGATAATGTCAAAGAGAAATATGGCTGGCATAAAGAAACAATTAGATCACATAGCAAAATTCAAGAATGACAGATGAATAGCTTAGGCCCTCAATGGTACCACTGTAACGTAAAGAGAAAAGGAAGGAATCCTTTGATCTTTACAGCCCTCCAGGGTTTTGGTTATTCCTATTTTAAGGTGAAGGAAACTGAGGCAAACAGAGATTACAGGGTCACACAAGTAAAGATTGTTTGAGGCTGGACTTGTACTCAGGTTTTCCTGACTCCACTGCCACCTCACTACTTCCCTATATTTAGTACAGTGGATCCTGTGGAGGATTTATGAGGAAATATAGATGAAAGTTTTATAGGATTCAAAGGTATGAAGGGGCTGCTATTTGTACTAATGGAGGAAGTATTTACGTTGATAATGAGATTATGTATTCATTGAAATACTAAGGTATTTAAGGATGGATCTGTTTTTAAAAACCAATAAACACAATCATACACACATGCTTTTCTCCATGTTATCAATATCATTACATTTTTACTAGTGATTTGTTTCTCATTACAGAAGCCAGCTTTTTTCTTCAATCAGCATCTTAAGTGATATCACATCATCCTTCATTTCTTTCACAATGATTATTATCCAATTTAAAGTGTTTTATACTTAGGATCCAATTTCATTTCTTGGACTATTATTGAAGTGAACTTTTTTTTCTTTCTATATTCTCTTCAAGATTTTTTAATTCGGAACATCTGTGTGTCATAGCAAAGGGAGTTTTCCTCCCTCACGCTTGTTTATTTCCTTGACTGTTTTTCCCCCTTATACAAAAGACTAGTCTAATAGTTTGACAAGTGCTCCCACATATTATCTCCTTTCTTCCTCCCAATAACCCTGGGAGGCTATTATTATCCTCCATTTTACAGATAAGGAAACTAAAACAGACAGAGGCTAAGTAACCTTCCTAGAGTCTCACCACTAGTAAGTTCAATATCTTCCTAACTCCTGGTCTAGAACCCTGTTTCACTATGCCCCCTAATTGCAATTCTCTTTTAATATTATTTTGTTGTTTCCATTCTTTTCTCTCTTATTTATTTGAAGGCCTCTTTTTAGAAAAATCCATTAGTGATAGTGGGGAGAGGAGAGGGAATTGAGGATTCAGACTCTTCACGATCTCTTACTCTACCATCTTGCCAAAGCTTTGGTCAGAGTTTCTTGAAAGAAGACATCCTCCTAAACCCAATTTAGCCACTGGATCAGGTGAGTGAACTCTCTTACTTGCTCATCCTATCACTTGGACGCAAATTACCTCATTGTCTTCCGGTTACCTAGAATTAGCATAATCTGATCCTTTCTTTGTGCCCTCTTGTGACAATAGAAGACTCTCATTCTTTCATTTTGGAAGACAAGATTTATTCCCCAACCTCAAGTGTCCAGAGAACCCGATTTCTAATCCTGGATCTGCTATTTACCCATGTTATCTTGGTCAAGTAACAACCTCTCTGAGCCTCAATTCCTCAATAAAATGAGGGAGGTTAGAGTAGATTACTTCTCAAAACTTTTACAGCTCTTAATTTATGACCCTGTTATCACTAGACTCTCTGACATGGTTCTGTACACATTGCTTAGGACATATTGCCTTTTCCCCACACCTAGGTTACCACATTTTCTAGTTTTTACTTTCCTACTTATCTCATAAAAGAACTTGACTTTTGAATTCAGGTTGTATTAGAGATTATTACCAAACCAGAGAAACAGTGAAAAGATCTATATATGCAAAAATATTTATGGCTCCTCTTTTTGTGGTAGCAAAGAATTGGAAATGGACGGAATGTTCATCAATTGGGTAATGGCTAAACGTATATGATGTAACGGAATACTACTGTGCTATAAGAAATGACAGAATTGGTGTAGAAAAACCTGGAAAGACTTAATGTAAACTGATGCAACGTGAAGTAAGCAGAACCAATGCCCAGTAACCGTGATGTCGTCAGGATGATCCACTGTGGAAGCTGCAGCTACTCTGATCAAAGCAATGATTCACAATGACTCGGAAGAACTCACAGTGAGCAACGCAGTCCATCTCCAAAGAGAGAACGGATGAATTCTGAGTGCCAATGAAAGCAGATTTTTTTGATTTTCTTTCCACTTTTTTGCAACATGGTTAATAGGAAAATATGTTTTGCATGACTTCATATATATAGTAGATATGATATTGCAGGTGGGGGAGGGCCTGGAAGGAGAGAATTTGGAACTCAAAAAATGTCAAAAAGAGAGAGATTAGTTCCAGATTGCTTACGTAACTCCTTTCAAAAATCCTAGATTTTCAAAATTTTTCAAGTGCAGATACTTTTCTGATAGGTATCCATTTCCAAATACCTTCCTCCTTTAACAGCAGGCTCCACTGCCAAGGCAGGATCAGTTTTCTGGTGAATGCAGAAGTAGGGGGATATTTCACAGATCTCTAGCTTCTAAGGAATAATATAAATATTGCCCTTGGATATTAAAAAAGTCCCTTAAAAACTGTGATCAAATTATCTTATTTATTATGGTTGCTATGAATTTTGGGATGTGAAATAAGTCAAGACTATAGAAACTAGCATCTCTTCTTTTTTAAAAAAAAATCACTATTTTTAGTATTCTTTTTTTAAATTTTGAATTTTTCTTTCTCTTCTAACCCTCCCCCCTCCATTGAGAAGGAAAGTAATATCATATCAATTATACATAGCATCTCATCTTTTGAGACTGCCTTCCTAAGCTAGACGTTACTGTTCGCAGAAAAAGGATCTTAAAGATAGAATAATCCCACACCCTCATTTTACAGACAAGGAAACTTGAGGTTCGTGACAGTGCAAGTTCTCTAATTCCAAATGCAGCATTCTTTCCACCCCATCATCCTGTATCCCACTTAGATAAGAACTGCTTATCTTGCTGTTAAAGATTTCTTTGGTGTTGTAAAGTGTTTATTGGTTTTGGTAGAAACAACATGGAATGGGGCAGCTAAGTGTCATAATGGATAGAGCACTAGTCCTGAAGTCAGGATTCCTGAGTTCAAACCAGCCTCAGATACTTACTAGCTGTGCGTCTCTGGGCAAGTCACTTAAAACCTATTGTTTCAAAAAAAAAAAGTAGAAACAATGCTGAATTTGTACCTTTTTTATGATAGATGCTTAATATGTGTTAGTTGAATTGAATTAGAGTTAAGAATTAAGAGACCTGGATTTGAATTCAGTTTTGATAATAATTGCCTGTTATAGGCAATAAACCTCACATTTCTAATCTATAAATCTCAATTATCTAATCTATAAAATTAGGATAATTATGTTTCCACTTGACAACTCTCAACAATTACATGTTGCAAAGAAAGTGTCTACCTTCGTTAGTATAGAAAGTGCTTCACTAGGAGTTTCCAAACACTGATGAAATATCAATCATGTCTCTACTGGCCCCCCCCAAATATTTGAACTTATATGTTGATCTTCTTTTTATTTTTTTAATATAAATTTATTTAACTTTTTACATTAATTTTCACAAAATTTTGGGTTCCAAATTTTCTCCCCTTTTCTCCCCTCCCCCACCCCAATACACTGAGCATTCTAATTTTCCCTATCACCAATCTGCCCTCTCTTCAATCCTCCCTCCCTTCTCTTGTCCCCATTTTCTCTTTTGTCCTGTAGGGCCAGATGACTTTCTATTCCCCATTAACTGTATTTCTTATTTCCTAGTAGTAAGAACAATACTCGACAGTTGTTCCAAAGACTTTGAGTTCCAACTTTTCCCGATCCCTCCCTCCCTACACATTCCCTTTGGGAACGCAGGCAATTCAACATAGGCCCTATCTGTGTAGTTTTGCAAATGACTTCAATAATAGTCATGTTGTGTAAGACTAACTATATTTCCCTCCATCCTATCCTGCCCCCCATTGTTTCTATTCTGTCTTTTGATCCTGTCCCTCCCCAAGAGTGTTGACTTTAAATTGCTCCCTCCTCCCATTGCCCTCCCTTCCAACATCCCCCCCACCCTGCTTATCTCCTTCTCCCCCACTTTCCTGTATTGTAAGATAGGTTTTCATACCAAAATAAGTGTGCATTTTATTCCTTCCTTTAGTCAAATGTGATGAGAGTAAACTTCATGTTTTTTTCTCAGCTCTACTCTTTTTCCCTCCACTAAAAAGTCTCCTGCTTGCCTCTTGAATGAGAGATAATTTACCCCATTCCATTTCACCCTCTCTCCTCCCACTACATTTCTCTCTCACTGTTTACCTTAATTTCTTTCAAGATATGATCCCATCCTATTCAATTCACTCTGTGCTCTCTGTCTAAGTGCATACATGTGTGCATGTGCACACGCATGTACATGTGTGCGTGCGCACGCGTGTTTGTGTAGTCCCACCAACTACCCAGATACTGAAAAGTTTTAAGAGTTACAAATATTGTCTTTCCATGTAGAAATGTAAACAGTTCATCTTTGGTAAGTCCCTTATGACTTCTCTTTGCTGTTTACTTTTTCATGCTTCTTCTCATTCTTGTGTTTGAAAGTCAAATTTTCTTTTCAGCTCTGGTCTTTTCATCAACAATGATTGAAAGTCCTCTATTTCATTGAAAGACCATATTTTCCCTTGAAGTATTATACTCAGTTTTGCTGGGTAGGTGATTCTTGGTTTGAGTCCTAGTTCCTTTGACTTCTGGAATATCCTATTCCACGCTCTTTGATCCCTTAATGTAGAAGCTGCTAGATCTTGTGTTATCCTGATTGTATTTCCACAATACTGGAATTGTTCCTTTCTAGCTGCTTGCATGATTTTCTCCTTGACCTGGGAGTTCTGGAATTTGGCCACAATGTTCCTAGGAGTTTCTCTTTTTGGATCTCTTTCAGGCGGTGATCAATGGATTCCTTCAATACTTATTTTGCCCTCTGGTTCTAGAACATCAGGGCAGTTTTCCTTGATAATTTCATGAAAGATGATGTCTAGGTTCTTTTTTTGATCATGGCTTTCAGGTAGTCCCATAATTTTAAAATTGTCTCTCCTGGATCTATTTTCCAGGTCAGTTGTTTTTCCAATGAGATATTTCACATTCTCTTCCATTTTTTCATTCTTTTGGTTTTGTTTTGTGATTTTTGGTTTCTCATAAAGTCATTAGCCTCCATCTGTTCCATTCTAATTCTGAGAGAACTATTTTCTTCAGTGAGCTTTTGAACCTCTTTTTCCATTTGGCTAATTCTGCTTTTGAAAGCATTCTTCTCCTCATTGGCTTTTTGAGCCTCTTTTGCCAGTTGAGTTAGCCTATTTTTCAAGGTGTTATTTTCTTCAGCATTTTTTTGGGTCTCCTTTACCAAGGTATTGACCCGTTTTTCATGCTTTTCTTGCATCTCTCTCATTTTTCTTCCCAGTTTTTCCTCCACCTGTCTAACTTGATTTTCAAAATCCTTTTTGAGTTCTTCCATGGCCTGAGCCCATTGGATATCTATTTCAGATGTTTGGGATACAGAGGCCTTGGCTTCTATGTCTTTTCCTGATGGTAAGCATTGTTCTCCCTCATCAGAAAGGAAAGGAGGAAACATCTGTTCCCCAAGAAAGTAGCCTTGTATGGTCTTATTTTTCTTCCCTTTTCTTGGCATTTTCCCAGCCAGTTACTTGACTTCTAAGATTCCTCTCCACCCCCGCCTAGGTCTGCCCAGCTAGTGCTTGGGGTCTGAGATTCAAATGCTACTCCCCAGCCTCAGGGTTTTCAGTGCTGGGGGGCAGGGGGGCGCTGCTATTCAGGATGATTAAATTCAGGTTCTCATGTGGGGGCAGGGCCACCTCGCAGTTTCCTCAGTTTCCTCAGGGTGTTCATGCAGAGACCTTCAGTAATGGATCTGAGGTCCTGTCTGCTCTGGGAGCTCCTGGTCACCACTGCCCGTGCCACTGCCTCCCAAGGGGGCCTGAGTTATGGAGACACCCCGCTCCCCTCTCGGCCATCCCAGAAGTCTCTCTCACTGACGTATAGTGCCTGTGGGTGGAGGGACCTTCGCAGCCACCGGAGGTTCTGTCCCTGAAGCCTCCTTAGATCTGCTCCTCTCAGGCCATGCGCCAGGGCAGGGCTGGGCTCCACTGTCCGGTGCACAACGGACCTTTGGTGCCAGTTTTTCAGGGCTCTCTGGAACGGAAATCTCCTCCACTGCATTGCTGGGGCTTCCACTGCTCCAGAATTTGTGGGGAGTTCTTTTTTCAGGAAATTTATGGGTTGTGGGTTTGGAGCTAGCATATGTGAATCTTTCTACTCCACCATCTTGGCTCCTCCCCCTGATCTTCTTTTTAGATGATTACAAATCACTGTCATCACAAGTATGTAACACAGAACACACAAGATTGTTGTGCAATAAAATTTTAAACATTAAAACCCTATATACATATCCATTTATTATTATTGCGTTCATACTACTGAAATAGTTACCTGCCATAAGGTAGCAGTGTAGTGAACTGTAGGGAAGGCAGAGACTTGGGCTCTATTATCCATCTCTAACCAGCTGTGCGACCTTGGTGTGATGGTGAGCAAAAGAGTGGTATTGCTGAGTCAAATTTGTCGTTGTTCAAGAGTTTTTCTTGGCAAAGATATTGGAGTGGTTGGCCATTTCCTTCTCTGGCTCATTTACAGATGAGGAACTGAGGCAAATGCAGCTAATAAGTGTCTGTGACCTGATTTAAACTCATGAAGATGAGTCTGCCAAGGGATGTTCAGTTTAGTGATTTTTGAGACATAATTTCGAATTTCTTTCTGGAATTGTTAGACCAATTAACAGCTCCACCAATAATGCACTAGTGGGTCTATTTTCCCAAAGCTCCTCCAAAAATGATTATTTTCAGTTTTTGTAATCTTTATCAATTTGGTGGGTATAAGACAGAATCTCGGAGTTTATTTCATTTGCATTTCTCTGCTAGTGATTTGGATTCTTTTTTATATTTGTTGATAATTTGTATTTCTTCCTTTGAACAATGCCTGTTCATATCCTTTGACCATTTATCCAATGAAAAACGTCTCTTGTTCTTATAAATTTGAATCAATTCACTATATATCTTGGCTATGAGACCTTTAGCAAACAGAGGAACAAATTTTTCCCAGTTATCTCTTTTCCTTCTAATTTTAACTACGTTGGTTTTGTTTGTGTAAAAACTTTTTGATTTTACATAATTGAAATAGTTCATTTTCTCTTCTGTAATCCTCATGATTCATTGTTTATTTATGAATTTTCCCCCTCTTCATAGTTGTGAAAGGTATGCTCTTCCTTGTTCCTCTAATATGCTCATGATATTACTTTTGAGTTTTTCTGGGTATATGTCTGTTTTCCAATGTTCCCAGAAGTTTTTTGTCAAATAGTAAGTCTTCGGGTTTATCAAACACTACATAACTGTGTTTGTTTACTTCTTTGTGTTGTGTTGCATACCTAATCTGTTCCATAAATCAACCCTAACCTTATTTTTTACCCAGAACTAATTAGTTGTTTAGGGATTGCTTCCCCCACATTAAACTGTTTCAATGGTCTCAAAATTCTGTGACAGTTTTTTTTTAATGTTTTAAATAACAGTCTATTATTTTTCCTAATTATATGTAAAAACAATTTTTAACATTCATTTTTTTTTAAATGATGAATTCCAAATTATCTTCCTCTTTCTTTCCCCTCATCACTCTGAGGGACATTTAACATAGATTATACATGTGCAATCATACAAAACATATTTCTATATTAGTCATGTTGTAAAAGAAAACAGACAAAAAAAAACATAAGAAAAATGAAGTGAAAAATAGCACACTTTAATCTGTACTCAGACATCATCAATTCTTTCCCTGGAGGTGGATAGCATTTTTTTATAAGTGCTTTGGAACTGTCACGTATTTTTACATAGGTGAGAAGAGCTAAGTCATTCACAGGTGATCACTGTACAGTATTGCTCTTACTGTGTACAGTGTTCTCATTCTGCTCACTTCACTTTGCATCTTCATGTAAGAATTTCTAGGTTTTCCCGAAAGCATCTCGTTCATCATTTCTTACAGCAGAATAGTATTTCATTACAAGTATTTCCCACAACTTGTTCAGCCATTCCCCAATAGATGGTTATCCCTTCAATTTCCAATTCTTTGCCACCACAAAAAGAACTGCTATAAATCTCTCTGTATCACTAGGTCCTTTTCCATTAAAAAAAAATCTCTTTGGGGTACAGACCTAGTAATGCTATTGCTGGGTAAAGCGATATGCACAGTTCCATAGTCCCTTGGGCATAGTTACAAATTGTTCTCCAGAGTGGTTGGATCAGTTCATAACTCCACCAACAGGACATTAGTGTTCCAATTTTTCCATATCCCAACCAACATTTGTCATTCTCTTTTTCTGTCATATTAGCCAATCCAATGGGGGTGAAGTGGTCCCTGAGTTGTTACCTCTAATCAATAATGACTTAGATAATTTTTAATGTGATTGTAGATAGCTTTGATTTCTTTTTCTGGACTGTTTATTTATATCCTTTTATCATATATCAACTGGAGAATGGCTCTTGCTTTTTATAAATTTGACTCAGTTCTATATGCAGATTAAAGTGTATTCTTTTTTACTTTATTTCTTGTGGAGTTTTTGAGAGTGAAATCTGTTTTTTTCTATAACATGACTAATATGGAAATATCTTTTGTATGACTGCACATATATAACCTATATCAAGTTGCTTGCCTTCTCAATGAGGGGTGAGGGATTGGAGAGAGAGAACTTGGAACTAAATTTAAAAAAAAACAAAGTTAAAAATTGTTTTTACATGTAATTGCAAAAAAAAATTTTAAATGATGCAGTAGAGGATTTTCAAGCATTCCTGATGAAAAGACCAGAGCTGAACAGAAAGTTTTACTTTCAAACACAAGACTGAAGAGAAACATAAAAAGTTAAACATGAGCGTTAAATCATAAGGGACTGAATAAGATTAAACTTTGTACATTCTTATATGTGGTGATGATACAAGGAATTCCTTAGAACTTTATCATTGACAGTGGTCTTAGAGGGAGTCTACTGAGACAGGGGATCTCGGTATACTGGGGTGATCTCAAAGGAAGACCCAAAGGGTGAGAAAGAGAGAGGCATCGTGAGAGGAAGAAAAGGAGGGAAGAACAGAGAAAATCATCTCACATAAGAGACACACAAGGAAGAGTTGGTACAGTGCAGAGTGGAATGGAAGGTGATGGGCGGCACCTGAACCTCAGTCTCAACTGAACTGATTCAAGGAGGAAAAAATACACAGTCACACAAAAGTGGGCACAGAGATTCATCTTAGCCATGACAAAGTCAAGGATTAATAACACTTAGTTATATAGGGTTAATTTTTGTGGGTTCTCATTGGTTCTGATTTGTTTTGAATACACAGCTCATAATACTGAATTTTCCCAATATGTGGAGACTCAATAGTAGTAAGACCCAGAGCCAGTTTTAAAAATAATTTAAATTCTCAACCTTTCCTCAGAGGGAACAGATAAAATGAGGCATATCTAGAAGTTATGTTGGTATTGTTTTGTTTGTTTTTTACCAATCTCATTATTCTCGGCTTCTTTAGCTTTGGCCATTTTCACTTTTCTAAGATGGTTTTGTTACCACTGTTGGTTGTTTGGATTGAACAATGTAAAGTCTTTCTTTCAGCCTAAGCCTTTGGCTTCTCAAGATGTCTAGGCATTGGCTCGCCATATAAGGTGTGTTGTAGTGCCACAATAAAACACAATGATGTTTGGCTCCTCCCTCTCCACCCTCCACATCCCCCCAGAAAAGCAAATAAAAAACAAGTGGTATTTCAAACATTAAAAAAAAAGAGAAAGAAAGTCAGTAGTAAAGGAGATGAAAGGGAGGGTGGATTACGGGAGGCAGTGGTCTGGTGCAAAACAGACTCTTGAGGACGGCACAGAATAAGATGATGGGAAATATGTAGTTAGCAATTATAACTGTGAACGCGAATGTGATAAACTCACCCATAAAACAGACAAAAGCAGAATAGGTAAGGAACCAGAATCCATCACCATGTTGTTTAAAAGAAGCAAATGTGAAATAGAAAGATAAAACTGAGTTAAAATAAGAGACTAGAGCAGAATTGATCATGCTTCAGCTGAAGTTTAAAAAAAGTGAGAGGAGGAGGCAGGGGCAGTAATCATGATCTTAGACAAAGCAAGGGCAAAAATAGATTCAATTAAAAGAGATTAAACAAGAAATTGTATTTTCATTAAAAAAATCATAGACAATATAAATATAGAATATATGCACCAAATGATATAGCATGTGGGGGAAAGGGGGTATTCTTAAACCTCTATAGTTTAATAAAACCATAAGAATTCTACACTTTAAGGTAAAACGTATTTCATTATTACAATTTTTTAAAGACATCACATTCATTTTTAATAACTCAATAGGGAAGTGGCCTCTCTCACAGTACTTTACAACATTTCAGAAAATTTTCACATAAAAGCACATATTTAAAAGCATATTTTCATGGATAATTTTGATTACATTAAATTAAAAAGGTTTTGTACAAATGAAACAAATGTAGCCAAGATCAGAAGGAAAGCAGAAAATTGGGGTAAAAATTAAATAAAGGTCTCTTAAATAAAAGTCTCGTATAAAAAATTATATATAAAGAACTTCGTCAGATCTGTAAGAATATGAGTCATTCCACAATTGATAAATGGTCAAAGGATATGAGCAGGCAGTTTTCCAAAGAAGAAATCAAAACAATTTATAGTCATGTGAAAAATGTTCTAAGTCATTATTGAGTAGAGAAATTCAAATTAAAATGACATTGAGATATCATTTTACATCTACCCAGTTGACTAAAATGATTGAAGAAGAAAATGACAAATGTTGGCGAGGATGTGGAAAAATTGGGATGCTAATTCATCGTTATTGGAATTGTGAACTGATCCAACCATTCTGGAAAGCAATTTGGAATTATGCCCAAAGAGTTATTAAACTACCAGTTTAATAACTACCAGCAATACCACTACTAGGTTTATTTCCAAAGATGATAAGGGAAAAAGGAAAAAAAAAAACTTAAACATTCTAAAATATTTATGCAGTTCTCTTTGTGGTGGCAAACAACTGGAAATTGCAGAGATGTCCACCGAAGGGGAAAGAGCTGAACAAACTGTGATATATGGTTGTGATGGAATACTACTGTGCTATAAGAAATGATGACCTCAATGATCTTAGGAAAAAATGGAAAGGCTTGCATGAAATAATGCCCAAGAGAACACTGTGTACAGTAACAGCAATATTGTTGTAAGAATGGCTTTGAGTGAATAAGTTATTTTGACTATTACAAATACATATAAAGAAAGATACTAGCTATATCCAGAGAAAGAACTGATAAACAGAAGTATGTATTGAATAATTTTACACACACACGCACAACTCTTTGTGCTGAATGGTAGTCATCAACTCTAGTGTGGAGTGGGCAGGGGAAGGGGGAAAAAGAAATTTACATAATAGGGGTTTTTTTAATATTTGAAAGGAATAGGAAGTTGTGCATAGCAAATTTGCAGTTTCATGTATAATCATCTTTTTTATTATACTATGTTATGGAAATGCTTGTTTTATTCTATAAATATGTATTATGTAATAAAAAATCATATTCTCCTAATTAAAAGAGAATTAGCTTAATCACATCTGATATTCTTCCAAATTCTACAATATAAGAAAAACTAGACGCCTAAAAAATATCATGGGGTTTTTTTCAAACATTAACACCAAACTTCTCAAGTTCTTCTCAAGTCAGATTTCATCACTACAGTTGGATAAAATCTTAATTTATCCTTCTTAGAAAATCATTCATGTTATTATCTTAAATATGCTATTTAATCCAAAACCCAATAACAATAGTTAACATTTATACAGTGCTCACTATGCTAAGCACGTTAAAATCATTTTATTCCTCCAACAACTCTTGGAGATGAGTGCTAAAAGAAGACTGATTAAATTCTCTGATAGTTATAATGTAGTTTCAGAAGAAAATTCTGACAAGAACAAATCCAGATTTATAACCATTAATAATATTTAAATCTCAATTTTTCCATAAATCCAGTTTTCAGCTAACTTCTCCTTCCATTTTTCAAAATTCATTGTTTTAAATATATATTACAAAGTTTTATAACCCCACAAATTGAAGAGTGATGCTGAGATGTAATAAAAGTACACATCCCACTGGTTCTCAATAAAACAAGTATAAATTAAGCAATAGTAACTTTGACTGACATACACTTATACAAATTCTTAGACATGTTAAAAGATTATTATATCAATTTCTCTAGGTCTTTGATAGTGAAGCAGATTGTTCTCCCTCAAAGTACTGAGATTTGTCTTATAAATTTGTTCTTCGTAAAATATAAGTTTCTACTTCCAAGTGATAAAAATTTGTTTTGCATTGAGATTCCCAATTTTATTCTATAAAATGTTTATTTGTTTTAGTTTCCAAGACAATGAGGCAAGGAACATCCTGAAATAGTTTGAAAATTTTTTTGCTCTCTAAAAACTTCTTTATCTTATACTAATATTTATAAATAATATCCTCTAATTTGATCCTTTGATCCTTTGTCATAAGAGCACCCTCCTCACTGAACAGTTGACTCCTATATTCTCTATAATGCTATATTCTTGATTAATTCTATTGTCAGTAATTCTTACCCTATCATAGCCTTACTTCTATTGAAATACACACCTGAATTAATTTCATCTCCACTGAGTTTAGCAGAAGTTTATAACATTTCTAACTTACCTAAATAATTTAAAATACAGTGATATTATTAAATTTCACTTACTTTTCAGTTGTGTCCTAATTTTAAAACACGTTGTCTTCTTGCTGTGGTCATACGGTAAACTGAGAATTCGCTGGTTCTAGTTTGCATTTCTGTAATCAGTAAAATCACTTTCCTTTTTCCCCTACTAATTGCTCTCCAAACTCTCCTTTATTATACATAAAACAATCTTTGGGCTCTGATTAGTGTATGTCACTTACTTCTCTGCTACTGGGAACAAAGAATCCTTGCTTATGGTTTGTGTGTCTTGCCAGCCTTCCTCCCTTCCCCACCCAGTGTGGCCAAAGCGATAAAGGCAGAAATAAGTTTTGCAGAAAGGTTTTACTCTCTATATGGTTTAATTATTAAGAGAGAAATATAAATAAACAGGCACATAGATATACTCGTTGGCAAGGTTTTTCTTTCTTATCTCTAATCAGTTCACTCAAAAAGTTTAGGAGCAATTTTAAGTTTTAGTTTATACTAATTGAAAAATCCCTTCTTTGGACCCACGTGAAACTTCTTGTAATTTATCAGCTAAGCCTTTTGATTCTAATTGTTGTGACATCAGGGAATTGGTGACATGACTTGCAGTAGACTTGGATTTGAGTGAGGGGGTCCTGTGCCCTGACAGAGGCACTACTAGCTCACTTGGTTCTCCTGAGCCTTCTGGGTCTAGTGGTCAGATATCCATCAGGATGACCTGAGATGGCTCAGGATGCAATGGGAGATCTTGGCCCTTTTAGGCTAAGGCCTTTTCAGGTTCTCACTTTAAGCAAGGTAATGCCCATTCAGTGAATAGGCGTCTTTAAGGAGTGGATCAAGGGATGGCCCCTTTAATTAAAAATATATATATGCCAAACTGGGAGGGGAAGACCCTCAGGGTTGCTGTTCAAAAGAGAAACAGTTACTATTGACATTGACTCTGAGCTAGGAGGGCCCAAAATATAGCCATTAAGGGGAGCTTGGGTAATACCAGTTTTCAGAGTCCCATCTTAAATACCTTATGGCAAAGTCTTCCTAACTTTCACTAAAAATTTATGGGAGCTATTTAAGGCTGTGCCTTTCCAGGTGCTTCACCAAAGTATACACTCAAGACAAGAAATTTGGGTTTTGTAAACACTGTAGTTTGAAATGAAGGTATCTCTTGCCTTAATGGCCTTATCTTACTTACTGCCACAAGAACCCTTTCTCCCCTATAATGAAGGGGAAAAGGGAATTATATCTTTCCCAACAGAGAAATTTGTTCAGAAGAAATTTGGGTTAACCCAGAGGGGAAGTCTATCCTCTAAGTGAAAATGGTGAATTCAACACCACTGGAGATGAAATAAAAGGAATTATTAGTAGCTATTTTTGCCTAACTATATGTGTATTAAACAGACAATCTAAATGAAATGGATAAATATTTGCAAAAATGCGGGTTTCTTAGATTAACAGATGAGGAAACAGAATACTTAAATAATCCTACCTTAGAACAAAGAACAAACCAAAAATGAGTTCCTCAATAAAAAACTCAGGACTAGATGGATTTATAAGCAAATTCTACTAAATATTTAAGGAACAAATAATTCCAATACTATGTAAACTGAAAAAGCAGGTAAAGAACAGGTCTCACCAAAATTCCTTATATGACACAAATACAATATTGATATCGAAACCATGATATATTGAAACAAGGGAGGGCCAAAACAGAAAGAAAACTACAGACCAATTTCCCTAATGAATATTGATGCAAAAATTTTAAATAAGATACTGACAAGGAGATTTCAGAAATATATCACAAAATCATATACTATGACCAAGCTATATTTATACAGGAATGCAGAGTTAGATTTACTAATCTGCTCACCCCAATGACTTAGCATAGTTCTAAAAAACTCATTAAAAAAATGCTATCCACCTCCACTTAGAGAGATGATTGACTCGGAGTGCTGATTAAATAATATTATTTCCTTCTTTTTCTTGCTTTTTTCTCAGAACATGGCTAATGCAGAAATTTGCTTTGCATGACTTCATATTTGTAATAGATACTGTATTTTTTGCCTTCTCAAAGGGTAGAGGACCAGCTGGGAGAGGGAGAAAATTTGTAACTGAAAATAAAAGAGAACTAAATTTAAAAGAAAAAAAATTGTTTTCTCTATCAAGGATATTTTAAATAACTGCAGACAGTATAAACTACGTGGGAGTCTACCCCCCAAGACAACCCAGAAACTATATGAATACAATAAAACAGCTTCCTCTATCAGGAGTAATAGAACAGCCACACTGGGACCCTAATATCACAGATAGTCTTGACATAGACCCAAAACAAGCAGAAATGGAGCTAAAGAAAATAAAGATGGGAAAAGCAACTGGACCTGTCCTGAAGGTCATACAACTGTGAGGATGCTGGAGAACACATAATAAAATGTCTAAAGAAGGGAGGGATACCAAACATATGGAAGAATCCTGAACCTTATTTAAAAAAAAAAGGTGACAGAGAACACATTGACAACTATTAAAATATATGCCTACTTTCCCATCTATATAAAGTAAAGTCTTTATAAGAAAAATCTGCACACAAAATGAGGGTATCCTCAATGAGAATATTAGTAAGGCACAAGGAGACTTTTGCAAACAATAATCAATAATGAACAACATCTTTACCACCTTAGTACTGGTTGAAAGAAAAAATGAGATCTCAATATGCTTCCTATTTTTTGATTACTGGTAGAACAAAATTGTAGCTTGCAGGTTCATTTATAGCAAAATGTCTCCCATGTATGTATACACACACACATATATAGTATGTGTATATATGTATATAAACACATATACATACATATGTGTATGTATAGATATAGATATAGCTATATAAAACAGAGTAGCCCAGCCATTCTTTTTTCTGAGTTCTTAACTTGTAACTACTTTGAAGTGATTTCCTTCTCATGGTATTTTATCTTGAGATTTTAAAAATCCATAGTACTCCTTTCTGTAAGAAGAATGCTCTTATGTTAGCTCAGTTCTACAAATTTAGTTCCTAGAATAAGGTTCTTCCCTCTCATGTTCTGTTGGATCCTCTGTGCAGTCCTGGAATAGGATTATGTACCAGAGCTAGATCCTACCTCCACTATAGTCTAGAAACTTCTGATCTGTAAGTCCCTCCATGGGGGTTTGCCTGAGACCAGACAGTGCCTTCTTCTGCAGCTCTGGCCTGGGACACAGAATAGGACACAGCTTTAGTACCAAGCCTTGCCCACTGTCTAGACCCACTGTCAGCACCTAGCTTCACCCACTGCCTCAGTCTGTAGCTTTCTGGTGCTTTACCTGACCCTCCTTATGCTGTCCTTGTCCATTTCCTCACTTTGGTCACGTACTAGAGATTCAGGGCTTCCACCTGACCCAGCTGATGCAATCCTCCATCTGAAGTCTCCTAGGTTTTCGCCACTCATTTCCTTGTGCAGCCACGGACCTGGATATCTGACCTTGGAATAGTGTATCAGTAAGCACCCTGACATACACAGGGGGACCTGCTATCACAGGTTCTTTGATCTGTTTCTCTAAAAGGAAAGCCAACTTTAATCAAGCACATGTATCATTCGCTTAGTTCAGGGGAAAGTGTCAGAACCCTGAACTTCAGAAAAAATACAGAGAAATCAAAGATCAACAGATATGGCTCCCATATATATATCTCACAATTCAACAGACAGGCCCAACTGTCTGACCACAGTTACCAGAGAGCAAAGCACCGACATCTGAGTTTTCAAAGCCAGTTGGCTGCTTAGCAGCTTCCCACACTCTCATCTGGCACATAAGCCTTCTTCCAAAAACTAAGCCCCAAAGTAAAACCTCACCCTCAGAGTATTTATACACTTTTCAGAGCCATAGGGTATGACCCTCTGACCCAGTACCTCAACAGAAAAAAAAAAAATACTTGGGACCCTCCTACAAAACAACTCCCCCAATCAAGCTTCCCATCAATGTGTGAGGAAGATTTTCTTTAATCTCCTTATTCAATGAGAGGTACTTTTAGTAAAACAAAAACAGCAAAAGATTCTACTTTGCTTGGCCTTACAAGCAGTCCCTCCAGAAGTTTGATTGGGTTCAATTCTTGGCACAGACACTAAACATGCTTTATGCCCCATACCTATCCCCAGTCTTTGACATTGAACATGATATAGAAAAGGCACTGGCTCTGAAATTCAATTCCAAAAGCATTTATCAAGTGCTTACTTCATGTAATAGTTTGGGGTTTTTTTTTTAATGGAGAATCCACTTAAGGAATAGCTTACAGAAGAAGCAATATAAGGACACTGTCAAGGTCTCTCTTAAGAACTTGGAATTAATTGTGTGATATGGGAGATACTGGCATAGGATGGCCCCGCATGGTGTGCCCTCATCAGAGAAGGTGCTGTGCTCTCTGGGCAAAGCAGAATTGAAATAGCTCCAAAGATATGTAAAATGTGCAAATTTAGAGAAAGCACCCCAAATGTTGTGCCCACCCTGTGGTGGAGCCTTCCAAGCTCCTACTCATCTGATCAGCCACAGTCCTACACACTGTAACTTGATTGTAACATAGTGAGTCGTTTTGGTCCTCTTCAAGCACAAAGGATAACAACCAAACAACCAACTCTAAGTAATGATTTGAATTCCAACTCAGCTAATGACCACCTACAAGACCTGGTCAAATCCTTCAACCCCTCTGAGCCTAAGTTTCTTCATTTTTTTATCGCAGACAGTAATTATTTATTTACTAAATTATTAGGAACTTAACTTTGAACATGAGCAAAACCAAATAAACATAAGTATTTACATTTTTCTTTTTTTAATTTTAAAATATTTTTATTTAAAGTTTTGAGTTCCAAATTCTATCCCTCCTTCCCCCGCCCCTCACTGCCCTCCTTCTTCCTTGAGATGATAAGCAATCACATGTAAGTTATACATGTGCAATTATGTAAAACATTCTCATATTAGTCATTTTATGCAAGAAGACTTGAATAAATGAAAAAAGAAAATGAAAAATAGCATTTCAGTCCTCATTCAAACATTATCAGTTCTTTCTCTGAAGACAGATAATATGCTTCATCATTAGTTCTTTGGAACTGTCTTGGACACTGTATTGTTAGCAATTCTTAGGAAAGATTCTCAAGAATAGCTAAGTCATTCACAGCTCTTCATTGAACAATATTGTTACTGCATACAACGTCCTCTTGGTTCTGTTCACTCATCATCATTTCATGTAAGTCTTTCCAGGTTTTTCTGAAATCATCCTGCTTGTCATTTCTTATAACACAATAATATTCCATTACAATCATATACCACAGCTTGTTTAGCCATTCCCCAATTGACAGGCATCCCTCTGATTCCCAATTCTTTACCACCACAAAAGGAGCTGCTACAAATATTTTTGTACAAATATGTCTTTCCCCATTTTGGGGCGTGTGTGTGTGGAATGTCCTTAGGATATAGACCTAGCAGTGATATTGCTGAATCAAAGAGTATGCACAACTTTATAGCCCTTTGGGCATACATCCAAATTACTCTCCAGAATGGCTGAATCACTTCACAACTCCATCAACAATACATTTGTGTCCTAGTTTTCCCACATCCCTTCCAACATCAAACATTTTCCTTTCTTGTCATATTAGCCACTCTAATAGGTGTGAGTACCTCAGAGTTGTTTTAATTTACATTTCTCTAATCAGTAGTGATTTAGAGCATTTTTTCATATGACTATAGATAGCATTAATTTATTTGTCTGAAAACTGCCTGTTCATATCATTTAACCATTTATCAATTGGGGAATTGTATTTTTATAAATTTGACTCGGTTCTCTTTATATTTACGAAATGAAGACTTTATCAGAGATACTTGTTGCAAAATTTTTCCCAGCTTAATGTTTTCCTAAAATTTGGGTTGCAAAAAACTTTTAAATTTTATATAATCCAAATTATCTATTATATTCTGATATATAATATTCTGATGGGCAAATGAAAAACAATATAGCAGAAACTAGGCAGAAACATCTCAGACTATATACCAAGATATCATGGGCACATGATTTACACATAAAGGGTGTGATACCATAAGCAAATTAAAAGAGCATGGAATAGTTAATCTGTCAGATTTATGGAAAAGGGAAGAATTTAGGACCAAAGAAGATACAGAGAGCATTATAGAATGTAAAATAGATCATTTGGATTATGCAAATTTACAAAATTTTTTGTACAAATAAAACCAAATGCAACCAAATTTTATATGTAACCACCATCACCTCCCCCGCCCCAAATGGGAAAAGGACATATTTGTACAAAAATATTTATAGCAGCTTTTTTTGTGGTGGCAAAGAATTAGAAATCAAAGGGATGCCCATCAATTGGGGAATGGCTAAACAAGCTGTGATATATGATCATAATGGAATATTATCATGTTATAAGAAATGACAAGCGGGATGATTTCAGAAAAACCTGGAAAGACTTTCATGATGAGATGATGAGTGAACAGAAGCAGGAGGATGTTGTACACGGTAACAGCAATATTGTTGGATGAAGAATGGCTGAATCTCTTCACAACTTCACCAACAATGCATTAGTGTTCCAATTTTCCCACATCTGCTCCACCATCGATCATTTTCCTGTTTTGTCATGTTGGCCAATCTGATAGGAGTGAGGTGCATTTAGAACATTTTTTCATATGACTGTAGATTGAGTCTGTTGTCAGGATTCTCTTTCATTACTCTCATTTCTTCTCCTAATTTTTCTTCTACTTCTCTAACTTGTTTTTTAAAATCCTTTTTAAGCTCTTCCAGGAATTCTTTTTAGGTCTGAGACCAAAGTAGATGGATGAAGGGGGATTATGAGCAGTATCACCACAGAAAGCAGCAAGAAGCAGGGGAGGATAAAATCAATTCAAAAAAAGCTTGCTAAGAGACACAACAAAATAAAGTCACCCCAAGTGCATCTAAGGAAACAAACAGAAAGACAACAAACAGAAGAAAAAGGGAGAAGATCTGCAAAGATCTTTATGTCAAGTTGTTTTAACCTTTCAAGCCTGTAGAGTTACCACATCAGGTCTCTAACATCATCACTCTGGATGTGCTTATGAAGGATTGAGAAACTTGTAACACTAAGGGGAACAAAGACAGGAGAAGGAAACAGATTGGACCAAGTGTATACTGAAGAGAACTGTCCTGGGAGCAACATGTGAGGGTACTGAAAGATTGATGCACAAATATATGAGGGAGAAAACACCAAAGAAGTGAGGGGAAAAAAACTCCAACTTTATAAATACTAGAAAAAGGCAGCTAAGAAAACGTCAACAACTACCTCCGTGTCTGCCCATTTTCTCATCTATATAAAATCTTAATGTAAAGTGTCTATTCATACATCGAACACATCCTCCTCACTAAGCACACTTGTAGGGAACAGGGAGGCTATTCCATAGGAACCATGGTTACTATCACACAGCTGACCAAGATTCAGAGCCCAACCCCCTCAACATACAGATGAGGAAAATGAGGCCAAGGGAGGTTTAAGGACTTGCCCAGTGTTACACATTAAGTTCTAACCCTGGGTTCGCTGACTTAAGAACCAGTGCTCTTTCTTTCAGAGGGCCCATCTATTCACTATTATGAAAAAGCATTTGATTCAATGATGCCTTAAAGGCTCTCTTCCAAAAAGGCATTACTCATCTACATATCAAAATCATTTAAGATTCCTCAAAAGAGATAACACAGACAACCTTGTTTAACAACCTCCTGATCATAAATATCAGGTAATACATAAAACAGGGAAATAGCTGCTTGTCAAAGATGTTCAGCACCATGGAAGAGAATGAGCCCCAAGTCTAAGTTGAAGAAGTACCTCCCTATGTATGGAGTCTTCCAGATGCTTCTGTAGGCTGGTAACACTGATGGTTGCATGAAGTCTAAGACTCAATACAACAGATTCTTTTTTAAAAATGATATTTTATTTTTTTCCAAGAATAGAAATCTTTTCCTCACTCCAACCCAGGGGTACGGAACCTGCAGCCTCAAGGTATTCCAAGTCCTTGGGTGAGGCCTTTTGACCAAGTCCAAGTTTTATAGAACAAATTATTTTTTTAAGGGGATTTGTTCTGTGAAGTTTGGATTCCAAGGGCCACATGAGACCTAAAAGGCCACATGTGTCCTCAAGGCTTCAGCTTCCCCAACCCTGCTCCAACACCTTCTCCTCCATCATTATGAATGAAAGAAAAGCAAAACGCCTATTACAAATAAGTATAGTCATGCAAAATAAATTTCTGCACACATCCTTGCAAGTCCAAAAATAATATCTCATTCTGTACTCTGACTTACTGTCCTCTCTATCTGAAGTTCTAAAACTAGTCTCGTCTAAAGCTAAAGGAAAGAATATTTATCAGAAAGATATAGCACACAACTGAAAAAACTCAACCCTAACCAACTTAAACGAGTGACTGGTAATGAAAAATAGGTAACGTTTAACAGAAATGATACTGACACCAATTACCGTCATTTTATGCAGATAGCATGTTTTATCATCAGTCTGGGTAATTATGTTGACCAGAATCCCTAACTCCTTCACAGCTGTTTGTCTTTACTATATTGTTGTCCTTCTACAAATTGCCTAAGAAATAAGTCCTCCAGCTTCCTCCACCTCCCTTACTAGAGAGAAAATATCTTTCACCCTCCTGGGGACCTGATTTTTATAGGTATTAACTAAAGGTTTCTGTTTGGTATACCCGCAGTAACGCGCTTAGAGGTTACTGAAAGGGCCTTCCCAGAAACTGAGCCCATTTTATATTTTCTCTCCCTGAACTGCCCTCTATACTTTCTCTGGAACTATCTCAATGAGGAAGAGGTTTTAGAGCTTTGGGTGGGGCCGAAGGGTCCCTAGTGCCCTGGTGCTTAATTTCCCTATACTAATTTACTAGCACCCCTAAGGGCTGGCCATGTGTTGCTTTCTTATCACCCTGATAAATCAGGATCCACGCCTAAATCATCCTCCTGGGAATGGCATCAACCCTCTCTGCTCACCTAGCAGGGCTTCCATATGCTCTGTGACTTCTTCTGTAGAATGTGTCTATTTGCACTGGCATCCATATTTACTCAAGCCTGTCAAATTTCAACTGATTAGCTCACAGCTGTATAGTTATATAGTAGGGGAGGTAGCACTCTAGAAGGCAAAATCTAATTGTCCCCAAAGTGGCTGGGCACAGGGTGTGACAGGTCTTGGGTTTTCACCTCACCATCTCTGTGCTGTCCCACACCTGCCATAGTTGTTGGTTCCATTGTGTCTGATTCTTTGTGACTCCATTTGGGGTTTTCCTGGCAAAGATACTGGAGTGGTTTGACATTTTCATTTCAAGTTACAGAGGAGGAAACTGAGGTAAACAGGATTAAGTGACTTGGCCAGGGTCACGCAGCAAGTAAGTCTCTGAGGCTGGATTTAAACTCAGGTCTTCTTGACTTTAGGCCCAGCACATTACATACTTTTACAACCTAGTTATGCACACTGCCCCCGCCCCTAATACTTCTCCTTTAAATTCAATCTATTAAATCCACTTCTTTTAAAAACTTCATCTCCTTCTGTACAGATCCTCATAAGCTAGCTGGGAACAAAGTTGTGTTACAGCTCTGTGGAAGGCCACAACAGAGAACAGTTCAGCTATGGCTCCTTTAGACCAGGGCTTATGGTGTCACAGCTCTAGAGATGTCTGTTTGAGAATTCTGTTTGAACTTTGATCACCACGGCCCCACCCCTTCCCCCCCACCCCTCCCGGGAAGTCAGCATTCAGCTTCTGGGGTTTGCCAACAATTATTTCAACAACTTCAACTGGGATCTCACTGCCACTGGGCAATCCTTCTACACTTCTCATAGCAACTCACTAACCCAGGCTTCCAAACCCTCTACAGCATGCATCTTCCCCAGCTCTCTGAGCTGAGGTCCTTGTCTCATTTTACTGAAAAAGTTGACACATAGGAAACTGGTAAGCTGGATGTGGTCAAACAGGAGATAAAAAGATTAAACATCAGCATCTTGGGTGTCAGTGAACTCAAATGGATGGGAATGAGTGAATTTAATTCAAGTGAGCATTACATATAATACTGTGGGCAAAAAAGAAAGGGAGTAGACTCACAGTCAATAAAAACAGTAAGAAAACCAGTATTGGAGTATAATCTCAAAAATGAGAGAATGACATCTGTTTGAATCCAAGGCAAACCATTTAACATTATAGTAACAACTACTTATGCTGAAGAGGCCTAAGTTAATCTGCTCTATGAAGACTTGGAACATCTTTTAGAAATAACATCACAAAAAATGTCACATTCATTATTATAGAGGATTAGAATGCCAAAGTAGGAAATCAAAAAATAATTGGAATAGCTGGCAAGTTTGGCCTTAGGGTACAAAGTTTTGTCAAAATAAGTCACTGGTCTTTTTCAACAACCCAAAAGGTGACTCTATACATGGATATCAGCAGATATCAGCACAGAAATCACACTGATTATATACTTTGCAACCAAAGATGGAGAAGATCTATACAGTCAGTTAAAAAAAGACTTGGAGCTGACTGTGGCTCAGGTCGTGAACTTCTTATTACAAAACTGAGACTTAAACTGAAGAAAGTAGGGAAAGCCATCAGACCATACAGGTATGATCTAAATAACTCCCTTATGAATATGAAGTAGAAGCAATTGGTGGATCAGTGGATAGAGTACTGGGCCTGGAGTCAGGAAGACCTGAGTTTAAATCCAGCCTCTGACACTTTCTAACCATGTGACCCTG
This sequence comes from Bettongia penicillata ogilbyi, assembly GCA_023548195.1. Lineage (NCBI taxonomy): Eukaryota > Metazoa > Chordata > Mammalia > Diprotodontia > Potoroidae > Bettongia > Bettongia penicillata. Next base: position 7,051,547 of record JAJHZJ010000527.1, on the reverse strand, counting down.
GGCAAGTCACTTAATCTTTGACTGCCTGACAAAATGGACCTACTGAATCCACTGGAGAAGTAACCACTTTAGTATCTTTGCCACAAAAACCTCAGATGGGGTTACCAAGAGTTGGACATGACCGAAATGACTGAAGAACAAAGTGGAAGTAATGAATACATTTAAAGGATTAGATCTGGTAGAGTGCCTGAAGAACTATGGATAGAGGTTTACCATACTGTGTGGAATGTGGTAACAAAAAACATTTCAAAGAAAAAGAAAAGCAAAAAACCAAAATGGTTGTCTGATGGGGTTTTACAAAAAGCTGAGGAAAGAAGGAAAGCAAAAGGGAGAGATATTCACAACTGAATGCAGAATTCCAGAAAATAACAAGGAGAGATGTTTTTCTTAAATGAGCAAAGAAATAGAAGAAAACAACTGAATGTGAAAGACAAGAGATCTCTTCAGAAAATCAGAGATACCAAATTAGTACTTCATTGAAAAACAGGCATGATAAAAGATAAAAATGGTAGGGACTTAAGAGAAGTATAAAAGATTAGGAAGAGAAAGCAAGAATATACAAAACTATAAATGAAAGATCTTTACATCACTGATAACCATGATGGTTTGGTTATTGATCTAGTCATCCACCACAGAGAATTAAGTCAAGTGGGCCTGAGGAAGCATTGTTAATGATAAAGCCAGTGGAGGTGATGGGATTCCAGCTAAAAATACTAAAAGTTGGTGCTTTTAAGGTGCTGCACTCAATATACCAGCAAATTTGGAAAAACTCAACAGTGGCCACTGGTTTGGAAAAGATTGGTTTACATCTTAATGTTAAAAAAGGACAATGCCAAGTAAGGTTCAAGTTACTGAACAAGTGTGCTCATTTCACACACCTGAAAGGTTATGCTTCAGATTCTGCAGGCTAAGCCTCAGCAATATATGAACTGAGAATCACCAAAAGAGCAGGCTGGTTTTCTTTTTCTTTTCTTTTTCTTTTTTTTTTTTTTTTTGAGCAGGCTGGTTTTCAAAGAGGTAGAGGAACTAGAGACCAAATTGTCAACATTCACTGGATTGTGGTAAAAGCAGGGGAGTTCCAGAAAAATATCTATTTCATTGACTACAATAAAGCCTTTGACTGTGTGGATCACAATGAAATTTTACAAGTCCTCAAAGAAAGGGGAGAACCAAATCTTTTTGTCACCTGAGGAACCTATATGAGGGCCAAGAAGCAACAGTTAGCACTGAATATGGAACAACTGATTGGTTTAAGATTGGAAAACAAATATGACAAGGCTGTATATTGTCATCTTATTTATTTAACTTATGTACAGAGTACATCATGTGAAATGCCAGGCTAGATGAATCAAAAGCTGGAATTAAAGTTGCCAACAGAAATATTAACAATCTCAGATAAGTACAGGATACCATTCTGATAGCAAAAATAAATAAGAACCAAGAAGCCTCTTGATGAATCTGAAAGCTAACTTAAAGCTTAACATAAAAAAAAAAATACTAAGATCTTAGCAACTGATTCCATTACTTCCTGGCAAATAGTGGGAAAAGAAATGGCAGCAGTGTCAGATTTCATACTTGTGGACTCTAAGATCATTGCAGATGTCAATTGCAGCCATGAAATTAAAAGATGCTTGCTCCTTGGAAGGAAATCTATGGCAAATCTGGACAGCATACTAAAAAAGCAGACACATCACCTTGATGATAAAGGTCCATATAGTTAAAGTTATGGTTTTTTCCAGTAGCAATATATGACTGTGAGATTTGGGATATAAGAAAAGCTGAGTGCTGCCAAATCGAGACTTTCAAATTATGGTGCTAGAAAAGATTTTTGAGCGTCCCTTGGATAGCAAGGAGATCAAATCAGTCAATACTTAGACATTAACTCAGACTGTTCACTGGAAGGTCAAATACTAAGGCTGAAGCTTAAATCCACTGGCCATATAATGAGAAGATGGGACTCATTGGAAAAGACCCTGATGTTGGGAAAGATTGAAGGCAAAAGGAGAAGGGGATGGCAGAGGGGGAGATGGATCAATAGTGTCATGGAAGTGCTGAATGTGAATTTGGACAGACTTTAGGAATAGTGGAGCACAGAAGGGCTGGTGTGCTGTGATGGTCCGTGGGGACACGACTGAACAACAAAACATAAATACTTATTCCCTTCCCACCTTTTGATTTCCCCAGCTTCCTTCAGGTCCCAGATAAAATCCTACCTTCTACAGGAAGCTTTTCCCAATCCCTCTCAATTCCAGTGCCTTCCCCCTGTTCATTTGTACTCGTTTGCTTGTGAGCTCCCTGAGGGAAAGAACTTTTTGCTTTTCTTTGTATACCTAGCACTTCATACATTACTAGATACATAGTAAGTGCTTAATAAATACTTATTGAATGACCAAGTTGTCAACTGATTGGATACAGGGAGTGAAAGTGAGTAAAAGATACAACAACTAAATTGTAAGCCTAAGTGACTGACTGGGAGGATGGTAGGTATTCTCAACAGCAATGGGAAAGCTGGGAAGAGGGGAGAATTTTGGGGGAAAGAAATTAAGTTCAGTTTTGGACATGTTAAGTGGGTTTTGTTGGAAAGGTCACTGCAATACTACAAGTTGATTATCTAAATTGTTTGAATAGGCTCTTCATATAACACCCACAGTTAAAATACAGGATGTCCCAAAAGCCTTAGTAACATTTTAAGCTTTAATAATTTAAAACTATTTAAGCAGTAGATACAGCACTTCCGCTAGAGTAAGGAGGACACGAATTCAACGGGGGACTCAAACACTAACTGTGTGACCTTGGGCAAGTTACTTCCCCCTGTCTGCCTCAGTTTCCTCATCTGTAAAATGAGCCTAAAGAAATGACAAACCACTCCAGCATGTCTGCCAAGAAAACCCCAAAGGGGCTCACGAAGAGTCAGACAAGACTGAAAATGGCTGAATAAGGAGATATGGTACTTCTTTAGAGTATATGCTCATCAAGGAATGAATTGTACCATTACTTTTACATTTTTGTATGCTGAGCACCTATACACGTGTCCTACACTAAGTAGACGCCTAATTGGTTGGAAATCTGGTGGGGGCGGGGCTGCCTCCGCGCATGCGCGAGCATGCTTCCTCCTCATCCCGTCCCGCCGCCGCTCTCCAGCACCCCGGTGCTGAAAAAGCCCATAGTGCGCCTGCGCTCACCCAGCAGCGGCTCGAAATTCAAACCTCCTCTCTCAATGCCCCCCGCTTTGGAAGGAGACGCCTCCGCGCGCCCACGAGCTCGAGCACGAGCGCCATGCCTGCATTGACCTACCCTTAGCTGGAAAAATAGCACCTTGTGCACATGCGCCCCCAACGGGGGTTGGGGGAAGTGTGGCGGGGAAGGAGTGCCTATCTCCCCGCCCTCAAGGAAACCTTCTAGTGGTTCCTCTCCCTCCCGGGTTAGGGGAGAGGCTGGCCGAAAGGGATAAAAACAAACAACTCGTAAGAGTCAGCTCTCAACTTCCTCAAGGAAAACGAAGTTCACCGCGCAGACTCTGTGGAAGCCCCGTCTCCTTCCGGATAAAGGCGGGTTTGACCCGGAAATTCCTGTCGGAGCCCTTGTCCCTTTCAGGTTGGGTCCTCAGGGGAAGATGGCGGCGGTGCAGGCAGCGGTGGTGACCGAGGACGGCACCGAGACGAAACTGAGCAAAAAGTAAGCGCTTCTGCGAGAGGGCCGGGGTTCGGAGAGGCCGTGGAGCCAAGGGCGGAGAACCACTGGGGCCTCCCCGGGGAGGAGGTTGTGCCTAAAGCGTTCCGGCGGCTCTCGTGGGCGCTGACGTGCTTACAAGAAGCCGCCTTCGCCGCCGGAAACTACAAGCCCCAGCATGCACCGGGGCCGCTCGAGGCTAGAGGTTTCGGTGTGGGGCGGGGGAAGCTCCTTTCCCGCCTGCACCGCGCGCCTGGTCCTGGCTCAGTCCGGCTTAAAGGGGCGGGGACTTTCCTGTGGTCTCCTTCCTGGGGTCGTGGGAGAGGCTAGCCAGGCGGTTCTGGACTCCGCCCTTGTCCTTCCTGCCCCACCCCAACCCCGGAAAGGAGCGGGACTTGGCCAAGTGCATTATACGTTATTTATTTTTATCCTCTCGACAGCTTTATGAGGTTGATGCTGTTTTTATCCTTGTTTTACAAAGTGTGGAAACTGAGGCAGAGTCAACAGCTAGGAAGTGTCCGAAGCAGGATTTGAACTCAGTGTACTTAAGATATCTCTTATTTATGTATATGTACACGTGTATATGTATGTTTGTACGTTGCTTTCCCTATTAGGTTGTAAGCTCCTTGAAGACGGGGACTGTTTAATTTAGCAATAAATCTTTGTGGAGTCAGTGAAATCACCCCGCTGTCAAAATGTCATTCAGGACTTCCCCGTATAGAAGTTTTGAATTTTTTTCCTCAAGAATTTTCTGAAAGCAAGCTGAATCCTAGGTTGTTCTAGACTGCTTTCATTGGATTTAATACTGGTTGGGAGGAAGGAGGGTATTGCTTACATTTGATCCATAAATGTAAAAAAAGTTTATACTCACTTCTCAGATACTATTTTCAGTTTTCTGTTGTTTGAGCCTAAAATACAAAGCCCCACAGTGAATATTAAGTTGGAGAAAATATAGGTCTTACTCTATACGTGTGTCTTTGCATTAGTGTGTCTACTGAGCTCGTATACAGAGCTTTGGCTAAGTCTTTTTTCAGGCACCAAGTGTTCTGTCCTGTTGAGCACTGAGATTTTTCTATAAAGAGCTTCTCTCTCAGGTATACTAGCAGTTTGAGTATGGATAGTCAGTCAGTAGGCATTTATTAAATACCTACTACGTTCCAAGCACTGCTAAGCTAGGGATTTTAGAAAGGCGGAAGACAAGTAACATGTTGAGTTTTAAGAGAACACGAAGTTCACGATGTCAGGCACTTGAAGATATGAGACTAGAGGTTAAGAGAAGTTAGGGCTGGATAATTAGGTTTTAGAATCATTGACAAAGGTAATTTAATTCATGGGAGCTGGTGAGATCACCAAGTGAAGTAGTATAGAGGGAGCATTCAGTGCATTTATAACCTGACCGCTTCCTATCTTTTTGTCTTGTTGCATATCTCTCTTTCATGTACTTTAAGGGCCCAGGACAGAGCCTTAGGGAACTCTCCCTTTAATGGGGATAACTTGAATAATGATCTAGCAAAAGACTGACCAGTGATCAGATAGGTAGAAAGAGAACCAGGAGAGAGTGATGTTCCAAGGGCCTTGAGAGCAGAGAGTATGGAGCGGAGGGTGATCAGCAGTGTCAGAGACTTCACAGAGAGCAGAAAGAAAGGATTGATTTGGCAAATAAGGGTCATTGGTGACTTTAGAGAGAGCATTTTCAGTTGAGCGATGATGTTAAGAAGCCAGACTATAGAGTGAAAGGAGTCACCTATTTGTATATGGCTTTTTCAAGGAATTTAGCCACAAAGGACAGAAGAAATAAAGGATGTTAGCTACTCAGGATAGGCAGATTAAGTGAGGATTTTTTTGAAGATGAGGGAGAGATGGGTATGTTTGTAGATAGTAGGGAGACATTAAAGATAGGTGAGAGAATGATGGGGTAATATATTGAGGAGACACAACGTATCACTTGTGCATGTAGAGGGGTTAGCCTTGGCAAGGAGTAGGGCCTTCTTGGTGTGAGATGGGTGAAGGAGGAGATGGTGACGGATGGCATCTGAATGGTATCAGCTGAAGAAGAGGGAGATCTCCAAACGACTTCAGATTTTTCAGTAAAATATGAGGCAAGGTTCTCAGCTCAGAAGATGAGAGGAGTAGAAGCCACTGAATATTTCAGAAGGGATGGGAAACATTTGGAAGAGGCCTTGTGGAAAGTGAGATAGTGAGTTAGAGAAATGTGTAAAAAGAATTGCTCTACCATATAATCTGTATTTTCCACTCAATGAAAATATGGATTGTGTGGCCTTCAAAGGACAGATTATTTAGTGATGGTGGGAAGGAGAGACCCTGGAAGTGACATTGAGGAGGAAAGAGTACTCCAGCTTCTCCACCGCTGGTCCTGGAAAGGGAGTTCTGGGAAGCTGTGTCATCAGGCAGGAGTCAGATCTCAGAGCCAGAAGATGGAAGATGGAAAGGAAATGTATTAAGATTAAAGTTCTGCCTCTTACACATCCACCCTACTTGGACACCCTCTTGCTGGTCTGGGTAACTCTAAAAACTGGAAGAGACCTTGGTGGCCATCTTGTCCAACAGATGTTTGTCAGGTGTAGATGAGGTATCACTGGCATTGGTGGAGGTAGGTTCCACATCATAACCAAGGAAATCATAGAGCCAAGCCCATTAAGCCCATACTTACTATTGGTATTTAAAACCTAGTGGATTTTATAATGCACATCAATCTGATGTGGGCCTTTTTCTCTTCCTACTAGATAATCCAGTCATTGAGAACAGGGATTATTTTTAAATTGTACCCTATAAACATTTTAATACCAACATCCTTCCGCAGTGTCCTTCTTGGGTGGCAGTACTAGTGGAGGGCAAGCTGGAAGAGCTTTATCTCTGGGCCTGGTAGCCACAGATTGTCAGATGTCTCAGGGTTCAATAGTCATCTGAGCACTGACCGGGAGGCAGGAATTGCCTCTGCTCTTATAGAATGAATTCTTTGGCCAGGCAACCCATAAAAGCCCTCAGTCAGGCTTATGCCTCCCTCTCTGCCTCTGTTGGGTGAGAGAAAGGTGGGGAAAGAGAGCAGCACCCATTCAGAATATGAGCTCGTTTGCCAGATCTTACAGAGGTGTGAGTAGCAGGAAAGGAAAAAGTCAGGTAGGTCATCCTAAGGTTGTTTAAGGAGAAAGCTAGAGACAGAAGAGACCAAAAGTGGAAAACCTCTGTGAATATTTTGATGACAGACTGTCTTCTCCATCAGCAAGGCCCCAACCTGCTATTCTGTGGTGGTGATCTCTACCCCCTTACCTCTTAGATTTCCCTGATATCTTTAAGACTTACTGTTCCTCCAGCTGGAGAAGAGGCCTCTCCCCACTGCCTTGCATGTCCTCTCTGTGGGTCTGTCTTAGGTGGACCTGGTTACTTCTGTCTGGTCCTCCCGCATTAGAATGTGTCCTCCTTGGAGGCTGGAGCTAGTTCTGCTTTTCTTTGTGTTCCCTGCACTGATTAACTGCTCTAAAAGGAAGTAGAAATAGCCTGAGGGAAAATGATTGGCAGCTCTGTGCTGTGATCCACACACTTTTGAGAACACTTTGGGATAAATTCTGGAGCTAATTGAATGAGGGGAGAATACCAGCTATTCAGAAAGAATATTAAACTTTGTTATACCAGAAAAAGGACTGAGAGTATCAGGAAGTACTGATTCACAAAGTGTGCTTCTCCATGGGGAGGTAGTGTGTGGTAAAGAGGAAAAGAACAGTGGATTTGAACTTGGAGGAACAGAGTTCAAATATCACTCCTGTCACTGAATAGCAGGGTGACTTAACCTTTCTGGGCTTCAGTTTCATCATTTGCAAAATGGAGGGGTTGGATTCAGTGATATCTAATGTCTCTCCTAGCTCTAACCCAAAACTCTACAAAATCTTGATGAGAGTAATCCACACACATACATCAAGGGTGTCTTTGGTGAAGATAAGAAGGGCTATGTGGAACTTTTCATAAACATTATCCTGGCACTGGGCTGCATTTTTACAGTTCCATAATTGACCAAAAGTCTGAAGAACATAAGATTGTCTACTGCACATAGTGTTTGGTTACAAAAAGCATTTTAGTCTGTCCAAGAAAAAGGTCGCTTTCCAAGTTTTCCTCCAGCAAGGTTTCACCTGTGTGTATTTCAGAATCTTCGAAGATTCATTGAAAGATGCAAGAGAGATAACATTACTTGTTGACACTCTTTAATTTGATTTTAATTTAATTAATATCAAAATCTCTCTGAACTCCCCTAAAATAGGGAGATTACACTAACCAAAGGTATCTGTCAGGGAGTATGTGCTGTATCAGATTGGGAGGGAGTATGTGCTGTATCAGATTGGGGAAAAGATTCTGTGTAGATGATGAAGTCCCTTAGATGTTTCATTGACTGATACTGCTCTGACTGTATCAAACACAGGAACACTGTCACCTCTAAAAGGAAATCTGTAATTACTCAAAAGAATTCAGCCTAACACTGCACCTAGGAAAATCCCCTGGGGAAAGGATGCCTGCTATCCAGACAGACAATTCGATGGTCAGCCCATAGAGAACTGATTCAGCTGTCTTTGTCTCTTGCAAAGGTACTGTAGATACTCAATAAACAGGGTCTAAAATTGGATAAGAGGAAGCAGTGCTTTTAAGTGCTTTTGACCTCCTTTCTCCCTGAAAGAAAGTCCACCTTTTAAACATAAGTATTCTTTCAGTGATATGTGTGGCTGGGGTTTATGAATACCAAGTTTTCCGAGGAATTCATTGTGGGTCACCCAGAGGGCAATGGTGAGGGTGAATAGCAAGAGTTACTTGCTGAGGGTTATGCACCTTATCATCAGCCCCATCAAGGGCCTTTCCATAATCTCTGCTTTCAGCTCCTTGAGAGAGGGATTGTCCTTTATTTCCCCATACATAGCTCCATACTTGGCCCATAGTAAGCTCTTAATAAATTAATGCTTTTTCATTTCATTTCATGACTGAAGATCCAGAGGAACGCTCCTACCACATTAAGTTAGGCTTTTAGTTTAACCTCAGTTGTGGTAAACAGTGAAATTGATAATGAAAATGAAAAAAAGTTCATTTCTCACTTCTCTCCACCTTGCCTTTTTCTCTCTAAGAGTTTCATATCACAAAACAAGCAGCAATTTATAGGACTTCTTTGCCATATGATTGGGGGGGGGGGTTGTGTTGTGCAGAACACTCGTTTGTTAATTAGGAATCTCCTGGGGCACATGGGGCAGTAAGAACCTTCTCTTGACATCGGGAAGGTCCTGTTCATTTAGATGTTGTTAGGATGTCCCTCCTGATCCAACTTCTGGCTTCTTTTAGTGGTGGGTGGTAAGCATTTTTGCGGGGCTATTTTGCCATAAATTTGATAGTTCATTAAGAGGGCCTGGGTGCCATCCATGTTGAGAAGAATGGGGACAGAGAAGTTGCGGTTGTATGGCTTTGTGTCACTCCTCTTTCACTGGGGCATTTCTTTTCTGACAGAGGCAGGTGGTGTCTTTTTCCTTTATTGCACCATAGACAAAACGTCCCTGATTGGTCTTTGGTCCACTGTTTTTGTACATAAGGGTGCTTTTCCTTTTTCTTTGATCCTTTTGGGCTATGGTCTTGCTGCATCAAAAGGCATATATACACAGGAAAGAGGGAAGGAAACAAACATTTATAAGTGCCTTCCATGTGCCAGCCACCATGCTAAGTGCTTTACAATTGTTATCTCATTTGCTCCTCATAACAACCCTGGGAGATACATTGAATTATTATCCCCATTTTACAGTTCAGGTAGCTGAGGCAAGCAGTTTAAATGACTTGCCTTGTACAAAACTGGGCAACTTCCAGAATTCCTTTAGTGATGAGTGGCAGCTTTTTAGTTCATCTATCTTAGATACTGAACAATTGATTTTCTCCCCAAAGGTTCTCCCACACTCTGGAGTGGTTTTAGCCAGGAAGGTAGGACCTGGGCATGCTCTTCAGCCACCAACCCCCAGAGCACCAAAGTGCTTCCTCATAATTTTTCCTTCTGCTGTGACTTTGGGGCAAAGTATCACATAGCTTTTCAGAATGGCTGAACCACATTCAGGGCTCTGGCATTAGAGTTGGGACTCTTCTGACAACTGTCATTTTCCTATAGTGTCATCTTGGCCAATCTGAAGGCCAAATGCCCTAATTGCTTTCATTTACATTTCTCTAATTATTAATTGTTATTAAATGTTTTGGAGCATTTTTTCATGTATTGGTTGATAGCTTCAATTTCTTCCTCTGAAAACTTCCTGTTCTCATCCTTTGACTATCTATAGGGGAATGGCTCTTGTTTTTATAAATTTGAATGTTCCTTATATGGGGTGTCTTAGTGCAGCTTTAAGCTTTATCAAGATTTTGGGGACATTCTGTATGTCTTGGATACAGGACCTCTATCAGAGAAACTTGCTGCAATGATTTTTTTCCACCAGTTGTCCTTCTAAATATTTAAATATATATTTTAAATATGTATTTATTTATTTAACTTTTTACATTCATTTTCACAAAATTTTGGGTTCCAAATTTTCTCCTCTTTTATCCCCTCCCCCCACCCCCCAATACCCCAAGCAATCTAATTTTCCCTATCTTCAATCTGCCCTCTCTTCTGTCATCCCTCCCTTCTCTTGTCCCCATCTTCTCTTTTCTCCTGTAGGGCCAGATGACTTTCTATTCCTCATTAACTGTATGTCTTCTTTCCTAGTAGCAACAACAATACTAAACAGTTGTTCCTAAAACTTTGAGTTCCAAATTCTCCCCATCCCACCCTCCCCACCCATTCCCTTTGGGAAGGCAGGCAATTCAATATATGCTATATCTGTGTAGTTTTGCAAAGGACTTCCATGATAGTCATGTTGTGTAAGACTAACTGAATTACCCTCCATCCTATCCTGCCCCTCATTGTTTCTATTCTGTCTTTTGATCCTGTCCCTCCCCAAGTGTTGACTTCAAATTGCTCCCTCCTCCCATTGCCCTCCCTTCCATCATCCCCCCCCACCTTGCTTATCTCCTTCTCCCCCACTTTCCTATACTGTAAGATAGGTTTTCATACCAAAATGAGTGTGCATTTTATTCCTTCCTTTAGTTAAATGTGATGAGGGTAAACTTCTTGTTTTTTGTTTTTGTTTTTGTTTTTTTCTCAGCCCTCCTCTTTTTCCCTCCACTAAAAAAAACTCCTACCTGCCTCTTAAATGACATATAGTTACCCCCTTCCATTTCACCCTCTTTCCTCCCACTACATTTCTCTCTCACCATTTACCTTAATTTCTTTTAAGGTATGGTCCCATCCTATTCAGTTCAACCTGTGCTCTCTATCTCTGTATGTGTGTGCATGTGTGTATGTGTGTGCATGCGTGTACATGTGTATGTGTGGTCCCACCAACTACCCAGATACTGAAAAGTTTTAAGAGTTACAAATATTGTCTTTCCCTGTATGAATGTAAACAGTTCACTTCTGGTAAGTCCCTTAAGACTTCTCTTTGCTGTTTCCTTTTTCATGCTTCTTCTCATTCTTGTGTTTGAAAGTCAAATTTTCTTTTCAGCTCTGGTCTTTTCATTAAGAATGATTGAAAGTCCTCTGTTTCATTGAAAGACCATATTTTCCCTTGAAGTATTATACTCAGTTTAGCTGGGTAGGTGATTCTTGGTTTGAGTCCTAGTTCCTTTGCCTTCTGGAATATCCTATTCCATGTCCTTCGATCCCTTAATGTAGAAGCTGCTAGATCTTGGGTTATCCTGATTGTATTTCCACAGTACTGGAATTGTTTCTTTCTAGCTGCTTGCAAGATTTTTTCCTTGAGCTGGGAGTTCTGGAATTTGGCCACAATGTTCCTAGGAGTTTCTCTTTTTGGATCTCTTTCAAGTGGTGATCGATGGATTCTTTCAATACTTATTTTGCCCTCTGGTTGTAGAATGTCAGGGCAGTTTTCCTTGATAATTTCATGGAAGATGATGTCTAGGCTCTTTTTTTGATCATGAGTTTCAGGTAGTCCCATAATTTTTAAATTGTCTCTCCTGGATCTATTTTCCAGGTCAGTTGTTTTTCCCATGAGATATTTCACATTCTCTTCCATTTTTTCATTCTTTTGGTTTTGTTTGGTGATTTCTTGGTTTCTCGTAAAGTCATTAGACTCCATCTGTTCCATTCTAATTTTGAGAGAACTATTAAATTCAGTGAGCTTTTGAGCCTCTTTTTCCATTTGGCTCATTCTGCTTTTGAAAGCATTTTTCTCCTCATTGGCTTTTTGAACCTCTTTTGCCAATTGAGTGAGCCTATTTTTCAAGGTGTTAATTTCCTCAGCATTTTTTTGGGTCTCCTTTACCAAGGTATTGACCCGTTTTTCATACTTTTGTTGCATCTCTGACATTTCTCTTCCCAGTTTTTCCTCCACCTGTCTAACTTGCTTTTCAAAATCCTTTTTGAGCTCTTCCAGGGCCTGAGCCCACCCGACACCCCCCTGGGGTGTCTGGGGTACTGAGGCCCCACCCTCCACGTCTTTCCCTGATGGCAGGAATACGTCCTCGGCATCAGATCCGAAGGTCGGGATCATTTGCATTTGTTGGAAAAAACTCTAAAGTCTTATTTTTCTTCCCTTTTCTAGGCATTTTCCCAGCCAGTTACTTGACTTCTGAGATTCCTTTCCACCCCCGCCTGGATCTGCCCAGCTAGTGCTTGGCCTCTGAGATTCAAATGTGCTTTCCACAGTACGCTTTAGTTCTGGCGCTGGGGTGGGGGCAGGGCCGCCTCCCAAGCTCAGTTCCCTCAGGGGCTTTATGCAGAGATTTTCAGGAATGGAGCGGGTGGGGGCAGGGTGGGGGGCCTGCCTCCCAGGCTCAGTTCCTTCAGGGGCTTTATGCAGAGGCCTTCAGTAATAGAGCGGGGTGGGTGCAGGGCCGTCTCCCAGGCTCAGCTCCCTCAGGTTTTATGCAGAAACCTTCCGTAATAAAGATCTTGCCTGCTGCTGGGGGATTCCTGAGTCTCGGGCCGCTGCCGCCTCAGCCACCGCCCACCCCTCTGCCTCTGCCGCTTCCTGCCCCCGTCTCTGCCGCCGCCGCTTCCTCCCGAGGGGACCCGAGTCTCGGAGACGCTCCGCTCCCCTCCTCTAGCCCAGCCTTCTTTCTCACTGACCTGTAGCTTCTGTGGGCGGAGGGACTTTCCCGGCTGCTGGAGCTTCCGTCCCTGAAGCCTGCTCGGGTCAGCTTCTCTGGGGCCGTGGCCAGGGCAGCGTTGGGGTGGGGTCTGCTTTCTGGGGCGCAACGGACCCCGGGGACGGCTCTTCAGGGCTCTCTGGCACGGAAATCTCTTCCACTTTGTTTCTGCACACCTTGTATTGACCCAGAAGTTATGGGGGTCTCTTTTTACATTAATTCTATGGGCTTTGGTTTCGGAGCTCGTAAACGTGCGTCCTTCTACTCTGCCATCTTGGCTCCACCCCCCTGAACCTCTTTTTCCATTTGGCTAATTCTGCTTTTGAAAGCATTCTTCTCCTCATTGGCTTTTTGAACCTCTTTTGCCAATTGAGTGAGCCTGTTTTTCAAGGTGTGTCTCCTTTACCAAGGTATTGACCCGTTTTTCATACTTTTCTTGTATCTCTCTCATTTCTCTTCCCAGTTTTTCCTCCACCTGTCTAACTTCCTTTTCAAAATCCTTTTTGAGCTCTTCCAAGGCCTGAGCCCACCCGACAACCCCCTGGGATGTCTGGGATACAGAGGCCCTGCCCTCCACATCTTTCCCTGATGGCAAGAATACGTCCTCATCTTCGTCAGATCCGAAGGTCGGGATCATTTGCATTTGTTGGAAAAAACTCTCTAAAGTCTTATTTTTCTTCCCTTTTCTGGGCATTTTCCCAGCCAGTTACTTGACTTCTGAGATTCCTGTCCACCCCTGCCTAGATCCGCCCAGCTAGTGCTTGGGTTCTGAGATTCAAATGGGCTTTCTGCGGCAGGCGCGGCTGCTATTCAATGTGAGCTTTAGTTCTGGTGCTGGGGTGGGGGCAGGGCCACCTCCCAGGCTCAGTTCCCTCAGGGGCTTTATGCAGAGATCTTTGGTAATGGAGCGGGTGGGGCAGGGCCATCTCCCAGGCTCAGCTCCTTCAGGTGGTTTATGCAGAGACCTTCAGTAATGAAGATCCTGCCTGCTGCTAGGGGAGTCCTGGGCCGCCTCTGCCTCCGCCGCTTCCTGCCCCTGCCTCTGCCTCAGCCACTTCCTCCCGAGGGGGGCCTGAGCAGCAGAAACACCCCGCTCCTCTCTTGGCCAGCCCAGACGTGTCTCTCACTGACCTGTAGAGTCTGTGGGCGGAGGGACCTTCCAGGCCGCCGGAGGTTCCGTCCCTGAAGCCTGCTCTGATCTGCTCCTCTCGGCCGCGTGGCCAGGGCAGCACTGGGGTGGACTCTGCTTTCCGGGGCGCGATGGACCCTGGGGACGGCTCTCCAGGGCTCTCTGGAACGGAAATCTCTTCCACTGTGTTTCTGCACACCTTGCAGTGATCCAGAACTTGTGGGGAGCTCTTCTTACATTAAATCTATGGGCTGTGGGTTCGGAGCTCACATAAGTGAATCTTTCTACTCCGCCATCTTGACTCCGCCGCCCCCCCAGTTGTCCTTCTAATCTTAACTACGTTGGTTTTGTTTGTTCCAAAACTTGTAAATTTTATGTAATTAAAGTTACCTGTTTTCATTTCTTTGATCCTCAGCGTCCCTTGATTGGTCATGCTTGAACTCTCCCCTACCTTTCCATAGTTGTGAAAGATGCATTCTTCTTTGTTTCTCTAGCTTCCTTTTTCCTTTAGGAGGGTAACCCTTTATGTCTAAGTCATGGAACCTTTTGAGCTTCTCTTGGTGTACTGCGTCACACTGGATTGGGAAATGACTCTTGTTCTTATAAATTGAATCTATCCCTGATACGGGATGTCTGCAAAGCCAGTTTTAGTTTTGTTAATCCACACCTAATTTCTGCCTGACTGCTTTCCAGGTTTTCCAACAGTTTTTGTAAAATAGTGAGTCTTGACCCCATTAGTTAGTATTTGGGATTATCAAACACTATACCACTGTATTTGCTACTGTGTGTCATGTACCTAGTCTATTCTGCTGATCTACCTCTAAAAAAATACTTTTTTTTTCAACTATCAATTATTTTTCCTCTCTGCCATCTTACTCCCCCACTAAGGTAAATGAGCAGTTAACTAAATAAAGCTCCATTTGGAGTTTATCTTGGCATACAGTCTCAGATTGTGCTCTGTACCTGATTTAGGCCAAGCTGCTTTCCAGTTTTCCCATCAGTTTTTGTCCAAGACTAAGAGATCTTTGAGTTTTATCAACCACTAAGCTACTAGATTTATTGTGTTTAGTGCGTTGTATACTTAATTTATTTCACTAATTGGTATCTCTTTTTAACTGATTATCAAATAGCTTTTAAGTTTTTTTTTATTCTGAACTTCAGAAACACAAAGTAAAAGGGGCATTTCCATATAGGAAATCCAGCAGAAAAATAGGATGGCAGAACTAACTAGTTTTGAGCATTCCTGTTTCATACTACAGTTTCAACCTAGTGCTGCTGCTAGGCCCCCTTTATTCCCACATTTTTCATCATTTCCCTTGAAATTCTTGAGTTTTTTCTTGCTTCTTAGTGACCCTGTCTCTATTCAAGCCTTAGATTGAATACCAGCTTCAGCAAGAGGCCTTTCCCAGTCCTTTCCCTCAGAGAAGACCTCCCACTGATCTGCCCATATCTTGCATACACCTCGTTATTTAGAAGATTTCCTTATTGGACTGTGGGCTCCTTAAGGGCAGGACTTTGTAGGGGGAGGTATCGTGGGGGTCTGTCTCTAGCACCTAGCACAGTGCTGGACTGACCAAGCAGGCACAGTGGATCCAGCTGAGCCGTCCTTTGGTTTCCATTCCTCTTGCTGAACAATAGTGGAAGTCTCCAAGGAATACTGAGCAGTAGTATGAAATGGACTGCAAGGAAAGCCAGTCATTTATATTCATGTAGTGGCCGTCTTAGCAGTTGTTAAGCAAAGGCAAAGGATGGCTTTATGGCAGTAAAAGTGAGGGCTGGGCTTGGGAGTCCAGAGGAGTGCTGGGCCTGCCCATCGTGAGCCCTCTTATATTGGGCTGGTCACTTCTGTCCCTTTGGGCCTCAGAGGGCTTACCTGGAAGAGATTATACCAGAAGATCTCTGAATGGGGTTCTCTCACTTTTTTAAGTAAAACAGCAACACACCTTCAGACCTGTCTTAGATACATCAAGTCAGCATGACATGTTGCAAAGACAGCTTTAGTTTTCTTTAAAGTTTAATTCTGTTAGCATTTATTGGGTACCTGTAATAAACAGGATAAAAACTCAGGAGCTTGTGTTCTGCTGAGGGAAACCCACACATGTCAGTAAGCCTGTATACAATAAATACAGCGGAAATATAGTCATTTTGGGGGAAAGCAGCAGCAGCATGAGTCAAGGAAATGCCTCCTGGAGGAGGCAGCTGCTAAGGCTTCTTTGAGGCAGCAGTAGAGTTAGAACATCCTAGTTATGGCAGCAAGTCATGCGGAGGCCCAGACACAGTACAGGGAGCACTCCCATTGGACTAGAACAGGGAGAGTGTGCACCGAACTTAGTCTGAGGATACAGATGGAACTAGATGGCAAAAGCTTTTCAACACTAGAGGCAGCAATGTGTGCGCTATTTTAGAAGAAGTAGGGAGCCATGGCAGCTTCTTGATCGGGAGATTGACATGGACAGAACTGGGATTAAGGGATGTCCATTTGCCCATGGGAGAGACTGGAGGCAAGGGAGACCAGGTAGGAAGCTGTTTCCATAGTCCAATGAAAGCTGATGAGGCCTGAGCCAGGGCAGTGTGAAGTTTGCAAGGAGAATAGGAGAGCCAAGGTGGCAGAACTTGAGAACTCACGGGCTTTAGGAGGCTAGACAAAAAGAGAAAGGTACTTACAAGTGTTGGAGAGAACTGAGGCACCATGATGGGGTGTTACAGAAGGCACTCCAGCTGTTTGGAGACACTGCCGGTGTGGCCTGGTTCTGGGTCTCGTTTCTCATATATAAAATGAGGGGAATGGTCTAGATAGCCTCTCGGGTCCCATCTGGATACCATGATGATTGTGCTCTCTACAGAAGTAGGGATGGGGAAAATGGTAGGTTTTTTTTTTTTGTGGAAAGATGAAGAGTTCTATTTGGTACTTACTGAGCTTGAAATGTCCAGCTGGTGTTTAGTGAATTAGATATGAGAGTTGGATATGTAGATTTGGGAATTATTTGCATAGAGGTGATCACTGAATCCATGGGAGCTTTTGAGAAAATAGCTTTAGAGGCTAAAGAAAAAAAATGACCCAGGATAAAGTCTCAGGATACATCCACAGGAAGAGGTGGGACAAGGATTATGAGACTGAGAGAGCAATTGAAATATGGGATCAGAAGCCAGATTGTCTGCATCTGCTGGTAGTAGAAAGTATCTAGAGATAAAGAAGTGGTCACTGGTGTCAAGCTACAGAAAGGCCAAAAAACATTGGATTTTGCAGTAAAGAAATCATTTGTAGCCTTCCAGTAGTTTCATTTGAGTGGTGGATTTGGACCCAGATCATGTGGGTTTGAGAAAAGAAAGCAAGATGAGGAAATGGAGGCACTGAGCAGGATGCTTGTTTAGGAGTTTGCAGATAAAGATGATGGCTTGATACTCTTGCAGGGTCAAATAAAAGGGGCAGGAGGGTTGTTATTTGTTTTTAAGTAAAAGTTTTTTTTTTTAAAGATGGGAAAGCTGAGCCTGTTTGTAGGTGTTTAAAGGAACCGTTGGATAAAGAGAATTCAGAGATTATAAAGAAGTGATGATTGAAGGGGAACACCTTTGAAAGAAACAAATATATAAATACACTGACTCTGCGCTAAGCCTGGAGGGTACAACCAGAATCCCTGCTCTGCAGGAAGTGACAGATGAGGAAGGAGGATGCGGTTGCAGGGCACATGGAAAGGACTAAAGGTTCTTGGAATCCAATGAAAGGACAGGTGGTCAGGCCTAGTCTGGTAATCCTTCATCTTACCTGAAGGATTGTATTTTATATTACATATTAATTATATTATTATACCTGAAGGTGACTGTACTCATCTAAATTACATGAAAGTATCTGCACATCTGTAGAAGAAAGAGAAAGGGGAAACCAAAAGTACAAGTAAAGGAGAAAGTAGCAAAAGAGGACCAAATTGAGGGTGACATGTAAAGTATAAAAAAGCCCAAGGCAGAGGTTAAAATGCCACACTTGGAGTTCAGAAAACCTGGGTTCAAATCCTGCATTGGTAGCTATTAGCCATGTGATCTAAGCCTGTTGCCTCATCTGTAAAATGAGGGGCTTGGGGTGGGTGGTCTCTAAGGTTCCTTCTATCTCTGAAGCTGTGATCTTAAATGAGAAATAGCAAAGCCTCTGACAGCCTGCCTCCATTTTCTAGATAAAATGTAAAAGAGAGGTCATTTGCCCTCTTCTTGAGCATGGGGGAAGGAAGAGTGAGTGACTTACATGTAAATCAGTGTGGTTTTCCCATGATTCAAGCTAGATTGCTTCCTAAATAAGAGCTTCATCTTATGGAATTTATCAGTGACAGGGATAGATTCAACCCTGTGGGCAGACTGGTTGGCAGCAAAACCGAAGAGGCCAAGAGCCGTTCATTGTTCTGATGATGACAGAGAAACAATTTTCTTGGGCTGTGTGCCCTAATCAGCTCTTTGTACATAAAATTCCCTTTCTGAAACTACTAGCTTCGAGCGGCAGGAGGGGAGAGGGGTGATCACTGGGGAAAAAAATTAAATTTTCTTTTTGGGGGCATCAAACTCAGCCCTTACATTTATTTTCTCTTGCTTTCCTGCTAGGTTTTGGTGAGATCCTGAGAGCTAAGTATTTTATTTTGGCCATATTCTCAATGCCCCACCCCCAACACTTGTTTGGTGTAGATTCGGTGGTTAAGTAAGTTGTTGATTGATGTAGGTCTGAGTTAGCATGAGGATGCCTTGGGAAGTAGACCTATAGCCAAGAAGATCTCACTGGTTTTCCCAGGCAATTGCTGTACTGAATTTTGTCATTATCTTACCCAGTGAGCTGAAGAGACGTTTGAAGGCAGAGAAGAAAATGGCTGAGAAGGAGGCGAAGCATAAAGAGCTCAGTGAGAAGCAGCTGAATCAAGCCCCCCCCAATCACTCTGCTGACAATGGCATGTCTGCTGAGGAGGAGAGCCTGGACCCAAATGTGAGTTCTGACTTTGGTAATTTTGATCAGCTATAGAGAATGGTGAGAGAAAGACATAAAGAGAAGGTGCTCTCAAATGTCCAAGTCTGGTCCAAGTGATGTCCCAGAATGGCTTTGTTAAACCATTCTAAACAAATATCATCTGAATATATTTGACTGTGATCCCCTCTCAAGTTTTAAATTTTCTCCCAGTTGGAGCAGTTTTTCTCTTGTCCTGTTACAGTCCATGAGTGAACCAGCATGAACTGCCAGCTGGGACAGACATGAACATGAGAGACTTTTTGAACAAATGTCTTAAACTTCAAATATAGAGGAAAACCTGTTCGAAGTAAATTTTTTGAGTACTTCAAAGCCAATGTTACTTGAGAATAAACAATAAAAGTATGGAGATGTTAGAAGACAGGAGGATCTGACCATAGAAATTAAGAACAACATAGGTTAGTTTGTGGATCCTAGCTCATGGGGGATTTTCACAAGGAGCTTAGGATGCTGGGAATGCTCCTTTGACCTTTTGAGGTTGGCATACTGAAAAACAACCATGCCCATAAGGTCCCCTCCAGGGCTTTTATGAAAAAGGAACTTCTGGGTTAAATTGGCTTCTTTCCTTTCTTCCTTCCTCCCTTCCTTCTTTGCCCTATGATTTCATTGTGTGTTTTTTTAAACATTTCCCCCAAACCCTCCTCTCTTCTTGACTTTCCTATTACTACTGAGGGTACCACCATCCTCTCAGTTACCAAGCTCACATCCCAGGTGTCATGCCCAACTCCTTTCTCTGTGCCCCCACTCACCCTCCATTCAATCTGTTGCCAAGGCTGTCAGTTCTACTTTTGTAGTATTTCTCCATATAGTGTCTTCTCCCCTCTGACACTGTGGTTACATTGATATGGGCCTTAAATTACCTCCTACCTGGACCATTGAAATAGGCTAATGGCTGGTCTCCCTGCCTCAAGTCTCTCTCGACCTGGTTTAGCCTCCCACTGGGCTATAAGATGATATTCTTTTTTTTTTTTTTTTTTTTTTTAGGAACTATGATTTATTTATTTATTTAAATTTTTACATTCATTTTCACAAATTTTTGGGTTCCAAATTTTCTCCCCTTTTATCCCCTCCCCCCCACCCCAATACCCCAAGCAATCTAATTTTCCCTATCTCCAATCTGCCCTCTCTTCTGTCATCTCTCCCTTCTCTTGTCTCCATCTTCTCTTTTCTCCTGTAGGGCCAGATGACTTTCTATTCCTCCTTAACTGTATGTCTTCTTTCCTAGTTGCAACAACAATACTAAACAGTTGTTCCTAAAACTTTGAGTTCCAAATTCTCCTCATCCCTCCCTCCCCCACCCATTCCCTTTGGGACAGCAGGCAATTCAATATAGGCCATATCTGTGTAGTTTTGCCAATGACCTCCCTGATAGTCGTGTTGTGTAAGACTAACTGGATTACCATCCCTCCTAACCTGCCCCTCATTGTTTCTCTTCTGTCTTTTGATCCTGTCCCTCCTCAAGTGTTGACTTCAAATTGCTCCCTCCTCCCTTTGCCCTCCCTTCCATCATCCCCACCCTTGCAATATCTCTTTCTCCCCCACTTTCTTATACTGTAAGATAGGTTTTCATACCAAAATGCGTGTGCATTTCACTCCTTCGTTTAGTCAAATGTAATGAGGGTAAACTTCTTCTTTTTGTTTTTGTTTTTTTTTTTCTCAGCTCTCCTCTTTTTCCCTCCACTAAGAAAAACTACCTGCCTCTTAAATGACATATAGTTACCCCCCTTCCCTTTCCCTCCCCCTACATTTCTCTCTCACCATTTACCCTAGTTTCTTTTAAGGTATGGTCCCATCCTATTCAGTTCAATCTGTGCTCTCTATCTCTGTATGTGTGTGCATGTGTGTATGTGTGTGCATGCATGTACATGTGTATGTGTGGTCCCACCAACTACCCAGATACTGAAAAGTTTTAAGAGTTAGAAATATTGTCTTTCCATGTAGGAATGTAAACAGTTCACTCGTGGTAAGTCCCTTAAGACTTCTCTTTGCTGTTTACTTTTTCATGCTGCTTCTCATTCTTGTGTTTGAAAGTCAAATTTTCTTTTCAGCTCTGGTTTTTTCATCAAGAATGATTGAAAGTCCTCTGTTTCATTGAAAGACCATATTTTCCCTTGAAGTATTATACTCAGTTTAGCTGGGTAGGTGATTCTTGGTTTGAGTCCTAGTTCCTTTGCCTTCTGGAATATCCTATTCCATGTCCTTCGATCCCTTAATGTAGAAGCTGCTAGATCTTGGGTTATCCTGATTGTATTTCCCACAGTACTGGAATTGTTTCTTTCTAGCTACTTGTAAGATTTTTTCCTTGAGCTGGGAGTTCTGGAATTTGGCCACAATGTTCCTAGGAGTTTCTCTTTTTGGATCTCTTTCAGGTGGTGATCGATGGATTCTTTCAATACTTATTTTGCCCTCTGGTTGTAGAATGTCAGGGCAGTTTTCCTTGATAATTTCATGGAAGATGATGTCTAGGCTCTTTTTTTGATCATGAGTTTCAGGTAGTCCCATAATTTTTTTTTTTTTAATTTATTTATTTATTTGATTTTTACATTCATTTTCACAAATTTTTTGGGTTCCAAATTTTCTCCCCCTTTTATCCCCTCCCCCCCACCCCAATACCCCCAAGCAATCTAATTTTTCCCTATCTCCAATCTGCCCTCTCTTCTGTCCATCTCTCCCTTCTCTTGTCTCCATCTTCTCTTTTCTCCTGTAGAGCCAGATGACTTTCTATTCCTCATTAACTGTATGTCTTCTTTCCTAGTTGCAACAACAATACTAAACAGTTGTTCCTAAAACTTTGAGTTCCACATTCTCCTCATCCCTCCCTCCCCCACCCATTCCCTTTGGGGACAGCAGGCAATTCAATATAGGCCATATCTGTGTAGTTTTGCCAATGACCTCCCTGATAGTCGTGTTGTGTAAGGACTAACTGGATTACCATCCCTCCTAACCTTGCCCCTCATTGTGTTCTCTTCTGTCTTTTGATCCCTGTCCCTCCCCAAGTGTTGACTTCAAATTGCTCCCTCCTCCCTTTGCCCTCCCTTCCATCATCCCCCCCCCCCCCCCCCCCGCAATATCTCTTTCTCCCCCACTTTCTTATACTGTAAGATAGGTTTTTCATACCAAAATGAGTGTGCATTTCACTCCTTCGTTTAGTCAAATGTGATGAGGGTAAACTTCTTGTTTTGTTTTTTTTTTTTTCTCAGCTCTCCTCTTTTTCCCTCCACTAAGAAAAAACTCCTACCTGCCTCTTAAATGACATATAGTTACCCCCTTCCCTTTCCCTCCCCCTACATTTCTCTCTCACCATTTACCCTAGTTTCTTTTAAGGTATGGTCCCCATCCTATTCAGTTCAATCTGTGCTCTCTATCTCTGTATGTTGTGTGCATGTGTGTATGTGTGTGCATGCATGTACATGTGTATGTGTGGTCCCACCAACTACCCAGATACTGAAAAGTTTTAAGAGTTACAAATATTGTCTTTCCATGTAGGAATGTAAACAGTTCACTCGTGGTAAGTCCCTTAAGACTTCTCTTTGCTGTTTACTTTTTTCATGCTGCTTTCTCATTCTTGTGTTTGAAAGTCAAATTTTCTTTTCGAGCTCTGGTGTTTTCATCAAGAATGATTGAAAGTCCTCTGTTTCATTGAAAGACCATATTTTCCCTTGAAATATTATACTCAGTTTAGCTGGGTAGGTGATTCTTGGTTTTGAGTCCTAGTTCCTTTGCCTTCTGGGAATATTCCTATTCCATGTCCCTTCGATCCCTTAATGTAGAAGCTGCTAGATCTTGGGTTATCCTGATTGTATTTCCACAGTACTGGAATTGTTTCTTTCTAGCTGCTTGTAAGATTTTTTCCTTGAGCTGGGAGTTTCTGGAATTTGGCCACAATGTTCCTAGGAGTTTCTCTTTTTTGGATCTCTTTCAGGTGGGTGATCGATGGATTCTTTCAATACTTATTTTGCCCTCTGGTTGTAGAATGTCAGGGCAGTTTTCCTTGATAATTTCATGGAAGATGATATCTAGGCTCTTTTTTTTGATCATGAGTTTTCAGGTAGTCCCATAATTTTTAAATTGTCTCTCCTGGATCTATTTTCCAGGTCAGTTGTTTTTCCCATGAGATATTTCACATTCTCTTCCATTTTTTCGTTCTTTTTGGTTTTTGTTTGGTGATTTCTTGGTTTCTCGTAAAGTCATTAGACTCCATCTGTTCCATTCTAATTTTTGAGAGAACTATTAAATTCAGTGAGCTTTTGAGCCTCTTTTTCCATTTGGCTCATTCTGTTTTTGAAAGCATTCTTCTCCTCATTGGCTTTTTGAACTTCCTTTGCCAATTGGGTGAGCCTATTTTTCAAGGTGTTAATTTCCTCAGCATTTTTTTGGGTCTCCTTTACCAAGGTATTGACCTGTTTTTCATACTTTTGTTGCATCTCTGACATTTCTCTTCCCAGTTTTTCCTCCACCTGTCTAACTTGCTTTTCAAAATCCTTTTTGAGCTCTTCCAGGGCCTGAGCCCACCCACCACCCCCCTAGGGTGTCTGGGGTACTGAGGCCCCACCCTCCACGTCTTTCCCTGGTGGCAAGAATACGTCCTCATCTTCATCAGATCCGAAGGTCGGGATCATTTGCATTTGTTGGAAAAAACTCTCTAAAGTCTTATTTTTCTTCCCTTTTCTGGGCATTTTCCCAGCCAGTTACTTGACTTCTGAGATTCCTTTCCACCCCCGCCTGGATCCGCCCAGCTAGTGCTTGGCCTCTGAGATTTAAATGGGCTTTCCTCCTGCCAGCTGTCAATCAGTGAGCTTTAGTTCAGGTGCTGGGGTGGGGCCAGGGCTGCCTCCGAGACTGATCCCTCGGGGGCTTTCTGCGGAGACTCTCAGGAATGGAGCGGGTGGGGGTGGGGTGGGGGGCCCGCCTCCCAATCTCAGCTCCCCTGGGGGTCCCGAGCAGAAGCCTTCAGCAACAGAGCGGGGTGGGGGCAGGGCCGTCTCCCAGGCTCAGCTCCGTCAGGTTTTATGCGGGAATCTTCCGTAATGAAGATCCTGCCTGCCGCAGGGGGATTCCTGAGTCTTGGGCCGCCGCCGCCGTCTCAGCCGCCGCCCACACCTCCACCTCCGCTTCCTGCCCCCGTCCCCGCCGCCGCCGCTTCCTCCAGAGGGGGCCCGAGTCACGGAGACGCCCCGCTTCCCCTCTCCTTCAGCCCGGCCTCTCTCACTGACCTGCTTCTGTGGGCGGAAGGACTTTCCCGGCTGCTTCAGCTTCCGTCTCTGAAGCCTGCTCGGATCCGCTTCTCTGAGGCCTCGGCCAGGGCAGCGCTGGGGGTCGGGTTTACTCTCCGGGGCGCGCCGGACCCTGGGGACGGGTCCTCAGGGCTCCCTGGAACGTAAATCTCCTCCACTCTGCCTCTGCACACCTTGCACTCACCCAGAATCTATGGGGGACTCTTTCTACACCAATTCCATGGGCTTTGGTTTCGGAGCTCGTAAACGTGCGTCCTTCTACTCCGCCATCTTGGCTCCGATATAAGATGATATTCTTAAAGCACAAGTCTAAACAGGTCACCTTCCCTCTCTTCTTTAGTCAACCCTTCAGAGGTTTTTCATTATTTCCAGGATCAAATATAAAATCCTTTGTTTGGCTTTTAAAGTCCTTCATAATTGGACCCTCACCTGCCTTTCTGGTCTTATACCTTATGCCCTTCCACATACTGGTCCTCTGACAAGACAATTCATCTCGTCGCTCCATGCCTTTTATCTCCCTGTCCCCTGTGCCTGGAATGCTTTTCCTCCTCATGTCTGACTGCCCTGGCTTCCTTCCAGATTCAGCTAAAATACCACCAAGAAGCCTTCCTGGTCTCCCCCTAAAGCCAGTGATTTCTTACTAAGGTTTTTTCCATTTTATCCCATCTATAGCTTTGTTTACATGTTGTCTCCCCATTACACTGGAAGCTCCTTGAGACAGGGAGGCTCCTTTGCCTTTGTTTATATCCCCAGTGTTTGGGCCAGTACCTGGCCCAAAGAAAGTGCTTGTTGACTTGATATGCTGGGCTTTTGTGTTTTGATGATAGCAATATTACAAGATCCGAAGCCAGGCGATCCAGCAGCTAAAAGTCAATGGAGAGGATCCCTACCCACACAAGTTCCATGTGGACGTTTCACTCACTCACTTCATCGAGCAGTATAATCATTTACAACCAGGTGACCACCTGACTGATGTCACCTTGAGAGTGGCAGGTATGTATTTTCTCTTGTCAGGTAATAACCCCTCCTGAACTCTAGTTCTGCAGTGGGCCATGAAGTGGTTTGGGGAAATAAGAGGATTTTTCTTTTAGAAAAATACTCCCAGTCTTTTGGTTCAGTTGGGGAAAGGGAATATCTCTCTTGGGAATACCCATATCCTATCTCTTCACAAATAAGGATTGTAATGTTTAAATTATGTAATGTAATGTTTAAAATGTAAATGTTTAAAAGATCTGTAAATGAAGAAACCAGGACCAGAGTTAAGGGTGGAAATGTATAACTTTGGCAGGGGGCGGTGTTATCCCTAAAGGCAGCTGTAATCTGTGCCATTAAGACCAGGGAACCCTTCATCACTCTAGGTTTATGAAAAACATGGGACTCATCAGTTGAGATAAACATTTGAACTAGGTGTGTTCTATGTGTGAGGGCAGTAGCACTGGGATTCTCTTGCTTCTGGATCAAAGCAATTACTGTGATTCTTAGTTTGATTAGAAGAAAGTGTATCTAGGACCTCACAGGAGGCTCGATCTGCTGTTTGCCAACCTGATACAAGTGCGGAGGATATTCATTAATGCTGATTATCACAGGATGGCTTCTGACTTTGCCAGTGAAGGTCTTTTACTCTTTTCTTTTAAAAAAAACTTGTCTTTCCAGTTCTGAGTTCTCTCATTTCTTCTTTCCCTTTCACTATCCACTGATAAGGCACGAAAAACAAAATCCATTATAAATACATATATAGTCATGTAAAACATTCCCATATTAGCCACGTCAAAAAAAAAAGAGAGAAGAAAATATGTATGCTTTTGTTCGCCCTCTGAGGCCAATAGCTCTCTATCTGGAGGTGAATGCATATTTCATCATCAGGCTTTGGAATTGGCCTTGATTATTGTGTCGATCAGTTATCAAATCTTTTGAAGTTGACTATGTTTACAGTATTGATGTTATTGTATAATATAAATTGTTCTCTTCATTCTGCTTTGTTTTTACCGTAGGCCGGATCCATGCAAAACGGGCTTCTGGGGGAAAACTCATCTTTTATGATCTTCGAGGAGAGGGAGTCAAGCTACAAGTGATGGCCAATTCCAGGTATGGGCTGGCCTATCCCATGTGGGATTTGGAGGTACTGGTGGTCTTGTTTTCCCAGCTCTTATCTAAGGTAGAGTGCAGTGAGGCTGAGTAGGTGAGCAGAGCTCAAGTCAACCAGTAGACCGAAGAATTTATTGAATGTATCAGTGGAGAAGAACAGTAAAGTATAGTGGGAGGGATGTGTGGCTCTGGGAAGGAAATAAGAACAGGATCCTGCCCTCAACTTGGTTGAGAATCTAAAAGGAGCTACAAGGAACCAACCACCTTACATTTGTTTAGGATTTGAGTGAGGGACCAGGGTGAGAACATGATCATCTTGAACTTGGGCTAGTGTGTACTGAATTGATTGTCCCTTCCCCTCAGGAATTATAAATCAGAAGAAGAATTTTTTCATATAAATAACAAACTTCGGCGAGGAGACATTATTGGGGTTCAGGGGAATCCAGGGAAGACTAAGAAGGGAGAGCTGAGCATCATTCCCCATGAGATTACACTCCTGTCACCATGTCTTCATATGTTACCTCACCTTCATTTTGGCCTCAAAGACAAGGTGAGCTCCTGGTGCCTCCTCCCTCTGAATCCGGCCCTTTTAGGGCTTATGTTGTTCTTTTACCACCTCTAGGCATTCCTGTTCTTAGGCCTCTGGTCTCACATCTGCATTTTGTTTCAGGATGTGCTGGCTTGCTAACTACTATGTTTGTTTCTTAAAGGAAACACGTTATCGTCAACGATACTTAGACTTGATCCTGAATGACTTTGTGAGACAGAAGTTCATCACCCGCTCCAAAATAATTACCTACATAAGGACCTTCCTTGATGAGCTGGGCTTCCTGGAGGTGAGGAAGGACTCTTTTGTAACATTTATTCAGACGTTCTTAATGTGTACTCTCCTCACGTTCCCTATTCTTCCTGGGGATTGCTGTATGTCAGTAACCTCCAATTCCAGCTGAAGGTAGTCCCTTCTCTGCCACTGTCCTCATTCCCCCATGTTTCCATAATTCCCCAAGTACTAGGACAGGACCTGACTTTCCAGAGTGGCATTCACACAGGGAGCAGGCTTGCTGGCTTGAGGAGGTGCCTGGTGGACATGCCAAAGGGTCTGACCTGACTTTCTTATGTATTCCTGTCTTGGTGTTGGACTCAGGGGATTCCTGTGGTCAGACCTGGCTGGTCTGATTTGCATGGTTTGCTGGCTGATTTGCTGGCATAGGCTTTTTTGAAGTTGATAGAGAATTAACAGTCTCTGGAGGGCATGAAGTCCTAGACTGATTCACACCATCCCTCCACCCTGGTTCCTTCATCCCAAGCCCCAGGATGTAGCAGACAGTCCTGAGATTTTCCTATATGTAGATCAGGGCTTTTGCTAAAACTGAAGAGCCCACCCCTTGACAAGGAGGGAGATGTTTGTGGCTTAAATAGGATCTTTGGGCAAAGGGTCATGGACACATGGCTCAAGCTCAGCCCAGTCCAGACGGTCTTTATCTTGTAGTGTTTTCTCTATCCTAGGGATAAATACCAGGAATGTTGCAGTATTCTTGAATTGACCCACTTCCACAACATTAAGGAAGTCTTCATGGTATCATGTTAATGACATTTTGGTCTTTGAAAATGACAATGACAGGCACAAAGGCAAATTTTTAGTCTCTATGATTCTCATTTGATTAACAGTCTAACTTAGAATTAGAAATAAATGTACATAATCTGTATTGTTTCTGAGTCAACTGATTATTTTTCTTTCTCTAGATAGAAACACCCATGATGAATGTCATCCCAGGTGGAGCTGTTGCCAAGCCCTTTATCACCTACCACAATGAGCTGGACATGAACTTGTATATGAGAATTGCCCCAGAGCTCTATCACAAGGTCAGAAGAAAAGAAATTCTTTTCCTTAGAGAAGACAAGGGCTAGGAATCCCTGGGTTTGCAGGTACAAATAGCTAATTAAGAAGTCATTGGCCAGGCAACAGGTAAAAAGGGCATACAAGTGATTCCCCAGGGAAGGGTATGAGGAAACCTCATCCTCAGGATTAGAAATATGACCTCCAACATTTTCTTCTTTCGCTGGAATTTGGGTTCCTTCTGCTCTCCACCCCTGTGGGGATCCTTGGCCCTCCACATCTTTGTCATAGCTGTCTACTGCAGCAAGTCTGAAACACAACTTGTCCTCTCCCCAGACCCTCTTCTCTTCTGATGGTTGGAGACAGCATCATCTTCCCCAGGGCATTCCCTTCAGCTCCTCTTTTGGCACTCACCCCACAGATCCAATCTATTTTCAAGTCTTAACCATTTCTCCTTTCACAGCCTCTGTCCTTTCTCTACTTCTCTCCACTCACCCATTGGCCACCCTGCTATTTTCCTCATCACCCTGGGCTTATACAGTTGCAGTAGCCTGCTGGTCAGCCTGCCTGTCTCAAGTCTTCCTCCACTTGGTCATTTCCTCCCCTCACATCTCTACTCAGTGAACTCCAGTGACTTACTTTGCTCTATGACCCAGCTACCACTGGCCTTGGCTATTTATTCTTCACAAATGATACTCTATCCCCATGCCTTTTGTTTGTTTTTTAAATTAAATTTGTTTTTCAATTAACAAAAAACTTCCTCCCTATTTTTCTTTATCTTCATATCTGTGCCTTTTCACTGATTCACTGGTTGCGTACCATGTTTAGCTACTGGGGGGAAGACACGAGAACATTGTCCACTATCCAAAATGCAGGCAAGCATGCCATCTTGAAACTGATGTACAATACTGATGAACTTCTCTGGGCAACCAAATTTTGACATGATTTTCCATAAGCCCTCACGACTAACAGTGTCAAAGGCCCTGGTCAGATATACAAATGTTGTGTACAGACCTCTGTTCTGCTCCTGGCATTTCCCCTGGAGTTGTCAGGGAGCAAACATCATATCAACTGTTCTTAAGCCCTTTCTGAAGCCACACTAACTCTCAGGTAGATGACCATATTCCAGGTGAAGGATCAGCCTAGGAGGACTCTGGCAAGAGTTGCCAGCAGGCTGGGGTTGGGGGGCCGGGGGCGGATAGAGAATGGAGAGGCTTTGCTGGCCAGACAGTACTTCTGCCACTGTTGTTCATTCAAGATTCTATCTGCCCAAGTTGTGAGTCTGGTTTTATTGAACAGCTTTCAGAAAAGACCAGAAATACTGAAAATAGGTCCAGTTCTGCTACAGCTTCCACAGATCAGAACAGACAACCATTTGGGAATGTGAATCAGCATTTATTCACCTGCCACAGGGCTATGCCAGTTTGCCTTTGGGATTTTTGATGAAAGCTTTGAATTTCCCACATTTGGCTCTGGGGGCCAGTCTGAGGATTCCAGAGACTCGGAGAACAGGCAAGAGAGAGAATATCAGTTCCACTACTGCTATGGCGCACAGCAGCCATGGGCCTGCCTCACGGCACAGTGTGCTACAGGCAGGCATGAAGGCATCCCAACATTAGAAGGGATTATTCAGCAATTGATCAATGGAGTTATTGCATCTGCAACAATACCAAATCTGGGATTGGGCCCTTGGAGCGTGCATTCAAATCCAGTGGACTGTGTAGGGGGTGTTAATGGCCTGGATGGAGTCATTGCACAGCTTCTTCATCACTTTGCAAACACTGGTCCCCTACCAGCAGACAAAAAGAAAATAAAGTCCCTTCCCACCATACAAGTCATAGAGGAACATGTAGGTTCAGGGTTAGAATGTCCTGTATGCAAAGATGACTATATGCTGGGTGAGACTGTCTGGCAGTTACCTTGCATTCACTTATTTCATGATGGCTGGATTGTTCCCTGTCTGGAACAGCACGATATCTGCTAGTATATCAGAAAAGCTTCCATAGACAGAACACTGCCACAAACCCCTTCTCCACCCCACCCCCACCCCCACCCCCCCAGGACTGACAGGAATGAATTTTTCTTCCTTGTCCAGTTCAGCACAAACAGTTTGTGAATCTCACCACCAGCCAGTCCAGTTTTCTCTTTCCCCTTTGCCCCCAACCCTACCCTGTCCGTTTCCCATCTGCTTCCTGGTCAGAGGGAGCAGTTAATCTTCTCCCACCCCATACTGAACTTGGGAGACAGGATGGGGGAAAGGAGGAAGATGTGGGAGAGACCCCAAGACACCCTTTTTTCTTTCCTTTTAACAAGCTTTGGAAGCACCAAAGGCCTTTAGACCTTCATCCTACCACCACCTGCCAGTCCCCAACTTACCTGATGGTGCCAGGGAAGCTCTGTCTCCTGCCCACTGATGGCCACCCCTTGTAACTCCCCCAGAGGGAAGGTAGACAATACTCCCAGGTGGGAAGGCCATTGGAGTGTGTCTTATCATTGCCATTCAACATGCGAACTGTCCACTCCCCCTTCAGCTGTCTGTCCTCCATCATCCTGTCTGTTTTTATAACCTTGCCCTCTAATGCCCAACAACACAAAGAGTCTTTATAAAAATCTTGCCAGCAGTGACTAAGAGAGGCCCTCCCACATGATTGTCACAGGAAATTTCCTATATACCTTTATAGAGATGGACAATGGAGGCATCCTGAACTCCTGGGCGATAACCTCTTGCCATATAACTTGATGCAAAACGTATGCTTGCTAAAAAGACTATTTTATGGAGAACTTGCATGGGGCAGTGAGAAGAGACAATACAAGGACACTCTCAAGGTCTCTCTCAGGAACTTTGGATTTGACTGTGCAACATGGGAGACACTGGCACAGGATCGTGCAGCATGGCGTGCCCACGTCAAAAAGGGTGCTATGCTCTATGAGCAAAGCAGAATTGAGACAGCACAAAGGAAACAGAACGCACAAATTTGGAGTATCCACCTCAAATGTTTACACAGATGATCTGTGGTAGAGCATTCCAAGTTCACATTGGTCTGTTCAGTCACAGTCGGACACACTGAAACTTGACTTTATCATGGTGATGTCATGTTGGTCCTCTTCAGGGACAAAAGACAACAACCACCACTACCTTGCCTAGCATGCTTCATGCATGGGCACACATACACTCTTTCCTCAGCTCCCCAAAGAGTCTACTCAGTTTTCAGCTCCTGCAGGAGGTGTTTATTGGATCATCCCTATCTCCCCACACACTCTCCTTGTGTCTTTCCTTTGAAATTACCTTCCATTTACCCTTTATAGATAATGTACAATGTTTTGCATGTTGCCTCCTCCGTTAGAATGTGATCTCCTTGTGGGCAGGGACCATGTTTTTCCTGTCTTTGTATCCCCAGCACTCCTCACAGTACGTGCCACATTTTAAGTGCTTAATAAATGCTTGTAGACTGACTGGCTGTCTTTTCATGTGGGAAGATATGCAAGAAACTTGTATATCTCTTGAGCTTAGGTATTTTTAAAATTAAATTACATTTTTTTCTCCCTGCCACCTCCAAGGGGAACAACCCGAAGCCTTTATAACAAATATGCAGAGTCAAGCAAAAGTAACCAGATTGGCCACTTCCAAAAAATATCTTTTTCTGTAGATTTAATCCTTCACCTCTCTGTCCATAAGTGGGTCCTGTGCATCATCTTTGCTTCCCTGGGATTCTGTTTAAAGTCTTTCAGTGCATTTGTTTTTCCAAGTTGTTACAGGATCGATTGAGTTCTTCTCACTTGCTCTGTGTCAGTTCATGCAGCTCTCCCCAGTGTTAATGGGTGCAGTGTTGTGTCTTGGGATGATTTCAGTTTTCATTTTGCTAACACAGCAATATTGAACAGTTTTTCGCATGATTGTCGGTAGTTTGTCTTTCTTCTTTTAAGGATTACCAGTAAATTTTGCAGGAGTACTCATCAAAGCTTGCTTTCATCATGACTGGTTTCTGTGTGTTTAGATGCTGGTAGTTGGTGGCATTGACCGGGTTTATGAAATTGGACGTCAGTTCAGGAATGAAGGAATTGATTTGACTCACAATCCTGAATTCACAACCTGTGAGTTCTACATGGCATATGCAGATTACCATGATCTCATGGAGGTCACTGAGAAGATGATTTCAGGTAACCTCTCCACCATGCCTAGGACTTAATGTACCATATCAGGGGGAAGGACTGTGTGGGATCTTGGGAGATCCTCTTTAAGGAGCAGCTTTCTCTCTCAGGAATGGTGAAGAACATTACAGGAAGTTACAAGGTCACCTATCACCCAGATGGCCCAGAGGGCCAGGCCTATGATATTGACTTCACCCCACCCTTCCGCAGAATCAGCATGGTGGAAGAGCTTGAGAAAGCTCTGGGCATGAAGCTCCCTGAGACCGGTCATTTTGAAACAGAAGGTAAAGACAGTTCTCCAGTTTATGTTTCTCCTTGACCTTAGCCATTGGATCAGAAGCTGTCATTGCTCATAACTCAACTTTTACACATGCTTTAAGGTTTGCAAAGCCTTGTAGTTCTGCTGTAGTCCTTTATACAGTTCCTCCCCCAGGCACTTGGGAGCTCTTCCCTAATTTTGTGTGTTTGGATAACAGAAACTCGTAAGATTCTTGATGACGTCTGTGTGGAGAGAGGTGTGGAGTGTCCCCCTCCCCGAACTACAGCAAGGCTTCTTGACAAGGTAAGTGATCATGAAGTGATCATGACCTTGGGGTCCTGTCCCTCTCATCCTAAGATGGATGGCTCCTTCTGTTCCTTGTGGAAATAGCGGCCCACAGTGAGGAAAATCCAGCTCAAACATCTTCAGAGGACTCCAGTTAGATAGATGGGAAAAGTATGAGCCAGATATTCAGAAGCATATTGTAGCCTTTCTTTGGGTGGGGATTTAGGATTGGGATTAGGAAAACATTACTCAAACTTGTTCTCTAGCAGTGTGTCCTTTATTGTTCAGCTTGTAGGTGAGTTCCTGGAAGTGACCTGCATCAACCCCACCTTCATCTGTGACCACCCACAGATAATGAGCCCGTTGGCCAAGTGGTAAGATAACAGCATGGCTCTCCAGGAGAGGAATAGATGTTTGGTGTCTCTTTATTGTGTGTTCTGGATTTACTGAGAGGCATAGCACCTAGTCTTTGCAATATTTGAGCTCTGGTTTGATATCTTGAAAGTTTCTATCCCCAGTACTTAAAAGTGTCCATTGTTAGATGATTAATGGACTTTGCCCCATCATGGTGTAGTAGATCAACTCTGAATCTGAAAATTGAGAGAAGTGAACTAAAGAAGCCGATATCCCTCTTTTCTCAGAATTTGTGATTCTCTGAACTTAAGTAAGCTACCCACTGGTATTCCTGAGGCACCTGGTATCTAGTTTCCTGACCACTGTCTTTTGGTTTCCATTGTCCAGGCATCGCTCCAAGAACGGCCTTACCGAGCGCTTTGAGCTCTTTGTGATGAAGAAGGAAATATGCAACGCCTACACGGAGCTGAATGACCCTGTGCGGCAGCGACAGCTGTTTGAAGAACAGGCCAAGGTAGGGGTGAATGGCTGTGAGCAGGAAAGACCCGAGGAAGAGTCTAATAAATGGTTTATAGAACAAATTCTGTGCAGCACGAGACACAGAATCCAAAGACACAGGCTCATATTTTGTCCCTCTGGTATCCTCTGTAAATGGAGAGGGTTGGACTGAGGCCATTCTAAAGGGAAGCCCACTTGGAAATACAGACCCTTCTCTGGAAGCAGGTGACCAACCATGTAGCTAGACTCAAATTTAGGCTTTCTGAGGCCTGGTTTTATTTTACTGAGAAATTTGCATTTGTTCTGAGATGGCTTTCTTCCACACATGCCGTTTGCTTCATCCTCTTCTAAAAGGGAATCCGGGATCCTCTGCAGGTTGTAGAATTTGATCTAGAATGCCGTTTGGTTGCTGCAAGTTTCCTAAAAGGGTAGGAAACACCCAGTCACTGGTCACTACAGGTGTTCAGCATGTCCTCATGTCCCTTTCTCTCTCCTCCAGGCCAAGGCCGCAGGTGATGATGAAGCCATGGTCATTGATGACAATTTCTGTACTGCCCTGGAGTATGGTCTCCCGCCCACGGCTGGCTGGGGGATGGGCATCGACAGACTCACTATGTTTCTTACAGACTCGAACAACATTAAGGTAAATGGCTGCAGGTCATGGTGATTCCAAAGCAAGTTTAATTTGAAGCATAAACAAAGCAACCCAAATGCTATGTGCCCCTAGTTATAGAAATAAGCCAGTCTTGTGCTTCCTCTTTGTGATAGGGTTGGTTCCCTACAGTTAGAATTGAAGGGGAAAAGGAACAGGCCGATTTCTTCTCCTTGCTAGATCTGTGCACCAAGCCCCTGCCCTCTGACAAAGTGGGGTGAAAGAGGTTGGGCCTGGGCTGCTGTCAGCAAGAGCATTCTCAGGGAACCTCCTGCCTCACTTGACGTGTTTTTTTCTCCAGGAGGTCCTTCTCTTTCCTGCCATGAAACCTGAAGAGAAGAAGGAGAATCCATTACATGCTGGTCTACCTGAAGGCACGGTAACTGCAGCTTCCATCTAGAGGAGAGGAGTTCAGCCTCTTCTGATGTGGACAAGGGATTCTGGGACAGCAGAACCGATATGAGTGTAAGGAACTCAGTCCTGCGAATGTCTCCATCCTGATGCAGTGCAGCCAGGGGTGCTTTCTACTTCTTACCACCAAATAAACCATTTCTCTCTTTTTCTGCTTTATTTCACTATTAAGTCTTGGAATACCAGCAGTTCAATCAAATTAATGTTTATGTTTGTTACTTTGGAATGGGCTTCTAACTTTCTTTCTCAGCCAAGCTAAATTAGGACTCGGGTTGGGCAAGGCTCTCGAAAAGGATGTCTGTGGAAAAGAGAACTTGAGGTGAAATCCTGTGGCTTTGGAGCTCAAAGAAGCCCAAGAAAGTCCTTTTTTTTTTAATAAGGCTCTATAGCCATAATGAAGTTACTGATTTTTTTTCTTAGACTCCTCCAAAAATCCCTCAAGTAGTTTTAGTAAAAGGGTGGTAGGTAACCAGAATTTAGGTTTCAGAAGTTTAACAAGGGGTCAGGGCTTCTGAGGAAATTGAAGGAAGGCATAGATTACCATTTGAAATTTTTTTTGAACCCTTGGCAGGGCCCTTTCTGCTTGGTATTATTATATCTCTTTACTGCTCCTTGAGGGCATTAGCCTTCAGTGTGTGCTGTTTAACATTTTTACTATTGGCTTGGATAAAGGCTGAGCTGGGAAGCTCATCAAATTTGCAAACACTGGATGACAAAGACCCAATGGAAAGATCTTGACCTGCTGCAGCAGGAGGCTGCATATAGGATGAAATTCACTGAGATAAACATAAAGGTCACTTGCGTTCCAAAGGTTAGTTTCAAGTTTCCTGAATAAATTGGGAATTTTAGAGACAGCCAACTCAATACAAGTCAGCATGATATATGTGAAGTATAGCTTCTGAAAATAAGTCCTTGTAACCTGGTCAGACCGCATCTGGAGCAGTTTTTAGTCCTTAGTTCCATGGGTCAAGAACACTGGAAAACTGAGGAGAGGCTTGAGAAGGGTTATGAAGAGGATAACTACAGGCCTTGATCCATATATCCTAATAAGCTGTTTTAACAGATGTTGTAGGAGGAACTGGTGGTGCTGAATCTAGATGAGAGAAGCTTACCTGGAGGGCTACAAGCTTGTTGTCTACAAGTCTCTGAAAGGTTCCTCTTTTAGAGAGGTAGATCTAAAAACAAGAGGTAGAAGTTGCCAACCAGCAAATTTAAATTTGACACCAGGAAAACCAGGATTCTCAACAATTTGTACTGTCCCCTGAAGTAGATCAGCTACCTCCTCTTCTACCTGAGGCTGACTGACCACCTCTGCAGATGTTGTGGAAGACATTACTTGGTTCTTCCCAACTTTTGGATTCTGTTTTCATATTCCCTATTTGTTCTGCAAACAGCCTCAGAGGTGCCAGAGGCTAGGGATAGACAAAAAGTCAAGACAGTCCTTGCCTTTCAGGAGCAACCCAGATGCATCTAAATCTAATTTCCTTTGGGGTACAAGGAAAGGTGTTGAGATTGGGGTCTTGGTATCCCAAAATACTAACACTAGGTCCTGCCCAAATGAGTTCCACTCAAGCCTTTCAGCCAAAGAAAAAGTTTACTTAATATCCACCATATTGGGTAGACTTATCCACCATATTGGGTAGACTTAAGGAATCTGAGCATTTGAATGGACATGCAGGCTAGATAGAATGTGAACCCCTGTGGTGGGCCAGATTGAGTCTGAGCACCTTTATGGAGACAAGATAGAGTTTATATACAGAAAGACTGGGAGGAATCTAGGGGTGGTTTAGTAGTCTGGGTAGTAGGCTAGAGGAGGAATTTAGGGAAGGTCTTGAGGGGAATAGACAACGAAGGGCTAGGTTACTTTTAAGGGTAATAGATCTGGGCACAGATATTTTGATAGAATCAAGGGTGGGAAATAGCAGGGGGACTTGGACAAGGCAATAATGAAAGGCTTATGGCTTCAGGTGAACATCTGATCAAACCAGAAGGAGAGTTTCAGGGGGGTTCCCAGAGCCTGTACCCCATCAGTTGGATTCCAGATGGTCCTCAAAGGAAGCTAATGCTTCTAAGGTGGAGGTGAGAAGGGAATATAAGTGTAAAGGTACAGATGTGAGCTTGGATGATGCATATGGGGAACTGAGGCAGGAACGAAGAACACATTGGATACTGGAATGTGTGAATTGAATTATATGCAACTACAAAAATAAAATGGGCTAGAGTCAAGGCGGGAAGGTGTTTTAACGCACATTTCCTAGAGGCCATAAATGGAGTTTGTGGAATAGGGGAGCGACAGCAGACCTGTTCTTATAGAAGATGGATTGTAGAAGTGACAGACCACCCGAAACAGCCAAAAAAGAAAAATCTCTGCACTTGGAGAGGAAGGCGAAGCAATGGCTGCTCTGATTCCCATGCTTGTCTCTCCTAAATTCGCTGGGTGACATGGAGCAAGTCGACTCCTGTCACCTTCGAGACATTCTAGGACCGGACTGAAGGGAGCCTAGGGGGCAGTTCTGTCACGTCACAGGTGGAGAAACAGACAAAAACGGGCCGATGACCCGGGGCATCCCCGCCGGCCAGAGCCTCTTCATCGGGGCGTGGTTTGCGGTTTGGTCGATTTCTAGACTTAGGAAAGTGACAGGAGAAAACGTTCACCGCGCGGGTGAAACTTTACAGCTGAGGCCCCCGCCCCGCCCATCGAGAAGGCCGGCAGCGTAACTCCTACTGTACCAGCGAGGTCGGGCGAAACCCCGCTCTACCAGTAACCGTTTAACGCAGGTAGCCCTCTGTAGGTCGTGCATACAGGGTCCAGCCCAGGGCTGGAAAGGCGCCCTAAGCCACTGCCTGGGCATTTCGTCAGCCTTGTCCGCATGCGCATTCGTCGGGGCGCTTCAGCCAGCGGTCCAGGGTCCGAGAATGCCTTATGCTGCAGTAGGACCAAGAATACTACATAGCCCAGCATGCTTCGCGCCCCGGTAGGCTGCCTGACGTCACGTCCGCTGCGGTCAGCTGACTTTCCTTCAGCCCCAGAGCCGGTGCGGCGTGTCAGAGGGTGAGCGGAACGGGGCTGGGATGGCCCGGGCTCGGGAGGCGAGGAGGGGCAGGGTCGGGCCGGGCCTCAGCTGCTCGGGTCGGGTCGCGAAGTCGCGGGAACCGCCGAGGAGCCTGGGCGTCCCTGTCCGGCCCCTGCCCTCCCGCTCTCCGCCGGCGTGCCTAGGCCGAGAGCTCCCTCCCTGGCGCTCGGCGGGGTGCCCGGCACGCCGGAGGCCCCGCCTTGGTCGGCGCTCGGGGATTGGGCCGCGTGGGCCCGCCCCGCCTGGTCCGCCCGGTCAGCCCCACCCCTTCCGGCCGGGGAGGGCGGGCCCAGGGGCCGCACTAAAGAAGCCGACCCTCGCCCTAGTGCCCTTTCGGGCCTGGCCCGGTGCCGAGGCGATGTTTTCACCGAACTGAATGCTGGACTTGGAGCCCGGAAGGACTGGGTTGAGATCCAGCCCTTGAGACCCAGTAGCTGGGGGCTCGTTGGCATCTGTAAAATGGGGATAACCAGTAGATATAGCACTCGTTGAGGTGTGTCTGTGTGTGTCTGTGTCTGCGTGTCTGTGTGTGCGTGTCTTTGTGTGCGTGTGTGTCTGTGTGTGTGTGTTCAGAGCGTCCCTGTGGCCCTGGAGGGCAGAGGTAAAACCTGAGAGTCATAGTTGTCGAGATTTAAATTCTGTATTTAAGAACAGATTTCCTGACCCTGCTATTCAAAAATGGAATGAGTTGACCCAAAATGGAATGATCTCCCTATCCCTGGAAATCTTGGAGTGCTCTCTAAATGACTATTTACCCTCAGATAATTGTAGAGAGATTTCCTGCTGAGTAGCTGAGACAAGAACCCTGAGGGCCAGTTTCCAATTCTGTGCAGAACACTGGGTAAACCGCCATAATCTGTGGGTTTTGTAAAACAATGTTTAGAATATGTGAACTTTTTTTACAAAGTTATTTTGAGTTCAGTGCAAAGCGTTTTCATATTAGCCATGTTGCCAAAGAAAAACAAAAAACATAAAACAAGAAAAGTAAAGTTAAAAAGAAGTATGCTTCAGTCTGCACATTGAGTTCCTCAGTTTTCTCTCTGGAAGTGAATAACATTTTTCATCATGGGTCCTTTGGAACTGATCTGGATCTTATCAGAGCAGCTGTCTTTCACAGTTGATCATCCTCACAGTATTGGTGTAACTTTCTACAGTGTCCTAGTTCTGCTTACTTCACTTTTCATCAGTTTACATAGTCTCAGATTTTTCTGAAATACTCATCATTTCTTAAAGCACAATAGTGTTCCGTCACAGTCATAGTCAGCCATTCCCCACTTGATGGGCATCCCCTCAGTTTCCAATTCTTTGCCACCACAAAAAGAGCTGCTATAAATATCATTGTAGAAATACATCCTTTTCCATTTTCTTTGGTCTCTTTGGGATACACACCTAGTAGTGATTTTGCTGGGAGAAAGGGTTATCCCAGTTGTACCTTGTAGCATACTTTTGCAAGGGCAGAGATTGCATCATTTTTCATCTTTACCCGGTTGCTCCCTATAGAGGCTTGATCAATCAATCAAACATTTATTATGCACCTACCATGTGCCAGGCACTGTGCTAAGCAACAGAGCTACAAAAAGAGGCAAAAGACAGCCTCTTCCCCAAGGGAGCTCACAATCTATTGGGGGAGACAAGATACAAACCCAAAGTTTGGAGTCTTTAAAGAGTTGCTTGAGGCACCAAAAGGTTCAGTAATAGCCCTAGACATCCAGATTGCCTTCTGCTCTTTCATCTTGATGCCTGTACTGTAGGTGGTAGGCAATGTTTGCTTAATTGAATTGAGTGGTATTCACAAAGAAATGCCTGATGTGCATTGGGCCTCCTGAAGTAGAAGCCTGTATGGTTCTTTGGAATGAAGCACATTACCCTTTCCAGTCAGTAGGCATTGATTAACTGCCTAAATTAGTTTCTGAATCCAATTCCAGGGAGACTTGTTTTAATCTAGGGATGGCTTCCTATATTGTATCTCAGGGTCACAGCGCTTAGATATTACTACATCATGTGATTTTCTTACAGATGGATGTGTGTTGCTTCCCATCATAACTAGGATGTATAGAGCCATAATTAACCGGTGGAGTTGCTAGTTTTGGCCTGCCATATGTCTATTCTTCCCTTTTCCCCAAAAAGCCCAACAGGCACCAATTTGGAAGAATAATATCCTTAAGTTGTCAGTGAAATAGTGCTTTAAAGTGTGCAAAGCACTTCACCTATGTTGTCTCACCTGAGCCTTACAATCGATGTGTGAGGTAGATGGTTAGCCCTTTAGGTTACATTTTTGTTGCCGATAATGAAGGGGGAGAAAGTCACAATCTCTGAGCCCCAGACACCTGTAAAATGGGGGTAGTATTTCATATATTATTTAATCTACCTCTATCTTTTGAGGCAAGCACTTTGTAAACTAAAAACTGATATCGAAATAAAGGCAAAACAGTTTAAATTATTCCACAAATCTGCTATTCCTATTGGCAGCTGGTGATTTTCATGAATTTTGGCACCTATGACATTTTTTTAAGTGTTATCTGCCAATAGAAATAGCAGGTTTGCGGGATAATGGTACCTATCTGTGGTAAAAACTCAAATCGGTCACCAAACCATTCACGAGGATCCCCTGGACCTGATGTTGACTTCAAAAACCACGTATTTACGTAATCAGCTTCGTTGTATTTTTACTTATTTTGTTAACTATTTCCTAGTTACATTTTAATCTGATTTGTCTGCACTGGGAGTGTTGTGGAGATCTTGTGTTTGACACCTCTAGTGTGCATTACCAAGATCCACATACATAGGTATTGTATGATAGAAAAGGAAGATTGTTATGATTAGAACTGACTGTACAAATTAATTTCTTTTTATTTATTTATTTATTTATTTATTTAAATTTTTTACATTCATTTTCACAAATTTTTGGGTTCCAAATTTTCTCCCCTTTTATCCCCTCCCCCCACCCCAATACCCCAAGCAATCTAATTTTCCCTATCTCCAATCTGCCCTCTCTTCTGTCATCTCTCCCTTCTCTTGTCTCCATCTTCTCTTTTCTCCTGTAGGGCCAGATGACTTTCTATTCCTCCTTAACTGTATGTCTTCTTTCCTAGTTGCAACAACAATACTAAACAGTTGTTCCTAAAACTTTGAGTTCCAAATTCTCCTCATCCCTCCCTCCCCACCCTTCCCTTTGGGACAGCAGGCAATTCAATATAGGCCATATCTGTGTAGTTTTGCCAATGACCTCCCTGATAGTCGTGTTGTGTAAGACTAACTGGATTACCATCCCTCCTAATCTGCCCCTCCTTGTTTCTCTTCTGTCTTTTGATCCTGTCCCTCCCCAAGTGTTGACTTCAAATTGCTCCCTCCTCCCTTTGCCCTCCCTTCCATCATCCCCCCCCTTGCAATATCTCTTTCTCCCCCACTTTCTTATACTGTAAGATAGGTTTTCATACCAAAATGAGTGTGCATTTCACTCCTTCGTTTAGTCAAATGTGATGAGGGTAAACTTCTTGTTTTTTTTTTTGTTTTTGTTTTTTTTTTCTCAGCTCTCCTCTTTTTCCCTCCACTAAGAAAAACTACCTGCCTCTTAAATGACATATAGTTACCCCCTTCCCTTTCCCTCCCCCTACATTTCTCTCTCACCATTTACCCTAGTTTCTTTTAAGGTATGGTCCCATCCTATTCAGTTCAATCTGTGCTCTCTATCTCTGTATGTGTGTGCATGTGTGTATGTGTGTGCATGCGTGTACATGTGTATGTGTGGTCCCACCAACTACCCAGATACTGAAAAGTTTTAAGAGTTACAAATATTGTCTTTCCATGTAGGAATGTAAACAGTTCACTCATGGTAAGTCCCTTAAGACTTCTCTTTGCTGTTTACTTTTTCATGCTTCTTCTCATTCTTGTGTTTGAAAGTCAAATTTTCTTTTCAGCTCTGGTTTTTTCATCAAGAATGATTGAAAGTCCTCTGTTTCATTGAAAGACCATATTTTCCCTTGAAGTATTATACTCAGTTTAGCTGGGTAGGTGATTCTTGGTTTGAGTCCTAGTTCCTTTGCCTTCTGGAATATCGTATTCCACGCCCTTCGATCCCTTAATGTAGAAGCTGCTAGATCTTGGGTTATCCTGATTGTATTTCCACAGTACTGGAATTGTTTCTTTCTAGCTGCTTGTAAGATTTTTTCCTTGAGCTGGGAGTTCTGGAATTTGGCCACAATGTTCCTAGGAGTTTCTCTTTTTGGATCTCTTTCAGGTGGTGATCGATGGATTCTTTCAATACTTATTTTGCCCTCTGGTTGTAGAATGTCAGGGCAGTTTTCCTTGATAATTTCATGGAAGATGATGTCTAGCCTCTTTTTTTGATCATGAGTTTCAGGTAGTCCCATAATTTTTAAATTGTCTCTCCTGGATCTATTTTCCAGGTCAGTTGTTTTTCCCATGAGATATTTCACATTCTCTTCCATTTTTTCGTTCTTTTGGTTTTGTTTGGTGATTTCTTGGTTTCTCATAAAGTCATTAGACTCCATCTGTTCCATTCTAATTTTGAGAGAGCTATTAAGTTCAGTGAGCTTTTGAGCCTCTTTTTCCATTTGGCTCATTCTGCTTTTGAAAGCAT
This sequence comes from Bettongia penicillata ogilbyi, assembly GCA_023548195.1. NCBI lineage: Eukaryota > Metazoa > Chordata > Mammalia > Diprotodontia > Potoroidae > Bettongia > Bettongia penicillata. The sequence goes on along the minus strand of JAJHZJ010000527.1, from coordinate 7,009,147 downwards.
TCTTCTCCTCGTTGGCTTTTTGAACCTCCTTTGCCAATTGGGTGAGCCTATTTTTCAAGGTGTTAATTTCCTCAGCATTTTTTTGGGTCTCCTTTACCAAGGTATTGACCTGTTTTTCATACTTTTGTTGCATCTCTGACATTTCTCTTCCCAGTTTTTCCTCCACCTGTCTAACTTGCTTTTCAAAATCCTTTTTGAGCTCTTCCAGGGCCTGAGCCCACCCACCACCCCCCTGGGGTGTCTGGGGTACTGAGGCCCCGCCCTCCACATCTTTCCCTGATGGGAAAAATACGTTCTCGTCCTCGCCATCAGATCCGAAGGTCGGGATCATTTGCATTTGTTGGAAAAAACTCTCTAAAGTCTTATTTTTCTTCCCTTTTCTAGGCATTTTCCCAGCCAGTTAACTTGTCTTCTGAGATTCCTTTCCACCCCCGCCTGGATCCGCCCAGCTAGTGCTTGGCCTCTGAGATTTAAATGGGCTTTCCTCCTGCCAGCTGTCAATCAGTGAGCTTTAGTTCAGGTGCTGGGGTAGGGCCCGGGCTGCCTCCGAGACTCTGATCCCTCGGGGGGCTTTATGCAGAGACTCTCAAGAATGGAGCGGGTGGGGGCGGGGTGGGGGGCCCGCCTCCCAATCTCAGCTCCCCTGGGGGTCCCGAGCAGAAGCCTTCAGCAACAGAGCGGGGTGGGGGCAGGGCCGTCTCCCAGGCTCAGCTCCGTCAGGTTTTATGCGGGAATCTTCCGTAATGAAGATCCTGCCTGCTGCTGGGGGATTCCTGAGTCCTGGGCCGCTGCCGCCTCAGCCCCAGCCCACGCCTCTGCCGCTTCCTGCCCCGTCCCCGCCGCCGCCGCTTCCTCCCGAGGGGGCCCGAACCACGGAGACGCCCCGCTTCCCCTCTCCTTCAGCCCGGCCTCTCTCACTGACCTGCTTCTGTGGGCGGAGGGACTTTCCCGGCTGCTTCAGCTTCCGTCTCTGAAGCCTGCTCAGATCCGCTTCTCTGAGGCCTCAGCCAGGGCAGCGCTGGGGGTCGGGTTTACTCTCCGGGGCGCGCCGGACCCTGAGGACGGGTCCTCAGGGCTCCCTGGAACGTAAATCTCCTCCACTCTGCCTCTGCACACCTTGCACTCACCCAGAATCTATGGGGGACTCTTTCTACACCAATTCCATGGGCTTTGGTTTCGGAGCTCGTAAACGTGCGTCCTTCTACTCCGCCATCTTGGCTCCGCCCCCTACAAATTAATTTCTGATGGCGGTATCTCAGTACTTGTCCTTACCCCTTTTGTCTCTGCTTTCTATTTCCCAGGATGACCTATCAAATCTGATCCAGGTTGATATCAGGGCTTCTGCTCAGATCATGTGGACTGCAGATGAAATTGCCCATCTGTGCTATACTCACTACAGCACTCGACTGCCCAAGCAGGGAAAGCCAGAGCCAGATCGAGAGTGGACCTTACTGGCAGCTGTGGTTAAGGTGAATTCTACAGCAGAGTGCTCTCATGACTCCAGTGACAAATCTTTACCAGGTGAAACTTTTTCTCTTCTTCCAAAACACCTGACAAGCCATCAACAAGCCTGTATTAAAGATGTAACTATGTGCCGGACACTGAGAATTAAGAACTAAAAGTGAGGTGGCCCCTGCCTTCAAGGAACTTGTTTCTGTTTCCCTAGGAGGACCCAGTGTTACTGATAAGTAAATACAGGATCAGTTCTGACAAGGCTTTAAATTGCAGCTGTATAGGAATGTCAGGTGCAGTGGTCTTTTAAGCAGAATGATCATGTGGCATGTAATTCCCAAGTGTTTGTCCCCTCATTGGACTTCTGGAGTTGGGATGGGGTACTAGAATGAATCCTGGGAAGGAGATTAGGAGATCTGGGCCCTGATACTACACTTTGCCACTGATACGATGTTTACATAAGGGCCAGTACTTAACTTTCCCAGGCCTCAGATTCTTCCTCTGCAAAATGAAGGGGTTGGAGTAGAGCAGGGTTGGGGAACCTAAGGCCTCAAGACCACATGTGGCCATCTAGATCCTCAAGTGCTTCCCTTTGATTGAGGATTAAGGGATTACCCACTAAAATCTTCCAGCTCCTCCATTAAGTCTCGTAGTGCTCTGGGATAGGTGACAACCCCCTCTCCTTTCCCAGGACCACAGTGGTTGGTTTGTTCCAGATGTGTTATTAATTACAGGAATCTTTTCATGGCGATAAACTGCTAAGTGACCTGACTTATTAAACTTGGGGAACATTTAAATAATAGGAACTCATTTGATAATTTGTTTTTCCCAGTAACTAAGGAAGTTGTCTCCATGGGAACAGGAACGAAATGCATTGGCCTGTCCAAAATGAGAAAAAGTGGTAAGCAGGGGTGGGAGCTGTAGATTCTGATACCTTTGAAACTAGCCTCTATGCTGAGCTTTCTTCCTTTTGTGTTCCTAGCAAGAGATGGCCAAGCGGGAGATTTCATCTCATCAATTTTTTGCCTTGTGTCTGGCAATCTCTAACATAGAATGAGGAAAATGTAGCTTTATAGCTTTTTAATACTTCTGTGTTTCAGGGAAAACAAGCAGAATTAAGACAGGTTGAGGGAACATCAATGTGGAAATAAATTTCCATGGGTATTTTGGCTGTTAAACTTGTCTGTAATCTTAGTTCTTTTAAATCTGTACCTATGCCCCTGAGGCTCTCACTGTCACATGTGGAGCATCAAGCCTCCATTCCAGCCATTCCAGGCTGCAGTGGTTAAAAGAAAGCTGTTTTTCCTGATAGGACAATGGGCACACCAAAGGCAGTGGGCAGCTCTGGGTAAGTTAGGTTGCTAAAGAGAGCCTTACTCCCCTGGATCAGCAGCTCTCATTGCAGGTAGGAAAACATTTTTAGTCCCTAGACATGAGCTTATTGTAAGCAAAAGTATGATCTCATATGTTACACATGTGAGGCTGAGCCCTCCAGGTTAAAGATTTACTGTTAATGTATCATTGTGAGTGGTTGTGAAAAATTAACAAAGTTAGCATGGTTTGTCCAAAGTGGTAGGGGAAGAATCTTTCTGTTTCTGGGAAGAAAGGCAGAAAAGTTATTGTGGCACTTAAAGGTGGGAGGGAGCCCTCCTCAAGTTCTATTATGAATTCGCATGGTTTCTTATTTTTGCCACAGGAGATATCCTTAATGACAGTCATGCCGAGGTCATAGCCAAGAGGAGTTTCCAGAGGTGAAGTATTAGAAATTTGCTTTTAAAATGATTTTAATGCCTTCTTTCACATTCCTTATATCTAAAAAAGGCAAATTCTTGCTCAGCAAACTAACCAGTAGTATAGGTTTTCCCATACTCCTGACTGGAAGTTCTTGAGAATAGTACCTGAGGTCCATGGACCCCCAAAGGGTCGATAAATAGATTTCAGGGGATCTATGAACTTGGATGGGAAAAAAGATTCTATCTTTATCTTAATAAACTTTTATAATTACAAATTTTTCTAAGAAACAATTCTGAGAAGAATCTAGAAATTCTAATATTTGCCAGACTGCTCAAAGGGTCTATGATATACACAAAAATATTAAGAATCCCTGCCCTAAATCAAGTTGTTGCCTAGAATTATAGCTCCTGCCAGGTGGTGTAATGGATCGAGCACCAGCCCTGGAGTCAGGAGACCTGAGTTCAAATTTGGCCTCAGACATTTATGAGCTTTGTGACCCTGACCAAGTCACAACCCTGATTCTCTCTCCCTCCCCACCCCCAAAAAAAGAATTCTATCTCCTCTTTGTCTTTCTTCACTAGGTACAGTAACAACATGATTGGTCTGACAGGTGACACCCATCTCCAGTGCTCTCCGTGAATGATCCCCACTGTTCCTTTGCTTCTGCTCTGTATTTTCTTGCCTGATTGAGATACTTTTACTCACCTATGACAAGAAGGAAGCAGCTTGAGAACAGGATTGTTTTTCCTTTTTATTTGTTATCTCACTGCCTGGCCCACAGTAAATGCTTAATAAATGCTTGTTCATGGATTCCTACCTACCAGGTGGATTTTTTAAAATAACTTCTGCAATGACCAAGCCCTACTCCATCACTGAGGCTTCACCCGCTCGAATAATATTGCTTTGCCTGCTGTGTTTCAATGTCTTCAGTACTCTTAGCTTAAGTGAAGTCGGGAATCCTTTGGCACTGGGCCCTGATTTAACTTAAGAGTTTCCATTACCATATTATATCTGTCCAGCATAAAAAGCTAAGTAAGCCCAGGCTCTGCAGAGAGAGAGACTTCCCAGTCACTGCCCTGATGCCACAGATAATGGTGGATGTGCAGTTAAGGACCAGTGGTCTAAAAGAAATCAATCACCTTGACTGTGGAGGCGGCAGAGGTTTGGAGATAAATCAGCAGCATGAATTGTCCTTCTCTACCTGACCACTGCTCTGACTTCAGTATTTCTGTATTGTAGGAACTCCTTCCTGAGGGAGTGCCCACCTCAGTTCTTCCACACTGTAAGGATCTCAGTTGCCAGTTACTCATTTATGCTAATACTTGTTACCTGGCAGGTACCTGTTTCATCAGCTTAGGACTGCAGTCAGCCTGCAACAGGACAGCATCTTTATGCCAGGAGCCAAGACAGGAATGTGGAAACTCAAACCAGACTTGCATTTTGTGTTTTTTTCTAGCCACACTCCATGTGAGTATAAAATTGAGCCTTTATGTCTATGATAGTGTCCGCTTTCTTGTCTTAGTGATGTAGACACTTTTCCATTGATTTCTGAGTTCATTAAAGCTACAATGTTACTGTGCCTTTTACAGTATCCTTAAACCAGTGTCTTTCGTTTATCTTTCCACCAATGTGGTTGTATCTGTCTAATATATCAGGGTTCCTATTAGTGTTTATCTAGGCAGGATTGTCAGTAGCGTAGTAGGATTGTAGAAAAATATAATCATTGGAAGATTTGGAAAGAAAATATTCATCTCCCTAAGAAAAAAGGTCATAAAAAACAAAATCCATTTTAATACTAGCTGTTTAGTTACAGAAGTCTTCAGATTCATTCCCTTGTTTGGTCATCACAAGTAAAATGATCAGAGGTACCATACTTTACAAATGGGGGAACTGAGGCTCTCAGATGTGAAGGACTTACTTGTGTTGCTACAACTAGCTGATTCAAGTAACTCAGACTAGGATTTGCATGCAGGTCTTCTGAATCCAAGTCAAGTATTCTTTTTCACCACAGCTGCCAAATTTGCTATTTCAAGCAATGAAATGCAGCCATTGTAAGAGAGAACCCTATAAGCAGAAGACGTCCTGTAGTCTGATGGATGACTCACCATTATGTGCAGCAAAGAAATACAATGGAAAGAATATTGTATTTTGAACTGGAAGATCTTGTCAGATATTCATGCCTCTGCTTCTGTTTGACCCTGGATGAATCCTATTCCCTCTCTGAGATTAGTGTCTTCATGTTAGCTGTCTTTCAGTCTCCCTCCTGGGGCTGCTTTGAGGATGAAATAAAATAAAATATGTAAAGCACTTCATAAACTAGAGAGTGTTGGGTGAATGTCAGCTGTCAAAGTTGTTTTTTTAAGTAGTATTTGATGCGGCCAAAGACTGTGAAAAATGAAGTTTGTTCTGATGACATTTTCCCTCTCACGTATCACCTAGATAGTCTTTGTAGATCCCTGAAGCGTATCCTGAACAAACAGTATAATGGAGGGCAGATTGAAGCTGGTTAGCAGGGAACAGACTTTCCAGTCTGCCATTGAACTCTCTTCATCTGGAAAAGAGACAACATTAAATTGTAAGGATCACTTGGGCAACCCCTTTGGAGATGTAGGAGATCCACGGGTGTGAGTGAGACACTGCATATGTTTTTAGGCTTGTTTGACATATGGTTTGGTTTTCTCTTTTTTTCTTTAAAAAAATATTCTTTGTTTTGAGATTGCTTTCAGGAAGGAGGAGAAGGGATACTGGGAGAAATGAAAACAAAAACTATTCATAACAATAGTTAATCAAGTCATCCCTTGGTGGGGAGGCTCAGGATCAACCCTCACTGAGTGTGGATTCAGGGCTCAGGTGTGACATCGTGAGCCAGAATGTCCCTTTAAACATCCGGCCAGAGCAGAGGCATGGCAGTCAGGATCTGTGGATTCTAATGTAGTGACCTCACCTGAAGCACTTTGGTTCTGTGCCTTAGTTGTTATGTCTGAAACAAAAAAAATAATAATCCCTATCCCTTGCCAAGCCCATAGGTAGGTTGGGGGATTGGAAGTATATGAACTCATTTCAGGTTTCTTTAGGAAGGCAGGATAGAGATACATACTGATATTTAAAGTGGTCATGCTCACAGCTGGTTATCATCATCCTTTCCTGAGCTTTGGTTTTCTTGGCATAATTTCTGGCACTATAAAGGGGCCAGCATGTCACTAATGTCCTCTGTAAAATGTCTTTGTCTTAGGTCATATTTTCTCTTGCAGGTGGGGATGCCTCCATCATCCCAATGCTTGAGCTTGAAGATCAGCCTTGCGCTCCAGTCAGCCAGTCAGCAGAGGCCATTAGTGACCCTCTGGTACTAGAAAGTAAAAGGAAATGTGAAGAAACCCCTGCTCACCTTATAACTAAGAGACTGAGGACAGAACCCAGGGACCTTCTCAGGGAGATCCCCAGTGATATAGCCATGCCTTATTCTACTGGGAAAGAAAGAAGCGTACAGATACTCCCAGATTCCAGCAATTCCAGCCCTCTAGCAAATGAACCAGCAGCTGCTAAGGGGACTGTCCCAGTTGGTGTTAAAGTAGTGGATATTTATAGAACTGGAGCAAAATGTGTGCCAGGGGAAGCTGGAGATACTCAGAAGCCTGGTGTCGAATATCACCAGGTGGGATCCCTCCGAGTGAAGCCAGGTCGAGGAGACCAAACCTGTTCTATGTCCTGTAGTGATAAGCTAGCCAGGTGGAACGTGCTTGGGTGCCAAGGTGCCCTGCTGATGCACTTCCTAGAGGAGCCCATCTACCTAGCAGCTCTGGTCATCGGAAAATGTCCATACAGTCCTGAGGCCATGAAGAGAGCCGTGATTGACAGGTAAGAGAATGAATGACTGCCCAGTGCCATCCTAGTGCTTTACCCCCATTGGGAAATGGCAACCAAGAAGAATGTCTATGTAAATGCCCACATGAAGGGAGCTTACCTTGTTACACCACTTTTCAGTTACACAGCACTTGACCTTATCTTTTTTGATTCTCACAACAAACATGTGAAGCAGGTAGTGTCCGGATTATTATTTCTGTTGCACAGAAGGTCAGAGAGGTTGTGATTCGCCCAGAATCATCTGTCTAGTTAATTAAGACTCAAACCCATTTTCTGATACTAAATATATGTTTCTAAGAACTCACAATTCATTGATCTTCTGTACTGTACTGTCTCTCAGGTGGCAAGCTCAGGTATAACTCACCTTAGTACAGCACTGTTTGTAGGGCACTGCCACAGAAACCACAGGTCTGATGGGTGGAAGAGGGGGGTGCACTTTAACCCCCATAATTGGTTCTGAGGACTTGTGGTTGTGGTTGTCATCACCATTCTCTCTGGGGCATAATTAGAAGGAAGACACAAGACAAAGTGAAACTGCACTTTGTGTGGGAGACCATCAGGCCACCCTTTGATTCCAGCCTTTACCTGGGCATGTTGTTTTATACATAAGTTCACCCAGAGTCCAAGGGGCACATTTCTCCCTGCAGCCATTACTTTCAGATTGACCAGGTTAAACTAGGGATCTCACTTTCACATCCCTAAAACAACTCTACCTCACTGCCATCTCCCTAAGGTGGGAGCAATAAAAGACCAGACTTGGTTTCCTCAGCCTAAAGTGAATGTGTCTGATCCTATAAATGAACTTCTGGACACTTCTTAAGGAAATGACCTTCATTTCTCAGTCATTGGGAAGTCTGGGGCAATGTATGGTGGGAGAGTGGAGTATCAGAGCACTGTTTGTCCAAGTGATGAGATTTTTTTCCCATAACTAGGTGTCAGCATGTGTCCAGTTTGCCCAAAGGCTTCCAAGTCCAAGAGCTGAAAATGCTTCAGTCAGGTTTGCTGTTTGAACATAGCCGCTGCGCAGTTCAGGCAAAGAGAGCTAACTGCCCAGGGAAGGTTGTTCCCTGTGGGGCTGGTGAGTGACCTGGCCTCCTTCCATCAGTACCCTGGGGCACCTTGGGATCCAGCTTCCAGAGTGAGGAATTTACCCAGGAGTGACCTCCCCCAAGACTTCTCCATCTAATACACCATGGCACAAGGGGAACTGTCATTCTCACCAAAAATCAGGTTTTCACCAATTAGCAACTCTTACGGAAAGCCAGCCCATTTTTATACCAGTATTCTAAGAAATGATAATATATGCATTCTTCAATGTGATCTCATATTCTTGGCAATTGTTCAAGGTTCTGTGTTGGGGTTTTTAGGCATACTTATTCCACCAATACATATTGCAGTCCTGCTGTAGCCAGAAAACCCATCCACCCTCAGTTTGGAGATGAACCTCTCCCAACGTAGCTGGTCTGCCTTTGTAGCCAGAGAGGATCCGTCAGAGTTCATGCTCTAATGATAGGACCTTCAGCAGCCTGGTCAGGGTAAGATAGTAGTAGAGGAGAATGCCATGGGTATCCTGGATCACCTGACTGGATCCTATGCCTCTCTCCCCCAGGTCAGCATTCTTTGGCACATATTTAGCACAGCACAGCCTCCGTGCTGGGTAGCCTTGACTTGTGTGTTCTCCCAGCCATAGGTTGGAGTGCAGTCCCAGAACAGCCTGTCGATGTGAGCTGCAATGGTTTCAGGCAAGGAGCTACGAAGAAGAGTATCGGGAGCCTTCAGGCCAGGTGCACCGTCCAGGGCTAGTTGGGGAGAAATGCTGGGTTGGGGGCTCGCTCGCTCTCATTCTTACAGGAGCAGGGAATGGAGGAACGGACCAATCAGAAAGCATTTGTTAAATGTTTCTTCTGAGCCAGCTCTGGGTTGAGCCTGGAGGATAGAAACAGAAGAGCAAGATAGTCTCTGCTCGCGAGGAGTGAGTGTTGTGATGGGGAGATCCCAGAGGGGAAGGCTGGCTTCCTGCTGACAGAGGGCCTGGTAGTTGTTAGGCATCACGGCAGGGCAGAGAACCAGAAAGAGAGAATCCTCCCCCAACCCTGCTTCTCAGCTGATTCTGCAGGAGTCTTGAGCAGATCAGAGGCAGGAGGGAGCTCAGCCCACATTGGAGTGAGAATCTCACCCACAACACTGGGAGTCACCCAGGCTTTACCCAGACTCCTGCGTGAGTCTTTCTATACCCTTTGTACCTCTTGCTCCTAATTTTGCCCATCAGGGCCACACAGATAAGGCTAATAATCCCTTAACCATAGGCACCTTTAAAGAACATAGAGTGTTTTCCTTTTCTGCTCCATCCCAGTCTTTTTTTGTTCTTCAAACTGTCCTTTGATTTTTTTCTCATTATCTTGGGGTCCTTCTGCATTGTGGTGGCTCTCTTTTGGACTCCTTCCGGCTTGTGAGTGTCCTTCCTAAAATGTAATCTGAACAGGACAGGGTGAAGAAAGAATCGTCTCCCTACTCCTAATCCTGTCCTTACATGCAGCCTAAGGTCACATTAGCTTTTTGGGCTCCCATATCACACTGTTAACTCATAAGTTTGTAAGTTCATCAGGACCCTCAGATCTTTTTCTGACCAATTGTTCTCTAGCCACACGCCTACATCTTGGACCTGTAAGATTTCTGTTTTCTGAACCTGAGTGTAATACTAGACATCACTATTAAATTTCATCTTGCTTGATTCATCCTGAGTTTTAGCCTGTGGATTTGATAAACATTCAATCTATGCCTTTACCAAAGACCTTGATAAAATGCTGCCCAGGGTCAGGCACAAATCCCTGGAGTTCTCCACTAGACACTTTTTTCTCTAAATGCGTGTGGAACAATAAGTTTTTTTGACCTGGTCAGTTGGATCTGAATCCAACTAACCGTATTATCTCTTAACACTATCATCTTGTCCAGACAAGTAATATGATAAGTCTTATTAAATTATTTGTTCAAATCTAGTTAAATTATGTCCATCATATTATTTTGATCTACCACTCCAGTAGCACTGTCAGAAAAGAAAATGGACACCAGTCTGGCCTGATCTGTTCATGGTAAGTCATGCCGATTGTCTGATCAGGTTTCACCCTTCTGGTGTTCACATTCTAGAATGTGCCAAGAGTCAAAGGGAAGTTCATTGGCCTCTCAGGTTGGACTCTGCTTTCTTCCCTGTCCTCCAGTCCTTATTTTCCATGGTCAGGGTCTCAGAAATAGTCATGCCCACTGGTCAAGCCTGGCACCAGGTCCTCTCTCAGCCTTACTGCTCCCTTTGGGTCATTTTTGTTCTGCCCTTTCCAAGCCAAAGATCATTTTCCTTGGAAGAGAAAAAAGAAGCAAAGTAACAGTGGAGTATTTCTTCCTTCTCTCTTTTGTGCATTAGTGCTCTCCCCTCACACAAGCTGTGCTTTCTCTGACATTCTCTTTTCCTTGTTACAGCTTTTTAAAAAACTTTTGTGGCTTTTTGTTCCTCACTGTCCCCCAGCATCACCACATTGAGAGCTTTAGTGTCCAACATGATTCCCACAGCACCAGGCCATGCTTTTATGCACACTCGCCATCGCCTGTCCTTGCTTTCTGCCTCTGCGTGTGTCCTTTTTACAATTTAAATTGTCTGGGGAGTTCCACAGATATTGACCTTAGTCTTTCTTGGGAGTTCTCCTTACCATAATTGTTTATCTTTGTCTTCAGAACTTCTCTCCTGGGAGGACTTGACTGGAAGATTTTCATCCATGAGGTCCTTCAGTATCTGTCCTTTCTTTGGACCCTTTGTAATCTGTTCTTCTAAAATCTGAGCTCAGTGCCTAGTTTTTCTCTTTTCTATCACAAATTCTCAGATAGTGTATTCACACCTTGCACCCAACCCTCACCCTCCAGGTTCAACCATTTTATTCCTTGTTACTAAAAAAGCCTGCTTAGAATATCTGCTGCTCTGATTAGTACCTCTGCCTTTTGACTAAAATAAGCCGAAGGATTACTAGCCACTGTGGTAGGCCTCCAGACAGTGGAGTTCTCCCATTCTTCCTGAGCCAAGATCTGTTTCCTGACCGCCTCAGTTTCCTTAGTCATTCGTATATCCTCTCATACATACATGTCTTTTACCAAAGATTCAGAGCCCTTCCAGAGCCACAGTGCAGCCCTGTTCTACCAAATCTCAACAACACAATACAGTATGCCTCCTTGCATTCTGTTTCACTTTGTCAATATTATCCACAGTTGTGCCCTTGTGTGTAGACATCACAGGCTGGGGTTTATAGTTGGTTGCTTTCTTGACATTTTGTCTCCTGTGGATTTGGGGGCTTCTCTACTGTGGCTAATCTTGGGAGGATTTTTCTTGGTACAGTCACTCAAGTAATTTTCTCTCTTTACCTTTTTTTCAGTTTAAAACCCTTTTAATGACATTTGAAAGACTCATACAAATATATTTTACATGCCCAAAAACCTGCCATTCCTCTGTAGCAGAGATATAAGGCTTCCAAAGTCTTCAGTTTCTTGCCTGGTACTTTCATAATCCTTAACAATGACTTCTAGATAACTCCTGATGATATCATCTGCTCAAATGAATCCTCAGACATAGGTAGCCATAAAAACTGACAGATCTCAGGAGTTTCTTTGTTCCATCCTGGATATGTGCCCTGAGAAGACAGTGGATCTTCCTATACCATGACCGTGCTTGGTTATCAGCTCCAGATATTTTCTTAAAAAGGAGTCACCAAGCAATACTGTTCTTTTCTGTCTCTCACCCTTAAGGATGATCTCTTGCCTGATGGCACCTAAGGAGCCACATTTTCATGTCTTTAAAGCAGAGGTTTACAAACTTAGTTGGCCTACCACCCCCTTTTGAAAAAAAAAATTACTCTATGCCCCTCTGGAAATCTACTTTCTTTAACCCTTTTTGAAATTTGGGTCATTTGAAAAAAAAATTTTTTTTTAAATGACATATCTTAAATCTAATAATTTATTGTAAATTTGTGAGGGTTTTTCCTGCATTGAAATTCTGATGGTGTTATATTGTGTCATGTAACTGTATAATATAGTATTGTAAACAGGTCATTACACATCCATATTTCTGCCGATACATGCTGGACTTCTTGACAATGTGTGACACATTCTCCTGCCAACACTTACTTATTAAGACCTGTTGGCAGAACTGACCAGTGAACAGTTAGAATTTGCATTTTGTGTGTTTATTTGGAAAATAATTTAATGAAACATGTACAAACGTTTTTTCAAAATTTTCTTCTCTTATGCTTCTGCCACCACCTTGTTTTTATTCAATAACCCTCCAAGTGCACCCGAGGCTACTAGTGCCTCCCTGGATCATTTCAGCACCCTTTGCAAGACAGTGTCACCTACTTTGGGAACCTATGCCTTAAAGGAGGAGAAGCTGCTCCCTCCCATTCTATAGCAGCAGGTTCATATCTGTTACTTAGCTACAAGTGTTTAGTTATCCTTTTTCCCATTCTTCTCCATACCATATTCTTTCATTCTCTGATCTTTTGGCGCAGGTCAGGCATCCTCTCTGCCTCTTCAGCTCCTTTTTCTTCATTTTTATATCCAGGCCCTTCTTTCTTTCCTGACAACATGGAGAATGGAAGGCATTCTTTGAGTCCCTTTCTACTTTAGGAGAGAGGCCAACCCACCCTTTCCCAGGGATAAGTTATTTGACTGTTTTTTGACACCTGTCTTTCGTGGGTGTCACTGGGATGTTGGTCCTGTCCTCCAGACTTTGGGAAAGCAAACACCTCCTCATCCCTGTGATAACCTTGCTCATCTTGGCAGAGTCAAGACCAGAAGCCAAAGCTCTTCATTCCAACGAATGTGCCCCACTAGACATTGTCCTTTTTGTGGCCCTCCAGAAGTGTGCCATTTTAAAATGGTTTTCTCCATCAGTAACTTTGATTTAGTTTTTAACCTTCTACCAGTTTTTTAACATTTAATGTTAATAGTGAACAGTGTGGATTTTTCCTGTTTCTTCTTACTGGGGTCCACTGATGGATTTTGGAGTCTTGGAGTCTCCATTAAGTTCCTTGCGCACCTCCCTCTCAGCACCACAAAAACTAGTGGAGCTTTCATAGCCTCAGGGTTTGGCTAGGTGAGCAGTACTAATTTAGCCTTAATCTGATTTTATGACATTCCAAAGTGTTCCACGATGTTCTAAAAGCATCAGCTATTAAAATGTAAACACCAGTCACCAAGATACTAAGGGCTCTTAACATAATGAGTTGTCTAAAGGCATGAGCAGTCTGAGAATGAGGGCCTGAGCCAAACATTCATCTCTTGAACTTCTTGAACTTTTCTTCAGATCTTTCACGAAGCTGTTTATCTGTACAATGGTGAGTTCATTTCTCCTTATTTTCACTGATAACCTAGTGTATTTGGCAGACTAAATCAGGTGCTGTCCCTAGGGGCTCATCACATCTAACAGACGTAGAAAATGTGTAAAGTTAGGAGTAACTTGCTGGACACAGCAATAATATAAACTCTTGGTGGAGTTGTGAATTGGTCTAATTGTTCTGGAAAATTAGAATTATGCCAGAAATCACTCAACTCTTCATGTCCTTTGGAAGGACACATATCCTTAGAGTCAGAAGAAAGTCCCATCCGTGTCATAATAATCACGGCAGTATCTTTTTGGTTGCCCCCAGAAATGGAAACAGGATTTTCATCAACTGGGGAACAACTGAATAAACTGTGATATCTGAGTGGAATGGAATACTATCATACCATGAGATGTGACAAATAGAGAGAATTAAGGCACACATGGAAGATGTATTAACTGATATCAAGCAAAGACTGCAGAGCCAAAATAACATACACTGACTACAGAAATATAAATGGAAACAACACCGAAAGGCAGCAGAATTCAGATTAAGGGAATGAGTGCTCTTGGCCCTGGAAAAGAAATGGTAATACAGAAAGGGGGAACATCAGAAATGATTGCTGTATTGTTATATTTTGCTTAATTTTTGGTTGTTGGTATCAGGGGAGGGGTGTGATAGTGGAGCATATATAAGTAAATGACTCATTAAAAAAAAACAAACCAGAATCTACTGAATAAACAAGGCAAAGGAAAGATGAGTAAACTTTTCCCCCTGGATTTTATAGACCCCCATCTCCCTTTTTTAAGATCACCTCAGGGTTCTTTTTTGAAAAGAAGGTTCTAGAAAAGCAAAACAAGTTAGAAAGAGGTACTTCATGCCTTTCACAGGACATGAATGAGCTTCTGCTAAAGAGAAGTAATGGTCCGGGAAGCTGTTGAGTTTGGGGAGCAATTCAGAGGTGGTGGGCTTGTGACACTGGCCCACTTTATCTTGAAGGCTCACCAAGTTAGTGATTGTTTAGATGCTTCTGTTTCTTCCTGATTGATGCTATTACTAGCATCTAAATTACATGGGCTACTACATCTTGTGCCAACTCTATTTTAGAGAAGGCCTTGAATAGTCTGAGGAAGAAACAGCTCACTGAGCTGGACTGATGTGCAGAGTAGTTCTTAAGAGTATTTACTGGTGTTTGGGGAATGGGCTTTTAGGCTCAGCAGTGATTTCCTGAACTCATCAGAATCGTTCTTAGGATCGATACAACAGTATTGCTTTCATCCCGTCCGGACATACTTGATTAGCTGGCCTGAGGAAACCTGTCCTGCATCTCTGTGGTTTTAGTGATAATAAGAATTTCCTAACTAATAGCCCTGTAGGAACCAGGTTCTAAAATGGGCTCGTAGATTTTTTTGCTAAGGACCCCCTTCTTTAAATGCTTAAAATAAAACATCTAAGATTACATTATATTGAAATAGTTGCCAAAATCTTTTTAAAAACAAGTTCACAGGTGCCAGATTAAGAACCCCTGATTCTAGCCCAACTGCCAGGGTTTACAAGGCCTCAACAGTATCCAGTGGCACTAAAAGCTCAGTCAACAGCCATTTTGGGTCCGTGTACTAGGTGGTGAAAAGGAGCTAAGGCAGTAGGGAGCCCATTTGTCACCTGCTCAGATTACTAATTGGTTTTGTATTCACATCAGTCACCACCCCAGCAGTTTTAACTGTAGTGTTAGGCCATTTAAAGACTGACCTAGTGGAATTAAGAGATATTGGGTCAGTGAGGCAAATGCTAATGTAACATCCTTTGACTAAATACAAATAAACATTCTGTAAGAATATGGAAACAAACACTCAGTAAGGTGATGCACATAGAGACAGGTACAGCTCTCTAAGTCCCTGCCCACTGGGATACAGCTAGGTCAGTAACCTCAGGAATAAACAATCTGTCAGATACAAAGAGTTACATGCCTTCTTTATAACAGAATTCACCAAAAAGTAGGCCTAATTCATTTTAGCCTATGCTGATTCTGGGCTTACGTGGTAAATTCTAAATCTCTAGGGCCTACGGCCTAGTCAGCCCCATTAATGCCCAAACTTTGGAAAGAATTGTCTACCTGGGTTGACTGAGGCTGAATGGACCTTGGCAACTTAAACTTCCCACTTCTCCAATGTTCCCAGTTTCTCTCCCAAATATAACATTGAGTCAGGAATGGTATTTAGCAGACTAAATTCCTAAATTCGTTTTCATCTACATAAGCTTTCCTGCCTAGAGGCCACCTCTGACTAGGAGGCTGTATTTCCCAATGGGTCCATCTCATGACAGGGACCAGCTACTTAAGCACCACAGAACTGTAGGGCCACTTCCTGTGATAGGTCTCTTCAGTGAAAGCATGGCCATTCGCCACATATGCCACACTCACTCCTATCTGGGTGTTCTTTGCTAATGAGCTCTACTTATCACATCTGAAATATGATGCCTCCTGCCTCCTAGTCAGATCCTATATTTTTTTATACTATATTCATTTTATTTATTTTTAATGCTCTACAATCACTACCATGAAACTTAGAATTTTTTTCCCCTTACCTGCCCCCCCACTCCCTCCCCAAGACAGCATACAATTCTATATAGGATCTACACATACGTTCCTATTGAATACATTTTCATTATAGTCATGCTGTGTAGAAGAACTAAAATAAATGGGAGAAATCGTATAACAAACCAAAACATAATACACACACACACACACACAATGACCTGCTACATTCTGCTATTGAATTCCATAGATCTTTATCTGAATGTGGAAGGCATTTTGCCTTTAGAAGACCATTAGGAATTTTTTTTTTAACGTCCTTGCATTGCTATGAAGATCCAAGTCTACCAGAAAAAACTCTCACACATTGTGGTCCTTGCTGTGCACGAAGTTCTCCTGGTTCTGCTTGATCCTTTACTTTCTTTACAGACTACCCAGGTGCCCTTCTTTCCTTCTCACTAGCATAGCTAACAATGCTCTTTACCTTCTGTGAATTCGTATGGCACTTGGTATGCACAAGGGAGTGCTGACTACATGCTGTCCCATAGTTTCATGTATAGATAGGGAAGTCTTAGGTGCACAGAGGAAGCCATGGCCCCCTACAGCAGTAATGAGTCTTTTGTGTCTTCCATGTACCTAACACAGTGCTGGGCACATGCTCAACCTTTAGTGAGGAGTTGACTCTTCTTCTCTTGAACAGATCCAAAGTCTGTAAGGTGGAACTCTTCAACATGTTCCAGAATCTGGTGAGCAGTATTTCTGAGAGCAAGCGACCTGAATCTCTCAGGTAACCAACCCCTCGTCATTGTTAAAAGACTCTATTTTGCCAGGCTGTTAATACTTAACAGAGTTTATTTCTAGGAGGATGAGTGTCTGAGAGCTTTCTGCAGATATGATCGTCCCAACTTCTGGCAGGTGGAGTTTTTGACTCCTTTTTTCTCCATGTTCGTCTTAGAAGATATTTCATATGGCTGAGGGGAGTTCTGGAGTGGAGATGTCTGCTGGTTCTGAGATCCAGAGGGGATCATGAGTGAGTTGCAAGCAGAGCCAGGATGAGAATTTTAGCAGACTATCACTGGTTAGCTTTTACTGAACGTTGGTCAAATAGCAGTGGAAATACATTTTCAGAGTAGCCATGGCCTTCTGGCGTTTTAGATTTTCTGTAAGGAACTCCTTCCCTCCTTTTTGATTCCCATCAGTGACCTGCTTGCTAACAGGAATTAAGTAGCTTCTGGACAGCAGAAGCCGGGAGAACCTAATACAACTGCTAGGTCAGGACAACAGGAAAGATGAACCCTCGCTGAAAAGGTGTTGTCTAAAGAGATTGAGCTGCATGTTGTTGCCGCTCTACATTCTGAATGTCCAATTGCCAGCAGTTTGTACCAGGTGCCATTTGCTTCCTAAGATACTTGTACTTTTTGTACAGAAGAATCGACTGCATCAAAGCTGGGTTTGTTTTAACACAAACTTGGCTTGTATAGAGTCTTGCACCAACCCACTGGAGACAGTGCTTGACAGTCTGAGTTACAAACTGTGTAGCCTTTGCTGGCAAAGGATGGTAGGAAGTTAATAGAATTACCGAGTTACATGCTTAATTACAAGAAAAGGGTTTCTGTTGTGGAAGTGTCCTAGCAAATCACTATGTAGGAAGCAAAGGGGTCAAATTTAGGTTCGACAAAGAACATTAATAAACTGGTATAATATGTTAGAGTTGGAAGGGACTTTGGAACGCATCTAAACCAAAGCCCTTATCTTACTACTGAGAAAGCTCTAGTCCAGGGGGACACTCCTTAAATGAGTGAGATGTTCAGGCACTGAGAAAAACCGCAAACCTTTTAGTTGCACCTGAGTATCCTAAATGTGCCTCAGAGTGGCAGCCCCTCTGTAGAAACTGATGTTCAAAAAAAGGATGGAGACTAATCAGAAGCCCTAGAGAGAGGGCTCATTGTGTCTGATAAAGGCCCTAATGTCTGTCCTTTGCCAGCAATGCACAAACAAGGCTGAAGAGTTATGGGCCAGATCATAATTCATATTGAAAAAACTTGGCCAAGAAGTAGATGCAATATTTGCATTCATTTTACTCCAACCCAATCTATCATTGTGGTAGTAATTAGCTCTAAAGTGCTCCTAGGTAAGCTCCCTTTAACAATCAGTAAGAATTGCTATATTGATCTGGTTGTTTTAGGCTGGTTGTACTGGCTAAAATAGTGTGTTTGTATTCAGGAACAGCCTTTACATGTGGATGGTGTGTTTGCATTAGGGTCAAGAAGCTGGAAACCTACTGGGAATACAAGGAGGCAGCAGTCAGCTACCAAGAAGCCTGGAGGACACTTCAGAAGCAGGCACTTGGCTCCTGGATTAGAAATTCACCAGATTACCAGCAGTTTAAATGAAACAAAATCTGCACCAACCTGTTAGAGACAGGATGCTTTCCAGCCTTTGTCCCACTTACAAATATTGCACAGATCTGAGCTTTTCTGTTAGCTAAGGAAAAGCATTTTGCCAAAGGATCTTAAAATGTTTAAGGCTATGCAGATGTTCATTCTGGAACACATAGCCAATTAGAACTGATTGGAATTAAACTCTCTAGTAAAATGGCATCTTGTTAAGATGTGATGTGTTTTTTCAAATGACTATCTTTGGCATCTATCACATGCTGTGATAGGGTCTTAGTCAATATCCCTCCCCGCCAAAAAAATTAAATAAATGTGTTTGAGAGATTCTGATCTGTGGCTTCCATCTGTTTAATCAAATCCTAGTGAAGCCTGTTTTTATTATGCATAGTGAAACAGATCTCATCAGGGAAGTTGGAGCCCTGCCTTAGAAGGAAATACCACTCCCCTCTGGCAAGCAGGCCACAGCCAAGTAATTAACCTCATCTCTTTTAGAAAAGATCTCGGCAACCAGGAAGCATAAACATCCTGCCCCACAACTAGAAAAGTGTATACTTCTAACATTTACACATAGTTGAGGACTATTTCCAATTTTTAAATGACCCTTTCCAAAAAGATAATCTTCTAACTTGTCCTGGTGCCTATGGAACTGGATCCGTAAAGGCATAAAAAATTAAGACTAAAAAGACATAAAAAATTAAGGTAGCTTTACGTAGAATTCCAGTAAATAAGCTTGTTGGGGTCAATTTAATGTTTCTTCAGCTCTTCCTGGTGTCCCCTACTCCATTAGTGGATTCTAATCCTACTCTTAGGAAAGAGCAAATGCAGTGTTTTAAAGTTTTTCTTTGATTTAAATAGTTTGCATTATATTTTAATGTATTCTTTGTATAGCCCTTGGGCATAAATTATAACGGGAATTGTGGATAACTATGTTAAGTACTTCATTTTGTGGTAGCAGTGCCAAGCATTAGCTAACAGTCTGGGAAAGTCATGTGGGGGGGGGGGCAAAAATGATCAATCCCTGGCACGGACTGCCCTGGCACTACCTGATTTGGTAATGTCTGTTTCTGTGGAAAGCTGCCTCTTCTCAAGCCACAGGACAAATTTGTGGTTGAAAAACAATGTGCTGAACAAACCTTAGCCAAAGTTTTCTAGTCTTTACACCAATTTCCTCTCTGACTCTGGCGAGACAACTTGGAACAATGTGAGTATTTCCACAGTGACTGCCCTCTCTTGGTTGTGTCTTGTGCCCCTTCTGAAACACAGCTGTTCTTCCAGAAAGGAAATACCTCGTCATTAAATGGAAGAAAAATGCCTTACTCCCACACTGAGGTAACTTCAGTAACCCAACCCAAAGGCCCTCAAAACTCTTTATATCAGAAGCCCCCAATGGGAGCCTTCTGAGGAAGCCTGGCCCAGAGACTTGGAAGCCTGAAACAATGAATCCAAAATTTTGGTTGTGATAGCAAGTCTTCAATACCAGTTGATTCCATATAACCTACAAAGAGAAATCCACCAGATGAGGTCATTATGAATTTTTTCTTAAAAAGTATAAATACCCAATCTGCAAAAACAAGAATTGTGAGAATTGAGGATCTCATATTTCATAGCTTTCACATGAAAGATGGTACACTTTCTTCAGAGTTCCCCCTTCATCTCCGAGACCAGACATGTGGAGGGCCAAACTTGAGGACTTTGAGGCTGAAGATTCCCCACCCATCCTAGACCCTTTTCTCTCTCTACATTCTTTTTTTGGTTTTCTTACCAGCTTCCACAGGTTGACCTGTTTTCTCTGTATAAATGACTGAAATCTACATCTACATCCTTAATCTCACTTCTAAGTTCCAGTCTTAGATCTCCAACTGGACGTTTATAAAAACAAATAAACATTTGTACCCAAAGGTACCTCAAACTCAGTATGTCCAAAACAGGTCTCATCTTTTCCCCAAAATCCATCCCTCCTCCACACTTGCCTTTTTCTTGAAGACAGCAATTACTCATTTTTACAACCAAGGACTCCTTTTCAGTTCTCCATTCTTCCTTACCCCGCCTTTATCGAATTGCAAAGTCTCATACTTCCATAATATTATCCCTTTCCACTGCCAGGGACATTATCCTCATTCAGGTCTACCTCAGCACTTTCTCAATTACACTTGACTCCCTCACAATTGATTTCCCTGTATCCACTCTCCTCTCTGTCATCCATTCTCCATAGCACTGCCAAATGCATATTCCACAGTTGTGACCATGTTATTCCCTTGCTCAAGCTCTAGTGTATAAAATACAAAATCCTGACATTTAAAGCTCATTGCAATCTGGCTCCAGCCCATCTTTCCAGGCACATTACAAATTTATTTCCCTCATGCACTCTACACTCCTGCAAAACTGCCTCACTGGCTGTTCCCTCTTTCATCATATTGCCATGCCATCACTGCTTTCCCTCTTTCATCATATTGCCATGCCATCACTGCTTTCCCTCTTTCATCATATTGCCATGCCATCACTGCTTTCCCTCTTTGTCTCTGTCTCCTGGAACCCACAGCCCAGGCCAAGTGCTACCCACTTCATAAAACCTTTCCTGATTTCCTAGGTTCTCAGCGCCCCAGCCTAGCCCTGCCAAAGTCACTATTTATGTGGTATATATCTTATATTTACTTATCTGTGAACTTTTATCTCCTCAGTAGATTATATAAGCTGCTTGAGGGCAGGGGCTATCTTATCTGTATCCACACCATCCAGCATAGTGCCTGATACACAGGAGACACATAATAAATGTTTCTAGACTGGCTGAATTCTATAAAAAGAAACTTCTTCCAAAAAACTTATCTGTGTTCACTAGGGGAATTGTTCTCATATTTTAGGGTGACTGAGAGATGGCAAACCCTCATTTTCTTAATGATGCCATAGTGCTGAGTACCAGCTCAAGTAAAAAAAAAAATACACAAAGCTGCTTTTCAGTCTCTGAAATGCAGGAAAATGGCTTAGCACACTGGTGAGCTTTCCAGTTGAGGGAATCTATAGCCAGAAGGTTACTCCAGCTTGGGACACTAGCTGCCAAGTTTGAGTCTCAAGCACATGTCTCTGAACTGGCTCTCAAGGAGGAGAGCACCAATGGAAACAGTGATGGTGCCTTTGCTATAGCGGCCCAAAGACACAACAGAAAAACGGAAAGCTTGTTGAAACTCAGCAGTACTGCTTTGGGGAGAGGAGTAAAGATCCATTCATGTTAGTGACAGTGACCTAGAGAACAGGGCAGGATAACTAACACTTGTCCATCTCTACCTGCCAGCTCCATCCAACAAAAAGGACTCTATACAAGCCAACTTTGGACAGGAAGTGGGAAGTGATGACCTGGGCACCAAATATTCCCACATAAACAGGAACAATCTCTAGGAAGCTAGTTTTGTTCAAATGGACAGTAGATGATGGGAATATGGCCTCACAGATGTTTATTCTCATTTTCTTGGAATGACTGGTAACTGGTCAAATATGTTTCCTATCTTCTTAACTTTTGTTTCTTGCCATAAAATATTTGCAGTTCCATCTGCAGTTTTTTAGACTTCTGGCCTCTGCAAGTCAGTGCACCTCTTCATCTTGTACCCTCTTTTTATACATTTCCATCTCCAATTCCATCTTCCTCTCTTTTGTTGGTGCACTTCATCCCTTTGTTATATGCCTTCAAGCCACAATCAGCAAAGAGCCAGACCCGCTGGGTGATGAACTATTGGGTACATTCGCTGAGGTAATGCCAAGCCTCTGAGCCTGAATTCCCGCTGATTCCAAGCTGCTCTAGCTCCTGCTCACCGTTATGTTCTTTCCCAAGTGCCAACAGCAGAGTTTATCATTTACCCCCTCTAAGTCCCATGATTTTAATGGCAGAAAAAGGGATTTTAATTTTTTTATAAAAGTTGGGATTATTGCTTTTCAAAATATTTACATGCTTACAGTGTTTTGATGTCAGAAATACATGAAAGAACAACCAGTGCCTCGGAATTGAGAAGTCCTGTAACTTTCGAGCCTAGGTTTCCAGAGCTCTGGTTACTGGGTGATAGCCTGGTTGTTTATAAAGCCTGGTAGGGACGCACATCCTCATCCTACATGGAGAAGCAACAGGGAGAGAAGGCAGAGTTCTAGATCAAAGATGTATAAATAGGCCCCATCCTCTCACTCTCCTCTGCCTCCTCAACAACAGCGTAGATAGGGGTCTTTCACTCCCTTAGGAAACAAAAGATGAGAAGGAAAATTTGATGAAGGAGGTAAAAGTGTCTTAGATCATCATCTGCCTTTCAGCCCTGCTGTGGTTAGCTTTCCAGTTCCGTTAGATCCATCTTCTGATCTTACCTTGAATGCTCTCAGGGTCCTGTATAGCTATGGTCTGCCATGGTGGCTGCTATCAAATTACAACCAAAATGATTTAGCTCTTAAATTACATTTGAGGTCCCAAATAGAAGCCAGAAAAGGATCCAAAGAGTGACAGTATGATTTAGAAGGAAGACCACAGAAGTCATTTGAGATCTAGACTCAAGCCCAACATTATGCTGAAAGCAAGTGACTTCTATTTAATAAGCATTTATTAAATACTATTTGCAAGACACTGAGGATACAAAAATCAAAACAAATCTCTCACTTTCAAGGAATTTACACTAGAGTCAGAGGATGGGAGGAGGGTGATCCTTGTACAGTAAGTCTAACTTCTGAACCTGTTTTTAACTAACATCTGTAAAACTGAAAATGAGGTCATGACTTCAGAAGACTAATGATGATATATACCATTTACCCTCTGGTAGAGAGCAGTTCCCACCCTTTTTGTCCTGGACCCCTAGGCAACGGTCTGGTGGTTCCAACAGAAAGTACCCCAGAATCATGTGGTTAAATGCATGAAATACATACTGTATATGATGACAAAGGAAACCAACATTTCTGAAAATGAAAACAAACCCCTGAACTAGAGGTACAGGACCAAGCATACATTCTTAGACTTGGCTCACGTGCTGACTTCTTTTATCCGACTACACCTATTTGTTACCAGGGAGTTCTTTCCTGCTGAGGACAGGAGAGAAGGTCGGTGCATAGTAACAGACATAGGAAAAAAAAAAGTTATAATGGTTTATTCATTGAAATTAACTGGAAATGGTTACTAAACAAGTTTAGGTAATTAAACTGATTTTCAATATTACTGTTTTTTCACAAAACATTTAATTTTAACAAAAGAAAACAAAGATTGGTCACATGAAAAAAGCGAAGTAAATGGCATAGCTAATGACTAGAGAAATCCAAGCTTTCCTCAGCGACTTACTGTTCTTTTGTTCACAGTTAAAGTGCTTTCACATACACCAGCTAATTTCATCTTCACGCAAATCTTCCCATTTTACAGAAGGGGAAACTGATTTGGGTGAAAACATTTGCCCAAAGTCACACAGCTAAAAAGAGTTTGCAGAGTCAGGTCCACTCAGCTCAATTCCACACTGTTTCTATTATATCCTGCTGGCTTTCAGTAGGATCTGCTTTCCTTTAAGATCTTATGGACATGCTGCCATTCTTGAGTTCCCTTTTGTCCTCCCTTCCCTAGAGGCCTCTTCTTCCCCTCTGGAAGTCATTTCCCTTCTATTAGGAATCTGCCTCCCCCAGTCAGAAATCGGCAAGGAGATACTGATTGCAGTAAGTCGGATTTGTGATAGAGCAGCAGGATGTGAAGCAGTAAAGTAAGACTGTCTCCTCCACCTGCTTTGTACGGTTAATTAGTAAGCACACAACAAACAGACTTTAGTAAGGCTGCCTGTATAATTTGGGACTTCTTCAGAGAACCAGGTGACAACCGTGAATCAGTTCCTTAAGTCCCTGTGAGAGGAGAGTACAGTCAGCCCCACTCCCAAGTATCCTAGTTTGGGTGTTATGTGAAGGCAGGGGTGAAATCACTGGCCTGCCTGTCTCTCATCTTGCTTTTGGGGAGAAAGGACAGAGAAATCCGCACCTGAGAAAAGAAAGTAAGGGCAGAAATAAGAGCCCCTTATTCCAGCAACACATGATTTTTCCTAAATAAATGGAGAACGTGCTGTCTCTTACTATTCCTCAGCACCACACCTGTAATTCTGGAATCTGTAGGATGTAATCTTTGCTTTAGGCTTATGCAGTCGGTACTGACTTGTCCCTTTCATGTGCAGCCAGCAGGAACCACTCAAGTCAAACTATCTTCACTCCCACCAGCTCTCCTTTCTCAACAGGCAACAATTAGCTACTTAGCAAGCCCAGAAGAGGGGTAAATGAAGGACAGTGTCACACTACAGTGCCTTTGTGAGAGGAAATTTTATTGTAATTATTCACCTCAATAGAGTTCAGAAAGAACGATTAGCTCAGTCCAACATGATTGGCAGTTGGAATAATCTAGTGAAGCAAGTGACCTGACTGCTAAGGGTTTAACTCAGATGCTTGTAATACTTATCCAACTAACACCTCAAACATAATCCAGCAGAACGTGTTATCTTCCCCTTTTCACTACCTCATCTCAATACCGAAATAACTTCATTAAATATGAGTTCCAGAGGAGCAGAGCCCCCGGGAGCTTGCAGCCATGAGGACAATGCACAACAAAGAAAAGAAAATGAAAATAAAACTCTGATCATTTACCAGTCTAATAAAACAAGACCTTCAATATATTAAGAAATAAATCCAGTTACAAACGCACTATGGGTCTATGTGAAGAGGGTCTGGAGTAATAACTCAAAGTGACCAGCTATTTACAAGATACACAAGCAGGAAAGATGCACCTATTTGGGCACTGGTCTTCAGAAGCCAAAGGTGTTCTCCCCACTGTAGGCCACGTACAAGAATCCATCTTCATCTTTTTCCTTCTCGTAAAGTTGTCCCATGGTTAGGCTTGAATGAGAAAAACAGAAAACACAAAGAGAACTCAGGTCAATTTGCTAAAACCAAATGCTGTGAAGATTTGAATCTCTAGATGTAGAAAACTCCACTAATTATCCTAAACCATAACACTTTTGCATTTTGGGGCCTGTCATTTGAGAAATTACCATATTTTACAACATCAACTAGATGGTCTCCCCAATATTCCATGATGTAGGTGGGAGCAAATACCGTACTCTTTTGTAGACAGAAAATGGATACCTGGAAAAGTTGAATGAAATTTGTCAGCTGAGTTATTGGCCAAGACAAAAAGAGAGCTAAAAATTCCTTCCTTCCAACACCAAGCTAGGGTTGGTCAGCTGTGCATCCATGGATGAATAAATAAAAATTCACCTTTCCCCAAAAGTTTGTCAAAAGTTTGGTGACAAACTTTTGGGGAAAGGTGAATGGAGAGCAGCAACCTTATCCATCAGCTAATGGTTGTTCTGGGTCTGCCCTCTCTGGAAAGACATAAATATCCAGCTGTGCGGTTCTCAAATACGGCCTGCAGTGGAGGCCATTTGAGAGGTGACCTGGACCTGCTTCTCTTCCCCCATCCCTTCCTCATTCTTCTTCTGGTCCCTTTCCCTTTCCCCTTGAGCCTGCCTGTTACACTGCATGGCTCCACTGGTAAAGGTGCTCCTGGGACAAAGCACGTGGAAGCTGGCTCCATGCTCATAATCATGACATTAGGAAAAACCCCTTTGGTTTGGAAATGCTTAATTCTTTGGGCCATTAAGGTACTACGTAAGATTAGCATCACAACTGTGGTTAGAGTGTATACTTTAGCTTTAAATACATAATTAGGTTGAAAAATAGGTCATCAGAAATGAGAAGTCTCTGTCCTAATTTTTAGGCTACAGCAGGCTTTCGCCCTCCTCCTTATAAGGACTTTGTTCTTCATTTGAAGAGTTTTTCATTATCTGACTTCTTTGTGGAGGTCTAAGGAAGGAGAAAGCTCAGTGTAATACTACAAAATTTATGTTGTTCAAGTCATTATTCTTCATTACGGTACTCTGTTTTAAAACTCATTATGTAACTCCCTAACCATCCCTTTTATTAGCTATTCACGAGTTTCCACTGGAAAATACTGAGATGCTATGAAAGTTGATACATCAAGAAAAGATCTGCAAATAAAATTTCAGTTCAAAGAAGCAAGGGGTAGAGTGCTGCTGTCTCTCTGAGAAATGTCACCTATTAGCTAAGAAATCAGATTCAGGGCATGGTACTTACTGCTTTATAAAAGGAAAGGGGGCTAGTGACTGGATCCAGAATTCCTCCAAGAAACCAAAGTAATTTCCTGTTCCTTTATGGCTATGAACAGATTCATGCTGTTAGGGCTCACTGCCAACTTGAGAGTCTCTAGGCAAGACCTACTACTTTAAGGAGTTTACCATACTCCTCCAGGAGCTCTGCCCCTCACAAATGGGTGAGACCAGTGGATATTTTTAGTGCTTCTGAATGTAGAAGGTAAAAAAAAAATTGAACTGAGGGCATGTAGTTTCCAACTCACCTTAAGATCAAATGATATAGTACTGGAAGAAACCCCAAAGGTCATCTAGTCTATACTCTCCCCACCTTTTTTTTTAAACAGATGAGGACCAGGCCCAGAGTAGTCAAGTGGCCTATTACCAAAAAAGTGTGGATTCATTATACTAAACCCTTCTGAATTTAAAAATAAAGAGAATTTATAAGGAATTTGTGGATTCATTATACTAAACCTTTCTGAATTTAAAAATAAAGAGAATGTATAAGGAATTTTTTTGGTGGCTATACATAAGATAGTCTTTTGGAAGTTGACCACAGATAAAGATCCTTATTTATTAAGTAGGATAAAGTGATTCCCCTGGTAACAAACTCAAAATACATTGAATGTATCAGAGATCCAAATGTGCCCTATGCAACCTCCCCACAAACTCCAAAAATAGGTATTTCTGAGACCAAATTCATGTGGGTGGCAAAGCTGGCTCTCTCTCAGCCTAAAAACAGACTGTAAAAATGGGAGACTGAATCCATTCCTATGCCATGAAACAGAAGTATATACTTAAGAAAGTAACACTAGTAACACTTGGAACTCTATACATTCTGTCCCCACATGATTTCTGCTGTTAATCTCCAGGACAAGAAACGACTAGATACTGGTGACAGAAGTAAACATGTACTAGACCAACCTAAGCTTGAGGGTGGCTTTGTCTGGAGGTCAAGATGAAAACAAGATTGAAACATGTGGTCTGATAGCCATCTTGTGATATGATTAGTCCAATAAGCTCATAGCAGATACCTAAGTGACCCAAGCCATCAGTTAGTAACTTGCTAAACTGATGGAGAGAGGCCATCAGCAACTCTGGGAGAAGTTCCAAGACATTTACAATCAGGAAAAGGAGTACTGACTGTCCCAAGCGTTCTTACTTCATCCTCTTCTGACTACGACCATTAGGGTACTTCTATCTTTAAAGCAGTAACACAAGGGAACCCTCATTCAATTTGGACAAGAGGACAAAATGTGGGAGCAGATGAATTTTAAAATGAAAGTGTAAGTAGCAGTTACATAACTAACTGGTATCATGTAAAACCAAATGGGGCTATTACAGGTAAAAATCTCTTAACGTGAAATGAAGGAGAGAAGGATTTGTTAACATAAGAAAGGGTGCCCCTACAAGCATGAACTCAGATCAGCTGGGAGAGAGGAGCACTGGCAGGCAGGAGGATACTAGAAAGGGCAAGTAAAGTGATACAGCTCTAACAGAACAGGATGCAAGTCCTTGAAAGTGGTTTTTATTTTCATTCTGCATTATTAGAAAAATCCTGAGGCAGTGGTTCAGAATGAAGATGACCTAAGAATATCTGTGTCTAATATCACATCTTTTTCCCATGCCTTTTTCTGCAGTGCCAAGGATGACTGTCATAACTCAGGGTGACATCTTCCCAAATAATGTCCCAGTGACATCAACTGACATGTTTCTTGAATATGAGATAAGCTAAGCATACGGCAGAATATCTGGGTCAAAGACAGATGTTCTCACCTCAGGAGGTAGTCCAGGTTTGTTTCCCAATTCAGACTGCAAGTTTGGCCTTTTTTTCTCACCCATTTAATCCTCGAGTTAACAATGACAACTGCAGCAACTTTGTGCTGAAGCAGTTGGGTGGGGAACCAAAGCCCTGCTCTTCCAGCTAGTTTGCCACTTCATGTGCTGTGGGCCACAGAGACCAAGCAATGGTTGGCCCAATCAATTCTGATAGCCTGGCAATGAGATGGAGTCCACCCAAGTTCTTTGGAAGAACTTCTAGAGCAATTTGCCTTTTACCCCCTCTAAAGGGAATAGTTTAATTCACACAGACTGAGAATGACTAATAAACTCTTTAAAATATCTTTCCATGAAAAGAATTTCCTACTTAGCTTCTATAGGTTATTTAAGACACCACGTAACTATCTCCTCTGTGAAGTGGTCAAGACTAGTGACCTCAGGTGTCACTGGTACTGTCATCTTTTTCTCAGTCACAATAATCTATATGGAAAGTTGAACCCATAACCTTCACGCCCTTAAGAAGGGTGATACTTGACAGTGCCAAGCCCTGAGGTTAGGGAGACAGGAATAAACTAATGGTGTTGCTGTAAAATTGAATGATCTCAAGAAAACTGTCATCAAAACACAGGAAGCCACTTAACCCTGAGGTGAAAAAAAGCTGAACCACAAAGGCAGTTACAGAATACTCCTCTGCTCCACCAAAAAGAAAAATACTCACACAAACCTAAGTATGATTTGAGGAACCATGAAATGACAAAAAGTCTCATGTGGGTGGCAAGAGCTGGCAGGCCAGCCTGAGATGTTCTCTGCATGACTTCCAGGAAGGCTGAACTTTTCTGCCCTCTCAGCCCTACACTATTGTGCTCAACCACACCCCCACTAAGTATATTCTCCTTTGGTATACTCAGAGGATCCTCAAATGTCACTTCATGCTTAATAGGCTCTGGGTTATAAGCTTTCTGCACAGCCTTCCAACTTAAAACTCCAAATCATTGATAATACTAAACTTCTGGCCTAAATGATTGGGAAACTGGAGGAGAAACCACTGAGGTGACTGCTTTTCTCGGTATAGTATCTGATCTGGTGCCTGGTAATGAAACAAAATTGTCAATTTTTTATGAAAGGCATATCTACTTTGCATGTGTCCCTGTGACCATACAAATGGCTCATTCCACAAACATGCTACTATTGTACACCAAGGTTGCTGACACTTGCTGAGTGTACCACACTATCTTAAGAAAGAAAAAGGAAAATAAAACAAGAGGTAGAATGCAGGTTCAAAGCTTACTTGATGAGTCCTAGGTCACTGAGGTCCTCAAAGTGAAATATTCCTGTAAAATAGAAGTGTCCCTCAACTCAGTTCTAGGACTTCTATGCCTTTGTTTCTTTGTGCTATCTGGGCAAAGTATCACACAATTTTGTAAAACAGTGTCCAAACCCAGAAATGGTCAGATCACTGGCAAAATGACTATTCGGCTCAACAGTCCCCTGGACCCAGCAGCCTGAGCTAACACTTTGAGCATCTATGGGTGCTCCTAACTTACATTGCAACAGA
This sequence comes from Bettongia penicillata ogilbyi, assembly GCA_023548195.1. NCBI lineage: Eukaryota > Metazoa > Chordata > Mammalia > Diprotodontia > Potoroidae > Bettongia > Bettongia penicillata. The sequence goes on along the minus strand of JAJHZJ010000527.1, from coordinate 6,979,343 downwards.
ACCTGTAAGAGGCTCAATGCCAAAGTCGGAGCTAATCAGCACACCCCTGTGCTTCCTACAGACCTCTGAATTCCTTCCTTTCCAACAGAGTATTTTTGCTGCTGCCAAGGAACTGTAATAGTTGTGTGAATGAGGTAGCTGAAGTTATTACATGGTCCTGAAGGTACCATAAAGTAATTCAAAATAAGATCAAAGGCTTGAAAACACAAGTGAGGAAGGAGGAAAGGGGGAAACTACCAAGGGAGAAGGAAGGAAAAGGGGGGAATTATAAATGACTGCTTCTTTAATCATCAGCTCTTCCTTCTACTTCCACTGCCAAACTAAGTATCTTCTTCAGAGGAATTTCAGGTTCACCCAATAAGGATCAAAAATGTTCATTCAAGTACATTACTAATTGATGAATGAATGGATCACTAAGTTCCACATAACCACCTAAAATTTTACCTACTGTCTTTCCTCTAAAGAGCAGCTCAGCACCTATAACAATTTCATAAAAAGCACTTTTTTGAATCTATTTCAAACATGGTAATTATCAGCAAAATTCATAATATGGCTTCAAATTAAAAAAAAAAAAACCAGAAGATAAACATGCTAAGTCTTGGTGTTTTCTCTAATGCCAGCCCCAGAGTACTGACTGATTTTGTGAATGTTTCTCATAACATTCCTTTTCAGACTTGATGAGCAGGGAATGGTCTTGCAGTTTGATTTGGCCAGATTTCCAATTAGCATAGAATTCTACAAAGAACACAGCTCTCTACAGGTAAAAAAATACCAAATGTGATACCCCTTCTTAAAGAAACTATCATTTAGAAGGAATATAGAATGTCAAATCATTAGGAATCAAATTCTTTACACTTATCAATGAAGTCAATTTCCATCGCAACACCCAAAATTTTCAGACACATTTTCAGTACCTGGAAACAACTGAAGGAGGCGGTACAAACAAAACCACAATATTAGGTGGAGTTGCTGAAAACTGCAGTACGGAAATAGGAAATTCTTATGGAAGGAAAAGAAGGGAGCTCCCCATTGGCAGAACTCCACTGGCCTTTACTTCAACTTGTATTTCTATTACAGAGGGCATGAATCTGTGGTTACTAAGAATGACATTTGTGGCTTTCTCTGTTACCTAATAAGCTTATTTTAATAACTACAATCTCAAAGACAAAAGAAACAGCTGTTTCGGAGTGTGAAGAGAAAAGCCATTAATCAAGGATTAACAGGGTAAGGCCCTGAACCAGGTATTTATCTCAGAATTACTCAGTCTATCCATAAGATTTCTACATACAATATTATGGAAGCAAAGTATAGATTCTAAATCCCTGGTTAACCATTTTGCAAAATGCTGAGGTAGGTCACAGAATATATGTGGAGGCTCCCTAGGCTTGAGCTTTGGGAGGAAGTGGCTCTGAAACGGCCCTGTAGGTTCTTCTCCTATTGCTATCTCCTCAATAATGGAAAGAAGTAACTTACAGCCCCTGTGACTATTAAAGTGCAGCCATTAGGAAATGAAATGATCTCAATGTATTTTGCTTTCATTTTCTTCAAGCAATATTAAAGGTTCAGAGTGAAGTCCAAAAAAAAAAAGCCCTAACTGCCACATATCCTATTCTAAGATGAAGCAAAAACAGAGCTTCTTAAACTTGATTGTTAGAGTTTCAAATGGTAGGAAATGAAGTCCTGCTTCTTATCATATGATGACCCCCATAAGGAAGGACAAGAGCTAACTATAGCTGTCCAACAGCTTTCAACCCTAGTGAAAGAAGCACCAAGAAATGCCCTGCCCTCCACTTCTAACCACAGGCCTCATCAAAGAGAGGGAGGGCCAGAAGAGAGTCCAAAGTGACAAGTTTGTTTCTAATAAACCTGAAACTTCTCAGATGACAGCTGTGGCTAGCCCAAGAACCTCAATGGGCCATGGCTGGGCTTTTCCTTTTCAGGTAGGTATCACCACTACAAGGCCAAGACCTTATTTCTTATTCCATTTCCACCCTTCAATAGGAAGTAGATATTGTTGAAGGGACGAAGGAAAAAGGAAGCAACACTTAAAAACCAAAGCTGTTTACTTTTGGAAGAAATAAAGAATGAGTTTGGTTTAGACCACTCCTCTGAAGCCTCAAAGGTTTCCAAATCAAGGGCATTTTGTCCACACTGGGCTAAGTATTTGTTTTCAAACATTCTCTTTTTGGAAAACAGATTGAACCTAAACCAGTCTTGACTCTCTTCTGCTCTCTGATGTTACAAAGGACCAGGAATCTCCTTTCAGACAGCAACACAAAACAGGAAACCAGAATCTGGCTATAGGCCTGAGAGTAATCAGTGTAGAGTAAGAGAAGGAGCAATTACGAGTTTAAAGTCTATTCCCTTTCATACAGAAGATAAAACTGACAAGGTCAACAAAGAATGGGAGAAGACTGCCTTGAAAGTGGATTTTTGGTCCCAAGTTGTAGTTAGAATGAAGTTCCAAGCAGGAAAACAGTTAGAGTGCTGAAGTTACTCTATAGACAGCCAAAGCAAGAAGTGATAAAGAGGAATCAAAACGAACAGGAACCTAACAATCCATGTAATTCTCATAGCCCTTCACAGGAAACCAGCCCTAGTAAATGATAATCAGACAGCTAAAAAAAATGACTGCAATGAGAAAAGCTGACTGAAGCATTTGGAGACACAGCAAACAGGGTGATTAGTTCAAGTCTAGGACTCTGCAAGGCCTAATGAAAAGCTCCAGGCAGCATGGGCACTACTAATTTTTGGACTGTTAAAGTAGACCTTTGTCTCAAGACTCAGATCTGGAGTTTAAGCTCAAGCCCCAAGAAGCTGCTCTCAGTGGTTTTGGGGGATTCACTTTTCTTAACCATGTGCATTCTCCACTTCACAACCTGCCCTAGTACAGATGTATACTATCATGGCATCTTCCCCTTTCTTCTAGTTATTACTCGAAAACAAAAGCCTACATTTCAAGACAATTCCTAAGAGATTAAGGGCCAAAAAGTACTTCTGAGTACCACAATCAACCCATCAAAATAAGCGATCAAAAGGATCAGTAAATGACTGCCTCTCACCTAGACTGTGGGACTGTTTTATCCACAAACAGGAAGATTGCTTTCTCTGAGGGGAGCTGGATCCGTTTTCTGATGATCCACATGAACTGGGCCACAGTGATGTCAGATGGAACCAGGTACTTCCGCTTGTCAATGTCAACAATCTGAGAGCCTGAGACTTTTTCCACAATCACCTGGAAAAGCAGAAGTCAGGGTTAGGCTTCTGAAATATAGGTTTTAATCTGTCATGTGCTTGGAGAGCTGATGAAGGCACACTGTGCTAGAAACGTCAGGGGATTTAGAGGAAGAGAGAACTCCATGATAGGATGGCAAAATGTTACCTTTGCTGCTTAAAATTATATGCTTTGGAGAGTATGTTTATATAGTGAACTGTTTTCTTCCATGAAGTCAGTTACTGTATTCCACATCCCTGATCAGAGGCATGTATAGAAAAAAGCAGCTCTTAATGTACGGAATCTTAGAAAATCAAGTGAACAAATTATTCATTTTAGTTCTACCAATCCCCCCAACTTCAACCCACCGCAACTCACAAGATCATGGAGTTACCAAAGAAATGTTAAAGTTGGAAGGGACTCCAACATTATGTAGATGACTAGCTTAAGGTAACAAAGCCAGTAAGTGATGGGAACACCCAATAAGCAGAGGCCAGGAAAACCTGGCAGAAAACGATCAGGAGCTCTAACTTTTAAGGAACCGAGTTGTTAACCTGCCCCCCTGGTTCCTCTTTCTACTCGTCGGTCTTATTTTGGTTTTCTCAAAAATTAAGAAATTCAGGTGTGTGTTCCCTTAGCCCCGGCCTGTCACCGCCCTCCCCGCCGGGGGAAGCAAGTCTGCGGACAGGTACGGAGCCGGGAAGGCCGGAGGGAAGGGGGGCGGCATCGGGACAAGGTGACCCCCCAGGTCCCCCTCGGCCCGTCCCAGAATCACGTCCCTTACGTAACCCGGAGGAAGCCCGCAGGCTGCCCCAGATAGGACGCCCGGCAGCAGTGACAGGCCCCGGCCCCCTCCCTCCGCCTCCCGTGACCCCCCCGTCTAGCCCCGCTCCTTACTCACCGGGACCCGGTCGGGATATTTGGCTCGGATTTTGGCAGACTCTACACATCGGTGTTCTGTGGACGAGACAAAGTAAGGGGTTCGCGCCGGGGGTCGGGGCCTCGGGCCCTTCCCTCACCCCGGGGCCGGGAGGGGTGGAGCCCCCGGGAGGGGCGCCGCGCTCGGCTCCGCCAGCCCCCGCCCCGGCCCTCCGGACCCTCCGCCGCGGGCCGGGCCGACACCGGGCCCGGGGCCCGGGGCGCGGAGGGCTCAGGCCGGGCCGGGCCTCGCCAGCCGTTCCCCCGGGCCGACCCCGGCCTCGGGCCCGCGCCCCCAACCCGGCCCTTACCCAGCGAGTGGTCCTCCTTGAACATCCACTTCATGGCGGCGGCGGCGGCGGAGAAGGGACGGAGCCGGCTCTCGGAGCCGCGGAAGGGACCGGACGGGTCCGGCCTCGACAACAACAACAACGGCGGCGACGGAGGAGGAGGAGGAGGAGGAGGAGGAGGTGACGGCGGCGGCGGCGGCGGCACGAGAGGCGGGACTTCCGACCGACAGAGCCTAGCAACTGGGAGGGGGCGGGCCTTCCGGCGACAGTCGCTAAGGGCGGGGCCTGCGCGCCGCACCGCCGGCCCGGCGGGCGTGAGCCCTTCTCGCATACCTCTGGAGGAGATCTAACCCGAGGGAGGGGGTCGGTGACAGGGACAGGTCTGTGGGAGGAGGGTGACGTGACACGTCGGTAGAGTCCTTGTGGGGAGGGGTGATGCTGACAGGTCCGTGGGGTCACTATGGGCAGGGGCGGTGGTGACCGGTCCGCGGGGGCTGTAGGGGGAGGGGTGATGCTGACAGGTCCTCGGGGGCTGTAGGGGAAGGGGCGATGCTGACAGGTCAGTGAGGGGCTCTAGAGGAGGGGTGATGCAGACAGGTCCTTGGGGGCTCTAGGAGAGGGGTGATGCAGACAGGTCCGTGGGAGGCTCTAGGGGACAGGTCCGTGGGGGGCTGTAGGAGAGGGGTGATGCAGACAGGTCCGTGAGGGGCTCTAGAGGAGGGGTGATGCTGACAGGTCCTTGGGGGGCTCTAGGGGACAGGTCCGTGGGGGGCTGTAGGAGAGGGGTGATGCTGACAGGTCCGTGGGGGGCTCTAGAGGAGGGGTGATGCTGACAGGTCCTTGGGGGCTCTAGGAGAGGGGTGATGCAGACAGGTCCGTGGGGGGCTGTAGGAGAGGGGTGATGCTGACAGGTCCGTGGGGGGCTCTAGAGGAGGGGTGATGCTGACAGGTCCTTGGGGGCTCTAGGAGAGGGGTGATGCAGACAGGTCCGTGGGGGGCTGTAGGAGAGGGGTGATGCTGACAGGTCCGTGGGGGGCTCTAGAGGAGGGGTGATGCTGACAGGTCCTTGGGGGCTCTAGGAGAGGGGTGATGCAGACAGGTCCGTGGGGGGCTCTAGAGGAGGGGTGATGCTGACAGGTCCTTGGGGGCTCTAGGAGAGGGGTGATGCAGACAGGTCCGTGGGGGGCTGTAGGAGAGGGGTGATGCTGACAGGTCCGTGGGGGCTCTAGGAGAGGGGTGATGCAGACAGGTCCGTGGGAGGCTCTAGAGGAGGGGTGATGCTGACAGGTCCTTGGGGGCTCTAGGAGAGGGGTGATGCAGACAGGTCCGTGAGGGGCTCTAGAGGAGGGGTGATGCTGACAGGTCCTTGGGGGCTCTAGGAGAGGGGTGATGCAGACAGGTCCGTGGGAGGCTCTAGGGGACAGGTCCGTGGGGGGCTGTAGGAGAGGGGTGATGCTGACAGGTCCGTGGGGGGCTCTAGAGGAGGGGTGATGCTGACAGGTCCTTGGGGGCTCTAGGAGAGGGGTGATGCAGACAGGTCCGTGGGGGGCTGTAGGAGAGGGGTGATGCAGACAGGTCCGTGGGGGGCTCTAGGGGAGGGGTGATGCTGACAGGTCCGTGGGGGGCTCTAGGGGGAGGTGTAATGCTGACAGGTCCGTGCGGGACTCTAGGGGGAGGGGTTTCTAGGGTCTGTATGTGTGGTATTGGTGACATCACATGAGGGATGGCAACAAGCCTGTGGGGTCTGTGTGGGGAGGGGTGCTGATGACACACCAGAAGCCTGGGGAAGCAGAGAAATTTCATGATTGGGAGCTCATTTATTACAAAGGAGATTCCAGTAAGAGACCCTCTCTATGAGTTTGGTCATGTTTCATTACTGAGCAGAGGAGAGAGGGAAGTTAGAGATGACTGTCAGGACAGATGAATTCCCTTGACAGTAGGTCATAAGACTGGCATTCCTGTTTGCCATTCTGAACAGGGTTCAGAAGTCACAAGTCTGTTGCACAGGTCACCTGCCTTTCCTCATACTTTAAAGGTTCTCCAGCTGGTGATGTAATTATGTTCCTCAAAACAATCCGGGAAGTACAAGGAAGTCATCTGTTTATGAGCAATTGAACATTTAGAGGGTGTGTTGACCAATTTATGTGCACGATGCATATCACATGCTGGCAATTCTGATGTATCTGAAAGGCCTATTTTTTAATGCTGGTCTTCCTTCATTATCTACAATTAAAATTCCTGAGACATGTCACAGAGCCTAACTACATCTAAAATATTTTGGTTATTTTGCGGTTGCCCCTCTGAGCAACACAAATATTTTGAAAGTGAAAGTAAAAATACTTTGCATTTTTACCAGATCTTTCTCACAGAGAGTTTTTTGCAGATAGTGTATTTATTCTCAGGACCTGTTTCCAAAGGAAGTGTGAGCTTTCCTGTTTTACAGACAGGTACTGAGTGGTAAGGGGGTTTTTTCAACATTATTCAGGAAAGCAGTAGAGTTCCAAAGGACCTTGAATCCCTTTCTGCTACCCCAGCCAGGTTGCCCTATATATGCATTTATGCTCACTTCTGCTTAAAAAGTAATTACTTTTATTTTATTTTATTTACTCTGGTTTTAAGAGTTATAAGGACTCAAAGCTACCTGAACCATTGCCTCTCACCTCTCTCAATGATTTTTTTTTTCCATCTTGCATCCCCATGTACCTCCTCTTGACCTTTTCATAGCTCAAATTCTAATTATTATGTAATCTTTCATGGTCTTTTCCCATCCACTTTCCTAGCAATATATTTTTTTTTGTTTTCCCTATTCCATCTTAACTATTTTAATTACCTACTAGTTAAGTCAATATTTCAATGGTCTTCTCTTCCTAACAAGACACAGTAAATAGCTACAAAGGAAGTAAAACACATAGATCCAGTCCTGGAGAAGCTTATAACCCTAATAAATGAGGTAGAATAAGGACCCTATTAATTTTTAAATGCGAGATGAATTACAGGTTTATATTTATGAATACTAAGGATATGTGAATAATTGCAAATAATATAGGTTAACTGGAATTAATCCAGGAAAGTTTCATGATAGAAGTGACTCAGAAAGAGTTTTGAAGGAAGGAATGGACATGAATTAGCAGATGGAGAAGTAAATGTTCCAAGTCAGGAAGAAAAGGAGCAAAGACTCCCAGTGGATCAAATGACTTGGATGAAGACATCAATGACATGCTTGTCAAGTCTTCAGATGGCAAGGAGCTAGGAGGAATAGTTAACGCAATGAAAAACAGTGTCAGGATCCAAAAATATCTCAACAACTTAAAGTGGTGGGCTAATTTAATAAGACAAAGTGCAATAAAGATAAATGCACAGTTCTACACTTGAGTTCCAAAAATCCATGACATATGTACTGGATGAGCTAGACACACATAGACAACAGTTCTTATGGGGGAAAAAACCTGAAGATTTAGCTCAAAATGAGTCAATAGGGTGAATGTTTGTTCAAGGCTGTATTACTACAAGAGTCATAACGCCCAAAATACGGTAAAGTAGTTGTCCCAGTCTGCTCTGGTCCTACTGCATCTGGAATATTGTGTCACTTCTGGATGCCATACTTTAATAATAAAAAAATCATACGTACATGTTTATTTTGTTTATATTTCTTTTTGTACATGTTTCTCCCAATAGGGTATAAGCTCCTTTAAGGTGGGAACTACTTCTTTGTATAATAAGTTGAGTGTAATGAGGAACTAGTCAATGAGGACCTAATCCTTAGAGCAAGCTCATATTTGTTCTTCCTGTTTGATTCTACAGAACATGATAGATAGATATTCCCTACTTCATTCTAATCCAGTAGAACAACAACCAAATTACTATGAGCCTCAGTACAAGGAAAAGACTTATCTCCCATCCTTATCGCAATGTGTCCATGAGCATCCGGAAGGGTGAAGTTTTTAGTATTGTCAGTCACAAGCCCCAATCTATGGTGCTCCCCATTATCAGTCCAACTGTAGAACTCTACTGCTTTTAGAAAAGGAATGCGCTATGAAAGTATAGTAAAAACAATAATTACAAAAACATTTTCCTTAAGCCGGCAGCATACGCTCTCCATGTACATACAAGGATCCTGAGTGCAGTGTGCTCACTGAAAGTACAATGGTAATGAGGCATATGTATAAAGAACACATGGTCAAGGGATACTCCCTGATTCCTGGTGCTAGAAGTTCTTTCCTTCTCTTAATGAAATTCTCATGAGGTTCCTCTTAGGTGTATTTCCTGGATTCTAAGAATCAATGCCTTTCTATGGTCCATAACCAGCACTTTTCTTGGTCCCAAAGGGTTATAATCCTTGAAGTTGCATTCATCCTTGAGGGTCAGGTTTCTACCTTTATCTGTAGGTGTTTCCTCTGTCACTGACCCTTACTACTGTGTTGGACTCTGCTATTGACTCTGTTTGCCAGATGCACCTTGGGTGGTTCTGATCTATTTTGTGGTTGCTCGGACACTTCCCTCTGGGAATAGTTATTCACATAGGATCAAGAACGAATGAATAAACAAAAGAAGCAGAAGCAACATGTGTTTGTGAACACATGGTGACCAGATGTGAGAAAGATAGCTGCCTTGGATCTTACCTGCCGCATCATGGCAGTTTTACTTTACTTGCCCCAGGAAAGAAAAAAAAAAAACTTACTGAGGGTAAGATTACTCCTTTCATTTATACTCAATTCTATCTCAGCAGCCTCTGAGTCATCAGCCCTTCCAGTTCTTCAGCCAATTAGAAGCCTCTTTGTCACCACATATCTAATTCTAAGAGTAGATAACCAAGATTATGCCTAGAATTCAGAGGGAAGAAATAGTGAGCTGCTCTTTTGGGACCCTGCCCACTCATACATATTATTGGAAGTTGGAGAATTAGCCTTTGAAGGGGTACCATGTAAGACTTACCCAGCACTTTACATACACTATTTTATAAAATCTTCACAATTCTGTTCTTGCTGTTTTTCCTTCATTCTCAAAGAAGACCATGACATGGGGGAATTGGATATAAGTGAGTTAGGGCTGTGCAGAGCCACCAGTCTCATTTCTCTGGAGCCATCTAGGTCCAGTGGCAAGAAATAGATCAGGATGACTGGAGATGGCGTTGGATGCATTGTTAGACCTTGATCTTTTTAAGCTAATGTCTTTAAGAGGTCTCAATGTGAGAGGCAATGACCATTCAGTGATAAAAGCTAGGAAAAAAAAGAGGCAGAGTGGATTTTTTCACCTAATCAAGAAAAAAAATCTAGGAGAGGAAAACCAGATGTCGGGGTTTCTGGCCAAAACAAAAACAATTGCTATTTATATTCACTCTAGGCCAATCAGGGCCCAAACAATGATCAAGTGGGATTTGGCCTGAGACATCTTTGTTGGTCAATGAAGGAGAACCAACTTAAGAAAAAAATCTAGTTGTAAACTCCAAGATATCTTATAAGGTTTCAAGTAGGACTGGAAGGTATTATTCCCATTTTTACAGAGGAAAGAACTGAGGGTCAGAGAAGTTAAGTGATTTGCTCACAGTTGCACAGCTATTAAATATCTGAAGCTGGATTTGACTCTTTCTGATTCTTTCCATTGTTCCGGAAAATTGCTATTACAGGCTGCTGAGCACATCTGCTGGCTTCCATTACACAATTAAGAACAAGACTTTGCAATGTCAATGTTATTCTGGAAGGGGCAAAAACATTTGGTAAACAAATTCTCAGTAATTGCTTCTGTCTTTAGAACATACACACACACACACACACACACACACATATTTATTTATACATATATCCTTACTCTTAACCTAGCCTGACTGTCCATTGTCTAATGCCTCTGGATTGCCCCCACCTGCTTCCCACCCTAACCCTTCTTTGTCTGATACCTCTCGATTGCCTCCAGCTATTTCCCACCCTTGGTCAGTCACCCCAGGCCCATCAAGACTACTTGACCACCCCTAGATCTTTCCCCATGCTTTTTCTGTATATAAGCTCCCTCTTGTCTCCATGAAGGTGCTCAGATACTATCTAGCTCAGACTCAATCTAGCTCATATTCTATCTGGTCTGCTTGTTACTACAAGTGTCACAAATTGTGACGTTTCTTAAGAGTCAACCCAATATGGCGAATCTTTAATAAACTTTATTTTACTTTGGCTGAAAGAACTCATTCAGGAAGGACCTGGGGTGTCAATATTTTGGGGTCCCAAGCACTCCAAACCTCAACATTATGGTTCCCTAACCTCAACAATACCAGCTATAGAGCTCCTTCATCTGTTCAAGTTTGTTCACTCTTTGGAGATAGTCTCTTGAACTCACACTCAAGGAGCAAAGAAGCACAGTGCCTTACGTATAATAGGCACTTATGTTTGCTAAATTTAATTCAACCCATTCCATGAGCTGTAGAAGTTGGAAGAAAATGACTAGACTCATGTTAAAGTTAACATGCAACATTTGATCATAGAATGTCAGGAATGGAAGGGACCAAAAGGGTCATCCATTCCAACCTCATCATTGTACAAATGATGTTGTATGTTGTACAGAACTGAGAACCAAATAAGGCAAATGGCTTTTCAAGATTACATACTATAGTTATTGGACTAGAATCCATGTTTTCTAAATTTTAATCTTGTGAACTTTGTACTTTAAGATCCCTTTCAAGATTCTCAAATATTACATGAATGAGATTGAAAAGAATAAAAGACACATAAAAATCCGATCTGTTTCTCTTCCTTATATACATTTGCCAGAATTATGCCATTATATTTGATCCAGCTAGATAATTTTCTACTTTATGCCCTTTTTCTTTTTATTAGCACACTATTTATGCATTGATATATTTTACATTAATTTCTATTTTATTAATACATTTTCCTTGTTGTTCAGTCATGTCAGACTCTTCATGACCCCATGAACCAAATGTCCATGTGGTTTTCTTGGCAAACATACTGGAATGGTTTGCTATTTCTTTCTTCAGTATTATGCAGGCAGGGGTTAAGTGACTTGCCCAGGGTCATATAGCTCATATATTTGAGTTCACATTTAAACTCTGGGTCTTTCTGATTCCAGGCTCAGTTCTCTATCCACAGCACTACCTAGCTGCCAGTATACCTATGTATAATGATAACATTGCCTCATCACCTAGAACTTTTGAAGCAAAAGTAAAGAGAGTTATGGATTCTGGTTAGCACATTGGAGATGTTTTATGGGAGAAGTTAATTATTCCTTTGAAATTTGCACATTTCCCCTAATTGGTGGGAGACATCTGACAAATTTTACTGCTTAAGTGGGAAGACCAGGACCTCAGCTGAACTCTGTATCCAAAAGGACTTCCCAGCTTCCATGGACTAACAGGAAAACTGACTCAAGGATTTCCTTCCCTTAGCTCTTAGTCAAATCCAGGTTGATCTAGGTCTGCTAATTATAGGAATGTATCAGAATACTGAGACCTGTCTTAACACCTGTCTCAGCTTCTCCTCAGCTGTTCCTAAATACAACATGCTTCAGCCAAGTCTGAATGATGGCTTTTCTTTTGTTTTGGTTACCAACAAAAAAGAATATAGCCTTTGAAAAGGGCCCTGACTCCATATAGTAAAAACCAAGTTGTTACACGAAGTATGGAGATGGAGATTATGTAAAACATGAAAGACAGAGCAGCCTGCAGGAGCAATCCTGTATCTAGTCTAGTGCTCTTGACATTATGTTCTTCTAGAAGTGTATCTGCTCAGGATTCTCATTGTTGTTCCTGCTTTTGTTTACGGAGGGAGATCTGTTACGAGACCTGTTCAACAATGAACTAAAGACATATAATGGGAAGTAATTCCACTGAGGAGGAAAAAGGAGATTTTTCTAGAGGCCAGTTTGGATACAGAGAGGACTCTCCAACCAATTTAAATTTTAAAAAGAAATGTTCAGACAATAGAAGCAAAGACATGTAACTTAAAATGATTGTTAGTGTGCAGCACAGTACTATTAAAATCGTTCCAGGACTGCTAAAGCTCAGAATAAGTTAGTGCTAGAGAGGGAAGCTTTGTACTGTGTGTGTGTGTCTACATAGATACATAGATATAGATATCTGTGAGTAGTAGTAGGAACTGTTCCACTGGGAACCCAAGTAGAACTGGTCACTTGGGCAGCACAGCTCGCTCTTCCTTCCTTCCTTCCTTCCTTCCTTCCTTCCTTCCTTCCTTCCTTCCTTCCTTCCTTCCTTCCTACCTTCCTTCCTTCCTTCCTTCCTTTTCTTTCTTTCTTTCTTTCTTTCTTTCTTTCTTTCTTTCTTTCTTTCTTTCTTTCTTTCTTTCTTTCTTTCTTTCTTTCTTTCTCTCTCTCCCTTCCTTCCTTTCTCTTCCTTTCTTTCTTTTTCTTTTTTTCCCCCCTTCCTTTCTTCTTAAGATATAATAACTTTACCTGCCAGTGCTCTGCCCAAAAAAATGTAAATTTCAATTGCTGAAACCTCCCAAGATGTCTTAGGATTTAAGAGCTAGATATTTTTCTTAAATATCATGCCTTAAACTCAAATCACTCTGGCTCTCATTGATTGGGCAACAAAAAGATTCCAAACCAAGACCCAAGTGGTCAGTGTTTGGGCCCTGATTGACTCAGAATGAATATGAATAGCAATTATTTCTATTTTGGCCAGAAACTCTGAGGGTCTGCCCCTCCCAGATAGATAGATCTCTTTTTTAACTAGGTTAAAGAATCCATTCTCTGCCTCTTTTCTTACCTAGCCTTGGGGGCTACTGCCAAGTATTCAAACTATGCTTTAGTGTTGTTCGAATACAAATGTACACTTGCCAAAAAGACTATTTTATGGAGAACTCTCATGGTGCTGGTGGTCACATGGTGGCCAGAAGAAACAATACAAAGACAGGCTCAAGGTCTCTTCTCAAGAACTTTGGATTTGACTGTGCAACATGGAAAGCACTGGCACAGGACTGCTCAGCATGGTGTGCCCACATCAGAAAGCGTGCTGAGTTCTTTGAGCAAAGCAGAATTGAGATAGCACAAAGTAAACACAGGATGTGTAAATTTAGGCTATCTACCCCAAATATTCACACAGACTATCTGTGCCCAACCTGTGGTAGAGCATTCCAAGCTCATATTGGTCTAACTAGCCACAGTCAGACACGCTGAAATTTTACTTTTATCATAGTGATGGCATTTTGATCCTCTTTGAAGATGGACAACAACCAACCAACCAACCTAACCTTGACTCACTTCTTGCATTTTCTCACTCTAAGAGAGTACCTGAAAAGGCCTTAGCCTAAAAGGGTCAGAGTCTCCCATTGAGTCCTGGACCATCTCCAGTCATCCTGATGACTATCTGGACCTAGATGGCTCTGGAGGAGAAAGTGAGGCTGGTGACATTGCACAGCCCTCCCTCATTCAAATCAAAGTCAACTTCAAGTTATGTCATCATTTGTCTAATGACTTTACGAGAAACCAAGAAATCACCAAACAAAACCAAAAGAATGAAAAAATGGAAGAGAATGTGAAATATCTCATGGGAAAAACAACTGACCTGGAAAATAGATCCAGGAGAGACAATTTAAAAATTATGGGACTACCTGAAAGTCATGATCAAAAAAAGAGCCTAGACATCATCTTCCATGAAATTATCAAGGAAAACTGCCATGACATTCTAGAACCAGAGGGCAAAATAAGTATTGAAAGAATCCATTGATCACCACCTGAAAGAGATCCAAAAAGAGAAACTCCTAGGAACATTGTGGCCAAATTCCAGAACTCCCAGCTCAAGGAAAAAATCTTGCAAGCAGCTAGAAAGAAACAATTCCAGTACTGTGGAAATACAATCAGGATAACTCAAGATCTAGCAGCTTCTACATTAAGGGATCGAAGGGCGTGGAATAGGATATTCCAGAAGGCAAAGGAGCTAGGACTCAAACCAAGAATCACCTACCCAGCTAAACTGAGTATAATACTTCAAGGGAAAATATGGTCTTTCAATGAAACAGAGGACTTTCAATCATTCTTAATGAAAAGACCAGAGCTGAAAAGAAAATTTGACTTTCAAACACAAGAATGAGAAGAAGCATGAAAAAGTAAACAGCAAAGAGAAGTATTAAGGGACTTACCAGAAATGAACCGTTCACATTCCTACAGGGAAAGACAATATTTCTAACTCTTAAAACTTTTCAGTATCTGGGTAGTTGGTGGGACCACACATACACATGTACACGCATGCACACACATACACACATGCATACACATACAGAGACAGAGAGCACAGATTGAACTGAATAGGATGGGACCATACCTTAAAAGAAATTAAGGTAAATGGTGAGAGAGAAATGTAGTGAGAGGAAAGAGGGGGAAATGGAAGGGGGTAACTATATGTCATTTAAGAGGCAAGCAGGAGATTTTTTTAGTGGAGGGAAAAAGAGGAGAGCTGAGGGAAAAAAAAAAAAAAAACAAGAAGTTTACCCTCATCACATTTGACTAAACGAAGGAGTGAAATGCACACTCATTTTGGTATGTAAACCTATCTTACAGTATAAGAAAGCGGGGGAGAAGGAGATATTGCGGGGGTGGGGGGGATGATGGAAGGGAGGGCAAAGGGAGGAGGGAGTAATTGAAAGTCAACGCTTGGGGAGGGACAGGATCAAAAGACAGAAGAGAAACAATGAGGGGCAGGTTAGGAGGGATGGTAATCCAGTTAGTCTTACACAACACGACTATCAGGAAGGTCATTTGTAAAGCTACACAGATATGGCCTATAATGAATTGCCTGCCGTACCAAAGGGAAGGGGTGGGGAGGGAGGGATGGGGACAATTTGGAACTCAAAGTTTTAGGAACAATTGTTTAGTATTGTTGTTGCAACTAGGAAAGAAGACATACAGTTAATGAGGAATAGAAAGTCATCTGGCCCTACAAGAGAAAAGAGAAGATGGAGACAAGAGAAGGGAGGGATGACAGAAGAGAGGACAGATTGGAGATAGGGAAAATTAGATTGCTTGGGGTATTGGGGTGGGGGGAGGGGATAAAAGGGGGGAAAATTTGGAACCCAAAAATTTGTGAAAATGAATGTAAAAAGTTAAATAAAAAAAAAAAAAAGAAATCTATCTTGCCCTACAGGAAAATAGAGGGGATAGGGATAAGAAAAGGAATAAATGTGATAGAAGGGAGGGCAGATTGGGAGAATCAGAATGCATACTGTCTTGAGGGGCAGAGGGGAGAAATGGAGGGAGAATTTGGAACTCAAAATCTTGTGGAAGTGTCCATTGAAAACTAAAACTAAATAAATAAATATTAAAAATTTTGTTGACAATGCTAGCAAAATATCAATAAAATGGGTGACACTCTTGAATACCAAAAGACAACTAATGGTGATGAGTTCATAGTTTATATACCCTTGAAAGGGTGTTTGTTCCTGAGGGTGGCAATCAACTCTGATGGTTAACAAGTAAAGAGAGAGAATGAATATTACAATGAGAGCTGGACCTATTCTAAGGAGGAGATAGAGGAATGAAACTTTAATTATGTCATTTACTTCTAAATTGCCCAGTCTAGAAAATTTCTTATCAAAGAATTTATCCCCACCCAAACCTGTGTAGAGCACAATAAAGTTGGGTGGGGTCTGAACAAGATTAAGGAGAAAGTTAATTCAATCTCATTTTCAGTGATGTCCTTCTGAGACTGAACAACCTATAGTCTTCTGGGGGAAAAAAAACCCTAACTTTAATTCAATAATTGCTTATTAATAATAAATATCTCCCTCTTAAGTACTGTATCTTTATTAGGCCAGTTAGAAGGAGTATACATAGACAGACAGAGGTTGTGGGTATAAAATGACTTTGATGGGATTATTTAAAAAATTAAAGAGTGAGAAAGAGGGTTTCACTTGGAGAAGGGAAAAGGAGAATGGGGTAAAGTGTATCATGTGAATGTAGCACTGGAGCAATATTCTGGCAATCATGAATATATCATTGTAATTCTGAATCATGAAATACAACAGACTTTCCAAAAGAAAGACAGAACCAATACATTTATTCAGATACCAGAAAACCAAATCCATCATAGTAACAAAGAAATCCATTATAGTAACAAGAAGTCTATGCATATTATCAGGTCTTCCCACAAGCAAACACTTAGGAACCTAGCTATTTTCCTTTCTCTCTTCCTCAGTTCTGGTTGCTCTGACCAACTTTCCTCTCAATTCTGCTCAAGCTCCCTCTCTTCCTGTACCTCCCTGCCTGCTCTACCCCTTCCTGTCCCATGTGACTTAGACTCATGTGACTTAGTCAGATCACATGGGCCTATTAATGGATGAGAAGGATCTTCCCATTAAGAAGCAAAATTACATTACAATGAGCAAAAATGCATTATCAATACAGTGAAGAGATTTTAAAGACCTATTACAGTAGAGGGAAAGAAGGGGTGGGAGTGAGCATTGTTTGAACCTTACTCTCATTGAATTTGGTTCAGAGGGATTATATAAACAATCAGTTAGTTGTGTATAGAAATCTATCTTACCCTATAGCGAAATAGAAAGGAAGGGGGACAAAAATGGAGGGATGATAGAAGGGAGGACAGATTGAAGGAGGTGGTGGTCAGAAGCAAAACACTGGTGAGGAAGGACAGGGTGAAAGGACATAGAGAAAAGTATAGACATGGGGAAAATAGGATGGAGAGAAATACATAGTAATCATAAATGTGAATGTTAATGGGATGAACTCTCTCATGAAATGGAAGTGGATAGCAGAGTGGATTGAAAACCAGAAACCTACAATATGCTGTTTACAAAAAAAGACATTTGAAGCAGGGAGACACACATAGAATAAAGGCAAAAGACTGGAGCAGAATCTTTTATGCTTCAGCTTAAGTAAAAAAAAAAAAAAAAAAACAACCAGGGATAGCAATCATGATCTTCAACAAAATAGCTCTAATGAAAAGAGACAAGGAAGAAAGCTACCTTTTGGTAAAAGGTACAATGAAGTAATATCAATTCTAAGCATATATGCAACAAATGGTATAACATCTAAATTTCTGAAGGAGAAGTTGAATGACTTATAGGAAGAAATAGATAGTAAAACTATACTAGTGAGGGACCTCAACTTTTCCCTCTTAGAACTAGATAAATCTAACCACAAAATAAACAAGAAAAAAGTTAAGGAGATGAATAGAACTTTAGAAAGTTAGATATGATTGACATTTGGAGAAAATTGAATGTGGATAGAAAGGAATATACCTTTTTCTCAGTAATACATTGCACTTACAAAAAAATTAACCATGTATTAGGGTACAAAGAAACCCCACAATCAAATGCAGAAAGGCAAAAATATTAAATTAATCCTTTTCAGATCATGATGCAATAAAAAATACATTTAACAGAAGACCATGGAAAGATAACTAAATAAAGATAAACTAAATCTAATCTTAAAGGATAAATGGATCGAAGAACAAATCATAAACAATTTCATTAAAGAAATGACAATAATGAGACAACATGCTAAAATTTAAGGGATGCAACCCAAGGCAGTACCTGGGGAAAATTTTATATCTCTAAATGCTTATATCAATAAAGCAAAGAGAAGACCAATGAATTGAGCATGCAATTTTAAAGAGCTTGAAAAAGACCAAATTATAAGTCCCCAGTTAAACATCAAATTGGAAATCCTGAAAATCAAAAAAGAGATTAATAAAATTGAAAGTAAAAAAAGCCACTGAACTAAAAACCAAGAGCTGATTTTATGAAAAAACAAACAATAAAATAGATAACCTTTGGTTAATTTAATTTTTAAGAAAAAAGGAAAGAAGAAAACCAAATTACCAGTATCAAAAAATGAAAAGGGTAAATTCACCGCCAATGAAGAGGCAATTAAAGCAATAATTAGGAACTATTTTGCCCAATTGTATGCCAATAAATCTGACAACTAAGTGAAGGGGATGAATATTTACAAAAATATTAATTGCCCAGATTAACATAAGTGGAAAGAGAATACTTACATAGCCCCAGTTTAGAAAATGAAATTGAATAAGTCATCAATGAACTCCCTAAGACAAAATTCACAGGGCCAGATAGATGTACAAGTGAACTCTACCAAACATTTAAAGAACAATTAATTCTGATACTATATAAACTGGGAAAATTCACAAAGGAGTCTAACCAAATTTCTTCAATAACAAAAATATGTTGCTGATATCTAAGCCAGGAAGAGCCAAAACAGAGAAAGAAAACTATACCAATTTCCTTAATGAATACCAATGTAAAAAATTTTTTAAAATTATTAGTGAGATTACAGATATATACGTGTGTGTGTGTGTGTGTGTGTGAGAGAGAGAGAGAGAGAGAGAGAGAGAGAGAAAGGAAGTATTTGCTTAGGGTCCAAGGAAGGACAACAACTAAAAACAGAAGGATGGATTGTTCAGTCCATATTTTAGTTCTGATTCCTTTGCCAAAAAGAACCTTTGCATGGAAATGGTAGAACAAAATGACTAACTAGAAATTGATACCCAAAACAAATAAGGAGACAGTGAAAAGGTACCCAGATGCTTTCGATGAATTTAAGTTACTTGAGTCACGTGAACAAGATGTTTAGGTACTAAGTGAATTGGCAGCTGTGATGACTAAATTATGGTTAGTGATAAATGAAAGATAATGTAAGACAGGTAAGCCATCATAAGGATAAGAACAGGGGGGAGGAGCCAAGATGGCGGAGTAGAAAGACTCACGTATGCTAGCTCTGAACCTACACCACATAAATTTCCTGTAAAAAGAACTCCCCACAAATTCTGGAGCACTGCAAGCCACGCAGAAACACAGTGGAAGAGATTTCCGTTCCAGAGAGGCCTGGAAAGCTGTACCCAAAGGTCCGTTGCACTCCAGATGCGGAGCCCACCCCTGCGCTGCCGCGTGGCCCCAAAGGAGCAAATCTGAGCAGGCTTCAGGGATGGAACCTCCAGCGGCCCCGAAGGTCCCTCCGCCCACAGGTGCTCCAGGTCAGTGAAAGAGACTTCTGGGCTGGCCGAGAGGGGAGCGGGGTGTCTCCATGGCTCAGGCCCCCTCGGGAGGCAGCGGCAGAGGCAGCGGTAGTGGGAGTGGCAGCCCAGGACTCCCAGAGAAGGCAGGAACTCCGCTGCATTACAGAAGGTCTCTGCATAAACCCCCTGAGGGAGCTGAGCCTGAGAGGCGGCCCTGCCCCTACCCAAGCACCAGACCTTAAGCTCACATTGAATAGCAGCCCCTCCCACTGCTGAAAGCCCTGAGGCTGGGAAGCAGCATTTGAATCTCAGACCCCAAGCACTAGCTGGGCAGATCTAGGTGGGGGTGGAGAGGAATCTCAGAAGTCAAGTAACTGGCTGGGAAAATGCCCAGAGAAGGGAAAAAAAATAAGACCATAGAAAGCTACTTTCTTGGGGAACAGATGTTCCCACCTTTCATTTCTGATGACGAGGAACAATTCTTATCATCAGGGAAAGATGTGGAGGTTGGGGCCTCTGTATCCCAGACATCCCAGGTGGATGTCCGGTGGGCTCAGGCCATGGAAAAGCTCAAAAAGGATTTTGAAAATCAAGTTAGACAGGTGGAAGAAAAACTGGGAAGAGAAATGAGAGAGATGCAAGGAAAGTATGAAAAATGGGTCAATACCTTGCTAAAGGAGACCCAAAAAAAATGCTGAAGAAAATAACACCTTGAAGAATAGGCTCACTCAAGTGGCAAAAGAGGTTCAAAAAGCCAATGAGGAGAAGAATGCTTTCAAAAGCAGAATGAGCCAAATGGAAAAAGAGGTTCAAAAGCTCACTGAAGTAAATAGTTCTCTCAAAATTAGAATGGAACAGATGGAGGCTAATGACTTTCTGAGAAACCAAGAAATTACAAAACAAAACCAAAAGAATGAAAAAATGGAAGAGAATGTGAAATACCTCATGGGAAAAACAAACTGACCTGGAAAATAGATCCAGGAGAGACAATTTAAAAATTATGGGACCTACCTGAAAGCCATGATCAAAAAAAGAGCCTAGACATCATCTTTCATGAAATTATCAAGGAAAACTGCCCTGAGATTCTAGAACCAGAGGGCAAAATAAATATTGAAGGAATCCATCGATCACCACCTGAAAGAGATTCAAAAAGAGAAACTCCTAGGAACATTGTGGCCAAATTCCAGAATTCCCAGGTCAAGGAGAAAATATTGCAAGCAGCTAGAAAGAAACAATTCCAAATCAGGATAACACAAGATATAGCAGCTTCTACATTAAGGGATCGAAGGGCATGGAATAGGATATTCCAGAAGTCAAAGGAACTAGGACTCTAACCAAGAATCTCCCTACCCAGCAAAACTGAGTATAATACTTCAGGGGAAAATATGGTCTTTCAATGAAACAGAGGACTTTCAAGCATTCTTGATGAAAAGATCAGAGCTGACAAGAAAATTTGACTTTCAAACACAAGAATGAGAAGAAGCATGAAAAAGTAAAACAGCAAAGAGAAGTCATAAGGGACTTACCAAAGGTGAACTGTTTACATTCCTACATGGAAAAACAATATTTGTAACTCTTAAAACTTTTCATTATCTGGGTAGTTGGTGGGACCACACACACACACACACACACATACACACACATGTACATGTGCACGTGCACACACACATACACACATGCACGCATATACAGAGACAGAGAGCACAGAGTGAATTGAATAGGATGGGACCATATCTTAAAAGAAATTAAGGTAAATGGTGAGAGAGAAATGTAGTGGGAGGAGAGAGGGTGAAATGGAATGGAGTAAAATTATATCTCATTCAAGAGGCCCAAGCAGGAGACTTTTTAGTGGAGGGAAAAAGAGGAGAAGCTGAGAAAAAAACATGAAGTTTACCCCTCATCACATTCAACTAAAGGAAGGAATAAAAATGCACACACATTTTGGTATGAAAACCTATCTTACAATACAGGAAAATGGGGGAGAAGGAGATAAGTAGGGTGGGGGGGATGATGGAAGGGAGGGCAATGGGAGAAGGGAGCAATTTGAAGTCAACACTCAGGGAGGGACAGGATCAAAAGAGAGAATAGAAACAATGGGGGGCAGGATAGGATGGAGGGAAATACAGTTAGTCTTACACAACATGACTATTATCGAAGTCATTTGCAAAACTAAACAGATATGGCCTATATTGAATTGCCTGCCTTCCCAAAGGGAATGGGTGGGGTGGGGGGGATGGGGAGAATTTAGAACTCAAAGTCTTAGGAACAACTGTCGAGTATTGTTCTTGCTACTAGGAAATAAGAAATACAGTTAATGGGGAATAGAAAGTCATCTGGCCCTACAGGACAAAAGAGAAGATGGGGACAAGAGAAGGGAGGGATGATAGAAGAGAGGGCAGATTGGTGATAGGGAAAATTAGAATGCTTGGTGTATTGGGGTGGGGGGAGGGGGATAAAAGGAGAGAAAATTTGGGAACCCAAAAATTTTGTGAAAATGAATGAAAAAAGTTAAATAAATAAATTTATAAAAAAACCAAAAGGATAAGAACAGGAAAAAATGGGAAATACTACTAGCACCTACCTCTTAAGGTTTTTGTGAGTATCAAATGTGATGATAGTAAAACAATGATAAACAAATGTTTCATGCATTGAGTGTCCTCCACAGTTGCTCAGGGACTAGGTTGCTTTTCAAAGACATGGTATTTTGCTCTAAGGGGTCCAGGTCTCACCATTCCCCTGTACCCTGACATTTTGGGGTTCCCAGGCATCATTTACATCCCATGTGAATGCAGTAGCAATTTTTTTTTTTAGGGATAAGAAAATATTCTTCAGGGGCCCCCTCAATGGAAGTGAAAGAGAAAAAGAGAGAGAGAGAGAGAGAGAGAGAGAGAGAGAGAGAGAGAGAGAGAGAGAGAGAGAGAGAGAGAGAGAGAGAGATGTATCATATATATCTTCAATAGCTTAAAAACCCACCAAAATTTGGGGGGTCATCCTGTATTAAAACTCCTATTAAGAGAGATGAGGTAGACTAAGGGGGAAGAGAAAGAGAAGAGAGAGAGAGTTAATTACAACATAGTTCAGTGTTCCAGAGTGAGAGTACAAACTTTTTAGAATGATGCAGCACACCTTCCTATTCTTAGCTGATTAAACGAGGGCACAATTGGCACACTTGTCCATAACCCCAATCCCATAAATATTTCTGGGATCCTGGGGAAATTTTAGCATTATCATTTTAAGTGTCCCCTCTAAGGACTTGCACCAAGAATTCCAAAAATAACCTTGTGGTAAAATTTTCTGATCTCTTAAATAAAAAAAAAAAAATCTGTTTCCAGTTATCAGCCTTGGTTTGCAGTTTTTCCCTGTTGGGATCTTTTATACCACTCTTCAATGGCTGGCTACATTCATGTACAATGACAGGATTGAGGATTGCTGGTTTACTGCATGATCTTTTCCAAAAAGCCATTCAAATTAAAAAAAAAATACACAAAAATAGCTCTCTCTGGGGCCCTTCTCTGAGGCAAGTTGAGTGACATGGTCTTTAATAATACAAAGGAACTATGGTAGAACTTTAAGGATTCTACAAATTAGCACTTTTCTAAAAGAGTTGAATTTTTCTTTCTCTATCCCCCAAACTCCTGTCTCTTCAAGATACTTTGAAAGTAAACTGATCTCGGAAGAGATTACCTAGTAGAACTTAGAAGTGACTTAAATTACCAGTGACTGGAAGACCCAACAAAGCTGGATTACTTAAAATGTAGTTTTCATCCTGGAGTCAGGAAGATCTGAATTCAAATCCAGCCTCAGACACTTGACCTACTAGCTATGTGACCATGGACAAGTCACTTAACCCTGATTGCCTCAAAACACAAAACAAAAACAAAAAATCAAGTTTGCCAAAATGACCTTCAATAATAATATTTATATAGTGCCTTAAGGTCTGAAAAGTACTTTATTAATATTATTTCATTTTTTTCCTGTGCTATTATGATCCCTATAAAGAATAAGAAGATAAACATCCCAGATAAAGAAAAGAAGACAAACATGTTAAGTGACTTGTCCAAGGTTACATAGCTATTAAATAAGTGTTCTAGGCAAGACTATCCTAACTCTAGGCTCAGGGCTCTATCACTTGCACCATCTATCTCCTTAGGTGGTTCAGAAGACAGTAAACAGGATGCTTATCTTTTTTGACTCTGTGATGTATGAGGGCTATTGAAAGTACTGGACATATTTAGCCTGGAGATGTAGAAGACTGGGGGTGGGAATGGGGGAATATGACAGCTGTCTTCAAATACTTAAAGGATTTTTATCTGGAGCAGAGACTACACTAGTTTGGTTTGGCCCTAGAGGTCAAAACCAAGAGCAATATGTGGAATCTAAATAAGTAAATTTAGGTTTGCTGTCAGGAAAAATGTCTTTTTTTTAAGTCTTTTTACATTTCTTTGGCAACAGTATGTCGTTTGAGTCATTCATATACTATCTGTTGCCCTTGTCACATGCTACTTCTTTTCCAATTATGCATATATTCACTGAATCCCCTTACATCACTTTTAATACACTAATACTCTTTGAAAATATTTGTGCCTTTCTTTTATTGCCCTTTCTTTCACAGGCAAGTTTTTAGTCTTTGCGGACTGTAACATAAAACTGCCAATCTGTTCTGGAGTAAATTCGTTGTAAAAAAGATGGGTTCTTAAGATCTTGAATCATTCTCTTTTGTACTGTGAATTCATACTGAAAACAATCTTGAGGAGCTGATCTCCAAACAGACAATGTTGTTTCCAGGCGTCAAACTTTGTGCTGTTACAAATGGTATTGCTACGACTTTTTCATGTTGTTTCCCCCATAATTCTGTGAGCTCCAAAGGATGCCTTTCGCCTTCTTATTTTTCTGTCTCCTGTGCTTAGCACAGCCGCCTGACACATACTAGGCGCTTAATCAGTGTTTATTGATTGACTCTTCAGAGAGTTGTGCACCCAGTGCTTTAGAGATAGCTAGTGGCACATACGTATGAAGTGGTCCATTTGAGTTCGCTCCCTAAATACTGCCTAAGACCAACTGTTTATCTGATGATAAACAGAGTAGGAAATACAAGGGAATTTCATTTCCTTTGGAATGGCTACAGATAGTGCCTTCGCCGAGCTGACAAAAATATACCTACAATGCTGTTTATCCGAAAAAATAAAAGATTATTCTGTTTACACGCAAGGTTTCAGAAATGTTCTTAGCGTTGTGGGCGTAAACCGCAGGGAGCAGTGATACAAGTTATCTTTGGAACAAGTAGACTACAGTAACACTTTCTCTCCAGCCCGGAGCGCGGAGCCCGTCCCCCTCACGTCGTCACATGATTGGCTGAGAACGACTCTACCTCCAGCAGCGGCCTTGCCATTGGCTCACGGCCCGAGGTAGGACGGTTACCGTGGAGACCTAGGCTATGGCAACAGAGAGAAGCCAAATCTGGTAAGCGTCGGTGAGTCGTGCAGCCCAGGCCTCCCAGGGGCTCCCAAAGCCGAGGCCTGCGGCGAGGACCGCGGCCTTCGCCATGGCCCTCTACGATCTGTACTCTCACCCGCCGGAGATCATCTACCGCGCCGGGCTGTGCTCCAAGGCCGCCTTATTTCTGCTGCTGGCCGCCAGCCTCACCTACATCCCGCCGCTGCTCGTGGCCTTCCGGAGTCACGGTGAGCCTGGCCCAGCCCAAGGGGCCCTGCCCCTCCCCCCCAGACCCAGCGGTCCAGGACGCCCCCGTGTCGTGCCCCCCCGCCCCAGCCCCTAGACCCAGGCCTTCCAGACGCCCCCGTGTCGTGCCCCCCGCCCCAGCCCCTAGACCCCGGCCTTCCAGACGCCCCCGTGTCGTGCCCCCCCGCCCCAGCCCCTAGACCCCGGCCTTCCAGACGCCCCCGTGTCGTGCCCCCCCTCCCAGCTCTTAGACCCAGGCCTTCCAGACGCCCCCGTGTCGTGCCCCCCCCGCCCCAGCCCCTAGACCCCGGCCTTCCAGACGCCCCCCGTGTCGTGCCCCCCTCCCAGCTCTTAGACCCAGGCCTTCCAGACGCCCCCGTGTCGTGCCCCCCCGCCCCAGCCCCTAGACCCCGGCCTTCCAGACGCCCCCCGTGTCGTGCCCCCCTCCCAGCTCTTAGACCCAGGCCTTCCAGACGCCCCCCGTGTCGTGCCCCCCCGCCCCCAGCCCCTAGACCCCGGCCTTCCAGACGCCCCCGTGTCGTGCCCCCCGCTCCCAGCTCTTAGACCCAGGCCTTCCAGACGCCCCCCGTGTCGTGCCCCCCCGCCCCAGCCCCCCTAGACCCCCGGCCTTCCAGACGCCCCCGTGTCGTGCCCCCCTCCCAGCTCTTAGACCCCAGGCCTTCCAGACGCCCCCGTGTCGTGCCCCCCCGCCCCAGCCCCTAGACCCAGGCCTTCCAGACGCCCCCCGTGTCGTGCCCCCCCGCCCCAGCCCCTAGACCCAGGCCTTCCAGATGGCCCCCCTCACATTGTGTCCCTTAAATTTCCCAGATCCAAGTCATCCAGACACCCCCCTTCAGTGTGCCTCCCAAACCCACCCAGATCCAGGCCATCCAGAAGCCCCCACCCCAGACTGAGGCAGACGTCTGCCATCACATTGTGGCCCTCCCAAACCTCACCTACACTGCCCTCTGTACTTTGCCATCAAGGCAATATTATGGTGTCCCCAAAACCTGGCATACACCCCTTGGCCTCATTCTCCTAGTGTGTCACATCTCCCACATCTTGCGTGTGCTCTCATCTCCATTTCAGCTTCTTTGGCCCCTAGATCACTGCTTGGTGTTAAACCCTCCTTGGGCGCAGAACTTCATTCTCCGTGCCTTGCTTCTGACTTGTATATTCTGTCTAGGTTTTTGGTTGAAGCGTAGCAGTTACGAGGAGCAGCCGACTGTTCGGTACCAACATGAGGTGCTGTTTGTGGCTTTGTTAAGCTCTAATTCTGGAGAGTATCTAGCCTGGAGCACATTCCCCAATTTTAACCAGTTTCAAGGGGATAATCTTCGGCTGCCAGTAGTATGGGTAGGTGGCTCCTATACTCCTAAAGCAGAATTTGCTATTGACAGTTTGTTTTGTCATATTGATCATTTCCTAATAAATAACCTCCCATAATACTTCCCTGAAAAAAAAACAAATCAAATAAGCTAAACCATCTTAATATCATGATTGCCATAAACAAAAAAAAATTGTGATTTTTCAACTCTTATGGTTTACCATTTCTTAACAGAAAGGAAGAGTATTTCAGCTCTTCCCTCCCACAAAAG
Organism: Bettongia penicillata ogilbyi; assembly: GCA_023548195.1. Taxonomy (NCBI): domain Eukaryota; kingdom Metazoa; phylum Chordata; class Mammalia; order Diprotodontia; family Potoroidae; genus Bettongia; species Bettongia penicillata. Next base: position 6,952,700 of record JAJHZJ010000527.1, on the reverse strand, counting down.
TCCATGGATTTGAACTGAATTCTTTTGCTTTTTAGTGTGGACGTCATTGAGTCAGTATATTCAGGTCTATATTGTTCCTTTGGTTTTGCTTTTTTCACCATACATGAGATTACACAAGTCTTCCCACCTGTCTTTGAGTTCTTCATATTTGTCCTTTGTGATAGTGAAATGAGATTTTAATCCTAACAGCAGTTAAAAAGGTCCACAGAAGTCATCCATTCCAGTCATCTTATTTCACAGATAAAGAAAGTGACTCCCAGAAAGGTTCATTATTTGCTGACAGTCACACAGTGAAAGAGTGGCATAGCCAGGACCCAAACTTGGGTCTTCTGATTCCAAATTGTACATTCTCCCTACCGTACCATGCACTTCTTCTTCCATTCATACACTGTTCTGTTGAGGCATTTCTAGTCATTGGGGGTGTAGCTTGTTTCTAATTTCTTTCTGTTACAAATTCTTGCTGTAACAACTATGACTGTTTTGGTGCAAATGGGGAACATTATTTCTGCCATTGACCTCCGTGGGATATAAACCCAGTGGTGGGATTTCTGGCTCAAAGGGTATGAATGGTTTAGTAAGTTTTGTCGCATATTCCCAAATTATTTTCTAGAATGGTTGGATCAGTTTATAGCTCCTCTATAGCTCTACCAACATTTGCTTATTCCATCTTTTACCATATTTTTCCCAATTTGATGAGTGGAGAGTGATACATACCTTAGAATTATTTTAATTTATAGTTTGCAATTGCAAATAAGACAAAAAAAAGAAACTAGAATTATTAACATTAAAAACAAAGAGTTCAAGATATTATTTGCTATTTAGAAAATCCAAATGTTCCTATCAGAAATTAGTAGTGACAATAAATGAGTTGAGGAAGGTCTTAGAAAACAAGATGAGTTCACTAAAATCATTTGCAGTCTTTTTTGCTAGCAATAGAGATCAAAGGACCCCATCTACCATAAATAACAAATGGCACCAAATATTTGAGAATCAATCTACCTAGAAATATGTATGGCCTATATATAGACAACTATAAAAGTATAATGACTAAAAGAAAGATCTAAATAATTAAAGGGATAGTGTGCAAAGATGGATAAGTTAATATGATGAAAATGGCAATACACCTAAGCTTAACTTGAGTACTTAATACAGTACCAATCAAAATGCCAAGGTTTAAATACAACTGGACAAAATAATACTGAAATACATATAGAAAAATAAAGAAACTGGACCATGTAGGGTCACTATTTAAAATGCTTGTAAATGTAGTCTTGTACTCCCAGACTTGGGACACCTAGGTCGTACAGTGGCTAGAATGCCATAACTAGAGTTAGGAAGACTGGTCTTGAGTTCAAATATGACTTTAGAAACTTACTAGCTGTGTGACCCTGGGCAAGTCACTGAACCTTTTTTGCCTCAGTTTCTTCATCTATAAAATGAGCTAGAGAAGGAAATAGCAAACTGTTCCAATATCTCCGAAAATCCCAGATGTGATTATGAAGAGTCAGACAACTGAAAAATGACTGAAAAATGAAAAATGAAAAATTACAAAAGCAGCCATCCAAATTATCTGGCTGTGGGTCAAAAGCAGAATGAGGCATATGAAAGAGAAGAATAATCCTAGACATCTAACTAAATGTATACAAAAGGCAAACCTTTTATAGAGGATAAAAATCCCAGGAAAGAATTCATGATTTAATAAAGGAACATGGGAAAATTGACTACTAATCGGACAAGAAATTAATTTAGACCCACATCTCACATCATATACTTTAGTGATTCCCAGCTAAGTGATAGACCTCTGTTAGACTGTGAGCTCCTACAAAGCAAAGAGTAGTTTTTGCTTTCTTTAATATAGTGGCAGACACATAGTTGACCCTTAGTAAATGCTTCTTGACTTAAACTTAAACTTCTTGGACTTAAATCTTAAAAAAAAATTATTTAAGTAAGAAAATGAAATATATTTATCTCGGTTGTGGTGGAAAGGTTTGTTTTTTATTAAATAAGAATCATTAGGGACAAAATAAATGTATTTCATTAAAATTAAGTGTTCAGCACAATGAGAAAGAAAATATCAACATAAAAAAATAACAGATTGTTTGAAATACTTATGGCACATATGACCAATAAAAACCTGATCTAACCCAAAGAATAAACATAAATGGTTTGGGATCATTGGAGCTTGGAAGGAGGTCTTAAGCGTATTGAGTGTATGGGGATTTTTGTGTTTGGCTTTGTGTTGTGTGTGACTTTGCTAATTTCCAGGTGACACAGCCATTTACTAAGTCCTTGCTGTGTGCCAGGAGATGTGCTAGGCACAGGGAATAATGCAAAGACAGTGAATGAAATGATCTCAGCTCTCTAGGAGCTTTTATTTTAGCAGGGGAGACAATAAAGATATATACAAATAGAAGGGTTTGATATGAGGAGATCTTGGATGAGGACTCTCCCTCTATCAAGGCAGCTGGGAGAGGAAACAAGGTATTTTGAGAGGTTCAGGATGGACTTCATATAGAAAATGGTGTTTACATTGGGCCTTGAAGGAAGAGAGAGTCTGTGAAATGGAACTTGCCTTCCAGGCATGAAGAACAACTGTTAAAATATTGGGAATACAAATACCCACAGAAGTATATGTGCAATTACTATAAAGAAGAATAAATACATGAGTAAATACAAGATAGTTTGGCAGAGACAGTACCAGGAGTTGGTGCAGTCAAGGAAGGCTTCCTGGAGAAGCAATACCAGGGGTCTTTGAGAATTACTACTTTATGATTATCTTTTAAGATATTATGATGCTCCAGATTCCTTTAGTTCATAATTTTTTTTCATTATGTCCCCTAAAATTCTCAACTTTTTGTTCCTGTGTGTAAATTTTGTTCTGTACTCTATTAAACCTATCAGATTTTAGAAAGCATCTTTCAGCACTTTGGTTTAGCTCTAAATAAGGATATGAGTTAGATCTATGATTTCACTGGTTTAGGAAATTCCCTGGTAAGGAAACGCAGATTGTGTGGTCAAGCCAAACACATTAACACGATGGCCATTTCTGAAAATGTATGTTTCATTCTGTACCTCTTCTCCTGTCTCTGCCAAGATAAGGGAGGTCTTGTTTCTTTGTAAAAATAATAGCTGGCATTTAAGTATAGTATTTTAAGGTTTGGCAAAGTGCTTTACAGAAGGTAATTCATTTAGTCCTCACACCAGTTCTGTGAGGTGGGTGCTTTTATCCCCATTTTACAGATGAGGAAATTTGGACCTAAGGAAGTAAAAAAACCTGCCCAAGTTCACATGGGTTTTATTGAAAATAAGAGACAGGATTGGAGCCCAAGTCCTCTACTTCTCACTAGTCTCCTTTAACTTCTTTGTTGATTCTCTAGGGTTTTCTGAGTAAAACAACAAATCCTCTGCAAAACGGAATAATTTTGTTCTTTTTTTTTTTACTAATGCTTATTCCCATAATTTATTTTTCCTGTCATATTGCTATAGTGTACATTTCTAGTATTTTCTCAAATCATAGTGCTAATTTAGTCCTGCTATTATTTGGGAATATTCTAGTGTTCCTCCAGTACAGAAAAATGCTAGCCTTTGACTTGAGATAAATACTTTTAATCATATTCATAAATGATCATCCACTCCTATGCTTTTTGTGTATTTTTAATACAAAATACATCTTAAAATATCAATTATATAATTGGGTTGTTTCTGTTAATTTATGTGATTAATTATACCATTTGTGTTCTTAATGTTGAACTAGTCCTAAGCATCCTTAGTATAAATCCAGCTTGGTCATAATGAATAGTCACATTTTATATATATTTGTTATTATTTTTTTCATACCAGTATTCATTGATGATGTTCGTCTGTACCTTCTTTCTTCACCTTATATCCCTCTGTGGTTTAGGCATTGGAATCATACTTCCTAATATGTCATTTAAAAAAGCACTTTCTTCTTCCATTTTGGAGAACAATTTATGTAGCATGAGGATTAATTATTCCTTAAATGTTTGATGGAATTCACTTATGAATTGATCTGATTCTTCTTGAAATTTTTTCTTTTGGAGATTCATTTATTACTTCCTTGATTTTTCTTTGCGAGATAAATTTGTCTTAGAATATTTATTCCCTCTTTCATTACATATTTTATATTTTGTAGATATTGGACCATTTCATTTAAATTTTCTCCAGGAGTTTTTGTAGCACAGACTAAGAGGGAGCTATTGGAATATGGAACTGGCAGAACCCATAGACTAATAAGGAATGAGCGATGAACAGAAGAATCCCCAAATAAACTAATGGAGACTGGTAGAAGATATTATGATAGAGAGCGGTGATTGAAGTTGGAGAACCTGTGATGAGTGTGAGAGGAATCAGTGAAGGCAAAGGGGAAGAGGAGTGGAAGACATTTAGCTCATTGTGAAAGGGGATATAATTCGGTAGTGAGTTCTGACATTGCAGTTTCAAAACATGTACAGGAGTACATAAAACCGAAATCAATCCTAATCTTCTCATCTGTAATTTAATTTGATTTTACCTAATTACTATAGATCTGTATTTGCATAAGGGATTTAGTCTCTTTTCTCTTACTGCTTTTTCTTGATTTTTTTCATGTAATCCTCACAAAAGCCAGTGAAGTGAGGCAAATATAAAATCCTCATTTTATACAGATGAAGTCAAAGAGAAGATAAATGGTTTTCTTGAGATTTCTTGTAATTCTTGAGATAAGAATCTTGAGGCAAAATCTGAGAATTTCAGAGATAGATGAGACCTCAGAAGTCATCTAGTCTAATCCATACCTGAACAACAATCTTCTTCCCCGCTTACAAGTATTTTATTTTTTCCAATATCTTTACAGGTAAAGATAGTTTTCATCATTCACTTTTATAAGATTTTGGTTCCAAATTTTTTTATCCTTTCCCCCTTCTCTCCCCGCTCCCTAAGATGGCAAGCAATTTGATGTAGGCTATACGTGTACAATCATATTGAATGTATTTCCACATCAGTCATGTTGTGAAAGAAGAAACAGAACAAAAAGGGGGAAAAACCATGAGAAAGAAAAAAACAACAAAAGAGAAAATTATCTGTTTCGATCTGCATTCATCCTCCATAGTTTCTTCTCTGGATTTGGAGAGCATTTTCCATCATGAGTCTTTTGGAATTGTCTAAGATCATTGTATTGCAGAGTAGAGCTAAGTCTATCAAAGTTGTTCATCACACAGTGTTCTCCTGGTTCTTCTCACTGTGCTCAACATCAGTTCATGTAAGTCCTTCCAGGTTCTTCTGAAGTTCACCTGCTCACCATTTCTTATAGCACAATAAATGGTATGCCATACGTTCATATACCACAACTTGTTCAGCCATTCCCAAGACCTGCTTCATTTCTGACCTGGGTTGGTTCACCCCTTGTTAGGTAGCCTGGTCGCCCCACTCCAGAATGGGTGCCAGACATAGGATAGACTTTAACCCTTGTAGCTTAGAATGCCTGAGCTCCAGAGATTCGTCAGCCTTGAGCTTCCCAGTGGCAGAGATTACAGGCATGTGCCACCATACTCAGCCCATATTTCATAGTGAAATGGGTTTCTCTAAGTCTGTGAACATTTCTGGGCTCCTCACACTGTCCTTAAGTTGCTGCTCTCAAAGCCTTTCAGTGTCTTGTTCTTATTGGCACTTGCTATTGGTTAGTCTTTTTTTCAGTCCTGTCTTAACTTCCCATGACCCCATTTGGGATTTTCTTGGCAAAGGCACTGGATTGGTTTGCCATTTCCTTCTTGAGCTCATTTTACAGATGAGGAAACTGAGGTAAATAGAGTGCAGTGATCTGCACAATCACATAGCTAGTAAGCTTCTGAGGCTGGATTTGAACTCAAGTCTTCCTGATTCCAGACCCAGCACTCTATCTACTGAACCACCTAGCTGTCCCTATAGTGCTTAAAGTTCACTAAGAAAGTATCTATTTAAAAAATGATTTTTGCTATACATTTAATATTGAGTACTGATATACATAATTATATTTTATATAACCTTCTGTAACTTTATTTACATTTACATTAATTTCAATATTCAAAATATCATACTTTTTAATCATTCTATCTATCGTGATTCCTTGTTGATTGATTCTCATTCTCTTTTTCTCTTATGTGATGGTAGTTAATGTTTGTTTTTTGGTCTGCCTTTTATTTTTTTAATGTTTTGCATTGTGTCATATGCAGATTGTCTTTCCCAATCTTAAAGAGTTCCACAAATTTACAATTCCATCCTCAAAGAATGAGTTATCTGTTTCTCAGCAACTTTACCAGCACTGACATTCCTTTTAGTTATTTTTGCCACACCTACCTTTTTTTTCCAGACTAACTGCTGAATAGTCATGCCTCACTTGCTTCTTTTTAACTTGAGAAATTAATATTTTGAATCCAATTGTAAAACTTGGCACTTGAACTTCGAGGCTAGGTTTCTACTCTTCCCTTCGAAATTACTTTGTATTTATTTACCTTTGTCTATCTCGTGTCCTCCTAGTAGAAAGGAAGCTTCCTTAAGGGCAGAGACTGTTCCTGGCATCTAGCACAGTGCCTTGCTCATAATAGCTGCTTAACAAATTCTTATTGAATTGAATCCTTGTTAAATTTCGTCTTATTGGAATCAACTGATCTGTTGATAAAAATGCACTACGAAAAATCTTGAACTGCACAAGGCAGTGAGCTTGTGACCCTGGATATTTCACTGAGATCTTTCAGATTCACAGCAAACTGTTAATGATCGCCCATTGAGTCTAACTATTCTGCAGATTTGGAATCCATTGAACTCTACTATCAACTAGCCCACATATCCCCATCTTGTCCACATGAACAATATGTCCTATTGCCTTTCTCAGTGCTAGTCATCTGATAACTCTGTTTAAAAAAAGTTAACCTGGTATGACTTGTCCCTGATTAAGCCAAGTTAACTGTGTCAGCTTATGGATTTATTTTTGGTGATATCTTTTGGGATTTTTGAACATCGTTTTCATTTGTTCTGAATATATCCCTTCCCCCAGGTAAACATCTCTAAAGGTAGCAATGAATGAAAAGGAAAGAAAAAAAAGCAGTACATCAAAACTAGCAGTTTCTCCTCCACCAAATCTAACAGTATATGCAGTGTTCCACATCTCCAGAAAGGGAGTACATTTTTCTCAGTCTTTTTCCAGGACCTAGATGGGTCAGTATAATTATGGAGCATTTCATTTGAGTGTCATTGTTGCACTTTCCATTTACATTGTTGCAGTCATTGTGTAAAACATTGTCTTGGTTCTGCCTCATTGTGCATCAGTTCACGGCTTCCCATGCTTCTCTTCATATTTATTGTGTCTTATAGTGCAGTGATATTCCATTATGTTCCTATGCCCAAATTTGTCCAGCCGTTCCCTCATTGATGGTGACACTTTATTTACACTGCTGCCATAAAAAAAGTTCTGTTGCTGCCATTCCATGATCACCATTTTATTTTATTGATGTTCACTAGCTATTTCTCTAATAATAATACCAAGAATTTTGCCAGGAATAGAAATCAAGCTCACTGGCTTATAGCCTTCCAGTTATATTTGGCCTTCAGCCCTGAGGCATCTCTCCCATCTTCAGTGATCTTTCTGAGGACACTGCTTCTCTTAGCCATTTTTGTTCCGTTACTCTGATGATTATTGTCTTTGGAAGTGGAAACAGAAGTTAAATACAAGTTCAGCAGCTTTGTCTTCTATCTTTTGTCAGTTATCTTCTTTCTTTCCCTACTTTGATTCTCCTCTTTTCCCCAATCTAGCTTTTTTTAAATAATTAATTTTCATTTTAATTTTCAACAATCACTTCCATAAGTTTTAAATTTTCTCTCCCTTCCTTCCCCCTCCCTCCCCAAGATGGTGTGCAGTCTTATATAGGCCCAGTATAGCTTTTAAAAATTAAATTTTTTTCCCCACAGTTAGGTTTCTTTCCTACCTATTTCTGAGTATAAATATTCCTGACACTGTTCTTACAGAAGTGTTTTTCTATTTTTGCATTACTTAGAGCTGCTTCTTCCTTCTGTATCTGTCTTTGAAAATTTTGATTTGATTATGAATTCTCTGTTCATCCATATCAGTCTCTTGAGAGCTGTGTTTGTATCCCTCATGAGAATTTTTGCTCTTTGTGTCTTCACAGTTTTCTTCTTGAAAGCTTCCCTTCTCTTCTTGACTGACTTTCTCTGTAGAGTTTTAATTCATAGAATCCAGTTTTTCCTTTCTGTAACACTTTTGCAATCTGCCCTTCAAAAATTAAATGTTCACGCCTAGCTTCTGTCTTCTCATGTCACATGTTCCAATAGAGGGAGCACCTGTCCCCCAAGGTTCCCATCACTTCAGTTTCAGCAGCCAGTTTCTCCCTTTAGTGAAATTAGGTTCATTACAGTGATTGGTCTTGTTGATTCCTCCACCACAGCAGGATAAAATCATTTATTTATTTATCTATCTATCTATTTGTTTATTTTAGTTTTCGGCATTCACCTCCACAAGATTTTGAGTTCCAAATTTTCTCCCCTTCTTCTCCCACTCTAAGATGCCATGCAGTCTGATACAGGCTCTATATATACACTCATTTTCACATGTTTTCATATTAGTCATGATGTAAAGAAGAATTTGAACTACAAGAAAGAAACAAACAAACGAAAGAGCAAGTAGTATCCTTCAATCTGCATTCAAACTCCACAGTTCCTTTTCTGGGTGTGAATAGCACTTTCCATCATGAGTTTTTTGGAGGGATAAAATTATTATTAAGATAAGCAGAGTTATTAGCTTCTCTGCTTTTGGCAGAGAAAGACCTTCCACAGGTGACTAGAAAATTGAAGTCACTCATTCGGCGTTGATTATATGCCAAACCCTGAAGGTGAGTGCTAGGGGTATAAAGAAATGATAAAAACTAGTAATTTTCCTCAGGGAACTCACAGTCTACTGGGGGAGATAATATGAAATAATTATATGTAAAAAGATATATACAGGATAAATTTGGGATAGTTTTCGGGTTCGGGGACTAAGTTTAAAAAAGACTGGGAAAGACTTCTTGCAGAAGCTATGACATTAGTTGAGGCTTGAAGGAAGCTGTGGAAGCTTAGAGGTAGAGGAAGGAGAGGGTACCAGGTATGGGGAACAACCAGTGCAAATGTTTAGAGTTGGGACATAAAGAGTCAGGTTCTAGGAAAAGCAAGGAGGCCAGGGTCACTGGATCAAAGAATATGTGGATGAGAGTAAGGTGTGAGAAGACTGGAGAGGTACTAGAGATTGGGAAGGGATTTGAAATACAAACAGGATTTTATATCTGATCTTGAAAGGAATAGGGAACTACTGGAGTTTTTTGAATTAGAGGATGACATGATCAGGCCAACTCTGTAGGAAGATCAGTTTGGAGGCTGAGTAGAGAGAGGATGAATTTGACTGGGGTGGGACTTGAATCAAGGAGATCAAGCTGAAGGCTATTGTAGTAGTGCAGAAATGAGATGATAAGGGCATGCACAAGGTGGTGGCAGTGTGTGTGTGTGAGACAGAAATGGCAACTGATTAGATATGGGGTATGAGAGAGAGTCAAGGATACCACGTAGTGCAAGCCTGGGAAACTGGGGGGAGGGTAGGTGGCAGGTGGATCCCTCAATGGTAATAGGGAAGATAAGAGGAGGAGAGGGCTTTGGGGGGGAAATAATGGGTTTAGTTTGGGACATGTTGAGTTTAAGCTGTCCCCAGGACATTTAACTTGAGATATCCAATGGGCACATAGAGGCGTGAGATGGGTCAGAAGAGAGATTGGGGCTAGATCAATAGATGTAAGAATTACCTGCATAAGAGATGGTCATTGAATCCATGAAAGCTGAGGAGATGACCAAGTAAAATAGTATAGAAGAAGAAGAGAGAGGGCCTTGGGGGACACCAACAGTCATCGGGCATGACCTGGATGAAGATGCAGCCAAGGAGGCTGAGAAGGAGCAGCCCCACAGCCAGAAAGTCCAGGGGAGAGCGGTGTGGACAGTCTGGAGAGAACAGGGCATCAAGGAGAAGAGTGGTCGGCAGTGTTACAGACTGCAGAGAGACGAGAGAGAAGTCTCCTTTCACTCCAATTTCTTGCCTGTGTGCCATCTCTGTGATTTATTTTCTGAACTCTTCATCTCTTTCTTCTTTCTGTCCTGGCAGTCTGTAGTATACTCCAATAACAATATGTGTTCCTTCTTTATCTTCATTTATGGATTTTCCCCTACCTACTTGGGTTTTCTCACAAGTTAATCTTAACATATAATGCGTTCAGCCTCCTTCCTCCACCCCCCCACCTCTTTACTTGGCCTGTTGATTTTACAGAAGTAACCCTCTCAGAACCATATATTGGTTTCATATCACCAAGTCTCTGATATTCTAAGGGATCAATTTTGGATCCTTGCACTAGGGTCTCTAGGTCACCTTGATTATTAAAAATACATGGTACATATTAGTTTAATAACTAAAGCTTTGAGATTTATGGCCCGAGTTCTTAAATCTTGACTTCTGTGAACTTATGGGCATTCCTGCTGATGTAACTATCTTCTGTGGTATCAGTTTGGTGAATATACATGAGTGTTTTTCTCCGCCTCTACTTTTCATTTTAAGGCCCTTTTGATCATGATTGCAAAACCTTAGCTAGCCCTTGTCCCTGACTAGTAATCTGTTATTCCTGTATTTTCCAGACATCCAAATCTCATTCTCATCCATTATCTTCTTGAACAGCTGTTCATTTCCCAGATCAACTGTAGCTCTCGTCTTTGATCAGCCGTGCCAATGAAAACACCACCTGCAGTGCACCTTCAGGTCTGCAAATACTTGCCCAGAATTTGATAATCTTTAGCAGTACTTTCTAGTTTCCTTCTGACAGTGTTATCCATGTGAATATGAATCATTAGAATTGGGTAATAATCATCAAGATTGATTAGTCTTGGGCGATCTCTGTGAAATCTTGTGTTAATGGTCCAGAACAGCTGATTTGGTTGCTGTTCTTGTCCTGTCAACTAAGAGCTTTCCTGGTTCCTCAGAGGAAGGCCACTACTACTTACCTCTTTTGCACTCTGACCCCTATAGGCTTATCTCTTGCCTACTGTCAAGTTGGAAATGTAAACTTTCTGACTTTAGTCTCCCAAATTAGGGTCTTGTCAGTGATCTTTAGATAGTGGCAGCAAGTCACCCAAAGAGTTACGATTTTAAGCCTACATATGCTTCAGAAGGTTTTCAATGGCATGCTTAATTTATGACAAAACTTTAAAAAATTTTATGAAGAATTGTCATGGGCAATATATTAATTGGCCATAAATCAGAGATTTCAACAAAATTTTTAGAATTTAGCTTCTTGCCTTTTAAAATTTGGTAAATAGTTTAGTATGCCTTCGCTCTCAGGCTTTTCTAAGTATTTCAGTCCAAGAATTCAGATCAAAAAGTGTTTATTGAGTTTTACTTGTGTGCAAGCCATGCTGCTATGTACTTATAAAGGCAAGAAAAAAACCAGTCCTTGTCCAAAGGAAATGTACATGGGGGAGAGGGAGCATTGCATGAGTTTGGAAAGAGGATACAGCATGCATGTAGATAAGCAAATACCTGATCGTTTGGGGAGAAAAAGAGCACTGACACCAGGGGGGTTCAGAAGCACAGAGGCTCGTCCTCTTAGAGATGGGGGGACACAACGTGTCCACAACAAAGTCTGGTTTAAGACACAATAGAAAGGAACAAGCTGGAATTAGATGGATGCTAATAACAGTATTCATAAAGATACTTTTAAAAATACATTCTTTAAGTATTCAACATCTGATCTTCAGAAGGCTGGTCACTCACCTGGAGAAGCAGGTGTTGCCATTGCTTAGAGGGCTCTCCCTTCAGAGCACATTTCTTTTTGTTACTGTGCTGATACAAGTGTTTGTGTGTGAGGCTGTGCACGTGCACTAGGGCCTTTTTCTATTGTGAATTCACTGACCACAGACTTAATACTTGGTACTGAGCCTTGAAGGGTTTGGTAACCATTTGCAAGAAGAGCCAGGACTTTCTGTTGCAGTAGGGATACCAGATCAAAGCTTCATTTAAACTTTCTTCTGTTCTGTGCTTCTTCCAGGCCTGTGTCTATGATTCATTTATGGTCCATCCTGATAAATGGTCTGATCCCCCTTGTCCTCTTTCCAGGAGGCATAGTGCAGGTTTAAAGAATCAGGTGGTTAAGGGACCAGCGATCTGCCTCTTGAAAGTTTTCCTTGATAAAGCAAAACTATATTCTTTCACCATTCTGAATAAAGCAAGATTTCTTCACCTGTAACAAGCCAGGCATGAGGCTCCTGGATGTAGAGGGTTTCCTCAGAAGCTAAGAAGGGGGTTTCTTGAAGAAAGGTTTGTCAAGCAAGAAGCAAAATGAAGATGCTCATTTGGGGAGGTGACTTGGGCAGGAACAGGACATTTCTATGTATCCTTAGCTTAACTTTGGCAGGGAATGAGGTGGTATGGTGTTCTAGAATCCTGTCTCAGGCACTTAATTAGCTGTGTAAGTCACTAAATCTCTGTGCCTCAGTTTCTCATCTATAAAATGGGGATATAATAACAGTTATCTCCTAGGGTTGTTGTGAAGATTAAGTAAGATGGGTTAAGTGTTTTGCAAACTTTAATGCACTATAGAAAGGTTAGCTATTATAATTGTTATTGAATGATGAGAATTATGATGTTTTGTAGCATCTGTGGCTTGATTCTTTCAAAATCACTAAGCCTGCATTTCACTTAACAGGATTTGAGGAACTCCAAATCCACCTTGTCTCTTGAAGGAATATATAGGACTAGAGAAGTGAGAATCAAAGTCTAGGTCAAAGTATAAGTGGACAACTCTAAGGATATAAAAGATGGAAAAGGAAAGGAACAGCTCCCCACCTGTTTTTGGTGGGGGGGGCCAAAAGACAGTGCCAGAGAATGTTGAGAGACTAGAGAGATTTCTTAGCTTCCCCAGCCATGAGGAGTGAGATGTAGAAAAGCAGAAAGAGGCCTAGTGAGAAATGATCCTAAATGGGGGAGAATTGACAAATCACCACTTTAGAAAACTTGATCTTTTCCTAAGTTAGAATGGAAGGAAATTGGTCACATCTGTTGAGGCCTGTCCTTTTTTTTATTATTGCACTGATTGACATATGAGCTACTTTAGAATGATATTGCATAAAGGAAACTGTTCTCCATGACTCTAACGCCCGATCCTCCAGAACTTGGGTCCATGTGTAGTAGAGAGGAAAGAACACTGACAGGAGTTGGGAAATTCAAATCCTAGTCCCAACTCTGTTTCAAACAAGCTATGACTTTGGTGAAGTCACTGTGCCTAACTCTTCCTCAGTTTCTTGTCATGTAAAAATGAAGAAATTGGACTGGTTTATTGCTAAGTTTATTAGTAATAGTAATATAAATATATATTATATATAAATAAATGTAAATAATGATTAGTTTATTACTTCCTTGTCTGAAAAAATATCTGTGAGTCTTGGAGCCAAATCTGGGTGTGACCATGGGCCAGTTTTTGAATCTCTCCACACCTCAGTTTTGTCTTCTGTAAACGGGCACGATGGTCACTCTATGTATTTCACACAGGATCCAATTTTATGTTAGAATCGCAGGAGAGACCAGCCAAGAAAGCACTTGTTGGGCTACATTTTGTGTGCAGAGGGTTTTGTTATGGTTATTCTTTAACTACATAAAGCAATTTCTAATTCGAAGAAGGATGCAAACTAGATTTTTCTGAGTGCCCTGAAGCACAAATTAGCTATTGGAAATAAGGATACCTTCCCCCAACACTCCACCATAGCTTTTCTATGTTTGTATTTCTAGCTACGACAGTTTGATTGTGGTAACTTGAAGCTTTAATCAATTCACTATACTCTGATGTGAAACTTTTTTTTTTTAATAACAGTGATTAATTAGAGACAGTGGACTCCCCAGGTAAAGGTCTGAGTCCAACTCAGTGACTGGCCACTCATTAAGATGAGCTGCATCTCTACATCACAAAGAAATACCATGATTATCCTGCTTTATTTGGTGCTTGTCTGCTTGGGATGAGTTGGACTCTATACAAATCAAGTCTCTGTCCTCAGAGGACTTAGAATATAAGAGTCAGACACACTTCTTAACGTGGCTCTTTTGGTAGCACTGGGGCCACTTCAGAATCTAGCTATGTAGCATCCTCTTTTTGTTAGATATTTTGACCATTGCTAGCTCTTGGTTCCTAGGAGGCAGCATTTCAATGGGTATTGCAGTCAGTATACTTTATGTACTTTTTGCATTTTGATATTAAAAAATACAGCTTAATTCTGTTTTCTCATGGGGCATTGGGGATAGAGGTGGTAAGCAGAGGGGCAAAAGTGGATTTTGGACATATCTGGGTACATATGTTTGTGATTCTTTTTAAGTGGATTAAAAGCTGAATTGTAATGTCTTCCAGTCCAGAGAAGAAGACAGGAACAATGATGGAAAAATGGACATGTTACATTTCAGATTAGAACTTCCGATGAAGCCTACTGAGCATGTTGTCGGGGTCCAGCTTATTCTGACCTTTAATTACCAGCTAACTGTAAGTGACTGTCTTAGGAAGCTTTTTGCCTTGGGGGGGTAGGGGCAGTCTTTAGGGATCCCATTCCTGCTGCATTTCCTACTTCAGTCCCATCTTGTAGAGCCCATAAAAAGAATGTATGTGGTTGGGGGACGCAGGGCCTCTGCCTACTCGTTCTACAAGGTCCTTAGCTGTTCTCTGCCTGTTTTCTGGCCTAGTTTGGGCTTTAATGGTTTGAACTTGTCCCATTTGGTTCTACATATCTGTGCTTCTTAAACTATGAATAGAGACCCTGTACTGGCAACAGTAAAAGATTTCTGAATGCATATGAACCAAAACTTAATTAAGAATCAAATGCATAACTAATCCGAGGTATTTCTGGCAGCCCTTGCCTGTGTTGCGTTGAGCAACCTCAATTTAGCCTTGGTTCTGAACATAGAGTATTCGCACTTTGCACTGCTCGTGCCCTCAGGCCACTCAGTGGGCAGTGAACACTGCCAAAATTCCCAAAGGGCTCTTGAGTGGAAAAAGGCAAAGAAGCCCCATTAGACCATCTGAGCTCAGAACCTTTGTTGGCCAAGGGCTTCTCTGTAGGAGGAGGAGCAGAGCAGCGGACAGCACTGACTTCTAGAACTCAAGCAGCTGGAGGTTGGGCCACGGCTCAGTTGTCTCTCCTAAATCATTCTTTCAGAAGATGTCGAGATTTGTGATGCAGAGCATGGTTTTTCTCCAGTCATCCTCCCCTGTGCCAGGTTCCCAACTGTCTGTGAATGGAGACCTGAAACTGCAGCAGAGGCAGCCTCTGAGGTATCACGGGCTGGATGACAGATACAATGTAAGCCGTTTCTCTTTTTTTTTCCTGAATTCTACAGCCTTTATTATGAATGTTGCACATATTTCCCTTTGAGTGACCTGGAGCAACCTGGAATACTCATATGCAGTATGAACAGACAAGGGGGAGGGCGGGGGTCCTAGCTCAATACCTAGGCATTTACCAAAAAGGGTATTTTAAAAACTGGATGCATGCAGAGGATGGTGACATGGCAAAGAGAAATCCTAATTAATGAAGGAATGACAAGTGCAGCGAGTCTACTTAGGCACCTCAAGGCAGGCAGCACTGATACTGGATGTCAAGAAACTTAAGGTCATTGTAGACACAAGCTGAATGTGGGTAAACAGCATATAATCATTGTTTTAAAAAGCTAACTTGGTACAGACTCTGTGTCAGCAGGATGGATGGTAACATGAAATGGCAGGGAAGTGAAGTGACCTTTCCCCATCCTCAATATGACATTGCCTGCCTATGGAAGGCAGTGTATCCCAGTGGATAGAGCATTGGCCTGGGACTCAAGAGACCAGTTTTCTAATCTTTTTGTGCCCCTGACTGGTTGTATCACCTTGGGCAAGTTTTCTCTTCCATCTCAGCAGGGTTGTTGTTTTTTATTTTCATTTACTTTTAGTAGAATAGAATTTTCCAGTTTGAAAATACAACAAAGCAAACTCTCCTAAGGGTAATCTAAGCAACAATCTTTCATGGTTGCCTCAACTTCCCTCAAAATGATGTCTTCCTCCCCCTCCCACCTTTTGTGTACTCTCTGGACCCTGAAGGGTGTTTGGGCAATACAAGTACAATACAACCACTCTGGGAGGTGGGATGGGGGAACCCTCCCATAGGAGAGAGACGGACTCAGAAAGTGAGTGAATCCTTTTCCAGGTCCAGGCACCAGCACTGTGGACTGCACATTTAATCTTTAAAATGAGGGGTTAGACTAGATGCTTGGCAGCTCAGAAATTCTAAAACTTATATGAAGAAATTGGGAAGTGTCCAGAGAAGTGCAAGGAAAGTGACCAAAGCTATGAGAAATAAATATATTAAGAAAAGTTAAGAAATCGATTTTGTTTAGAAAGTCATTACAGTGGATGGGATACTGAGGTTGGAATAAGAAAAATTGGAGTTTCTAGGCTACCTGGGCTTCACTTTCCCTATCTATAAAAGGAGGGAATTGGACTTGTTGACAGCTAAAAATCTGTGATCCCCCCATTTAAAGTGGATGAGAGGCAGCAGCTGATCATTTTTTTCTTGTCTCAGAATTGTGTTTGTGTTTGTCCTTTGTTCTCAAAGGGGACTGTGACATCAAGATGATGACATGACCTGCGGTTGACTGATTTGAGTGAGAGAGGGCTATGCAAGGCCACCAGCCTCATTTTCTCCTCCTGAGCCATCTGAGTCCACTGGCCAGATATTCATCAGGATGACTGAAGGTGGCCCAGGATGCAATCAGTGGGAGGCCCTGGCCATTTTAGGCTAAGGTCTTATCAGATTCTCATTTTGAGTGTGACATACCCATTCAATGAATAGTCCTCTTTAAGTAGTTACTCAAGGGATGGCCCCCTTTAATAAAAAGGAAAGACCCTCAGGGTTCCTGAGTAAAAGAGAAACAGTTACTATTTAGTATTTACATTCACTCTGTGCTAGGAGATCAGGGACTTGTCCAATCTATGAGCTCCAGAGTGAATGGGGTTTAAGGCTTGTTCTTTGAGCAAGAAATCTAGCCAATAAACCCGAAAGAAAAAAAGGCAGCTTTTGGTTGTGGAAGTGAGTAGAGCACCCCACAAAAGGAGGGAGAGAAAGGAGAGGAGAGGGGAAGAGAAAAGAGGAGTTGCTATTCACTCATAGATTGCATTTGTCCTTTCTTGAAGGGGACCATGATGTCAACACTGGACCCATAGTGAGGCTGGTGACCTTGCACAGCCCTCCCTCACTCAAAAATTGTCTCAGGAAAGAGAAGACTGAAAGAAAAGAGGTCTCGATGATAATAGAAGTTCACTTAAACATAAGGAAAAATTCTCATTGTAGAATCTCCATCATTGGAGACCTTCCAGTGTAGGGTGGCCAGACACATGTTGTGAGAGAGCACTCAGTCCTATAACTCCTAACGCCTTTCAGTTCAAAGACTCCATGTTCCTTCCATGATGAAGAAATATCAGAGCTAGATTTCATCCTTAGAATGTGCAATAAGAATGAAGAGAAAGAAAGTCCTCAGCCTATCACAGATAGTGAGCTGCATACTAGATATATCATTGTTTCATACTAACCAGGAGTCACTCTTGGTCACTTAAAGCCTAGAGAGGGAGAAGGCAAAAGGGGAGAAGGCTGGGGCTGAAGACTGGTGCTCATATTTCCATCACCTGTTGTATCACAGGTATCAGTGATCAATAGGACGAGCATTTTTGCAAGTGACTATAGATTCAAGAAAATTGCTGCTGCATACCATGAAAGGAATGGTGAGTCATGAGCCTCATTCCAGGGTTTGGGAAAGGGGTGGCATCCTTCAAAGTGGTCTGTTCACAGCTCAAGAGGAAAATAACAGGGGATTCTGGTGATGATGATTGGAGAGGGCAGGCCCCACATCGAAAAGAAGAAACTCGTTTTCCTTTCCCTTTCTTTTCTCCCTGGACTGATCTCAGAGCTGTTAGCACAGCTCAAGGGTTAATGGCTCACTTGGGCTCATGATAAAAAGCCCCTGCATTTACTTGATTACTAACTTTGTTTTTATTCATTTACCAAGCATTTTTTTCCATCTCCTGTGTTTGAGTTGCAGTGGTAGATAGATGTAAAGGATGATAACAGAGTGAATAGGATGTGTTCCCTGCTCTAAAGGAGTTTAGTCTGTCCGTTAATAAGCATTTAATTAAGTACCCACACTGTGCGAGCCACTTGGGGTGCAAAGAAAGGCCAAGAAAAACAAATACAAAACCAGAACTTGCCCTCTGGAAACTTAAATTTTAGTAGAGGAGACGTCTGTATTTGTATACACACTTATGTGCCTGTATATATAGTTATATGTAGATATGTACATAGTTATATATATAACATATATATGGATACATGTAATTATGTGTATATATATTTATACATACATAAATACACATATATAGTATAAATGGAGAAAATGAAAGGTGACCTGAAAAGAGAAGGCCCTTAACAGCTGAGGGGGCTGGCCAACAGACGAAGATGGGATTTGAGCTCATTTGTAAAGGAAGCCAGGGAAACAGGCATAGGTTAAGAGGAAGAGCACTCTAGGCATGAGGAATAGCCTGTGCAAATGCTCAGTGCGGGGAGATGAAGGCTAGGATATAAAAAGCAGCAAGTAGGCCAATGGAGCTGAATTGAAGAGTGCATGTAGATGAGCAGAACATGAAACAGGGAGAAAACCAGGAAAGGGTTGGGTTCTGACGAGTTTGAGATAAATCTACAATTGAATATAAGACAGAAATGTTTTGAATACATAAGAAAAGAATGTGAGGAGACCTTCCATTGGCACTGTATGTACCTGGGATACGTTTGCCTTTTTTGGTACTCCCAGTACCTTGCAAACATAGTAGGTACTCGGTTTATTGACTCACTGCTAAAACACTGCAGGAGTTCAAAAGAGGGACATATCATTTCAGTAGTATCAAAGATAACTTGAAGAAGGAATTGGTGAGTTTTCTCTTAAAGGATGGATAAGATTTCCACAGAAAAAGTTCAGGGGTTTTCGTTCTAAGCGCTGGGAACAGCAGACAGAGGGAATTCGGGGATGTAATTAGGGAGAGGTACATAATCCAATTGGGCAAGGATATAGAGTATGTAGAGGGAATTGTGTAAGCAAAGGCTGGAAAAATTAGCCGAAGCCAGCTCGTAAAGAACCTTGGATCCCAGGGTATGGAGTCTGGCCTCCGTTGGATAGCAGTGACAAGCAATGGGAGGTTTTTGATCAGGGGTGTGTGATATGTGCTGAGTTGTTTATGAAGAAGATTTAACACAGCAGTGCCTTTCACATAGTGGGCACTTCATCAAGTGTATTGCATAAAATTGAGGGGAAAGATTAGGAGCTATTGAAGTAAACTAACTAAGGTAAGGAGGTCCTGAACTAGGGTGATATCAACAGGAAGGGAAAAGAAGGGATGGCTAGGAAATATTTTATAAAGGTAGAATCAGCTGGCTCTGAGGGTTGCATGGATCAGAGTGGGGAGGGAGGAAATAGCAGATGAAGACCAGGGAGAGATCAGGCAAGCTTGAGCGACTAGGAGAGAGTCGGAAGAAGTTGAGGAAGAGCAGCAAATGTGGCGGTGGGCAGTGGGAATCAAGAGTTCAGTTTGGCTTGGATGGGTCTAGTGGACATGGAGCATTTGAACGTTCCTAGAAATTTTATATAAAATAAAAGAAGGAATTAGAATTTACTCTTTGTTTTTCACAGAGGGATAAAGGGAGCAGGATCTTCTAACATTAATAGCACAAATAGAATGATATAAAACCTCTCCACTATGGCAGGACTTCAAGATTTTGTCATTTCTTATAGAGGATGAACTCCTGGAATCATTCCTTTTTGTTTAGCTCAGCACATGGAGCCTTACTGAGGGGCTGATGTTTTTTCCAGTGGTGTTTCTGCTGTTACCATAGCTTCCAGACATAGCAAGCACTATGCACAGACATGTAGTGAGTCCTCTATGAGAACAGATTTGGGCTTTGGGGGATATTCGGTTTTAAGGGATGTCTTCCTGGTTTCATTGCAGTAACCACCATCTTGGCTGATCCCAACCCTGTTTGGCTGGTGGGAAGGGCTGCAGAAGCACCATTTATAGTTAATGCTATTATTCGATATCCCGTGGAGGTCATTTCATATCCTTTGATGGTTACCTGATGAAATAACAGTGGTTAGCAGTGGCCATGACTTTGTATTTTTATAATAAAGGAAAGAAAGAAATACCTAAGATATGCTAAGTGGGGGCAGATGCTCAGAACAATGGAGTCCTGTTGAGCTGCGTGCTTTTATATAGTCCCAATAAAATAACATGGTTTCTGCCAACTTTTCCCTAAGGGGAAAAAAACCTTAATTTCCTCCTTTTTTCCCCCTGAGCAACTACCAGAATTATCCATATTTATATCTTGACCTTCCCTATCATACCCTTTTAATCAGGATATTTGGAACATTTTGACTATTTCCTGTTGGAACAAAGCCTTAGCTCTCGGTTATTGATGCATGACATTCAGTGGTTCCTTAACAACTGGTACATATATACCAGGTTTCTGGGAGACGATCAAGTTTGCCTGGATCCAGTACATCAGTATTCTGCTTGTCTTCCTTTGGATATTTGAAAAAATCAAGATGTTTGTGTTTCAGAATCAGATGGTGACCACAGTCCCTGTGGCTTCCATGACCCCAGTGGAATATTATAAGGAGCACTTATCTTAAGAAGCAGCCCCTCTAAAAATGACTGGGCACAGTCACACCTACCTCACTGTAAGCTTTAGAAAACTGTCCTTGTATGATCCCTTTTGGGAAGGAGACTCTGCCACCACTTTCTAGTAGTCACAAATATGAAGAAGAACAGATGAGAGACCACTTTGACATCTTGGAAAGTGTTCCATTTTTGATGACTCAAAGATCTTTCCTCTTTGGATCTGGAGGACACACATTATGCATTTTTTCCTATTCCAAACCCTTTATCACTGTGCACAGTAGGGCTATCTTATGATGGGTATGCAATCATCGACACTCATTTTTTTCATATGTATTTGCCATTTAGAACTTTGACTTTAATTAGCAGTAGATGTCTGTAAGAGATTTGGGAACAGGAATGGCACTTGCCTGCTCTTGGTTCAGCAAGCCTCTTATCCGCTAGTCTGACCACACTTAGATTCATCTCACTTGTTCACTCTTTCTGAAACTCGGGATTGAAGACAGATAGTTCGTCCCATTCCATTACAAGTCCATAAGATGTTGCTATAGAGACTGGCATTGCAACAATTGCTTTTTTTCTTTCCAGCTGATTCCTAACAGCTTGAATGCTAACTGACCACCCCCCATCTTCTCTGATCTCTGGTGAGAGGGTCTGATCTCATTTCAGTATAATGAAACATTTATTAAGGTCCTATTCAGTACAAGGCCTTGGGTACAAAGATAAAATACAGGTCTTGCTTTCTAATGGGGGAAGGACAAGTACACAGATAACTGTGATTCAAGAAAGAATATGATACACTAGTGCAGAGAAGTCCAGGAAAAGAGCTATGAGAAATTGGAGGAGACAGAGAGAAGCTTCCATGAAGAAGGTAGATTCTGAGTTGGGCCCAGAAGGAAGAGAGTCTTGGTGGGGGGGATTTTAGGGGGATCTTGAGAGCACAGACTTGGAGACAGAATAGAACAGAACTAGAAAATGGAATAAACAACATAGTGGAGTGGAAGGAGGGCTAGATGGGAGTCTCAGACCTGAGTTCAAATCTAGATGCTGCTAATCACTTAATCTCTCTGTGCCTCAGTTTCCTCACCAGTAAATTTGTCTGTGGGAGAAGGTTGGGCAGATTATCTCTAAGACACTTTCAGTTGTAGATTTATGATCCTGTGAACCTCAGTGAAGGAGAAGCTTTTACCAAAAACAGGCACTTTCTGGAATGTAGATCCTGCTTCTCAATGATACAATAAAAGACAGAAGAGTCATTGTTGTCAGCTCTGGTCACCCATTGCCCAATGACAAGAAAAAAAAATGAACCTTCCCTTCAATATGTTGGCATGGAAACAGACAAGGAGGGAGCCTGGGTTATTGGATTGGCTGCTGCCCAATCATCCTGAGGAAAACAGACAAATGCTTTGAAGGCTAAAGGAATTTGCTTTGTGGCATTGACGAGATGTTTGGAGCTAGAAAGATGGCTTCCACTTGTAGTTGATGCCCCTACTGTTACCTGAAGCTCCTGCTTTGATGTACCACCTCTTCAATGCTTGACATTTTATTGGAAAGACTGATAGCTCTCATTTCAAAAGCACATCTTTTCAGGATTTTGACCTGGCCAAGATGGGAGTCTGGGAAAGCAAAGCTGTTTCAATTTATTCAAGCACAGAAGTGCCTGAACAACTTTATTAATATTGGAAAATTTTTCTTTTCTTTTTTCTTTTAACATCTAGGAATGTAAAAATGCCAGAGTAGATTTTCTTCAAATATAATCTAAAAATAGCTTCTGGGATTCAAACCAAATAAGAAAAAAAGGTAGTAAGACATTGGGAGAGGAGGGGAGGATCCGTTTAAGTGACGTATTATGAACTTTACTTTAAATTTTGTTAAATACATTTAATGCAAAATTTGTATGTATAAAGAACTACGTGAAAATTCCTTAATTTTGTATCTTTATGATTAAAATGTTCAAAATATAGATGTCAAGACTTGTGGAATATTTTTTTCTCCAGTAAACCCTTTTCGGCAATCTTACTTAAGTTCTGTGTAAGCTTCCTTTGTTAAGGCATTCATTGCTTGGGGCCCATGGAGTCTATTCATTGGTGGTGTAGCAGAATCAGTCAGGTCCAACCCCAAACAAACATGGGAAGTTTTCAGCTAAATCCACTTGATGGCATGTTCTAGCCGCAGCCTGGAAAATTACAACTTTGTTTTGGAAGCATTTGATTATTTGAAGGCAAGAAGAACTCTGGTTCTGCAGCATGGTAGACTTAATGGAGTTGAGAGGGAAAAAAGGTAAATTGACCTCAAAGACTGTGCTTTCACAGATTTAAGGCAGTTTAATATAAGAAAAACTAAACCAACCAACCTGATTTTGTTTAAATTACCCCCCAAATTCAGGGACATAGATAGGTTCTAATCTAATTTACCAGAGTAGTTGCCTTATTGTTAAGAAGGCATTAAGCACTTTCTAGTTACAAAGTGCTTACTTTACATACTCAGTTTCATCTGTTCTTCACAGCATCCTTTGTGAGGTAGGCAGTGTAAACATAACCCTCCATTATCAGGCAAAGGGAAGTATCTTGCCCTAGTCATAACCTAGTCATTGGTGTAGTGGGTGGGATTCCAGTATCTGCCTCTCTGGCTCGTCCACTAATTACAGCATGCTGCCTTTGCCTCCATCGATGGCAGAGTCCTAAAAGCATTTAGAGAGGAAATGATTTCTTCTTACAGGAAGCTCAAATTCTCCATCCTGTTAAGGTAGGAGAGGCCTGCACTTTTATTCACAGGGAACGGAATTTCCTTTATTCAACCAAATACAAGTATGTATTTGACACCTAGATTGCACTAATCATTGTGCTAAGAAATGTGGGGAGATAAGGGTAAGACACAATTCTTGACACACAGCATGTGCCAGAGTGAGATGACCTGAATGGAGGTCTCAACAGTCCAAGAGCTGACCTCTTCAGTGGGAGCCAAAGCAGCCAGTGGCTAGGTAGCATGCTTCATCCATCTCAGACTAGGCTAGGCTTATTCTTCCAGGAGATCTCTTTTGGGGACCAATCATGTTAGGTTTCCTGTTTTGTTTTGCCTTTTTTTTCCCCTTGAGAAATGAGGGGTGAGGGGGATGGGAATCCCAAACAAGATTTTTATTTTTTTTTGCTTGAACCATTTGTTTCCTTTTGAAGGCTGGATTTGGATTTGGGAGGCAGCTCGCATTGCCGGTCACCTTGGCTCAGGGCTTTGCAGTGACTGCCTTGGGTTTCTATTTCATTCACAAGGGCCTTTTGTGCTCTCCAGCTGACTTCATAACCTCTCCACAGTTCTCCCATTCCTTGCTTAGTCTAAGGTGTGCTGTGGGGGTGACCATGCTCTCCCATACACACCTGGTTCTCCTGAAGAAACAGTAAAAGAGAACAATCCCTTTCACATAATAGGCACTCAGTAAATTTGCCGAATGAATGGAGACATGATTGGGATGAACCGGGAGACCGTCCATTGAGCACTGTATTTGTACTGAGAAACTTGAATTCAAATACTACCAGTGGCGTAGGAGGCATGCGACTTAAATCTTTCTGTGCCTCAATTTCCTTATTTGTAAAAGGAGGGATTGTACTAAATTGTCTCTAAGACCCTTCCAGCTCTGCAATCCCCTGCTCCCTCCCCCAGGGGCCATAGAATGTCAAAGGTGGAATGGGACTTCAGAACGACATCCGGGGTAATTCCCCCTGACAAAGTAACTGACCTAAGGGGTCCTAGCACGTGAGTAGCAGAATTAGGCTGGAATCCAAATCTCCTGTTTTCAGTGAGGCAGCTCTACTGGGAAGTGAATGGGAGAGAAGAACCCTAGATGAAATTCATCTGGGAATTGTGCCTCTCCCCGGACCGGCACTCAGCGGCTACTGGCCTCTCTCCATCCACCTCTCCACATTTAAGGAGAGGTAGTTTCTTAGTGGCAAAAGCCTGCGATTTTGACCCAGAAGGTCGGGCTCTACTATTTGCTGCAGTAGGCAAATAATTTTTTCCTCTCTCGGCCTCAGTTTCTTCAAATATACACTTTTGGACTAGGGGATCTCTAAAGTTCAACTCAGCCGTTCTTGGATCCTAAGAGGGAGGTGGGCAGACTACATCGTGGGGCAGAACAGCGCGTCGGCGCCCTTCTCCCCTCCCTGCCCGGGATGAGAACCACCCCCACCTCGCAGTGGGGAGCGGGGAGGGGTTCGGGCTTCCCTTCCCTCCTGCCCCCTCCTCTCCCGGCCGGTGGTGCGGCCACGTCTGAAAACCACTCATTGTGCTAGCTCCGCAGCAGAGAAGGCGCCACGGTCCCCGGACAGGGGAGGGCAGAGCAGAGCAGCCCGGGGACTCGGGGCACTGCGAGCTGAAAGCAGGTAGAGTGGGACCAGGAGGGCAGCGGGCAGTGGGGGGGCTGCAGTCCTGGGCGTAGGGACTGGGGCGGAGGCAGCTCCCGGGACCGAGCACACTCACCCACAAAAGCGGCAGCCTCCTTCTTCCAGGCGCGCAGGGCCAGGGTTCTTTTGGGTCCCCAGGATCCTGTTGCACCCAAGAATGCTCTCACCCCGCTTCCAGGTTCAAGTCACTTAAGTATTAAGTGCCGGTCTCCAGCACCCTTACGTGCCAGTTCCCCTGGATGCCTCTTTCTTCTCCCGATCGTCTGGGAACAGCCTCTCCTTATGCCTTTGGGCACCTTGTCCTCCTCGCTTTATTCCCCCGTAGTCCCAAGATCTCTTCTCTTGTGCTCCTGGGATCTTCCGATGTCTCTTTCTGCTCCCCTCCCCTCTGTTTCTTCCCTGGGGACACAGCGTCATTTAATTCACTTCTGTCCTTGCTCCTTGTCATTCCCTAGACCCCTTTATTCCACTAAGATCCTCTCCCTTCTCCCTGCTGCTCCATGCTCCAGAATCCCATCTATCCCAAAGCTCTGGAGCTTTCTCCTCTGGCTATATCTGGAGAATGCCCCTGTCTTTCCCTCATAATCCCTTGTTTTTGGGGCCCTCATCCTGCCAGGGCTCTCAGGATGACACAGCAGTACTTTGTACAAGGACATCCTTGACCCGGGGAAAGGGCTGACCCTGGGATGAGGTAAAGTGGGTAGCCTTTCCTGTAGCTATTTCAGTTAGGGAAAGAGTGAATTCCAGTACTTAATGATAGGATCCACCACTGCATTCTTCGAGCTGGCTTCTAATTCAGTATTTGAGTGCCTACTCTAAAATAGGCACTTGAAATGCAAAGACAAGTGAGAAGAGTTAGGATTTTACTTTCTCCTTAAAGGATTCCTGGTGGCTGGAGATTGCATTTGTCAGGCCCTAAACCAGTATCAACATTTAGGAGGAGTGGCCAGAAGGCAAATCCACTTGTGTTCAGTTGTCCTAAATAAGTTTGGTAAGGAGGCAGCACTCCCAACCAAACCCCAAAGGCTGCCCTACCTGAGGCTTTCTTTACATTCTTTTCTCACTAGGTCTGTAAACCCACAGCTGCTGGACTATCCTTTTTTATCTTTACTGGACCCCTACTTCCTGCCTAATCCTTAGATAGCTCTGATTCCCAGATTCCTGGCACTGGCATAGACAAATCCTCTTTCCATTAGATCGTTAGAGACAAAGGTTGGGTGGTTCTCAGTGGCACCTGAAGCCATTGTTGATGACATCTTATCATACCTCACCTTAAGCAACTTTTTCTCCTGCCTTATTTCTCCCTCCTTGACTTTCTGCCTCTATTCTATTGTCCTTTTCTTCTACCTCTTCTGCCTCTTTTCTCCTCCTCTCTTGTCCTCTTCTCTGAGGATTATTCCTTGGTCTTATGGCATAGCCCCCTGACAATGATTTACCCCTGCTCTGACCTTCAGAGGCTGCTGCTTCCTTAGCTGCAATCCACTCTCTCTAAGCTTTGGAATTCCCCAACTGGGAGGCCTACCCGCCCATCAATGCCAAGATGAGAGGGATCTGAGTTTGTACCTGGCAATGTGTTCTGCCCCCTCAGATTCTATGCTTGGGCTGTAAGAGGCAGAACTGTAGAAACTGACAAGACCAATAGGAGCAGAGACTTACTGAGGAACAAGGGAGTTTTTAATATAACAATAGCCAGCATTTATATACACTTCAAGGTTTGCAAGTGTTTTAAAAATGTGAAAAACATGCCATTCTCATGAAAAGACCTCAAAAACAGAGCGGGCAGAGAAGACGATTTATTTACACGTCCTGGGATGTGGGTGCTGTTCACAAAGAACACACACACAGTACAGAAGCAAGAACAGGCCTAAATACTGCCAAGGTGGTAAAACACAAGGCCCAGAGCTGAGAGATGGAGTGCCATCTGTGTTCTCAGATGGAGTGTTCCATCTGAGAGATGGAACAGCCAGCGGACCACTATCATTGGATCAAAGAATATATATTGGTGAAGAAGGTTTAAGAGGGGGCTTGGTTCTGAAGGGCTTTCCAGGTCAAACAAAAGTTTTTATATTTGATTCTGGAGATGACAGGAAGTCACTGGAGTATATTGGGTAGGGGGCTGACATGATCATACAGACGTATGCTTTAGGAAGATTACTCTTGTCATTGAACAGAGAATGGATCAGAGTGAGGAAGAGACCAGAGGCAGGCTGACCCACCAGCAGGCTATTACAATACAGGTGTGAGGTGGCAACGGTGTCAGAAGATAGGATACTCCAGAGATACTGCAAAGAAGAAACAGATAGGCCTTGGCAACAATTGGATATGGGGTTTGAGTGAAGGATGACTCCTGACTTGTGATTCTGAAGAATTGGAAGCATGGTGTTGCCCTCTAAAGTAATAGGGAAAGTGGAAGCTAGGGAGGATTTAGGGGGAAATGAGTTCAATTTTAGACATGTCTACTGGACATCCAGTTGGAGATATTTGAAAGGCAGTTGGATATGTGAGATTGCAGGTCAGCAGAAAGGTTGGTTTAGATTGGATAGGTAGATTTGAGAATCATCAGCATAGAATGGTGAGTATATCCATGGGAGCTGTTGAGATCACCAAGTGAAATAGTATAAAGGGAGAAGAGAAGAGGTCCCAGGATAGGGCTCTGGGAGATTGCTCCAGTTAATGTACATGTAGCAAAGGAGATAGAAGGAGCAAGCAGATAGATAAGAGAAGAACCACGAGAGTGGTGTACCAAAAACTTTGAGAGAAGAGAGCATCAAGGAGAAGAGGGTGATGGACAATATCAAAGGCCGAAGAGAGGTCAAAGAGAATGAAGATTGAAAAAGGGCCATTGGACTTTGCAAATAGTAGATCATTAATAACATTGGAAAGAGCAGTTTTGGTGGAGTAAAGAGGAAGCAACTTATCTCTTGAATACCTCCTTCATACCAAGTACTACGCTAAGTACTGTGGGAGATGTAAAAGAAGGTAGTCCCTGCCTCAGAGTCTATGAGGTAGTTGGGGAGGCTAAACATTCACAGGTGAAATGGCTAAATAATGCAAGATAATATGAATTATGTCCCAAAATGAGAGCTATGTAAGAAGGGGAAAATAACACTTCCTAATGGGTTGTTTCATGAAGAAGGGAAGACATGAGGACAGGAATAATATGAGAGCTAGGACTTTGGAATGAGCATGGCATGTTGGAAAGACTTGTTAAAGATAGAGGATATCTACAATAATAACAACAAAATATCTGGTGTCTGTGTAGTGCTTTAAGGTTTGATCCAACGTTAATCAAAATATATGCTCAAGCATAGCCTGAATTTCTAGCTAGGGACTTTAGAGATGACCTAGTCCAGCAGTTTATTGTTCAGATTTGGAAACTGTCCCATGATGTTTTAGTAATTTGCTTAAAGGTTACATATGTAACAAGTAACGAAATCAGGATTTGAATTCACATCCTCTGACTCCAAATCCAATGTAGTGTCCCACAGAGAATAGAGCACTGGAGATTGGAGTCATGAAGACCTGAGTTGGAATTCCAACTAAAATACAGTGCTATGAAGGCTTAAAACTGCTCTGATTTCTCAGATACCCTACAAAGGGGTTTACATTTAAATCTCATTTTATCCTCACAGCAACCCTGGAATAAGGGCTATTATTCTATCTGTTTTACAGATGAAAAAACTCAGGCAGAGAGTGGTTAGGGGGCATGCCCAGGACCACACAGCTAGCAAATATCTGAGACTGGATTTGAACTCAGATCTTCCTGACTTGAGGCCCAATATTCTATTCTCTGAGGCACCTAGCTATTATAACAAACAACTGACATCGTCCTTAGTTGCCAAAGAAGACCATGCCATCAGAGAAATAATGATATGACTTTCACTTGACTTTGTTTTGAGTGAGGGAGGTCACCAGCCTCACTTCTTCTCCAGAGCCGTCTGAATCTAGTGACCAGATACCCATCAGGATGACTGTAGATGACTCAGGATGAGGCAACTGGGGTTAAGTGACTTGCCCAAGGTCACACAGCTAGTGAGGGTCAAGTAAGATTTGAACTCAGGTCCTCCTGACTCCTGTGCTGTATCCACTGCACCACCTAGCTGCCCCTAAATAGTCTGATAGTAATTCTACCTGAAAGATATGGTCTAGTGTTGCCCTTGCATGTTAGGAGTTCAGTAATCCCCTACCCTGTTGTTATTTTGCTCAGAGAGTTGAAATTAGGTAAGGAACTCACTCCCATTTTTCCACCTCATTCACTCATTTATTCATTTGGTAGAACTAATGAATTCTATTCACCTAAATTAATCAAGTTTGTTGAGTATCATTTATATTCCCAGGACTCCTCCAAGGCAGAGAAGAGAACACAATTCCCTGATTTTATGCAATTTATATTCTAGTTTAGGAGGGGAGTTTACATGGTGATCTTATCTCTAGTGCTTCCTTAGGCATAGTTCTCAGGATGCTTTTCTGGGCCTTACTCTCTCCTCTTAAAGACGCATTTACTTTCTTCCTTATTATTTAAATGCAGTTATGAATTATATAGGTTGATTTTCTTTACTAATGGTATAGTTAATATAGCAATATAACACAATGTAATAATATCTATACTAACAGTATGGGTCATACTTTCCATTAGCCTTGGACAATTAGATAATTGGTTTCTCTCTGAATCATAGGACAAACAGAGGCAAAGGCCAGGAAAGAAATAAGACATGGGCAATGCAGTCCTGGAGCTGAATTGTTCCTAACTTTCCCTGAACGGCTGGATCAGGGATGTGGGGGGCATGGGATGACCATGAAGGCTGAATAGCCTTTGCTTCTTCTGTAGGTCATTAGTGCCACCATGGCCTGGCTGAGAATTTCCAGCACCACCATGGCTGTCCTCTTCATAGTCCAGACGGGCCTCCTGCTCTACTTGTACACGCACCACACCCATTTGTTGCCATCCTTCAAGGAGAAGCCGGCCCATGTCCACGTGCTTATCCTGTCCTCCTGGCGCTCAGGCTCTTCCTTTGTGGGGCAGCTGTTCAGTCAGCACCCAGACGTCTTCTACCTGATGGAGCCAGCCTGGCACGTGTGGGTGACCCTGTCTCAGAGCAATGCGGAGGTGCTGCACATGGCTGTGCGGGACCTGGTGCGCTCGGTCTTCCTCTGTGACATGAACGTCTTCAGTGCCTACCTGCCCTGGTATCGAACCCTGTCCGACCTGTTCCAGTGGGCTGTCAGTCGGGCGCTGTGCTCCCCACCCGCCTGCAGCGCCTTCCGGAGAGAGGACATCACTAGTGAGGCAGCTTGCAAGAGCCGGTGTGGGCAGCAGCCCTTCAGGGCCCTGGCAAAGGCCTGCCGCTCCTACAGCCACGTGGTGCTCAAGGAGGTACGCTTCTTTAACCTGCAGGTTCTCTACCCGCTGCTGACCGACCCCTCCCTCAACCTGCACATTATCCACCTGGTGCGGGATCCCCGAGCCGTGCTCAAGTCCCGTGAGCAATCGGCCAAGGCCTTAGCACGAGACAACGGCATCGTGCTGGGCACCAACGGCACGTGGGTGGAAGCTGACCCCGGCCTACGGGTGGTGCAGGAGGTGTGCCGCAGCCACGTGCGCATCACTGAGGTGGCCATGCAGAAGCCGCCGCCATTTCTGCAAGGCCGCTACCGCCTGGTGCGCTTTGAGGACTTGGTGCGAAACCCACTGGCCGAGATCCAAGGCATGTACGACTTCGCGGGGCTTCGCCTCACCCCGCAGCTGGAGGGTTGGATCTATAACATTACACACGGCCAGGGGCCCGGCCAGCTTAAAGAGGCCTTCAAGATCACCTCCAGAGATGCCCTCAACGTCTCCCAAGCCTGGCGCCATGCTCTTCCCTTCCCAAAGATCCACCGGGTACAAGAGCTGTGCGCTGGTGCCCTCCGGGTGCTGGGCTACCGGCCAGTTGACTCTGAGAAGGAACAGAAGGATCTGACATTGGATTTAGTGCTGCCCCAGGGAAGGAGCAAGTTCAGCTGGACCTCATTGGCATCCTCGCATGCTCGAGAAAAGTAGGACCTGGCAACACTTCTGGGCACCCTGGGAAACTTCTATTTATGGACTTTGCAAGACCATCAACTACCTGGATCCTTCCCTACCTCCCCTAAAGAAAAGGAGGGGCTGTCTCCCAGAGAAAAGCTGGGACCTCCACAAGGGATGGGAATTTCTCCACTAATACTCAGATTTGCTGATGCTAGGAACAGTTTTATGTAGATAATACCTGACTTTTATAAAAATGGATTTTTTAAAAAGTTCCAAAGCACCACTGATTTTTCTCTCCTATCATTTTTCTTTGACTCCTTTTTAGTTGACCAAACCTTTTTTTTCCGTTCTCCTAGCCCTCTGCCCATTCTCCTATTTCCTTTTGATGCTGGAGTACTACTTATCAGCCCATAGTATCCACGTAGAGAAATTGAGTCATATGACTTAACTATGAATTTAACTTTGATAAATGAAAAAATTGAACAGGTATTTGAAAATATTTCAATGAAGAACACATTTTTATGTCCAAATAAATAACTGTAACTTGCAATTATATATGTATATATATATATATATAAGTTATATACATATGTCTATAATTATACACATATAATTATATATTATATATACATATACATAGTATATATATATATATATATACACACACACAATTATATAGTATATATGAGATTTGTAATGGGTTTTTCATATGTTATCTCATTCAATCCCCAAATCCTGGCAGGTAGTTGCTATTATACCCCTCGGTTTACAGATAGGGAAACTGAGGTTATGAAGGGTTAAGTGGTTCTTTTACAGCCATTGTTCATAAGTACCTTCTCAGCTCCAAGTCCAGTACCCTATGCACTGCACCACCCAGCTGTCTCCATGAAAGTATTTATTCAGTGATTTCCTCTCTTTCCCTTTATCATCTCTTCATACATTAATTAGCATATGTCTAAATGCATATACTTTATGTAGTCTTAGTTAACATATGTGTTGTATTTCTAGTTCTAACTTCTTCCCTTTGCATTATTCCATGTCTTTTCATATTTGTATTCTTTTGTCATTCTTAATGGCATTAGAATTATCTCATCTGTACTGTGGGGTTGTGGATAGATTGTTGGTTTTGGTGTCAGGAAAATCAAGGATCAACACTTATAAGCTGTGAGACCAGCTAGATGGCCTAGTAGATGGAGTTCCAAGTCTAGAGTTAGGAAGTACTCCTCTTTGTGAGTTCAAATCTGGCCTCAGAAGCTTACTAGTTGTGTGGCTCTGGGCAAGTCACTGAACCCTATTTGCCTTGAGCTGGAGAAGAAAATGGCAAACCACTCCAGTATCTTTGCCCAGAAAACCCCAACTGGGATGACAAAGAATCAGACATAACTGAAAACCAACTCAACAAAAACAACACAGTTGTAGACCATAGGTAAGTCACTTTAAACTAAGTCTTGGGCAATACCTTCACTATAAGTTATAGATGACTTGTGGTCTTTGTAGAAATAGAAAATTCCCATGTCCTGATCTCTCATATAGATGAATTCACAGGTCATTAACATATAGTATTTCTTTATATTTACATACCATAACTGGTTTAGTTATTACTTCTCAATCACTGAACATTTTGCTTTTTAAATTTTCATTATACGTAATATAGCTATGAATATCCTTACAAATACAATGCTTTTTTTGTTTAATTATATTCTTGAGGCAAATTCCTAGTAATGAGATTATTATATTGAAAGTATTACCCATTTTATAACTCTTTGAGTAGTTAAAGATTGCTTGCCCAAAAGATTATGCTATTTTTTCAGTATCACTAACAATTTTTAAATATATCTTTCTTCACATCCTCACCAGCATTGAATTTTGTTATTCGTATCTATTTTTCTAGATACAAAGTAGTACCTTGCTTTAATTCACTCTTTAAATTAGTGAGAGTAGTTTTTTCAAGCAATTTATAATTCATATAACTTATATATAATTTTTAATTCATATAACTTCTTTTGTAAATTTTCTATTCACATTCTTTTACTATTGAAAATGAGGCTAGCACTTATATACTCCTGTGTTCTGGATGTCAGTTTTTTATCTGATTAAAAAAAAAGATTTTCCCCTAAATAACTACATTTCTTTTATCTTGGCTACATTTTTTCCCATTGTACAGAGTTGCTTTGTTTTTATATCTATATAATAAAATCTATTTACCTTGTCCCTGATAATTTCTAACATTTGTTTGATAGACAAGAATTTATCTGCCTTCTAAAAGTATTGTTCCATTTCTTCTACCATTCCATTCCTCTTCTAAACTATATATTATTCCACTTTCTCCTATCCTTTCTCTGTAGTTTAAAAATAATTAATTTATTTTGTGATTTATGGTATGAAGTATAGGCCTAAATTTAGAGTGTGTGTGTGTGTGTGAGAGAGAGAAAGAGAGAGAACTAATTTTCCCAACAGTATAATTAAATAATGATTCTTTCCCCCAGTTTTAATATATAGAGGTTTATGAAACATAAATTTTTAATATACCTTTGTTACTCTTTCTGGAGTTTGGATTCTGGTCCATTGATTGATTTTTCTCCAGTCATAAATTTAGAAATCCATGTAAGCATTAGTGTTTATTCTATGACTTAGATGCTGTGGGAAGAGACTTTTTTTATTGGACGCAGTATCCCATCCATATTGTTAATATACAATCTCATACCCAAATCATTCTGTAACCTTCTATGCATCTCTCTCTCTCCCTTCTTTTCCCTCTGTCCTTTCCTCTTCTCTATCTCTTCTTTCTCCTCCCCCCACCTTCCCTCATTGTTACAGGGCTGGTCCGAGACAAAATTTCTCTTTCTTCTTTCAATCTCTCCTTTTAGACCCCTTTCCCCTCCTTCTTCCCCTCTTCCACCCCTAAACTTACCTAATACTCTTCTCCCTCCTTTCAAAACTCTCAGTTCCTTTTCTAGTGCTCAGCTGTCACCTTAGAAAAGGTCTAATAAACTAATTCAATGGGGTAACTGGGTGATTCAGTGAATAGAGGCACCCACCCCCACCCCCCCACCTAGAGTCAGGAACACTCCTCTTCCTGAGTTCAAATTTGACTTCAGACACTGTCGTGTGACCCATAGCAAATCACTTAACCCTGTTTGCCTCAGTTTTCTCATCTGTAAAATGAGCTAAAGAAGGAAATGATCAATTACTCCAATGTCTTTGCCAAGAAAACCCCAAATGGAGTCATGAAGAATTGGTCGCAGCTAGAACAGCTGAGCAAATGAAGAAGTTAAACAACTGTACAAAGGACTTTATAACATCCTCCAAAACAAGTCAACAAATGCCAGTGATTAATATGAGAGAGTGGGCACAAAGAAGGATAGTGAAAAGTAGTGGGAAATATATAGTTTGGGATCAACAAATGGAAAGTATTAATGGTTTTTAGATTGCTCAGGAGTCTCATACCTATACATCAAGAACACTTCCTTTAAGAAATAATTTGGAAAAGTCACTTCTGAAGGATTAATACTGAAAAATGCTATTTACCTTCAGAGAGCAAACTGAAGAAGTCTGACTGCAAACTGAAGCATGATTGTTTCGCTTTGTTTTTCTTGCTTTTCTTTTTTTGCAACATGACTAATATGAAAATATGTTTTGCGTGATTTCACATGTATAATTACCATCACATTGCTTGTCTTCTCAATAAGTGGGGATAGAGTGGGAAGGAGAGGGACTTTTAGAACTCAAGAAACATTTTAATGTTAAAAATCATAAATGTATTTTTAAAAAGAAATAATTTGCAAGGCATTGGATAGGGTGAACACCAAAAAATGTCATAAAATATTAATTTTGATAATAATTTAAAAGATAGAAAGTGGCTGATTACTGATATGGGAGTTATATTTGGATTAGCTGTCTACTCAGACCATTGACTAGTTATAGCAAAAAGGTCAAAATCAATATCAAATTAAAAGTAAGTTAAAAAAATAATAAGAATAAACTTTGTCCCATGACAATAGTTGCAATCAATCTCAACAAAACTGTTGGTGCTGAAAAATAGGAAATGGATAAAGGAAATATACTGATTCTGATTACCACCATTCCTATGGAAATTTTATTAATGTAAGCAGTGATGATAAAGAGGACAAAAGAACCTGGAAATTGCCATGCCATCAACATGATCTCATTTATCAAGCAAAGAGATGTGGCAGCTAAGGGCAACAGTAGCCTAGAGAAGGGGTTTTTAACATTTTTTGTGTTATGGATCCCTTTGGCAATCTGATGAAGCCATGGATCCTTTCTCAGAATAATGGTTTTAAATACATAAAATAAAATACATCAGATTACAGAGGAAACCAACTATGTGGAAAGCTGATAGTCAAGTCAATGAGCATTTATTATGTGCCTCCTATGGCCTTGCACTATGGTAAGCAATGGAGATAGATGGAAAAGCCATAAATTGCCCTTGTTCTCAAGGAGCTCCCAGTCTATTGGGTGAGACAACATACAAACAAATGTACAAACTCTGTGTGTGTGTGTCTCTCTCCATGAGTATATTTGTGTGTGTGTGTATATACATATATAAACACATACACATATATAGACATGTATACACACGTAGATACATGTATAGAATATAGAAAAAACTGAAGATATTCCACAGAGAGAAGACACCAGGATTCAGAGAGATTGGGAAATTTAAAATACAACAAACTTATGGACTCCAACCTTTGATTTAGAAAATACTTATTTGCAAAATGTTATGGAAGAAAATGATGGAAGGTCATGAATAGTATTACTTCCCAAAAATGTAAAATAAACAGTGGAGAAAGAAGTGAATCTGCAGAAAATTATGGGTGAAAATCCAGCTAAGCCAGAAGGAAAAAGAACAAAAACTATAGAAAAAAGGAACCAGTTGGCTCTACCCTGAGATTAGCAGAACCACAACTGTATCTGGACGATATTATATGAGGAAGCAAAAATGACACTTGAGATAAAATCACTAGACCAGACCTGGTAGACAAAGGAAATCATGCTGGAGGTGACATAATTTCAAAAGTACCAAGAGACCAGCTTTCAATATGTCTCACAGAAGAGGAAATATTCCAGAACATTTCAGAATTAAAAGGCCATCCAGTCTGTTAATCCAATTCTCATCTGAATGAGAATGCCCTTTCTCTTCAGTAAGTGATCATTCTCTACTGGAAGATATCCAGTGATGAAAAGCCCACCACTTTCTGAGGCATTCCACTTGCATAGCTCTAATGATTAAGGACATTTTCCCTTAATGCTGGATCTACAAATGCTTCTACAAAACTACTCATTATTCATAGTTCTCCTGTAAGAGCAAGGCAGAATGAGTTTAATTCATCTTCAATGTGTCAGACCTTCAACTACTTGAACACAGTTATATCTTCCAAAAAACATCCTCTCCTCCCGTTTAACCATCTCGAATTTCTTCAACCAATCCTTGTATGGGAGGATCTTAAGGTCAGTCAGGGTCTTGGCCCCTCCTTCTTTAGGTTTATTCTGACTGAAATGCTCGTCTTAAAATATGGCATCCAGAGATAAGATCTGATAAAAGCATGGTACAGTGGGACTAAGACCCTTGAACCCCCATGTGGCATGGCATTATACTATTTTTCATGCAGGCTAAGAATGCATTGAGGTTTTTTTTTGTTTTGTTGCCTTTGGCTAGATGACAAAGAGACAGTAGACAAAGAGTTGGACTTCTAATTAGGAAAACCTGAGTTCAAATTCTGCCTAATACATTTACTAAATGTGTAATACTGTACTAGTAAATTATCCTCTCATTCTCAGTTTCCTCATCTGTAAGATGAGGATAATAACCAGCCTTTATATAACACTTTAAGGTTTGCAAAGTGCTTTACAGATAATATCTTATTTGATTCTCACAACAAGCCTGGAAAGTAGGTGCTATCATTATCCCCATTTTACAGATGAGACTAAACTGAGGTAGACAGAGGTGAAGTGACTTGCATCACGCAGCTAATAAGCATGTCTAAGGCCATATTTAAACTGGGGTCTTCCTAAAGACTCCAGCCCCCGCACTCTATCCACTGCAGTGCCACTTAATTGCATTAACAACTGCACCTATATTACAGAGTTGCGAGAAATAAATGAGATACTATGTGTAAGGTGATTTGTACACCTTAAATCACAATATAAATGCTAGCTTTTATTTTATTATTATTTTGTATTTTATATAAGTTTTATATACTTATTATATTACACTGTTGACTACTATTGGATTTGCAACTCATTAAAATGTTGAGATTTTTTTCAGATGAATAGCTATCTAGCCACATCTCCCCCATCTTGTACTTGTCAAGTTCATTTTTTATTCCAAATGGAGAACTTTACATTTATTTCTATTACATTTCATTTTATGAGATCATACGTAGTTGGACAAGTTCTGAAGCTACCTAACTGTATCATTGTTTAGCCCATACTAAATGAATGGGGGAAAATTATATTATTAGGTGGTGCAATGGAGAGAGCACCAGGCTTGGAGTCAGGAAGATTCATCCTCCTGAGTTCAAATGTGGCCACAGATACTTACTAGTTGTTTGACCATGGGTAGGTCACTTAACCCTGTTTGTCTCAGTTGCCTTCTCTGTACAATGAGCTCAAGAAGGACATGGCAAACCATTCCAGTATCTTTGCCAAGAAGACCCCAAATGGGGTCACAAAGAGCTGGACGTGACTGAAAAATGACTGACCATCAAAAATCAACTTATTACCCCCAAAGACTAAGAAGATATATCATACCAATGTCATATCACTTTTTCTTCCCTATAAAATCCTCATTTATATAAGTATTAAGGTCATCCCTAAGGAAAATCTGAGACTGGAACAAGTAGACTTTCTTGGATGATTCTCTATGACAGGCTACATCTACCCAACTGACTGAAAGGTGTAGAGAAGACAAGGTCCTGTTATGTTGATTGTTGACTACAAGAAAGAGATTTTATTTGGTAGAGCAAAAAACTGCCTAAAAGCCTCTTTTGTAACTACGTGCTTCCTATGCACATGTTAAGACCATACAATATTCCTTGATAGATGCAGCCTTTTTCAAATGGGCTACTGATTATCAATGTCAAGTGAGGTATAAAATGGGGAGAAATAGGCTTGCCAACAGTGTTTGCCCCTGTCACAGAAAATATTCCGAGTAAGGTTCAAACAGAAGAATTCCCTATAAGTGGTGAGGGCCACCAAATGCTTCTGTTTGCAGTTTATTTTGATTTCAAGTCCCAGAATGCGTTAAGAACTTTCTCCTCAGTGAAATTCCCTAGTTACTTGAGGTACCACACTAACAATCCATACAGAAAAAAAACAAGTGGATGAAAAATGCCTAATGCTCAGACTATGACATAGGAGCTTGATGGACGATTTGTTTTGTTACTATATGCAAATACTTCTCTTTAAGAAGTGAGTCAAGGGATGGCCCCTTTAATTAAAAAAAAAATCAAACTGGGAGGGGAAGACCCTCAGGGTTGCTTGCCAAAAGAGAAACAGTTACTGTTTACATTCACTCTGAGCTAGGAGGGCAGGGAACCTACTGGCCAATCTATGAGCTCTATGGGTTTAAGGTTTTGTCTTTGAGAAAGAAATCTAGCCAGTAAACCCCTGAAAGTGCATTATCTCTCTCAAAGTAAGAACCTGAAAAGACTTTAGCTTAGGCCAGGGTCTCCCATTGCATCCTGGGTCATCTCCAGTCATCCTGATGAATATCTGGCCCCTGAACCCACATGGCTCTGGAGGAGAAAGTAAGAACGATGACCTTGCACAGCCCTCCCTCTCTCAAATAAAAGTCAATTGCAAGTTATGTCATCATCTCCCTGATGCCATGGTCCTCTTTGAGAATGAAGGGCAAACACAACAAATACTAAGTATGTATAGCTAGCATGTTTATGTTCACCTAACATAGAAGGTATATAAGTATTTGTTGAATGAAGGATTCTTTAATAACAATTCACACACACACGCACACACACACGCACACACACACGCACACACACGCACACACACACGCACACACACACACACACATAGCATTTTCCAGTTTAACAAAGTGTTTCTTAGGGACTGAAGATGGAGGATAAACGGAACCCAAAATTCAACAGGAGGAAGAAAGAAGGCAGATTGCATTGGAAACCTGTGAAATGCTTTCAATGATCTCAACTTGCTCCTGCACACCCATCTTTTAAATACCAATATTTTGGGTCGGGTGCACATCCCTGCAATTTAAACTGCGGGGGAGGCTGAGCCTGGCAGATCTCTTGAGCAATGGGGACTAAGCCATCAGGTGTCTGCACTAAATTCTCCATCAATCGAGTGAGCTACTGACGAGCTGCCTGAGGAGGGGTGAATCAGCCTTAGTCAGAAATGGAGTAGGTCAAAACTCCTGTGGCAATCAGTAGCAGGATCCAGCTTTAGTGGCACCTTTACTTCCAGCCTTGTAAGATAGGGAGGTCCAGTCTTTGAAAAAAAAATCTAGTGATGTTATGTGGCTCTGAACCATAGAACACCACAGCTTCTTAAGAATAGAATTACAGGTGACTCAAAGGACAAAAAGGAAAGGAATGGTGAAAGTCAGAAGGCAGAGGCATATGATCAATGATACTTGAACAAGAAGTCAAGAAGAAGTCAATGATTGGACTTTTGATTTCATTGATACAGGGGCACTAAGAGGTTAAGAGACTTGCCCAGGGCCACACACTCAGTATGTATCAGAGATGAGACTTGAACCCAGGCCTTTCTGACTCAGAGGCCAGCTCTTTATCCACTGTGTCAATCTCTTCCTGGGGGCAAACAGGAAAAGTAAGATCAGAAAATAGGGCAAGTTGCTCATGTAAGCAGCCACAAGGAGCTAGAGGTGCACAGCATGAGCACCACATTTACACCCACTAAGTATAAGAAGACCATGAGGAAGGATGGGCAGATCATGGTGGACGTGTGGGAGGGAGGACATGGAGGACAATTAATTGCTCAGAAGGACAATCCAAGGATAGGGCTATGATCTAAATCCCTGGAGGGACTAAGACAGGGGTGGGGAACCTGCCTTGAGGCCACATGCAGCCCTCTAGGTCCTCAAGTGAAGCCCTTTGACTGAATCCAAACTTCACAGAACAAATTCATTTAATAAAAAGATTTGCTCTGTAAAACTTGGACTCAGTCAAAAGGCCACACCCAATGACCTAGAAGGCCACATGTGGCCTCAAGGTCACAGGTTCCCTACCTCTGGACTAAGAGATTCTGGATCAACTGAAGTATTAGAGATGATTTTCATTTCTCCTGGAACGAAACAAAGCATATGCTCAAAGTGTCTAAAGGAGAGCAGAATGAAGGTGCTGCCAGAATCTTTGGCCCAAGAGCACCAAGGGCACGTGTCACCGCACCTTCACCTTCCACTGGGCTTTCTCTCCATTGATATGTGGGGAGGGCTAGGGTAATGGGAAGATGGTCCAAGACTGAGGGTGATGGCACCCACTTCTCTTCTTTGGGGAACTAGTCTTATGTTAGTCTGGGGTTGGAGGATCAAGGGGGAAGTCTCCTTGGACTTTGGCTGCAGGGTGGGAGAAAAGGCAAGGTATCTCCTTTTCTCCGCCAGGTTGTATACTTTCTAAGAAGGCAATTTCCCTGTTCCCTTTCTCCCCAGAAGAGTACATGGTCTCTAAGGTCTAAGCTCTAAACTGATGGAGTTATGTTCCCATGAGATATACCTGGACTGAAGTCTGTTGTCTAGTCCAGTGGGTCCCAGTGTTTCTACAACAAAAAAAAGTTTGAAACCTCAAGTCATTCCATATACTACTTATAATATTCTGCAATTATTTATTGCTTAAGGCACCATTAATTAATTTTTAGCCTCAAACACCCTGACCATCACTCTCCAAGGGGTTTGCCAACCCTTAAATGGGAG
This sequence comes from Bettongia penicillata ogilbyi, assembly GCA_023548195.1. NCBI lineage: Eukaryota > Metazoa > Chordata > Mammalia > Diprotodontia > Potoroidae > Bettongia > Bettongia penicillata. The sequence goes on along the minus strand of JAJHZJ010000527.1, from coordinate 6,911,600 downwards.
CTAGTTTTTTAGGCTGTGTGATCTATAAATAGTGTAGTAAGATGTAGTAATGTCCTGAGGACTTAGGAAGTATCCAAACATTCATATCATCATAAATTACACATTAAAGGAGAAATATTCTGTGAACACAAAATCAAACTTTTCTTATAGGAAGAGTAGAAATCTTTTATCATAATGTTCTTCACGCCCTCTAGTGTCAAAGTAAAGGCATTATTCCTGTTGATTGAAAATAAAATCTCAAGTTAAGTATCCTGGCTGAACGGTCTACAAATCTTTTCTAGTCCTCAGTGGAATAAAGTTGCTTTTTTGGGAATGGACTGTTTCCTCATTTTTAAGATATGAAATTCTTAAATCCCAACTCACCCTAACATACCTTATTAAAATAACAACTTACAGTGCTTTGGGATTTGCAAAGTACTTTATAAATGTTATCTCATTTGAGTCTCACAGCCACTCTGGGAAGCTGGTGCTATTATTAGCTCCATTTCACTGATGAGGAAACTGTGGTTAAGTGACTTGCCCAGGGTCACAGAATTAGTTCGAATCTGAAGACAGTCTTCCGGGCTCCAAGCCCAGGGCTCTATCCACGTGCCACATGGCACTTACAGAGTACAAGGCCATTACTTTTTGTGGGCAGCCAAAATAAATGGGATCAGCCAAAAGCCTTGGCAGCACAGACCTGCTGAGGTAGCAGAAGTCAGACGTTAATGTATTTGAGTGCATGTGGTTGTAGGGAAGAATTGAAGGGCCTGCCAAGAGAATGATTTATAAGGTACACAAGCTGAAAATGTCATTGCTCAGGAAAACCAATGTTGTCCTCTATTTCATGGTGACTCCCCAATTTCATCAATACACGTTATTGACCATGATTACTATCGTTTTAGTGATACTTCAATGATCAAATGAGAATATTTGTTAAGTGCTTTGCTAAATACCCAGCACACAGTTAGGTGTTCCATAGTTTTGGGGCAGCTAGGTGGTGAAGTGGACAGTAGTCTGGGCCTGGAATCTGGGAGACCAGAGCTTATTGATTGATTTTTCATGGGAAGCCTGGGTTCACTTCATTCCCCACCCCCCACTTAACAGTATTTTATTTTTTCTAGTTACATATAAAGATAGTTTTCACCATTCATTTTTATAAGATTTTGAGTTCCAATTTTTTTCACCCTCCTTCCTCTCACCCCTCCCCAAATAGCAAGCAATCAGATACAAGCTATGCATGTACAGTCATAATAAACATATTTCCCCTATGAGTCATGTTGTGAAAGAAGAATCAGAACAAAAGGAAAAAAACCACAAGAGAAAAACCAACAAAAGAGAAAATAGTATAGTTTGATCTATATTCAGACTCCATAATTCCTTCTATAGATGTGGTTAGCATTTTCCATCATGAATCTTTTGGAACTATTGAAAACTTGAGTTTAAGTCTGGTCTCAGACATTTACTAGCTGTGTGACCCTGAACCAATCACTTCACTGTGTTTGCCCAAGTTTTCCTCATCTGTAAAATGAGCTGGAGAAGGAAATGATAAACCACTCCAGGATCTTTGCCAAGGAAGCCCCAAATGGAGTCATGAAGAGTTGAAACGACCGAACAACACATAGATACTTATTCCCTTTTCTTCTTCCACCTAACTTCAAAGATATTTCAATGCGTCCATGATCTTATCAATAGGGGTTCTTTCCTCCATGATGCACATCTCAACCCATCCATGACCCTCTCATCTCGTGGCATGCTTGTGCACTTCCTCTTAGAAAAACTCCAAAAGGGGTTCACCCAACACAATGGGTGTTCCTTCAGTTCTTTGAATGTGTGTGATGTCCATCAGTGTTCCCTTGCTCATGCCAGGTGACAACACCTTCTTTCTAGCCAAATGTCTCTCTGATGGTATCCTTCTATATAGTTTCCCTTGCTTACTTCTTGGTTATCCATGTACTTAGGTACCTATACCCACAATGTACTTCTGTATTGCCCACTGGGTGATCCTCAAATTTAATTATCGGTAGACTCTAGTATTCCACATAGCTACCCTGCTGGAAAAATCCTGTTAAAAATGATGAGTCTTATTTTAAAGGAGGTGGTCTTTTTGGGAAGGAGCAAAATTAAAAATAATCCATGGTCATTGTTAATAATAATACCCTATACTTTTCAAAGCACTTTCACCTACATAATGTCATTTGATCCTACAGCCCTGTGGGGGCATTTCTCAGATCAAGGAAGCCCAGAAAATTGCTGACTCGGTATCCCAGAGCAAGTTAGTAATAAAACCAACAATCTTGTGTTTGGAAACCTAGGAAAGAAACAGTAGCAACAGCTCTTGTCCTCTTGCCATCACAATCTAGTAGGGGAGATAGAATTTACATACACCTAAGTATCCAATAATCATCCCACCATCAGCAGCAGCTTGCTTGACTTCTTGAAGTTCAGTCACTTGTGGACCTGACTATAAATCTCTGATCCTAGTCCTTTATAATCTCATGGTCAGACAGACACTCCTATTGATCACTGACATTTATTCCTTGTCACATCTGCCCAGTGCAGTGGGAAAAGCACTGAGTTATTTCATTTCTCTGGACCTAAAGTATTATTCTGAGAGGCAGTCTATATAGCTCATATCAGACTGCCACAGGGGTACATGAAACAAAAAGGTTAAGAAGCCCTGCTGTTTCTAAGTCCTTTGATTACTTTAAACACATTTGCTAGGAAGCAAATTCACCCACCTGACAACTGTAAGTGCTCCTGAGTTTTTATATTTGCATATGAAAATCTGGAAGTTGAATTAACTCTTGGGATTATCTTCAGGAAAGGCTTATGCTAACTTCTGGGGGCACGCTGACCCAGAACTTTCAAGTTTCCTATCAGGTGATGGCCTCTCCTAGGGCAGTGATTTCATAACCAGAAAGGCTCTCAAGACAGTGTGCAGCTTGCTTTCAGTGTAAATGATAAGAGGGCTCAAAACATATGTTTTTAACGCGAAGTGACCCCCAAAATATAGTAAAACTTGAAAACCTGCACTAAGGTTTTTAGGATACTCTGGAAAAGCCCCAGACGAGTGCGGGTGCGTGCAGTTCTCTTTTGCTTCCGTAGAGGGCAGTGCAGAGCAGGAGCGTTTGCAGAGAGGTGGGGACCCAGCAGGTACGGGTAAGGCTCATTCTGTCGGGGGCGGGGCGTGCCTACGTCAGAGGCGGGGCTCTCCTTATCCCCGCCCCCAGACCGCCCACAGCGTGTAGTGATTGGTGGGGAGTCATCGCTTAACAGCGCCTGTGGGCGGAGGGAGGAAGAGGGCTGCGTCCAGGGAAGGGAGGGGAGCGGGTGACGCCGAGGCGGTGGCGGCAGCGGCGGAGGTAGCGGCAGCTCCGTCGTATCTTCTCGCTGTCCTGTCGCCCAGGTGAATGGCTGCGGGATGGAGAGCGAGGGGAGCGGCGGGAGCGGGGGCTCGGCCGGGCTCCTGCAGCAGATCCTGAGCCTGAAGCTTGTGCCGCGGGTGGGCAACGGAACGTTGTGCCCCAACTCCACCTCCCTCTGCTCCTTCCCAGGTACCAGCCGCGCCTGCGCCTGCGCGAGGGAGGGTGGGGATGGGGCTGAGCCCCGCCCCGTGCCGTCACGTGACGACCATCGGCGCCGCCCCCTCCGGACGAGCCCCTCGGGCCTCCGCCGCCCCCTGACCCGGGACGCGCGCGGGCGGGAGGGGAGGGGAGAGGGCTGACCGGCGGCCTTGGAGCCGTTTCTAATTCGGAGCGGCGTCCCCTTCCCGAGTTTGCTGGCCGGGCCGGGCCTCAGGCCGGGGCTGTGGCCCTTCAGGTCTTTAGCGCAGGGGTGGGGGCGGGGCGGGCCGGGCCGGGCCCTTTTTAAGAACATCCAGACCAGTTATAATAATAGTAATAATGTAAGTCGCGTCCTGTGGCTGTTTGGGGTTTACCAAGCCTGTTACAACTGTCTTTGTGCCTTATCAGAACCCTGCGAGGTTAGTGCTTTCTCTGTTTTACACGTGAGGAAACTGAGGCAGCAGGGGAAGCGAAAGCCCGGGGTCGCACGATTGGCCATGTCTGAGGCGGGGCTGGAAGGCGCCGCGACTGCCCTCCCCCAGCTCACGGAGGGTCCTAGGGAAGAGTGGGACCGGAAGGGGCTGCCCAGTGGTCAGCGCGGGCCTGGCCCCAAACCGGGCACGCGTCTGTATCCGCCCCGTACGGACGCCAGCTCCCTGCCCGCCTGTCGGCGGCGGAATGAGTAACCAGGCTGGAATAGGTGCCGCTGTCCGAGTCATTTGTTTGACAGCTGTCCCTCCAAAAGAAGTTGGGTTCAGGATGTGTCACTTGTTAAAAAGTCAGAAATGTATAAGCGCCCCGCAGTCCTACTAGAGCTAGACTCAGAATATGAGGTGGCAGGGTTAGATAAGTTTGGGAAGTGAGATATATATATATATATATATATAAATATATATATAAATTATCACATGACTATTACTGCAAGGCTCTGGACTAAGGCTCTGGAAATACCAAGACAAAGTAAGACAAACTCAGGTCTCAGGAGCATCCGGTCCAGAGGTATCCAGATAACTGTAATACAAGTTAGACTATAGAATAGAGTCCCCAGGGATCCAAGAATCTGAGGAGCCGGAGAACTAAAAATTTTAGGTGGAGGATCAAGGAAGTCTTCCTGGAGGAGGCTCTACCTGAATTAGGGCATTGGAAGAAAGAAAAGATTTAGGTGTTTGATCCTCTTCTCAGCTCTGAGTCTTAGGAAGTACAGTTGTCACGCCCACTTTTCAGATAAGGCAATCTGGTCAAATCAGTTAATGATCTTGACACAATATTCCAAGTGTTAAGTAGATGTAGCATAAGCTTCCAAGTCCGGGGCTTTTGCCAGTCCACCTGTGGCATAGTGGAAAGAAGAGGAAAGTAGGCAAGTCTTTGGCGGGGAGGGGATGGCAAGGAGATCTGGGTTCAGGGCCTACCTCTGATAACACACTGGCTAAGTGACTATGTACAAGTATTTAAAGTGTTCCCCAAGCAACTCTGTTTGCATAGACATTTCTGTACTGGGAGCTCCCCAGATGGAGGAAGTCATAGATAGCAAGCCTGCTGAAGAAGCAGTGACTATCTAATCATTCTGGGTACAGAGGATTTTCTTCTGTCTGCCTTGTACTTTAAGGAGCATTTCTAGCAAGTAATTCTGTTGGTATATGTGGTTGTAAATACAGTAAGGAGAGTGATGGCCTTTAAAATTTGATCTTGGTTGCCATTCCAAAATCTATTTCAATTTACCTTAAATCAGGTATCCTGAATTCACATAGTTCCCATTTTGAACCCATTGAAAAGGTTACCTGGGTTTATTGTTTACTCAGCATGGAAGGTCATTGCTTTGGATATTCTGAGGTTTGTCCCTCAGGAAATTATGAATTGATTTTTTTTTCTACTTACATTTGTATTTGGCTCCCAGTCTTTAGCATAACTTTCTTTACACTTACTCATTTTTTAAGAAAACAAGTTTAATTCCTTCCTCTTGCCCAGTACTGCCCTTTGAGTCAGTAACGGATGAAAGCTTACATCACAGATTTTTCACATTTTGTCGTTGGAAGGGCCTGCAGTGACCATGTAGTCTATCCCATACCTGAAAGAAGTATTCACATTGAGTTCTCTCTCTGTCTCTCTCTCTCTTCCTCCCTCCCTCTCCCTCCCCCCTCTCTCTTTCTCTCTCTCTCTCTCTCACACACACACACACACACACACACACCAGATTCAGTCCTAGCACTTTCAGGACCAAATACAAAATCTTCTGACTTTTAAAGCCCCTTCACACCTTTCTAGTCTTCTTACACCTTACTCCCCCCATGTACTTTTTGATCTGGGGACACTGACCTCTTTGCTGTTCTTCAGACATGACCCTCCACCTCCTATTCTGAGTATTTTCACTGGGTGTCCCTCATGACTGGAATTCTCTTCCTCCTCATCTCCATCCCCTGGCTTCCCTTACTTCCTTCACGTCTCATCTCAACTATCTCCTTTTGCAAGAAGACTTTCCCAGTCCTCCTTAATCTTAGTCTCTTCTTTTTGAGTTTGTCCTGAATTTATCCTGTCTATAGATTGTTTGTACACAGTTGGTTGCCTCTTGTCTCTCCCATCAGATTCTGAGAATCCCTTAAAAGCAGGGACTGTTTTGTTTTTTGTTGTCTCTCTTTATATACCTTCTGTTTTATCACAGTACCTGGTATACAGTAGGTGCCTAATACATGCTGATTCAGTGACAGACTGACCACCCTCTTAAAAGTTCTGTCTTTCATTATGACTCTAGGTTCTTTGCCTGATTTCTGACTCATTTTTAGTCTCCTTTGTTGGGTATCTACGTAGCCGGTCTTCATTCTTCTCCTGAGTCCCAGTCCTTTTCCACTGACCTGGGTGCTGGACTTTCCACCTGGATGTTCGGAGGCATCTCATACTCAGCATGCCCCTAAATAGAATTTATTATGTTTCCCATTAAATTGGCATGTCTTCTCTCTGTTTCTGTTGACACACCCCCATCCTTGGAGTCACCCTCAAGTCTTCCTCTCCCTTACGCCTCATATCCAATCAGTTGGCAAGTCTTGTTCATTCTGCCTCCACCACATCTATTCCATCTGTCATTCCCTTTTCTTCGCCCCCAGGGTGACCTTCTAGGAGGGATTAGACCCCTTTCACCCCTTACATGAAGTCCTGAAAAAGTTTCTTGATCAGTTTCCTTGCTTAAAGTCTCACTACTCCAATCCATTCTCCACATGGCTGCCAAAATAAATTCTTAAAATACAGGCCAGACCATGTTGTTGTCTTGCTTAATAATTCTTAGTTGCTGTAGTATAAATTAATCAGTCAGCATGCCTTTATTAAGTGTTTACTATGTTCCAAGCACAGATGCTTTCTGTACTTAAGAAATAAAGAAAAAATACTAAATATATTGCCTTCAAGGGGCCTTTGTTTTATCAGGGGATATATATTTTATACTGTAAAGCATAAATGTTTTCTTTTTATCACGTAAGATCACTTGTCATCTGGATTCACCCTATTTTTCCAGACTTATTTCACAAGATCAAATAAGATAATATTTGTTTAAAAATAATCCTTAGCGTGGTTCCTGGCACACAGTAGGTGTTACATAAATGCTTATTTCCTTCTCTCTGCCCTCGTTACTTCACCGTGTATACACTGAGTCCTACCCAAATCAGCCTGTTACCTTTTCCCTCTGCGTACAGCATTCTAGCTTCTGATCCCTGTTGTACAGACTGTACACTGTACTGGTAATGAATGTGTTTCTCATTTAGACTTCTTAGAATTCCTAGCAGCCTTCAAATCCAATTCAGCAAGCAGTTATTAAACACCCAGTGGTGCCCTGTGTTGTGCTAGATATTGAGAATGGCAGACATATGAAAACTACCTGGCTATTAAGAACTTAATTCTGCTGGATACATAGATAATATAAAATATATACAAAACAAGGGTAATTACTGGTGCGGAAAGATCTGTTGGAGGAAGCAACCCTTGAACTAATCGAGGAAGGGAGATGATAACCAGACTTAGAGGCTCTACACCCTGGAATGGTGTGTGGAGGGCCACAAGTAGGCCAGTTTGGCTTTACTATAGAGTTTACAAAGGGAGTAATCTGACATCAGTCTGGAAGGATCAATCAGAGACAGATTTGAAGGGCTTTAAATTTTAAGTCAAGGAATGGTGTTTGTATTTTGTCCTAGCGGGAGCAGAGAGAAGGGGAGTGGCAGGTCAGGCTTGGAAGATGGATTGGAGAAGGGAGAGACCATATGCAGACCATAATCCTAATTAAGGAGACTGTTGTAATGTCTGGGCTCCCAGTAATGGTGACTTGAACCTTGGTGTCCTGAGAGTAGAGAGGAGACAGATGGGAGATAGGTTTTGGAAGTAGGGTTGACAAGCAAGACTTGGCAGCTGATTGACTGTAAGAATGATGGTGCGTGCAGCAGAAATCAGACAGAAAGTTGAGAAGAGATATGGGTTTAGGCTTGCATATGTTAGGTGTCTTGTGGGACATTTAAGTGGCAATATCTAACAGGCATTTGGTGATTTGGGACTGGTCCTCGAGGAGAGGGATGGGTGTGGGATATGTAGATTTGGAGTTATCTGCATAGAGATGAGAGCCCAGAGCTAAAGAACTCACTGATGTAGGGAGAAGTGAAGGTTCAAGGCAGAGCCCTGGGACCTACCCAAGGTTAGGGGACTGGACTTGGATGATGATCCAGTAAAGGAGATTGAGAAACAGATGGGAGGAATTTAGCAATGTTAGGGAAACCCTGGATAGAGTATTCAGGGAGAGATCTGGTGTCAAGAAGCATAAGGACTGAAAAAGAAAAAGCCATTGGAACTAGCAATTAAGAAGAGATTGGTAACTTTAGAGAGAAGTGTTTCAGTGGGGGTAGGGGGCAGCCGAGGCTTGTTAGAAGGCAGATTGCTAGACATTGAGAAGGGAATGGCAGATGGACAAATTGAGCCACTGAATATATGATGGGTCATTTCTAGGAGTTTGGGTATGAAAGTTTTAGGAGTTTTGTATACCTTGAGGGAATGACAGGGTCAAATGAGAGGATTTTGTTTGATTTTTAAGGTAAGAGTTGGAAGACGTTTATAGGAAGCCAGGAAGGAGCCTTGTAGAGAGACTGAGGGGATGAGACCAAAGGCGAGGACAGAGAGGTAAGCCTTGCTAGAGGCTGAGACAGAGGCAAAGGAGGAGACCCTGGAGCATGCTGTTCAGGGGAGTGAGGTGTAGAATTAGGGAGAAGGGTTCTCAGCATGCAGCTCAGTTTTCTCTGTGAAGGAGACTGAGGTCCTCCGATGAAAGGGAGTTTGATGTGTTTCACCTGAGGTGAGAAGAGAAAGTTTGGAATAGAGAACAGGACCTAGGATGGAGTGTTTGGGCTAGAGCACAGGGAGTATGATAGAGAACCAGGGAAAAATAACAGGACTTTGGCAGGGTAGTGAGAAATCAGTTCTTATAAGATAAATAAGAAAGCAGAAATACAGCCCAAGAATGCCTGTGTGATTCCTTTTAGCTCTTACTGGCCTAAAACTAATTTGTATGTGCTTTGTATTTATTTATCTGTATGTATTGTGCCTTACAATGTAAGCATTTCATAAATGCTTATGGCATTGAGTAAGAAAGGAGTGTGAGGTTTTAGGTAGGAAAAGTAATTTCTTCCAGAGGGAAGGAGTGGGAATAAGGGGTGATTTCCTTCTGAGGTCAAGATTGGAGCTGTGTTGTGAGGGATTAGAAGGATTTCAGTAGGGGAAGGGCTGTACAATCAGTATGTATATTAGGTAGAGCACATATTTTGTTGACTAAGTTTTATTTCCCTTTTGTTCTTTTATAGAGAAGGTTCTACTCTTGATTATTTTTGAATTGTAGATTTTGGGCTAGAATGTCTCTAGAAACCATCAAACACAAACCCTTAACTAACAGTTGAAGGAACAGAGGCCCAGATAGGTGAAATGATTTGGTCCAAGTCACACTCAAGTAGTGAATGTCAGATGCTGACAAAATTCACTTCTGACTCCAAATCCACCTGAATCATTGAGTTAGCATTTATTAAGATACCCTGTATGGAGGTGTCAGGTACGGCATCCAGTTGGGAAATGGCTATTGGGCCAATTTGGCTTGAGTTCAAGAAAGAGTTCCCAAAAGGGAGTAGTATGAAATGAGGCTGACAGGGTAGGTGGGAGCCTGTCATGCAGGCTGTGCAATGCCAGCCCAAGGGTTTTAAGCAATGGGAAACCGTGGAATGTGGATGAGCCGGAGTGACATGGTCAGACGTTTTCCTCAGAAATAGCAGTTTGTCACCTTTGTCCCCACACAGATTGGTTGGAGAAGGCAGAAAGTGCCACTGGGAGACTAGGTAAGAAGATAGGTAGTAGTCTAGGCCAGAGGTGATGTAGACTTGAATGAACCTAGCCTGGTAACTTTGTGATGCAAAAGTGTGGTAGAAAAAGTATTGTAAGACTTGGGAACTGATTGGGTATGGGAAGATGAGGGAGAGAGGAGGCAAGCACCACTCTGAGACTCAGATATAGAAATTATGATTGTCTTTAAAAATACTTCGTTATGCCTGTGTTTAATAAATATAGGTATTTCCTCCAGTAGGACATATTACCCCACCCTACTTTTCTTTAGTTAATTATATCGCTAAAATGAAATCATTCCTAAGAGTGTTTTATTACACATAAAACTTTTAGTACTGAATTTTATTTTATTCAACAAGCATTTTTTAAGCTTCTGCTGTGAACCTGGAATTGTGCTTGGGGCTGGGGATACAAAGGCAAAACAAGCAGGCCCTGACCTCTGAAGAGCTGACATTATATGATGGGGGGAGGGAGGGGTACAACATGTACATATACACATTAATACAAAATGTGTACAAAGGTCCTCTTGGGACCAAGGACATAAGTGGAGAGGTTCTCATTAGCCAAGGGAAGAGCTATCTTATCTCTGGAGGCTGAAGCAAAGGAGGGAGAGGATGGGGAATGATACTTGACAGGATTTGAATTATACAGCAATCAATGCAGAACTCTGAAATTGTTAACAAGTTAATGTACAATAGATTGAAGGGAAATTGCTTTGTTTTTCAAAAGCGGCCCATAGAATGCTGTTTATTTTTTACTATCAAGAGTTCTATAATAGTCCTATTGATCAAAAAAAGTGTATTTACTCTACTGTGAATCTTTTATTTTCTAATAAAATCTTTTTTTCCTAGTTGTATTGATTAAAATTTTAAGTCTCAAGTCCTCCTATCTTAAGGCATACATATGTGTGTATGCACATTTATATATGAAGTTACTTAAGCTAGTTCATATTTCTCTACCCTCCCCCCCAAAAAAACCCAAACTCAAACCACCCCAGACTCTACCTTAAGTATTTTTTTTAATGATTGTAAGTTTTGGAGGATGTGCAAGGGATGTAATTTTTCCTGCATGTAGTAATTTTATGTCTGATTTTAGAGCTAGAAAAGGTCTAAATATGATTTACTATTAATCCTACAAATCGTTAATTTTCTTCACTGGTTTCATTTATGACTCAGCCCTCATACTAATACCTTATGGAAGATTGTTGGCAGGATTTGAAATTCTAATCAGAAATGATGTTACACAGTCACAGTGTTGGAGGATTCTTTTTGATAGACGCAGTCCTTCACAGCAATGCAAGGAGCTAAAGCAATTCCAAAGGACTCATGATGCAGAATGCCGTCCACATCCTGAGTAAAAACTGTGGAGCTGGAGCACAGAACGAAGCAGACTGTTTTCACTTTAGTTAGGTTTTGTTTGGTTATGGTTTCTCTCATGGTTTCTCCCATTCATTTTAATTCTTCTATGCAGCATGCCTATGGTGAAAACGTGTTTAATGGGAATGTGTGTCAAGAGCCCATGTAAGATTGCATGGGGAGGGACGAGGGAAGGAAGGGGGGAAAATTTGGAACTTATGGAAGTGATTGTTGAAAATGGAAAACAAATAAAGTAATAAATTTGGAAAAAATAAATGATGTTGCAGGACATCTTGTCCAGTTCTTCTTCCTGGTGTTTTTAGTGGGTGAGAAGAGGGTGTAGCTATGTTGTGTGGCTATTTCTTGTTGTTATCAGACCCCTTGAAAAATGTATCAAGGTTTTATTCTAATGATTGGTTAAAATTCTGCTTCTTTGAGAAGGTGCAGAGGATTCCTGATTAAAACATTTTTAATAAGCTTTGTGGAATATGTATAAATCTGATTCTAGGGAAATTGGTTTGAGTATATGTTTAATGACATTAAAATACCTATTACTGTAGTGAGCAACGCCATCCTCTCAGTCCCTCAGGCTCAAAACTTAAGTCTGTCTGGAGTCTGTCTGGATTCCACTAATCTCTTTCCAAGGTCTGTAGTTCACCTTTGCACCATCTCTCCTGTGTGCCCCTCTTCTCTCCTCTGACACTTCCACCCCCTGGTGCAGCCCCTCATCATCAAACAGCAGGACTATTGAAACAGCTGCCTGCCACAATTCTCCCTCCACTCTGATCCAGCCTCCATGCAGCCACCACAGGGATCTTCAGAAAGCACAGGTCTGATCTTGTCCCATATACCTCACCCTCTTACATGCATTCATTAAACTCCAGTGGCTTCCTTTTATCAGGATCAAATACAAAATGCTCTTTTTACATTCCATAACCTAGCCCTCTTGTACCTTTCTAGGTTTCTTAGCTCCTTTCTCCCCCACATCTTAGATCCGATGACTCCGGCCTCTTGGCTCGTCTATGAACAATACTCTCTTGGCTCCAAGGCATTTTTTCTGATTGTCCCCCATGCATGGAATGCTGTCCCTCATCTCTGCCTACTGACTTCCTTTATATCCCATCTAAAATCCCAACTTTTACAGGAAGCTTTTGCCAGTCCCTTTTAATTCTAGTGCCTTGCCTGTATTAGTTACTTTCCTATATATCCTGCATATAACTTGCTTTGTAAGTATTTTTTGCATATTGTCTCCCCATTAGACTGAGAGCTTCTTGTGGGTGGGGCAGTCTTTTGTCTCTTTGCATCCCCAGTGTCTAGTCTATTGCCTACTACATAGTAGGCACTTAATAAACATTTATTGATTGACATTAATCAGTTTATTTAACATTAAGTAGTACTTCCCACCATTTTGTTTCTGCACATGTAGGAAGGCATTTACTTGGAGGAGTTTGCAGAAGTCTCCCTTCTGCCTGGGGTGGTGTGTGGAGAACTGGCTGGGGAGTCATTTTGGCCATGTGACCCTGGGCAAGTCCTGGGCTGCTCTCTGAGACTGGAAATTACAGGGCAGCTGCAGATCTGCATTGACACGATAAAATCACAAGCTCAGTCATCCTCTCCAAAAGCCATAAGCAAAAGAGTAAACTTGGAGCTGCGGTTCTATTTTTTCTTTCTTCTATATTTTCCTTTTTAAAAAATTTTACTGAACAAAAGTGCATGTTTTGGCATTGCCCTCCAGGTATCCTTTGGTCTTGGAACTTGCTGTTCCCTACATATGCCCTTCCATCTCCAGCCCCGAGGCGTCTCCTCTGGCATCTTTCCTCCCTCCCCTTAGAACGCCCTCCTTCCTTACCTACACTTTTGGGTTTCTTTTAAGACCCAGCACATTCGAGGTATTCGAAATTCCACACGTCATTCCCAAGCCAGTGCCCAACTTCCCCAAAATTCTTCTGAATTCATTTTGTGACTGTTCTGCATATGCTCATTTCTGTGCATGTTGCCTTCCTGTTAGAACGTGAGTTTCTTGAGGGTAGATACTGCTTCATTTTTGTCTTTGTATCTCACCTCGATCCCCCTGAGCACCATGCTTGGCACACAGCTGGTGCCTAGTATATGCTGGTTGAGTGATTGTCTATCCCCTCTTTGCTGAGATAGGAAGGAAACAAACATGCATTTATTAAATGCCTACTATGTGCCAGGTACCATCTTAAAGCACAAATGGGTAGAGGAGAACTGCCCAAGTGCAAAGAGAAAATTGAACCAATCCTTAATGAAGTTTGTGAAAATAGAGGCTTACTGAGTTTATGGACAGTGAGTTTAAAATGAGTGACAATGTTTTACTCAAGATATTTTTGATTTTTCAAAAGTCACATTGTTTTTTAAACCCTGAATCAAGGGTTTGTTGGCTTAGTTTTTGCATTTGGGCAGGTCTCATATTGCCTGAATTTCTCCCCATAATGCAGACTTTAGAGTGAGGTGCTTCCATTGTACCCTCTGGTGTGGGGAGGTGGGTGTATTTCTCAAATTGAGCTAGATGTGGAGTTGGCTCTGTTCCGTAGAGTTTGAGTTGGAGGCAGCAACATGTTACTTCACCAAGTGTAGCAGCACTTTTATATACATAGTTGATGCATGCAAACATTGCTGCATTTAAATGGTTTTCAAATTTGGATTTGGGGTTTTATGAGACTATTTTTTCTGGTTATAATAGTGAGAAACTTAACTTCAGATTTTTCATTTTTCCCTCTAGAAATGTGGTATGGTGTGTTCCTGTGGGCACTGGTATCTTCTCTGTCCTTCCATGTCCCTGCTGGATTATTGGCACTGTTCACCCTCAGACATCACAAATATGGTAGGTTCATGTCTGTAAGCATCCTGTTGATGGGCATCGTGGGACCAATTACTGCTGGAATCTTGACAAGTATGTTAGACATTAAAAAATATTGGTTGAACAAGTTTGATATGTCTAATCAACTAACTTTAAGGATCATTTTAGAAACTTGCTTGAGTGAGACTAACAGAAAGAATAAAATTTAAAGAGATTCCTTGATTTGACCTCTTACTTTCTGTTACCAGCTTAGATTTCATCTTTTCACTGCAGGGGACTTTTTTTGAAAGTTCCCCCCAGCATCCCCACCCCCTATTTTGTGAATTAAAGCCTTTTAGAAACGGAAAAAAGCCACATATTTTAATTTAATGTTTTGATAGAAAGCAGTCATCACTTCTTTCTACTGCTGTTAGCTGCTGTTTCTATGTGACTTGCCTACTGGCACTGGGGAAGGGAACAAGGCATTTATATAACACTTACTATGTGCCAAGCCCAGGCTAAATGCTTTTTACACTTTTTACCCCTTTTGATCCTCACAGTAACCCTGGGAGGTAGGCACTGTAATCCTCATTTTGTAATTGAAGAAACTGAGGCAGAGGTTAAGTAACTTGGCCAGGGTCACCCAACTAATAAGTGCCTGGGATTGTATTTAAACACAAGCCTTCCTGACTCCAGGCCCAGCGCTGTATCCACTTGGCCACCGGTTGTCTACTCTCCTCATTGTACAGTGATGAATTATTTCCACGTGTTGTCCTGGAGTGGAAGACTAATCACGAAGTCAAGAACTCTTCACACAGTGAATAGATTTCTGTTTCTGGTATTGTTGAGGCTTTGGGGTTTTGTTTTTAGGAGTTTCTTAGGAAATAAAGGTTCATTAGAGATATTAATCTTTTAAATTTAACTTGTTTTTTGTGAGTATTCCTTTTAAAAAGCAGCCTGTTGAAGTGGAAGGATTATAAACATACCCTTTTGTAGCTGTGTGACCTAGGGCAGGCTACTTAACATGTCAAAGCGTCAGTATCTTTATTTTTAAAATAGATGTATTGATTTGCCTCTCTAACAGTATTTCTGTGAGGATCAGATGAGATAATGTATGTGAGAGCCTATTGAAATGGTAAGTATCCTGGATTTGCAAGCCAGTCAGTAGGTTAGCCACAGTGATGAGAACGCTGGATTGGGGGCTGGGCAGACCTGGGCGGAATCCTGTTTCTGACACGACCTTGGCACTGGGGCCTGGGCCCTCTCTGGGCTGCAGCTGTCTTACCTTTTAATGAGGACTTGGGCTGGATAACTTTTCAGGTGTTTTCCAGTTCTAAATCTGTGATCCAGGGCTCCTGACACAGGACTAATATAGTTACAAGGACCTGTGGCACAAATTTAACTTCCCAAGCAAAGCAAGGCCTTGGCCAGTCTTTTCCCTCCTTTACCAGGAACAACTTAGCCATGGTCACTGGGGTGTCCTTTTCTTTTATGAATCTCCAAACAATGAATGAGTTTCTTGTTGTAGTTATACCTATGTTAGACCCCTGAAGACCAAGTTATGTCAAGGGGCCTAGCTTGGCTTCCTTCCGTATCATGAATGTTTGGTTCTCTGTTGCATTGCCCAGAGGCAGAAGATCCCCAGCTAGGGATTCAAGAGACTTGACTCTGTTTCCACCTTATTTTTCTAACTTCATATGGAGACTTAACGGCCTTTAAATTGGAGGGCACTCCAAAGGTCATCTGGCATAATACCTTTCTTGATAAATGATTCTCCTCTATAGCATTTCCCAAGTGCTTATAAACCTCCTTTCATCACTAAGCCCATATTAAACTTCTGTTTTCTGCTTTCTTATAATACTTACTGACTGAACCATTCATTTTAGCACTAAATTTTATAATTGTCTTAATGGTTTCATGTGAGTTTGTGCCATTATTTCAGCTTGATTATAAGCTGTGAGCAGAAACCATGATTTATATTTGTATATTTGCACATAGTAGATAATCATAACTATTTTGTGAATAAACAAACTGGGACCAGGAAGATCCTAGCTCTCTGAGCCCTGATCCTAGTTTGGTGATTAAGGGGAATGAGGAAGAATCTTGGATCCACCTCCCTTCCACAGGAGATGGTTAACAAAAAGAAAACCTGCATAAAACAAGGAAGCCTGAAACCCTGTTTGTCTGCAGCAACTCCATCTGAGTGGAGACTTTCTTGCATTCTTCAGGATTTTGCAAGGGTTAATGGAAAAATAAAGGTATGGGGAGAGAAACCATCCCTGAACTAGTAAACAGTCCCTGTCTTCAATAAAACTTTCTAGGCTTCTGCCCAGGGCCTGGAAATACTAGCTGAGCCAAGCAGAGGTCATTGCTGTGCCTCTGGCTTGAGGCCATGGACTTGATTTTGTTGCTGGCTTCCAGAAAGATTGACTAAATCTAGTTTCAAGAAGCTGCTTCTAAAAATCTCCTACAAAAGTTAGTGATTTGTAACTGATGCGCATAATAGTTAAAACCTTACTTACTGATCAGATAGGGAAGGAATGGGGAAGAAAGGTCATCTTTAAAAAATTTACTCTTTCATGTGCAAAAAAAGTAAAATATGAATTTTAATTATAGTAGAATCTCAAATCCTGTTTTCTCCTTGCATTTTTAAACAGGTGCAGCCATCGCTGGAGTTTACCGAGCAGCGGGCAAAGAAATGATTCCTTTTGAAGCTCTCACCTTAGGTGTTGGCCAGACATTTTGTGTAGTGGTGGTTTCCTTTTTACGGATTTTAGCAACTCTATAGCATCTGGTTACAGACTATGATAGAACAGATCACAAAGAGAGGATTTCAGATAATTTCCTAAGGAAGGGCATTACTAAAAGTGGTAATTTATTTAAAGTTTTTCAAATGAAAACAGCTTGAACAAGAGTATGTGAAAGCCTGCTGTCTTGGTCCCTTCTTCAGTTTGAAGACAGAGCTCCATGAGCCAAAGACCTTTTTGGTGACTTTCAGAGTTCTTATTTTAAAAAAAGTCATAGGGTTCGGTTTTCCTCTTCGAAGAAATATCAACCATTTGAGCTCTTTTGTAATTGTACACAAACCTGCGCAGCAGTGCATTGATCTCTTGTGCCAGTGTTCTCTAGAAAATGCAATGTTGAGTGTTTTACAAGCCCTGCACAAAAATTATAAGGCATAATATACTATGCTCAGAAACTGATGTCTGAGGGGATTAGATTTTATTGAAGTTACCTTTTCCAACTTTTATTTTGTTACATTTTTGTGACAGTTAAGTGCCAAGTAGGTCTTTGTTTGAGGATTATAACTGAGAACAAATGTGGTGAAATATTGTAGCAGGGAAATCTGTAAAATGTGACAATGGGAATAGCTGTTGGTTCCACTGCTTAAAGGGAAAAAAGTAACAAACTACTGAATGATGATGACAAGTGAGTTCAACATTTTGACCTCTGACTATTTGACACTTTGTAATGAGCTAATGAGAACTTCAAAGATTTTTTTTTAATGTGAAAATGCAGTTTTGTATTATCAAAATGCGCTCGCTAATTCAGGCATTTTTTTATGAATACCTGTCATCTGCGCCTTCCTTCTCATTCTGTTAGATTTATTTGGCTTTATTGACAAGGTCTCCAGTAGAAGGTAACTTGAACTGAACCTTTTTTTAGCTTGACTAATCAGAATGCACTTTAATCATTAGGGCATAAAAAGGGGATTCTTCTTCAGTCTCCTCTCAAGGCACTCCTTACGAGACCTTGGCTTGTAGAGAGGTTCAGCTTCAAGTAATGGTGCTCCTGATTGTTTAGTCTTAAATTTTTACAATGTAAAGACATTACCCAGTTGAAAAAGAGCTCTTTTATTCCAGAAAGTGCCTAAGGTTAATTCTAGTTAATTCTTCTTCATTCTGCCCTTTCTCTTAACATTCTGCCCTTTAAATTAAATCACAATTTCCCTCAAAAATTTTATACTTTACTATGCTAGAAGTAAACCACAGAATTATTTTAGCTAGGTTTTTGTCCTTTTATTGCTGGTTCATTAGATATAAATTAGAGATTTATTTTCATTTACTATAGGCCTGAAAACTGTGATGTTAAAGGTGAGAGGATTAATTACATAGCATTTATAGAATTGTTATAGCACAGAATGCAGTCAATTTTACTCTTTTGATCTGGTTCTGGAGTAATTTAGATTGTTTAAGGTAACTAAATCTTGATCCTTATATGAAAAAATTTAAAGTTTAGGGTGAATAATAATTACTAAAATAAAACTAAAATAATAATCCATACATAATATGCATTGTTTAAAAAGACATACTTATGCATTTAATTAATATGAACAGATAACAATTAGTAAGAGAACTACGTAGAAAAATCATTAAGGAATTTCATGCAGAATAAAAACTAATTTATTACTAATAGAACACTTACCCAAATCGCAAATGCCCTACACTTGGGAGAAGTGAAACGTGTAGTGTTCTGATCTGACAATTTTAAATTCCTCAGCTTAATTTATAGCCATTGTCAAATTCTTGGATTATTCAGTAGGTAAATTTTCCCACACTTCCCACATAACTATCCAATAGTTACTATATTTATTGCACAGAAAGAACGGTAATTTGTCTTAGAGACCACTTAAGCCTTTGTGTAGATTTCACTGAAGGAAAGTAAGGTAGCAAATTCGAATTTAATTTAGGAAACCATCCCATGTCTCAGATATACAGATTTTTGGGGGCCTTCTGGAAGTCGTGTAGCGCTTTTCTACTCATCTTCAGACAGATGTTGCCATGTAACAACTGCCATTCAGGAGATACTCTGCTAGACCCTAGCTTTGGAAAGTTTCAGTGGGCCTTGGGATGGGCAGAAATGGTGACTAGTAACCATTTTATTATACTCAGCTGGTAAGGTTCCTGTGCTTATACAGTGTATTTTGATTTTTTCTTTTCTATTCTCTTGTAGTTAGTATCTGTGTCATAGTATAGAGTTTGTTTAAGTTTAATCTGAGCCGAAGTGCTGCCTTTAAGGTTTTGAATTAGGATTGAATACGAGGTTTTCTTCATATAATCAATCAACCCACTAGCGTGGGCTTTATAAGTTGAGGGGACTACAGACATTAAGCCAAAAAAGCTACCAATATTACTTGGTGTTGAACAGACTCCATCTACATTACTCTCACGATCATTTTGACCTATGATTGAGCCACTCCTACTGCCCTGCTTTTGCTGGTACCCCCAGAATAAAAGTCATTTTTACCATGATAAAGATGATAGTGGCATAAAAAAGAATATTTTAAGAGTTATTCTCACACTAATACTGAAGAGGATCTGTGATGTCAAAGATGTGGGTGTTCCATCCAGTGGTGCAGATTGCATCCAGGCCATCTTATTCTGTGGGACTCTTGACCACGACTTCTCCTAAATTCTCCCTCAGGGAGAGTGTGCTTTGTCTTCCTTTAGATAACAAAGATAGTTAACCTTTAGGCTTTTCTCTCAAGGTGGTTTTTGGTTGAGTACAGTAGTCCATTTCAGGGAACTGCTACTTGTAAAAATACCCATAATTGTACATTTCAGCTGTGTTGCAGCACAATATAGGGCTCATTTAACAGGGTTGTAAGAGATTATTTTGATTCTGTTATTTCATAGGATATATCTGTGACAGTTGTTACAGCCAAAGGGATATCTATATATGTTATATATACACATAAATATATATGTGTATATCTTTCGTACGTGCTGTATATAATTACTGTTATGGTTCTGAGGTTATGTTTGAGCCAAAGCACAAAAATAAGTCATCTGGAAAGGCCGTCTAGTTTCCATCTGCTTTCTCTCATCTTTTTTTGGTTCATCTGCTCTTTTATCAGCCTATAGCATATATATCCTCAAATTAGTGGATATTCAGTGTTTATGAGGTCAGTCCCTATATGTGATATGCCCTTTTGAATGGTTTTTGAATGCTGTACATAGATTTTATGTGAAATGTGTATGGCTTGAATTGTTTTCAGAGAGCAATTATTTATATAAATAATGTCACTTCTACCTTTTATTCTGCTCTCAGATAGGCAGTTATTTAGATAGAAAAGGAACTGATGTCATCTTATATGGTTTTTGGAACTGTTTACTTCCCTCCAAAAAAACTGAATTTCCTAAGGGAGATGATAATTTCCTGTTTAATTCTATGTCAAAAAGAAGCAGATAAAACCAGTGTTGTGCCTCTTCCTTTGTTTTTTTTTCCCTCATAAACCACCAAAGCTGATTTTTCAGGTCTTTATTATGGCTCACTGTAATGGAATATAGGCTTTCATGAAAATGTTTCTGAATGTACAAAAATGAATTCCAGAGTAAAGGAAATCATGGGGTCAAAATAATATCTTTATTCCCACATCATCAGCACAGCCTTCTGTTTTTTTAAGTAGCAAAACTTAAATCTTTTATGAAATGTGGAGTCAGTGAGATCAGTTTTGTTCATGAACAGAATTACCTTCTAAATCTTCCTCTTAAGTTTAAATTTATTCAACTGCCAAGCTTTTAAAAACTTTTCAGTCCAACCTTATCTCCTAATAGCTGTGGTTTAAGTTATAGTCTTGTTATGTAAAAAAGCCTAATTAAAAAAAAACCAAACCACCAAGGAACACTTTAGTTGAATGTAAAGCGCTGGTGCCATTGACTGTCTACATTCAGAAGGCTTTTCATTCTTGTGCACAGACTGTGTATGCTGGTTCTAACTCAAATCAGTGTGCCCTTTTGTATTAAGATTATTTCACCAACTGCTATAGTCAATAAGATCAAATCTTTGTATGAGAGAAAACAACTGAAATTTTATTTTTCTACTGACATTTCTAATGCTGGTGTTAATGTTTACCAATAAAAATTAATTACATTATTTCTTCTGACTGGAGCTTCATTTCTTTGAAAATGACTGTATAGTTTAATGACCAGACCCGTGCAGATTTCACCCCAGGAAATGACTAATGTGATTTTTCTACTTCACCTAAATGACTTTTGTACTACTGTGTGTTATATTTTCTCTAAGTGAATTTCTTGGCTTTTTAGCTGTTGAAAGATGTGAATATACCAAATGTGACATGAAATGTTGACACTCTGTTGTCACAAAACTGTCACATAGGATTTGTGGGGAGCCATGGCTATCTATTGTCAAGATAAAGGTCTGAACTGCCGCTGGGAGCAAACATCCTGCCCTTGTAAAATATTTGAAACATCTTACTACCCCTCCCACTGCTGCTTACTGTAAACCCCCTACTCCCTCTTTCACCACTATAATTACTGCTACCCTACCCCTCAATAAACGAGACTTGATCAGAAAGCCTGTCTTGTCTCCATTCTTCGCGTCTGCTGTCCCCCACCCTCTCCTTTCTTCCAGGGTCCGCGTTCTTGTCCCACAGGCCAGGACAATTGGCGCCCAACGTGGGGCTCAAACCCACAACCCTGAGATTAAGAGTCTCATGCTCTACCGACCTGTGGGACAAGAACGCGGACCCTGGAAGAAAGGAGAGGGTGGGGGACAGCAGACGCGAAGAATGGAGACAAGACAGGCTTTCTGATCAAGTCTCGTTTATTGAGGGGTAGGGTAGCAGTAATAATAGTGGTGAAAGAGGGAGTAGGGGGTTTACAGTAAGCAGCAGTGGGAGGGGTAGTAAGATGTTTCAAATATTTTACAAGGGCAGGATGTTTGCTCCCAGCAGCAGTCCAGACCTTTATCTTGATAATAGATAGCCATGGCTTCCCACAAGGATTTGTTTGCTTCAAATTGAACCAATGATTGACCCTTTCTGAAATTTGTTTTAGCAGTATTCTTAATGGTGAGACAAACTTCTAGGTGTGGAAGGATTCAGCGATGCTGGAATGGAGATGCCTACAAACTGGAGCTTTTGTTTCTTTCCCCCACTCCAGAATGGCCAATAATAATCAGTCCCATTTCTCTAGGGCTTGAAAAGTTTGCAAAGCGCTTGACGTGCATTAGTTCCTCATTCCATGTCCAGTACTCTAACCACTAGCCAAGATACATTTCTGAATTTTAAAATGGATTGATTTGGAATTAATCTTCATCACAGGCCACTAAAATGGAAATATAAAAATCTGCAGATGGTTTATTCATTTAGACCTTTAAGCTTTGCAGTATTTTATTTACATTATTTTGAGCCTAATAATAAGCCTATGAAGTAGGAGTTATTGTTCCCATCTTACAGAAAAGAAAGTAGTAGGCTCACAGAGGTTAAGCCCACCTTGTTTCTCCAAGGTAGCCCCCAATTAGAAAATTCTTATTGCTCCTACTTGTTTTGGGGCAGCTAGTTCGTGCAACAGCCCTGGAGTTAGAAGGTCCTGAGTTCAAATTTGGCCCATTATCTTTGTGATCCTGGGCAAGTGACGTAACCCTGTTTGCTTCAGTGTCTTCATCTGTAAAATGAGCTGGAGAAGGAAATAGCAGACCACTTCAGTATCTCTGCCAAGAAAACCCCAAATGGGGTCATGGAGAGTCTGACATGACAAAGTACTCAAGGATGACTTGTTTTTCTGCTGTACTGCAGCGCAACTATAACCCCCAATCCTACCCCTAATCCTTTCCATTTCTAGCTCTGGGTACAATAATCAAATAAACTCTTACTCTTTTTCCAAATGGCATGTTAAATATTGATTCCATCCACTAGCCCTGTGATGTTCCAAAATAACCCTCTGCCCTATATATGTTCTATTAGAATATAAGGTCCTGAGGACAAGTTGTTTTTATATTTCCGGTATTTATAGCAGTGCCTGGCACATAGGAAACACTTTAATATTTTTCCATGGATCATAGATTTAGAGTTCATGGAATCACAGATTTAGAAATGAAAGTATCAAAGAGGGTGACCTGAGAGGTCATTGAAAACCCCCTCATTATACAGATGAGGTAACAGTACAAAAGTGAATCAGATTGCCCAAGGTCACACAACTACTAACTGAGGCAGGATTCAAACCCTTCTTGATTGGAAGCCTAGCACTCCTAATATCTCATGGTGCCTTCCAGATTTTAGATCTTGGAGAAAACTTAGAAGCTGTATAGTCCAACCCTTTCATTTTACAGATGAAGAAACAGGCCCAGAGATAAAGTGACTTGCCTAGAGTGACAGGATTTAAACCCAAGTTCAGTAACTCAAAATTCTCACTCTATTCCTTGTGCTGGTGTGTTCTGGCACATTTAACTATTTTAAATGTTTTGGCAGAAACTCACACCTTGTCTGCCATTAGGATATGCACCCCTATCTATTATCCTATGCTATCTATATTATCCTATATTATTTCTCCTACTGGTGACAACATTTGAGAAAAGATACTGGAAAACTTTGTTAAGAAGTATTACCATAACATCAAGAAATGTTGGTAAAAATCACTGCCAGCTAAATAATGCAAGGTATCAAGGGATACAGAATGTGTGAGATGTAGACAATCTAGTTTGAAAAAGAGAACACAGACCAAAAAGATAAGGAATACAAAGTAACACTCCCTTTGAGTGTTAATGGGAGTCCCTGGAGGTGGGAGGGAGAGGGCTGCTCCATGGAGTTGAGAGAGGTTCCCTAAGGAGAGGCTAAAGGGAAGAATACAGTACCAAGAGGTAAACATCAATATTAAAAAAATGCCCAGACAAAAAGCATATATTATGCTATTTATTAAAACATTTTAAAAGCAAAGGATACCTTTTTTCTTAAAATATGATCTGCAGGGGACAGTCAATAAATATTAAACTCTGTGCAAGAGATACAAATAAAGGCAACGTTACCCTAAAGGACCTCACATTCTAATGGGGAAGATAATGTACAAATAACAATGTATATACATGATATATATTGTAAACGGTAGAGGTTAGGGAAAGAATCAAAAAAGATCTGAGATGGATGGCACTTGGGTGTCTCTTGAAGGAAGTCAAAAAGTCTTCTATTGAGGATGGAGAGCGTTACAGCTACAAGTTATGTTCGACCTTTGTTGCCCAAGAAGACCATACCATCAGAGAAATGACAAGACTTTGTTTTCAGTGAGGGCGGGCTGTGCAGGTCACCAGCCTCACTTCTCCTCCACAGCCATCTGAATCCAGTGACCAGATACTCATTAGGATGACTGGAGATGACTCAGGATGAGGCAATTGGGGTTAAGTGACTTGCCCAAGGTCACACAGCTAGTGAGTGTCAAGTGTCTGAGGTGAGATTTGAACTCGGGGCCTCCTGACTCCTGCACTGTTGCTCTATCCACTGCACCACTCAGCTTGTACAGATACAAGGTACAGCGAAAGAAAAGGCATGAAGGGTGAAGATGCGGTGGTGTGTCATAAAACAGCCTGGAGGAACGGATACAAGCCCAGCCTTGAGTCAAAGAAACCTTGGGGCCATATCCTGCCTCGAATGCAGTCTTTGTTGGTGACTGTAGGCAAGCCCGACCAGTCTGAAATCATGGTCCTGAACTTACTTTTTTTTAATTTCAAATTTTAATTACATATCATGTGGTCAAGGTCAGTGTGGTACAGTGGATGAGAGTCAGCTGTGGAGCCAGGAAACCCCAGGTCGGTGCCCGCTTCTGGCTTCCTCACTGCGAGTGCCGTCCCCCTGAGATTACACCCAATTTATCTACTCTGTCTTGTTTGCCTCCCGTCACCCCCACGAGACCCGGAGCTCCCCGGAGGGCGGGGCCTGTTTTTCGCCTTTCTTCGTGCCTGGTTCGCAGCTGGCAGTTAGTAAATGTTGGCAGGGCTCTGGGGAAATCACTTGTCAGTACTAGGAAAGTCACAGCCACCGCGTGTAAACCAAGACGCTGGAGGCGCATTCGAGGGGGGGCGTCTACGAGCTCCCTTCCCAATCAAATCACAGATCCACTCTCTGTCCCGGCTGTTTGCCCGATTTCACCCCCACGTTGTTGGAACCACTTAACTCGGCACGTCCAAGAGCAAGCTTGCAGCACGCTCCCTAAGCGGCCCCGAATAAGGCTCCACCCTAGGTCAAGTCCAAGGGGATGGCCCACCTGCTCTCCAGACGATTTTCCCCTTCCTTCCTTCCCCACGCAAGGCAGCAACTTCCTGAACAAAAGTCTGTTTACGGAACCGCAACATCGCTACCGACGCCCTCCAGCCTCGCCCAGACCATTCTACTTCCGTGTAGGAAGTGACGCAACAGGCACAGTTCCGGCTGGTGCTGCGCACGCGCAGAACCCGCCGAGCCTCTCTACCCCAGCCTTCCCCCCTCCTCTCTATGGTTCCTCCCTCGGGATTCGGCCTCTCGGTGGCGGCGTCTTCGGTCCTGCAGGCAGGCTCCAGGTTGCGATAGCATGGATGGTTCCGACTCAGAGGATTTCTCGTCCTCCGAGGAAGACGAAGACTACGTGCCCTCCGGTGAGGGATCGCCGCCGGCCTGCGTGCGACTCGAGTAGAAAAAGAGAGCGGCGGCCCGCTCCGGCCCAGCTCCGCCCCCTCGGGCTTCGGTCCCCTCTCTCGCCGCCTCCCTCGCCCCTCTGCTCCCGCCCCGCGCACGCGCGGCCTCCCCCTCCCCCCTCCCCTCGTGCCCTCCCCTCCGGACTCCTCCGCTCCCCGGCCCCTCCCGTGGGAGTTTGTTTCTTTCCTCTCAGTGCGGCCGGTCTCCGGGGAGACGCGTGCCCGGCGCTCCCCACGTGCGTGCGCGCGTGCGCTCCCCGCGTGGCGGCCCTGGGCCGGGGGGCGGGGGGCGGGGCGCCTGCGGGGCCTCCCTGCGCCCTGGGCCGGGTCCGTTCATACCTTCCCTCGCCGGGGCCGCGGTCTGCTGACGTTTAACGGAAGGATCCTAGAAGGTAGAGCGGGAAAGAGAGCCCCAGATCTGCCCCGGTGTTGTGCAGTCAGGAAAGCAGGACGAGCCCTGGAGGGGTAGGATAGGGAAACTGAGGCCCCCAAGGAGAGCGCGTGCTGGAGCTAGCCTGTCAGCAGCTTCTATTTTGTCAAGCATTTATTATCGTTTACATTCTGCGGGGGCAGAGAACAGCGTGGACACAGATAACCAAATACAAAGTACATCCAGAGTAAATATAAAGTCAGCCGGAGATGGGCATGTTGAGGGTGCTAAGCTGGGGGGCGGGGGGGAAGATGGAGGAAAGCTTTCAAGGAAACCAGGTAGCCTAAAGGGAGGTTAGGAGGCTGAGGGGAGGAGATGGAGTGGCCCATGTGGTCACTTGGACTCAGGTCTTTTATCTTTCTATCCTTACTGCCTCCAAGGGGAACAGGGGAGCTTGGTGGAAAGGACAGTAATTAGGATAAAAGAAGATGTAGTAACTTCAGAGAGCCTTTAACCAACCCCATCGTTGTGTAAGGTGAGGCAGCTGGCCCAGAGAAAAGGAGTAACTTAGTCAAAGTCGTGCAGACAGTAGGTGGGCGGTCAGGTCGTGGGACTGGGAGAGCCTGGACTCCTCTGGGAATCTTGTACGTGTGGGAGCCACCTTATTAGAAAGCTTTCAAAACTGAATTTTGCAATCGGATATTTCTCTAGTCAGTAAATAACGAGGACCATGATATTTTGTGTTCTCTACAATTTTAGTCAATTGTGGATGGTAAAGATAATATCTGCTGTGAAATACCAGTTGTCAAAACCTGTGTATTTCCTGCTGATAGCCTCACCAAGGATGCTTTCAATGTTATTCTCAAAAAAAAGTTATGTAGATGGGAAGGTTGTCATATAGACTGGCACATATTGACGTGGTGCCATCGATTGCCTTTTGGGGATATTTAAGGTATAGTCTTCTCCATTGGACACTTTGTGAATCAATCCCTTAGTATCCTTACATTTGGATGCCTTCAGCAAATTTCTTCTCTGTGTATATTTGATCTAATTCAGTTACTATTCAGTGAATCAGCAGGGGATGATTTTTTTTCTTTTTTTAAAATTTAATTAATTTGTTTTCAATTTTCAACAATTACTTCCATAAGTCTTAAATTTTCTATCCCTCCCTTTCCCCTTCCTCCTCAAGATGGCATGCAATCTTTTATGGGTTCTACACATACTTTGTTATTAAATGTATTTTCACATTGGTCATGTTGCATAGAGAATTAAAACATGGGAGAAGCCATGAGAAAAGACAAAACAAAACAAAATATAACACAAGAGAAGAATCTTCAGCAGACAATTATTAATGGGTCAGACTCAGTGCTAAGTATTGGGGAGTCAGAGGTTAAAAGAAAAGAAATAGAACCTGCTCTCTAGGAGTTTATATTCTTTTTCTTTTCCCACATAGTACCATTTCTGCCTCTTCTTTCAGTATATCAGAAACTGTAATGTAGTCCAAATATGGTGGCTCTACTCTTATTGAGTATGAAAAGTTTGTTATAAAAATCTTTTAAAATCTTTTCCCTTTTCTGTTTGATTCTCCTAATTTCATCCCGGCATGCCCTCAGGATGATTTTTGCTTTTTTCACCAACTGTGCATTAGTGTGCCTGTTTTCCTATAGCTCCTCCAACAATAATAATTTTCTTCTTTTTGATCTTATTTGCCAGTTTGATGGATGGAATCTCAGAATTATTTGAATTTTCATTTCTCTATCATTTGGAGCATTTTTTCATACATTTGTTGATAGGTTGAATTTCTTCATTTTGAAAACTGCCTGTTTATGTCTTTTGATCATTTATTTTTCTGTTGCGAAATGGTACATTTATATACACACATACTTACATGTTGGTGTATATTTAGAGATGTGCTTGTATATATGCATACATATGTATAATATATGTGTATATATGTATATTTGGCCTGTTGGTTCCATACATATGAGGTCTTTATCAGAGAAATTTGATAAAAAAAATTTTTTCCCAGTTGACCAACTCCTCTAACTTGAACTGAATTAATTTTGATCAAAGAAAATGAGAAAAATGGGATAACAGACCAGAATTTTGGGGATACAGCCAAAGCAGTCTTTAAGGGAAAGTTTATGTATCTCAACATGATCAACCATGAAGGAGAGAAAGAATGATGAATTGGGCATGGTACTAAAAAAAAAAAAGCTAGAAAAATAACAAATCAGAGAACTCCAACTAAACATTAAAGTAGAAAATCTGAAAATCAAAGAAGAGATTAACAGTTGAAAGCAAAAACATCCCCATTGAATCAACAAAATTTGGATCTGGTTTTTGAAAAACCAATAAAGTAGACGAACAGTTAGCTATTGTCTTCTGGTTTGTGTTGGCTATTCCTGTATTCCTTTTTTTTTGTTAGCATCTTTTGTTTATTTTTTTCCTGTCTTTCTGAATTTGGATTTGGCTCATGACTACACCCTGTACGCTTTTGGTGGGAATTGTGGGACTGTATTTGATCTTGGTTCTGTATTATCTAATGTCCTGCTGTTTTGGAAAGGCTCCATATTCACAATCAGGTGTCCAGGTTTCCCAGCTACTGCTTCTCCTTGGTCTGTATGCTGGGCCTCAGCCCCAGTCAGCATGCTGGAAGTAACTTGGATTTTCCTGTCTCATGCCCCAGTGTCTGCAGGTCTCTAGCTTTCTCTTTCTGGGCTGCAAAAAGCTACCCACTGTAGTTTTCCTTTGGATTTCCCAATAGTCACTTGGTTTGATGCTCATCGTCCTCAATTTTTGCTGGAGAAGTTGTATGAAAGATCTAGGCTGTCCTGCTTTTTCCCCCGCCATCTTGGAT
This sequence comes from Bettongia penicillata ogilbyi, assembly GCA_023548195.1. Lineage (NCBI taxonomy): Eukaryota > Metazoa > Chordata > Mammalia > Diprotodontia > Potoroidae > Bettongia > Bettongia penicillata. The sequence goes on along the minus strand of JAJHZJ010000527.1, from coordinate 6,882,925 downwards.
TGTCACTGATCTTTTCTTGCTGGGAAAGTTTCTTATTTCGTGGGTGAAGTCATCATCCTTGTGCCATGTTGTTTGCTGACTATTTCAATTACATTGGGTGGTTTCAGGTGGAGAATATAGTGAAGATGATGTGAGTGAACTAGTGAAGGAAGATGAAATTCAAGATGAAGAGGAGACACAAAAAGACAAAGGCAAAAAAAGGCATTCCAGAGACAGCAAAAAGAAGTCTCCGGGCATCGTCTCCAGGTAACCCTGCTTCCTTGATGCTTATACTGTGCCATGGGCTCCTGCTGTTTGGTCCCTGCCCCATTCATTTGTGCCTTTTCTGGATGACACCACTCACCAGACCCTGGAGGCTGCCAGCTTTTCTGTTGCTCCATGTCAGGGGCTTGTGCCCAACTAGAAAACAGCCGTCCTTTTGCCTTCTCTTTGATTGTGTGGAGTGAAAGAACAAATTCAGTTGATGGAAAGGAAAATAATATTTCAAGTATTAAGGGATTCCTGATCCAAAATGAAGATGGGCTAAACTGTCATATGTACTAGAGACCCCAGGTCTGATCCTTCTTTTACTATGACTATGTTGTATTCCTTTAGGCCCCAGCTTTTCTGTGACTCAGTTTTCATGCCCACAAAAATGAAAATGAGCTGTTGATTTACTCTGAGGATTTTGGGGAAAAGACATTTCATCAACAAGCATTTCTTAAACTCCTCCTATGTGCTCGGCACTGTGCTAAGTGCTCGTCAGCCCTGAAGAATCTTACTGGGGGGTGCGTCATGTTCTTCATGGGCTAGTAAATTCAGGGTATTTACAAAATAAATACACAGCCGTTGGGGCACAGAGGCATCAAGAAAGGTCTCTTAAAGGACTGATAGACTTACCTACATTTTATATACTCCATCAGCAGAACGGGTTACCTAAATACCCGCCATTTATTTATTAAAGCATGCTGAGGTTTACAGAGCTTTTCACATACATGCTCTGAATTTCCTATTGTACAGTAAACATCATCAGATTCAAGTACCGTCTCAGGCCACAAGGGTAGTCCTGTCTGGAAGTTAGGGGGAGGTGTTGGTTTTGCCTCCCCCGCCTTGCCGCTGCACCAGAACGTCCTGTGGTAGAAGACAGTATACTTTGGGATACGTATACTTTGGGTTGCAATTTTTATCACCCATTCTCCTTACTCAGTAATGTGAGTCTCCTTCAAAACAGAGGTATTACTGTTATTAGTAATGCTTGTTCTATAATAATCATCTGCACAAACAGCTTGCTTAATAACCATTTACATTTAAATCAGTTCATAAGATTTCAGTACTTTTTTGTTTCCTGCCTTTTCAGTCTGTAGCAAGATTCTCTATCATTTGTTCCCTTTCATTTCAAGATAAATTTTCAGGACTGGAGCAGATAAGGCTGGGTTAGTGTGAACTGACCTACCTTCTCAGTCTTCTCTCCTGGACCTTCATTCATGTCTTGCCTACTAACTGCAGGTGTACCTAATTGCCCTAAACACTTTCTCCTTTCCTGTTTTTCTTGTCTTTTTCCATTTAAAAATGTTCTTGGTTATATGGGATGACTGGGAGGGAGAAGATTCACAGATGTATTTAGTTGATGTAAAAGCAAAAGGTAGCAATAAGAATTACATTTTAAAAGTAAAAAAGAAATTATAGGCTATTGCAGTAGTCCAGAATAGAGGTGATGAGAGTCTGAACTAGGGTGGTAGCTGTGGAAGTAGATAGGAGAGGTGACCAAGAGATGTTGTAAAAAACCAAATTAGAAAAGATTTGGCAGCCGATTAGATCCGTAAAATGAGAGAGGGAAAGTGAGGGTGTTGCCAAAGCCATGAACATAAGGACAGGAAGGAGGATGGCACCCTCCATAGTAAGCTTGGGGGAGGGGTGGTTTTGGGAGGAAAGATGATGGATTTCATTTGGGGCCTGCACATCTGAGGTAGCCAGAAGGTGTTCTGTTCAAAATGTCCAGGAGATTGTTGTTGCTGCAGAACTGCAGCTCACTGGAGATCAGGGAATCGAACCCGTGGGAGCTGGTGAGATCACCAGTGATTTTTCTGAAGTATAGCTTCAACCACATCACTCCATTTTCTCAGCAAACTCCAGCAGCTCCCTCATACTCTTAGAATCAAATGTAAATGCATCTTCCCGCCTGGTGCTTTTCTGTCTTTCTGGTCTTTTAACATGTTGCTCCATGTTTTCTGCCATACTGGCCTACTGGCACTCCATCACTTTTCTCCTCTCCCTTTCCCTGGCACTCCCCCCTGCCTAGGACTCCTTCCCTCCCCACATGTAGTATTAGTATCCTTAGCTTCGGTTAAGGCTCAGCTCCAGCATAGCCCTTCAGAAAGGAGGCCTTTGCTGTGTTTTCCCTATCTGCTTGTGTTTTCCCCATCTGCTTGTGTTTTCCCCTTCAAGACTGTTTGCCGCCTACTCTCTGTAGATCTGTGTTATCCCACCTTGAAGGTAACACCTGCTTTTGTGTTTGTTGTCTCTGGTACTCAGTACAGCGTCTGGGGCAGGGGTGGAGAACCTACAGCCTTGAGGCCACATGTGGCCCTGTAGGTCCTCAAACCCAAACCTCAAAGAACCACACTTGAGGATCTAGAGGGCCACATGTGGCCTCAAGGCTGCAGTTTCCCCACCCCTGGTCTGGAGTATAGGAAGGCACCAGAAGTAGCTAAGTGATGCAGTGGACAGAGTATTGGATTTGCTCTCAGAAAGACCTGAGTTCAGATCCTTTCTCAGACTCCAACCAGCTGGGCAAGTCATTTCACTTTGATGGATAGCACTCCCTTCTCAGGGTTGTTTTGAGCATACGATGAGGTAACATCAAGTGCTATGTAAATACTGCCAATCATTGTTAGGATTGTGTCGTTAAGAAATAATGTTGACTGACTGGCTAATACCGAAAATGAGGTCACCACCCCCTCTGATCCCTTTAGTCTGAATTGAGAATCTTCAAAACAGCTCTGTGATGGCCAGTTTCCCCCAAACTTGCATAGCACAGAATTCTTTAAGATAACTGAGAACTGGAATGATTGAAGTTTTGTTCCTTTTCCCTACGTTGTCTGTCCTTTCCTTTTCTGACTCTCTTGGTACATAGGAAGAGAAAAAAAGGTGGATTGCTAGTGGAAGATGAGGAGTCAGAAGACACGGTGGAAGCAGAAACAGAAGGAAATAGCGGTGAAGAGGAAGAGAAATTGGTAGAACCAGAAAAAAGCATTCCATCGGAAGAGGAGAAGAAAAGGCAAGACGATGCCCTCTGGGCAAGCTTCCTCAGCGAGGTGGGACCGAAATCCCAGGGTCAGCCCCCAAGAAGCCATGCTAAGGTGAGTGGAAAGGGTTGAAGCGAATGTTTCTTCAGAATTGTTACCCACTGCTGGGGTGTAAACCTGGTAGTCAGACTCAGATTACCCTCCAAATGATGAGGCTCAGATTCTGAGTGAGGTCAGGGCTGTCTCTATTGTTTTTGTTGAAGAGCCATCTTCTTGTAGGAACAAAATTCCTTTGCAAAGTTTTATTCATGTGAGAGGTGAACCAGCTGTGAACCACCTGCTGGGATCCATCTGTTAGCTCTCTCACCACCTGGTGGAACTGATTGGATTTTTTGCTGTGTTTTATAGACAGAGGGAGAAGGCCAAAAGAAGAGTTCAGACAAATCCCTCGTGACAGCGAACGAGTCAGAGAAACCTAGCGAAAGAGAAAAAGTTAAGATCACCAAGGTGTTTGATTTTGCTGGTGAAGAGGTCAGGTAAGGTGACCTTCACTGTATCCGAAAGCAGTTTCCTCAGAAGTTTGGGCCTTGCAGATGGGAGCTAGAAGTCCATCCTCCTGGCTAAAACCTGTGGAGTGCAAACGGACTTGTATTTAAATTGAAGATGTCAACAGTAACACATGAGAGCATCCTCAGAGAAAACAGGCCAGGCAGGTGGGTATGGCAGGATATGTCATTGCTATGCCTTTCTGGCCTTGGGTAAGTCTTGATTTCCCTCTTCTTCAGAAGGCTAATGGCCCAAGAAGCCTTGGACTCTCAGATAAGGCTGTGGGTTCACTAAAAGGAACTAAGTCTTCCTGTTGGTTTTGAGTTGATGAATGGGAATTGTTTACCATAACTCAGACGTACTCGGGGTATGTTACACTTGCTGAACTGACTGCACTCCTGTTAGACATAGGTTATGGCAGTGTGCTTATGATTCACCGAGGTTGTTTGCAGCTCAGGCAAATTTCATCAGTCCTGACTGTGGTGCTGCATGTTTAGAGTTGGATTATTGAGTTGACTCATAGAGACCAACAGAACACCAGCAGCAGTCAGTGGCAGTGTAAGTGAAAGTCTGAGTGAAATGTGTTACATTAGCACAACATTACATTCTGTTATATTACATGAAAACAGCACAGGTTTTCTGGGACACCTGTCCCAAAGTCATGGCTCACATGGCCTCGTTTGCTCACTAAGAGGCCTTTGCCAGGGACAGAAGATGGAGCTTGGCAAATTTCTGTTGCTGTCAGAAAACACTAGATTTCCTACCTCTTCCGTATGTTGACCTTATTTGTGTTAATATGGGCTTTTCTGCCACCAATTTGCTACATCATTTACTTAAAAACCACGTTGACCTTTCTTTTTCTTTTTCCAAAGACATGGTCAGCATCTAGAACAAGGGCTCTTAACCTTTTCTGTGTTATGGACCTCTTCTCGGTATCATGTTTTAAAATGCAATAAAATAAAATACATGCAAGTACAAAGGAAACCAATTTTATTCAGGCTCTGTATAACACATGTTCAGCCAGGAGGGGGCAGTGTATGTCCCTTCCTCCATCCAAAAATATTTGAGAACATGGCCAAAAAAATTTTTTAATTTTTATCTTGAGGTTTTTGAACTTCAGTTCAAGCTGAGTATAGACTATTGGTAAGTGCCTTCCTAGAAATTAACAGTCATGAATTTTATAAAAATCTATTTTTATTGATATATTTTGTTTTTGTATGACCTAGATTTCAATTTATATTCTTCTCCCCTTTCAGAGAGATATCCCTTATAACAAAGATTTTTTTTTTAAAGGAAATAAAAAGTGGAATAAGAAAAAAATCAGTCAAGAGGAACAAAGGTCAAATCAAGCATTTTGTTAAGTACCTTCTCTGTGCTAGCTCTGGAAATGCAAAAAAGGGCAAAAAAGCAAAATCCCTAATGCACTCAGCACAAAGGAGCATGGAGTTTTGGTCATGAATCAGATTCTGATTTTCCTGGATTTGGGCATATTTCTTGTTGTCTTGGTATCAGTTTGTTTTATTTTTCTGTTTGTGAAACAAGGTGGGAGCATTTGATTATCTTCTCAGAGATTGTAAGGAAAAAGTAGTAGTGACCAATTATAAATGATTTAGCTTGGACATTTTTAAGTCCTATCTTATTTTTTAAATGCTAAACTTTGACTTTTCCCTGGTTTTTTTTTGTACTTGAAAAATATTATTTCCAGACATTTTATTGGACTCAGAAAACCAGTATTTCTATCTTTCCCTATTTTAAATCTAGTTGAGTCTGTTAACGTACACATACATACTTTCCTAAATGATTCACCTTTTTGGTGCAGGCCAGGCATGGAGAGTTGCTGTCCTAAATCATGGCTTTGCAGGAAGTTCTGAGCAAGTGAAAATGAGATTAAAATAGAATTTCTGTTGAAAGCACATGCAGGAACAGCTTTGATTGGTGGAAATTTTTGCATTAATGTTGTTTCTTGAGCAGGCACTTGAACTAGGACCAAACTATACCTTGGAATATGGATATTTTTAGAGCTGAATCTTCTCTCACTATTTGAATGAAAAATAACCTTGAGAGCCCGGAGACCAATAAATTGAAGAGACCTCAAGGTCATCTGGTCTAATGTTCTCATTTTACAGATGAGGCCCAGAAAGGTTAAGTCATTTACCTAAGCTCATGTAAATAATAAATGTCAGAGCTGGGTTGGTATTTATTTAGCCCCTCCCATGTGCCAGGCATTGTGCTAGGTAGATACTGGGATACCAACAACAAAATGGCGGTCTCCGCCCTCAAGGAACTTACATTCTGTGTGGGAAAACAACATGCACAATGACAAAATAAAAAATAATTATGCAGGCCACATCCACCAAGTAAATGCTTGACAGTTCCTGCCCAGGAGGCCCTGCAACAGCTAGGGGAGACAAGGCTGCTGAGAAGGGAGTCAGGAGAAGGGTGAGATGAGCAGCACCAAGATCACTTGGACCGGACCATGGACTTCAGGCCAAGGGAGGTCAGGTGGTGGAAGGCTTTACATGCAGAGCAGAATGAGTTTGTATTGGAGCCTCTGGAGCTTCTTGAGTGGAGGATGGCCATGGGCAGTGCTATGCTTTGGGGATCTCTCTTGGGTAGATGGGTGAAGGATGCATTCATTGGAGAGGGCTGTTGGAGACTTCCATGGGGACAGAGGACAGCTGCTCATTGGGTGTAGGCGATGGGGAAGAGTAAGGAGTAGAGAGGATACTGGAACTACAAACCTGGGCTCCCAGAAGGGTAAGTGTGGTCGGGGAGGGGATGAGTTTTCTCTGGTACACATTGAGTTTTAGATGCCTACAGGATGTCCAGTTTGAAATGTTCCCTACAGATAGGCCTGGAACCCAGGAAAGAATGTGGACATGGGAGGTATCTATGTAGAGCTGATGCTTATACCCATGGACACCGAGGAGGGTCAGGAGAAAGAAGAGGGACCTGGATTCCTTTTCTCAACCCTCCTCTTAGCCAGTCTGCTCCAGGAATCCACATTGTGACTCAGCATGCTTCCCCACCTTGTTTTAGAGGAAAGCCTCCATTCGGTGCTACAGAGCAGACTTTTTTAGAACTTTCCTTGGGAGATGCCTTACTTGAAGTAGAAAATGGAAAACACACCGAGGGAAGTGAGCAGTGGATTCTCCTCAAAATTCCAGGGAGGGCTGGCGAGCCACAGCTGTGTTTTTATGCAACATGGTGCATTGTGGGCTTGTTCTGGCTGTGCTTTGTATAAAGGAGTGACTGTATTCTCTATTCCAAGAGAGAAAGAATAAAAAGAAGCCTTGATTGAATGAATTCAAAGCAGGAGGTAGTACCGACTTACCTTTTGTGTGTGTATGTGTAGAGTCAGCATGGCATATTAGGTTGGAGCTGGCCTGAAAGCTAGCTCAGCCCCATCCTGGCTGTGTGACCAGGGATCACCTTTCATTGTTCTAGGCTGAGGTCTCAGAAGGTGCCAGTGTCCTCACCCTGTACCAGTGAGATCATGGGTCTGTCCCTGTGCCTATGGTACCCATGTGAGCTAGGAGAGTGATTCCTAGTGATCGTAATGCTTTACAGTTCTCTAGCTCTTTATACCTTACAAAGCAGTCTTGCATGAGGTCATCCTCATTTGAACTCCGTAAAAATCCTGTAATTTTGGGAGCCAGCAATGAAGAAGAAGTGGAAATCTAGCCAGCTGGTTTCTCCTTTTAAAACAGCTTTAATTGAATGGCGTGGACTTGTTATAGCAGAGACCTGCATTTTTGGACTCGATGTGATCTGGCCTATTTGCAATCTAGATAGCAAGTCAGGACACAGAAAAAAATCAGAATGAAATTTTGGGCTTGAGCAGACCACATGACGATGGTTGTAATCTTCAGGTTCCTGTGACCTTAGCACAGTTGACTTGTTTTTTCACTTCAGCAGTGTTTTAACCAAGCCCCTTACTTTTACAAAGTGGTTGGTACTTGGGGTGCCTTTATCTCAGGGTTGTTGAGCGTCTTACTCTTCAGTGCGCACTTTCCTCTTTCTTACTCAGTCAAGAACTCCCAGGCTTCCTTCGTCACATTGGGCATTTTAAGGGCTGAATATTAGAAGTGCCTTGTTCATGCTCAGACCTCTGAGGACCTAAAGGTATTTCTGCTGGAAAGCAGGGTTTTCTTGTATAATGCTGATGTTCAGAGGGTTCCAGTGAGTTACTAATGGACAGAGGGGAAGGAGTGTGGATACTGTCAAGTATAACCAGACTGGGAAAGCTACCAAAGGGAAGATGAGAATGTCTTCTTTATCAGCTCCTGGGGGGCGTGATGTCAGTTACTCAGAGTGGGAGCTCACCTACCTGGTTGCTACTTTACGTATCTGTCCCTTGCCCTGGATGCGCTGTGCCGTTGGACCTTTATTGTGCAACTTGCATCTTTTCGCTTTTGAGGAGAAATGAATAATCTCCAGAAAGGGCCTGAGAAAAATTGGGAAACTTGGGGATGGGGGTAAGAATGAAAATATTTTAAATATTTAGTTCATCTATGAAGTAGTCTTCATAAATCCAAAGTCATGTTATTAGTGTAGGAACTATGTATGTAGCTTGTGTAAAATTGGTTTGCTCAGAAGTGCATATGGAGGCTCTAGGGATCAGTACTGGCCTTGTGATTTCACTGGTATAGGGAACTTAGAGGTAAGGAATGTCCTTCTACCATTGCCAATTGCGCCTTCTCTGTAGCTGCTAGTTTTGGAGCTGCCTGAAGGACCTGTGAGACTCAGTGACTTGTCCTAGGTCACCTGGCCAGCATGGGTCAGAGGTGGGATGTGAACCCAGGCATTCCTGGTTCTGCAATCAGCCCCTAACCACTAACCAGGGGTGAGGAGCCTGCGACCTTGAGGCCACATGTGGCCCTCTTGGTCCTCAAGTGTGGCCCTTTGAAAGAATTTGCCCTGTGAAGTTTGGATTCAGTCAAAGGGCTCCATGTGGCCTTGAGGCCACAGCTTCCCCACCCTTGTACTGGGCAGTGCCCCCTTTGATGATATTAACTAGAGTTAAGACACTAATTACAAATTTACTAATTGAATTTACTTTGAATTAAAAAAAAAATTGTTACCATAGGAGCTATAAGCTGTTTAAGAAATCTAGTGTATCTTAAGTTTTTCCACTTCTGAAAATAGAAAAATTAAGAACCAAATAAGCTGTCAGCAGCGTACACATTTTTGGAGTTAGAGTTTTCTAATCTTAGGAGGAAAATGAGTTGAGATAAAAGAAGAAAAATACATTGAATACAACTTTCCTGCATGAAATCTTGCCTAGCCAGTCCCATCCCAGACTCATTTCTGAGCTTTCACTATCAGAAGCTACTTTTTATTTCAAATCCATCACTTGATTTTCATCTTTATGAATTAATGAAAACTGAAATTTATTTAGATTAAGACAGTATTCTTTGTCCTTTTGCCTATTAAATTCTTGGTTTGGTAGATCTCCAAGCCAATTTCACATATTTCAGAAGATGGACAGATCTAAGGCAAGTGCAAGCTTGCTTTGTCACCTTGCTGCCTGAAGGATGGAATCCCTGCATAGTGGAATCCCAGTCTGCATTCCTGAGCCAAATACCTGAAGATATCCTGTACTTTGCAACATTTGAAAGTATATTTATGACATTTAGCCCTAAGCATGCTGCTTGGAACCTGGAATTGAAGGAATTTACAGCAGCATTGTTGGTCATATAAACTTAGACCAAATTGTCTTGGAAATGTCTTTGATGGAACATTTTTTTCTGACATAGATCTTAACCCACTCTTGCTCTCTCATCCTGTGAAATTCTCACCATGTTTTTCTGTGAACCCTTCCCAGGGGATCTGTTGAGAACACTGGAAGCTTTCTCTGGTCCTTTTCTTGCCTTGTGGGTACCAGTGCAGCACTTACTTCATTCATAAGTTGGCCCTCTTGCAACACCTTTTCTGGTGCTACGTACCTGGAGTGATTTTTGTTCACTCTGCTTTGTGAGATCGAATGATGTGACCGTTGTGCTGCAGCCTGATTGCTCACCTATGGATATTTCCATTGCTCTTGGGTCACTTTCCATTTCTGAGATTATGGCCTACCATGGTGGAGCACATGGCCATAGGGTATTACCATAGACTTTTGTGTCTGGGACTGGGTAATGCCCAAATTTAGTCTCTTATTTGGTTCTGGAACCAACCTATTGTATTATCTGCACTGCCTGTCTGAAATATATATATTCATAAATACATATATTTATGAAATATGTGTATTTATGCTGGATCAATAGCAGGTGACCCATCTCCCTGTCATGTTATCTGGGCACTGCTTTCTCCACTTTTTTTTCTCTATGGGTTTCTAGGCTATTCTTTCTCTCTTTTTAAAATAAATTATCACCATAGTATCTTGTTTATCCTCTCCCCCAGCCATTCCTAATGGCAAATAGTATTTTTTTAGAGAGGAAAAAAAAGTATAACCACTTGATAAATTGGAAAAGCCTGAAAACCTGTGCAATATGTAACATTTGTGGACCTCCCATCTCCACAAAGGAATGAGTTGGTGGTGATCTTTCATTTCTCATCATTGGAATCCTACTTGATCTTTATAATTTTGCTACATTTACTTTTGATGTTTTTATATAGTCACTTTATATATTGGCTCTGCTTGCTCCACTTTGTGTCAGTTCGTAAAGGTCTTACCAAGCTTCTCTGTATTTATCACATTAGTCATTTCTTGCAGCACAGCAGTATTCCTTTACATTCATGTGCCACAGCTTGTTTGACCATTCTCCAGTTGATGGGCAACAACTTGGTTTCCAATTCTTAGCTATTGAAAAAACTGCTGGTATAAATATTTTGGAGGATACAGGGACTTTCTTCTTATCGAGGCCTCTCTCTTTTAAGAGAATGAGTGTGGCGATCATTAAGGAAGCTCTGGCACTGGGTGCAGTCACCACAGCATCTGTTGTACCACGCCACCAAGAGGAAGTCCCTGTTTCCTTTGGATGTGGCACAGGAGGCCTCTTCATATCTGGTGCATTCTTATCATGATTCTGAAAAATAACAAGGATTTTTGAGTTAGAAGTGACCCTAGAGAGGCTAATGACTTATCTGTGATCAAATAACTGTTAGGCAGAAGAGCTACTAATGTGTATGGAGTGCTCTAAGGTTTGCAAAGCACTTCCTTTGCAAAGCACTTCACAGGTCACTTCATTTTATCCTCCGGACAAACTTGTGAGGTCTCTAAAGCACTGCATTGAGTTCCTGATCCTCATTTCTTAGATTAGGGACAGTTCTTTGCCTGGTAGTTCATTGGGAGCAGCTGAGGGGCCCTCTGTCTGGATTACTGCTGCTGTCTCTTATGACTGACAGCATTGACCATCTCAGTGACAGCTGGGCCAGGTGTTCTGGAGATTCAGCCCCTTCTCTGTTCTTTGCTTCCTGAGGCAGTAGGTGATAGTGCATTCCTAAGCACCATCTCCTCAGGGCTAGGAGCACTTAGTTGTTTTGTTGCTTTTTTCCCTCTGGAGGGTTCTGGTCTTGTTTTCTCTCTTGAGACACTACTTTAGCCTTTTGCCCTGTTACCTTCAGCCAGGACAAGTCTTGTTTGTGTTGGGATTGTGGGCCCATCGACATTGAGTAAGGAAGGATAAGACAGTATGTCTGCTCAATAAGCATTAGTATAGCAGTCCTGAGAAAAATGCCCCTTGTTCAGATTGTTAGCTTTGTCATTTCTTACTTGTGTCAGATTCACCCTGGTTACTACAAGTGTCCTGGACACTGCCTACCACAACTTTTCTCAGTTCATAGAGTACTTGTCTGGATCAAAATGAACAGAGTAGAAATCTTATTGCTGTACTTTTTTGCATTTTGAAGCTGAGTTCAGCTGTTTCTCATTGATTTCACCAGTCCTTTGCGCTTAAAAGATCTGAAGCTTCTCATATCCTTTTCTTTTTCTCAAATGAGAAAATAGATGATCTGGAAGATTAAAATAGTTACAGTAGGTTACTGGGCAGTGCAGAAAACGAATGTAATGTGTGATCAAGAGAGGTTACAGGTGTCTGGGACAAAATAGGACAAGGAGTCTAGGGGAAAATATTTTAAAATTTGCTGTTGCTGTCCAGTCATTTTTTCAGGCATGTCCAGCTCTTCCTGATCCCATTTGGGGTTTTCTAGGCAAAGATACTAGATTGGTTTGTCATTTTCTTCTCCAGTTTTAAAATTACAAGGTTAGTAAAAAAATTTTTAAAAATTATTTTTCAGCTTACAAAAGCCTTCCTAGTTCCACCTCCATTAGAAACAGTTTTTCTTTGGAAGCAGAAAAATATTTAATGTATACTAGCATTCTAGCTTGATCTTAATAATGAACATAAGGAAACATCACATTATTCACTTTAAACCTTCCCAGAATTGTCCATGTTTTTGGATGACCTCTGAATGAAGTTAAGTCAACAACTACTGATTAAAGCTCTCATTTTTGCCAGGCCCTGTGCAAAGTGCTGGGAATACAAGGAAAGGCAGAAGACATCCCTGAGAGCAGGAGCTCTTAGTCTGATGAGGGAGGCAACATGCAAACACCTGTGTACATTCAAGCTATAGACAGAAAGAATTAGCAGTAATCAACAGAGAGAAAGCACTAACATTGAGAGGACTGAGGAAAGGTTTCTTGTAGAAGATGAGATTCTAACTGGGATTTCAAGGCATCCAGGCAATAGGAATGAAGAGAGTGCGAATTCCAGGCATGGGAGTCAGCCAACAAAAATGTCTGGAGTCTGGAAATAGAGTCTCTTGTGCAAGGAAAGCAGGAAGACCAGGGTCCCTGGATTGCAGAGTAGATGAAGAGAGGGAAGTGCAGAGACAGTGACTTCCCCTTCATCCTCCTTTTCTCCCTTAGACTCATGTAACACACTTGTTTCAAACGCTTCTACTGAGCCTATGGTTACTGGTACTTGAACTTAAGAGGGACAGGTTTCAGGGGAGCACTAATGAGTTTGTTTTTGGACATTTTAAGTAGAGAGGTCAGCATGCAACAAAGAAAGTTTTGAAAAGAGAAAAGGAACATGGTCAGGAAGGTGGTAGGGATGAGCCTCCCACAGAGCCTGTTCCATAAGGCCCTCTGACGCTCAGTGGTATTGATGAAACGTTGGCGAAATGGCAGTTTGAACTAAAAGTTTGTAGATGTTGGTTTTCCTGTCATGGTTGGAAAGAGCTAGAGAAGACACAAAGAAGGAGAATGGAGGGCCTTCTTCTTGATAAATCAGCATATAATGCCAAGAATTTGGGACACTGGGGATTCTGATAGGCAGAAATTTTCAGGGTTAGACTTATACAGTAGTTGTTATCCAATTGCTTTGATAGAAAATGACAAAAAAATAGATGATTTTCATCTGCACAGCTGTTTAGTTTGAGAGTATGCCTCCAGATATCTTGAGAGCATCTGTCACTTTCCAGTCATGGAAGTAAATTAAAATTATTTTCTAAGAGTATGTATTCATAGGATTGTACCACAAGCCATTCTGAGGTTGGTAACTTGATCATCCTAATCAGGCCCTGGCAGTTGAGTCCCCACTTGGTCATTTTTCCCATCCACACCACAATCTGGCTGCCTAGATCCTATTGGGTGTCAGAGTCTAGTAGAGCAGGCTTTGCTGGGAACCCTTTGCCCAGCCTTCCTACTGGTGTACCTTTCCTTTTTTCTTCTTCCTAACTGGATGCTGACCTTTCCACTTAATGTATCTGAAAAGGAAGTCATTATGTTTCCCCAGAAACCTTTCCCTATTGCAAATTTTCCAGTTTTTGTTGAAGTACCACCCTTTGTTGAGTGTGCTGGTTTGTGATCTCATCTTTGTCCTGGACCCCTTAGTCTCCCTTCACCCCACGTATCCAGTCACTTGTTCAGATCTTGTCATTTCTGCCTTCATCGTCTCCCTTGCGTCTGACCCCTTCTCTCTACTCACACTTTAGTTCGGACCCTGATCCCACAACTCTGATCAGCTAAACTATCCTCTTTCCATGGCTCACTCCAGATACTTCATCTTCCATTTTCATTCATTCGCTCTGGACATTCCCCATGCCTGGAGTGTACTCCCCCCTCACTTCTGCCTCATAGAGCCCTCTTTTCCTTTGAGATGCATGAAGGCTTTCCTGGTCCACTTGCCAGTGCCCTCCCTCCCACACTATTCTGTGTTTAGCTACTTTGTATATATTTGTACTTATTAACTTTGTATTGGTATTTTATATAAGGGCTTCTTAACCTAGAGTCCATGAACTTATTTAAAAATTTTTTTGGATGACTTTTCAGTAGGTTTCCTCTTTACTCTTAGGTATTTAAAAACATTATTTTGATAAGAGGTCCATAGGCTTCACCAGACTGCCTCATGGAGCCGTGACATGAAAATTGTAAGAGCCGCTTTATATTTTTAATATATTCTTGTCCCCTCCATTAGAATGCAAGCTCTCTGTGAGTAGGGCTTGTTGTTACTTTTGTGTCCCCAGAGCCTAGCTCATGGCACATAGTAGGCACTTGTTGATCTTATGGTTGGCTGTGTATATGGCAATTTTTTTTCCCCATTTTGAATTTAAATTTAAAAATTTTTCCAAAAAGTAAACCAAGAAAGTAAGAAGAACTTCATCTCTGCCTCTTTTTCCTTTTTACAAATTAAAGTGAATGATTTTAGAAATATATGATGGTTTGGTTTTTTTTTTTGATCTTTTAAAGTTTCTTTTCCTTAGCTCCAAATTATTTGTCCAGTTTTCTCAGTAAGTTGTACTCGAGTGAATCTGGAGTGCAGATGATTACACATTTTCTTCAGTTAAAGATACATGACAATAGCAGGTAAGGAAGAAATCATCAGTTTTAAGAGTAAGCAGGCTGATTAAAGGAGCTGCAAATTTGTATACTGAGGCAGTGAGGTGGCACAGTGGTCTGAGTGCAGGGCCTGGAGTCAGGAAGACCCGAGTTTGCGTTAGTTCCTCAGCTGTAAAATGAGGATAATTACAGTAACCAGCTGCAAGGTGTGTTGTGAGGATCAGATGAGATAACATTTGCAGTGTGCTTAGCAAAGGGCCTGTAAAAATCTATTTGTAGGTCTGTATTAAGCCACTCTAACATTCATTATTAATTAACCCCCTAAAAATGTAGCCCCCAATCTAAAAATAAAAATTAAAACCCTATAATCTTAAAGGAGAAAGAGAGATGGTGGTAAGGGAGAATAGGTTAAAAAATATTTCAGGATGGGCATTACAATATATATATATATATATAGCTAGGTGGTGCAGTGAATAGAGCACCAGCCCTGGCATTAGGAGGACCTGAGTTCAAATTCAGTCTTAGACACTTGACTACTAGCTGTGTGACCTTGGGCAAGTCGCTTAACCCCAATCACCTTGCCTTCTCCTTTCAAAAAAAAAAAATAGCCTAGATTTCAAGGGGGAAGGCCCATTTCCTGTCTCTTAGAACTTTACTCAGCTATGAATATGATCCGAATCTGCACTATGAATTCACTGTCATTAGCACACAGAAGCTACAAGCCCTAAACTTTCTAGATGTCCTTCGTTCTATCTCTTGTAAAAACACGTTCATATATAATGCACAGACACAGCAGAGGACTGGATATCAGCAGTTAATTCAAAGCATTAATTCAAAGCTTCCTCTCTGTATCTGCCGGGACAGTTTCCAACCAAAGACCAAACATTTCTACTTCTGGGACTAGGAGAGCAAGGACACAATCAATGAAGATTGAGTTTTTCACTCTAAACCAAGTATTTTTTATATGCCCTAAGGCAGCATCTAATTCTCAAGCCTTAGCAGGGAAGGTTAGCAGAGAAATTTAAGAAAGGAGCTGATTAAAATAACAGGCTGAGTAAAATAACACGTCATCGGATCAAAGTTTTAAAAACAGTGTTGTAATTTACTTTGCCCAGAGTTTTAAAGGAAAGCAAAATCTTATTTTCAAAATTTATAAAGATAATGTGGGAAGTTGGCATTTAGTCAAACGCAAGACTGTTAGAGGTGCACAGACCGTTGTGAAATTTGGCAAGCTATTCGGATGCACTCAAGCTAATCAACCGATCAACAAGTGCCTACTATGTGCCATGAGCTAGGCTCTGGGGACACAAAAGTAACAACAAGCCCTACTCACAGAGAGCTTGCATTCTAATGGAGGGCACAAGAATATATTAAAAATATAAAGCGGCTCTTACAATTTTCATGTCACGGCTCCATGAGGCAGTCTGGTGAAGCCTATGGACCTCTTATCAAAATAATGTTTTTAAATACCTAAGAGTAAAGAGGAAACCTACTGAAAAGTCATCCAAAAAAATTTTTAAATAAGTTCATGGACTCTAGGTTAAGAAGCCCTTATATAAAATACCAATACAAAGTTAATAAGTACAAATATATACAAAGTAGCTAAACACAGAATAGTGTGGGAGGGAGGGCACTGGCAAGTGGACCAGGAAAGCCTTCATGCATCTCAAAGGAAAAGAGGGCTCTATGAGGCAGAAGTGAGGGGGGAGTACACTCCAGGCATGGGGAATGTCCAGAGCGAATGAATGAAAATGGAAGATGAAGTATCTGGAGTGAGCCATGGAAAGAGGATAGTTTAGCTGATCAGAGTTGTGGGATCAGGGTCCGAACTAAAGTGTGAGTAGAGAGAAGGGGTCAGACACAAGGGAGACGATGAAGGCAGAAATGACAAGATCTGAACAAGTGACTGGATACGTGGGGTGAAGGGAGACTCAACATGAAACAGTAAATTTCCATTTCAAGAAAGCTTATGTGATAAATACTGCACATTGTTTCAGAGCTGGTCAGCTTTTCTTTGCTTACTTGTTGGTTTCCTTTTGTTCTTTGCTGTGCACTTTTTACTTTCTTTCCTTTTTACTTTTCTCCCACCCACCAGAGAAGGCTGTGGTGAAGCGTGGGCACACACACACACACACACATCTATAAACATACACGTACTCATGCACATACATATGTAAGACTGTACTACGCTTATTTCTTCCTATCATGTTTCTCTGAAGGTGGATAGTATCTTCCTTCCTAAGTCCAAGGCTTTCCACATATTTTTAACCAGCTCATCATTTCCTCCACCATGACAATATTCCAACTCATTCATATCCCATCTGAGAGATTATCTATGAAAGTTGTTTTCCCAGTTTTCTGCATTTTTTCTGTTCTTTGCTACATAGGTTTCATTTATACAAGAAAATTTTAATTTAAAATAATCAAAATTATTCTTTTTACACTTCAACAATGCTCTCATCTTATAGTTTGAATCTACTTCCTTTATACCTTTTTTCCATGGTTTCTTTGAAGTTACTGGCCTTTTGTTCTTCCAGATGAACTTTGTTATTTTGCCTAACTAAATATATAAATAATTTTTTGTAATTTAATTAGGGTGACATTAGATAAATAGATTAGTTAGATAAATTGTCATTTTTGAAATTAAATTGGCTTCACCTACCCATGAACTAGATCTGAGTTTATTTGTATAAAAAGTATTTTATTTATGTCTATTTAATTCCTGTATCTGTTTTGGTAAGCATGTGCTTAGGTATTTTATGCTGTCTAGGTATTTTAAATAGTTTAAAACAATATTGAATAATATTACTGACACAGTGTAATCTCTCTATTTTTTACTTTTGATTGAATCTGTTTTAACTTTGTCTGAGATCGTGATTACTATCCCTGCTTTTTTCACATACTAAATTCCATCGCTACCCTTTATTTTATCTTTGTCTGTATCTCTCCTTTTTATGATGCTTTCTGGAAGCAACATATTGTAGAATTCCGATTTTTAATCTGATATCCATTTCTATTTTATGGTTATATTTGTCCCCTTCACATTCTAAGCTGCAATTACTTATTTCCCTCCTTCCTATTTTTTCTCACTATCCCTCCTCACTCTTCAGCTTTACTTGTACTCACTTCCTTTCCCTCCTGTTCCTTAACCTACCCACCTTTGCATGTGTCCCTCCTTTATCCTCTTCCCTCACCCTATCCCCTTGCCCTCTTATTTCTTTTGAATTTAGATTTTTATACCCTTCTAGATACACATGTTGTTCCCTCGTTAATCCATTCCCAGTGAGAGTAAGGTTCTGCCCTTCTCCCAGCTAGCTAATTCAGTATCAGTTTTTCCTTTTATGCCTCATTTGCATGAGATAATTATTCCTTTTTATCTCTCCCTACGCTGTTTTATTTTTTTAGACTCTCCCCATCATGCTCAGCTCAACCCAGGCCTTTTTTTCAAACTACCCAAGTAATGGTGACAATCATCCGAGTACCACTAGTATTTTCACGTACAGCAAGTAAACAGTTTGACCTTGTTGAGTCCCTTGTAATTGGTCCTTAATGTTTACCTTATATTTCTCCTGAATGCTGTATGTCAATTTTTTCTTTAAATTCTGGGGGTTTTGTTACAAAAACCTGAAAGTCTTTCAGTTTGTTAAATGTCCATTTTTTTTTCATTCAGAATTTTACTTCACTTTGCTGAATAAGTTACCATTGGCCATAACCCTGGCTGTTTTGCTCTAGAGAATGTAGTATTCCAAGACCTGTGGTCCTTCAACGTAGGAGCTGCTAGGTCTTGTGTAATTCTTATTGTAGATCCATTATATTTACATTGTTTTCTTTCTTTTTCCCTTCCTTCCTTCCTTCCTTCCTTCCTTCCTTCCTTCCTTCCTTCCTTCCTTCCTTCCTTCCTTCCTTCCTTCCTTCCTTCCCTCCCTCCCTCCCTCCCTCCCTCCCTCCCTCCCTCCCTCCCTCCCTCCCTCCTTCCCTCCCTCCTTCCTTCCTTCCTTCCTTCCTTCCTTCCTTCCTTCCTTCCTTCCTTCCTTCCTTCCTTCCTTCCTTCCTTCCTTCCTTCCTTCCTTCCTTCCTTCCTTATTGTTTCCAGTATTTTTGCCTTAACCTGGGAACTTTGAAATTTGGTTATGACACTCCTGTAAGTTCTCCTTCTGGGATCTCTTTCAGGTGGTGATTGGCAGATATTTTTCTGTTTCTGCTTTGCCTTCTTGTTCCAGAACTTCAGTGCAATTTTCCTTGATAATTTCTTGTAACATTGTATCAGGATTCTTTTTTTAATCATAATTTTCAGGTAGTCTGACTACTCTTAATATTGTTTCTTCTCAATCTCTTTTTCAGATCAGTTTTTCTGATGAGATGTTTTACCTTTTCTTCTATTTTTGTTTATTCCTTTGATTTTATTTTATGATTTCTTAGTATCTTAGGATGTCATTAACTTCCCCTTGCCTAGTTCTAGTTTTCATGGAATTATTTTCTTCCTTAAATTTTTGATTCTCTATTTCAAATTGGTTGACTGTCTTTTTATAATTTTCTTGGATTGCTTTTTTTTTTTCTTCTAATTTTTCCTCACTCTCTGTTAGTTGATTTTTTAAAGCTCTTTTTAAGTACTTCTAGAACTCTTTTTGTGCTTGGGATCATTTGATGTTTCTCATTGAAAAAGGAGTGGATTTTTTTTTTTTAAGTTCCATTATTTTCCATCCTATAGTAATTGTCCATGATTGTGTTTTTTTTTCCTTTGCTTACTCTCTTTTATTTTTTGTTTTATTTTGGTTTTTTTGCAGCTCTTTGAATAATCATGTTGTAGTCCTGAGATATAGGGAATGATGCCCCAGACCTCATGTCCTTCCTAACTATTATTTGCTGAGGTATGTCTCAGGGTCCAACCTTGGTCTCTCCTCTCTGCTCCTAAGGCATAAGTAGGGCCCCCAGCTGCACTGTCCTGAAGATGATCTTGCCCCCTCCAGTCCCTGCATTGGCTGCAAACTACAGCTGTCCTCTCTGTCCCTTAACTGAAACCAGAAACTGTGCTGTCTTGCAAGTGCCTTCAGTCAGGTAGGGTCCCCTTCCTTTACAACTGCACTTGCCAGGTGTGTGCTAGCTTCTTCTCCCTGAGGACACAGCCCTGGATGTTGGTCAGCACCCCTGTGCTTGGCATCCCTCAATAGTGGAATGTCCTTCAGTCTTTTCAGCAGTCAGACCTCCACACAGTCTGTAAAATGAAAATTTCTAAGGCTGAGGCTGTCTTTCCACCCAGCTGCCCCAGAGCTTGTTTGTTGATTCTGAAGAGCTGACATGGAGGTGTTTGCACTTCGCTCAGGCTGAAACTGTGCCACTGGAGTTCAGGTCTGCCCTGGGGTCTTCTCAGATCATCTTAGGAGTACTACTGCTTTACCCAGGGTTTATTTCTGCTGCTCTGAGGCAATGTTGTATCTTTTTTTGTGGAGGAAAATTTGGAGAACTGAGTTTTCTGACCTACCCTGCCATCTTTCCAGAATCCTCCCTGAAGTTCTTTTAGATTCTGGGAATTTTAGATTTTAGATTCTCTTAGAACATTTAGGAGACTGATTCTCTTAGAACATTTAGGGGACTGAGGGCCTGTTCCTAGCTTGGCTGTTGACTGACTCACTGTCTAACACTGGGCATGTCCTTTCTCTTCTCTTAATCCCATTTTCCTAGTGATCATTATGTCTACTTCCTGTTTTATCTCAAAGGAATACTGAAGAGTTAATGAAATAATGACTGGATATGTTAAGGAAGGAAAGAAGAAAGGATATTTATTGATCACGTACTATGTGCAAATCATTGTGCCAAGGGTTGGTGCTAGATTTTAAAGATAAATCCTGCTCTCCAGGAGTTTACATTCTACTCAGAGAAAAGCACATGCATAGAAGAGGCTTAATTAAGGAAAAGGTTTTTATTTGTGGAGGTACAGGGTGTGGGAAGGAGGGGAAGAAGGGGTCTAACAGTGTGGCAGGCATGGTGGAATGGCCTTGTGGAATCGGGAAGCTCAAGCATGGTCCTAGACCTGCTTGTGTTCATGTCTAATGCATTCCAGCTTCCTTCTGGAAGAAAGTGCTTATGAGAGAGAGGCGTGCGGCTTCCCAGTAGCCTGAAGCTGTTGACCATTGTCATTTCTTGAACTGACATCACTGTGCCCACCTTGGTCTTAACGTCCCTGAAGGAAGATTTTGTCATGTTTGTGGAATTTCTTCTGTACCACTTCATCATCTGTAATTGATGTTGGGATGCCACGACCTTCTAATGGTCTTTTACTCATGCTTACTGTGAGAGCTGCCAGGGGAGACGACCTCAGGAACTGGTGGTGTTTGTTGTTTGATGTTCACTAGCTTGTTTGTAGGCATCCTCAAGGAGAACCTGTTAGCCACCTGTCTCTTAAGCCCCAGCTGGCTTTTGTCGTCTGGTTTCCTTTTCCACAAGAATATTAATACTGACTGGTGGTTTAGTTCTTCCAGTAGCAGTTGATTCACTGGTCATTGGATAAAGATCTCACATTTAGAAGGTCATCAGAAAATGGGGATGGTGATGGTAAGGGAATTAAAGCTGTGCCAGAAGAAAACTGAGAAGTCTTCTGTAGGTCCCTGCTGCTTCAGCAATGTGTAAAGAAGTCTTCCCCAAGACAGCTATTGCTGTCTTTCCAAATGGCCTCCCTTCATACACTTTGCTGTTAGACCAGTGTGCTGCTGTGGTCCTCCATTCCCAGCATTTTATCCCAGGCCTCCACACTTTTGTGCAGTCTGCCAAACACTCACCCTTTTCCTCAGCCTTGGCATAGCTTTTCCGTCTCCTTTTCCTGACCTTCCATCCCCCATCCATCAATGCTGTCCCTCTTAAAATTACTGTGGGTTTACTTCCTGTTGTCTGCATTGTGACTACTTCAGAGGATGCAAGTAGGTTGTGGTCAGGGCCTGAGTTTTTTTGTGTTTTTGAATCCCCAGGATCTAGTACAAGGCCTTATGTTTGTAGAAGATGTAAGAATTCTCTAAGAAATGTGCTACATTGGGCCAAGAACTGGAAATCAAGGGAATGCCCATCAATTGGGGAATGGCTGAGCAAGTTGTGGTATATGAATGTAATAGAATATTATTGTGCTATAAGAAATGATGATCAGAAGGACTTCAGAGAGGCCTGGAAGGACTTCCATGAACTGATGCTGAGTGAAATGAGCAGAACCAGGAGAACATTGTACACAGTAACAGCCACAGTGTGCGAGGACTGTTTCTGATAGACTTAGCCCTTTACAGCAATGCAAGGACCTAAAACATTCCCAAAAGAGTCTTGAGACAGAATGCCATCCACATCCAGAGAAGGAACTGTGGAATCAGAAAGCAGAATATTTTCTTTTGTGTTATGGTTTGTTTTGGTTTGATTTTTCTCATGGTTTCTACCATTCATTTTAATTCTTCTATGCAACATGAAATATTACAACATAATGTGAAAATGTGATTGATAAGAATGTATGTGTAGAACCCATATAAGAACACATGCTGTCTCAGGGAGAGATGGGGGAGGAAATCTAAGACTTATGGAAGTGATTGTAGAAAATTGAAAGCAAATAAATTAATTTTAAAAAAAAGAAAGAAAAAGAAATGTGCTCCATTGAACCTTTTGCACCTGCTGAGGGGGGACACAAAGGCCTGCCTACGTATGGTTGCCCAGCCCAGAGGAGCTCTCTGTATAGAGAAAGGGGCTATCTTTTCTCATTGTTCCTTACCTATTTCTGTGGAAGAATGAATAAGGCAGAGTGAGAGAACACTTCCTTCTCTGTTCATCAGAATAGGGAAACAGTGTTGGAGGCCTCTCTCCTTTGATATTTACTGAAGATAAAACGTACAGTAACTACATTCAGAATTTATTTGATGTGCGATCATGACATCTGTACTTGATTATTTGGCAGAATGCTTCACTTTAATTAGTCATGTTTTAAATGCTGAAGAGTTTGGGTTTTTGAAAAGTTATGTCCTGAGTGCTATTTTTCCTTTTGAAATAGCTTGGGCCAGGACCCACATGTACAAAAATATTTATAGCAGTTCTTTTTGTGGTGGCAAAAAATTGGAAACTGAGGGAATGCCCATCAATTGAGGAATGGCTGAAGAAGTTGTGGTTGTTGTGTGATTATGGTGGAATACTGTTGTGCTATAAGAAATGATGAGCAGGCAGATTTCAGAAAAACCTGGAAAGACTTATTTGAACTGATGCTGAGTGAGGGGAGCAGAACCAGCAGCAAACTGTATACAGCAGCAGCAATTTTATGAAATGATCAACTATGACAAGCTTAGCTCTTCTCAGCAATACAATGATCCAAGACAATTCCAAAAGACTTGTGATGGAAAATGCTGTCCACATCCAGAGAAAGAACTATAGAGTCTGAATGCAGATCAAACCATTCTACTTTCTCTTTTTTTCTTTCTCATGGGTCTTCTCTTATGTTTTGATTCTTATGACTAAAGTGGAAATATGTTTAATATGATTGTACATGTATAATTTATATCAAATTACTTGCTGACTTGGGGAGGGAGGAGGGAAAGGAGGGAGAAAAAAATTTGGAACTCAAAATTTTACAGAAATGGTTGTTGAAAACTATCTTTATATGTAATTGGGAAAAATACTATTAAGGAGGAAAAATTAGCTTGGGCCACGGAAGTGACATCATAATTCTTTGGGAAGCCCCACACTGTCAGGCAGTATGAGAAGGGCATTAAATGGTGGTAGCATATAAAGAGATGAGGCATATGTAGAGCAAAGTACTACAGTAGAAAGTGGTCCTCTTGTGCCTGCTTAAAAGTCTGAGGGGGTCACCTCACCCTCTGTGGAGACTGGGGTTTGCCCCATTGGCACAGTCTTCCTCTCACCTCATGAAATCTTTAGAACTCTTTCTTAGATGTGCCTGGGTTGACCCTAAGAACCTGACCCTAAGAACCTTGAAGATAAAAGATACCTTTTAGGATACCCTTTCATTTATTCCATTTTTTTTTAATCTAGTCATAGAGTTAGGAGGATTCTTCAGGGTCTGAACATTAGTACTTAAGCTACTTAAGACAAAAGTGGTGGAAACTAGACATTCCTTCTTTGCTGGTTACTAAGGAAAGCTGCCACAGCATGCAATTGAACTCATGATCTCTTAACCCTGTAATATTTATGTTCAGTGAGGAATAGCCTGGTTGTAGCCATTGGTGTGTTCTCCAAGTGCTCCGTATTCACTGGTTTTCATTGTTAATTGGATCCTGTCTTAATTGGAGTGCAGGAGCTGAGGGACTCCCTGAGGGGAGGTGGTACCAGAAGATTCCTCCTCCCCCCAGACCCTTCCCAATAGGTAGGGTCCTGACTGATCCTTGACGGTCCCAGATGTGTTGTCTGTAGTCCACGTTGAAGAGGCTTTGCCCTGGGTGATGTCATCATGTCTTTTTTGTCGGGGGGAAGGGTCTCACAGCAACTTACAAGGGCTTTTTGCTGAAGCACTGAGCAGTACTGATCTCTGGTTGTGGAAGAAGTACCCAGGACTTGATGAAAGCACCATCTTAGGTGAAGGAATCCTGTTCTGGCTCCTTTTCTTCTAGAGAAAATATTTTTTTTTGTCAGCCAGTTATATCGCATCTGGTGTCAGGCGCCAGAATACAGATACTTGTGGAAAGACAATGTCTGCCCTCAGAGAGCATCCATTCAGATAGGGAAGACTACACATAAAAGGCAGCTAATGTGGAAGGGCTGGGGACCGGGTAGGAGGCACAGCAGCATGGCTGGAGGGTCTAAGAGGTGGTCTGCTGAGAGACAGGCTCAAGGTCACAGGGGCTGGGGCTGGGGCCTGATAGAAGGGATCCCAGAGGGCAGCCTAGAGAGGCTGCACAGGAAGTCATCACCCTTTAATTGAAGAGCGGGGCATGTCCTGGTTATTGTTGCCTTAAATGAAGCACAGGGTATGCTAGTACACAGTCTGTACTACTCACTGTAGATCCTCTGGATGTTTTAAGTACATATGACTTTTTATGCTGTCACATTTTTAAAAAATTGATATATTTATTTTCACATCACCTTTTTTCCTAAATTTTCTCTCTTTTCTGCTGACAGACATTTCTTGTTAACAGTAGAGAGAGAGAGAGCAACCCCAGACACTGTGCTTTATAAGGGCTGGGGATATAAAAAAGCAAAAGACAGTCCTAGCCCTCTAGGAGCTCACAACATAATAGGAGAGACAACAAACACACACATAAGTACAATGTTCCACATTTTTCAGAGAAGGCTGAGAGGAGCCAGGCCTCCCCTTTTCTGGTGGGCCAAGTTTCTTCGTTATAGTTGCAGAACATTCAGCTTGGTTTTGGTTCTGGTTCTTGCCTTGTAGGTAGTTGTATCGGTTCACATGAGTCTTTCTTTGCTTTTTCTGTGTTCTTCATAGTCATCGTTTCTTGACATGTAGGTCTGTTACACTCATATGCTTTGCCACATTTTATTTAGTCATTTCATTTATATTCAGTCATAAGATATGCTTTATTTCCAGTAATTTTGTGCTGTTAAACTTGTTTTCTTTCTTGAAAAGTTTCAGTGTTTTATTTGATATGACATTTTTTTCCAAAATTCTCCACCATTCTATCTTTTCCACTATTGCATCTTACTTTATTTTACGTTAAAAAAAAAAATACTGCTTTAAAACCAAAGCATTAATCAGCAGGCTAAAAAAAAATTTAAAAACTTTTCTTCTTGACTAATTAATTATAAACTCACAACACAGAGATGTACCTTTTATTTTCTTTTTTACCCATGGAGTCTAATATGATTTTAGGTGAACAGTAGATGATTAATAAATTTATATTGAGCGAATGCATACATGCATGAACCAACCAATCAACTGACCTTTCAGTTCTTTATGAGTATTTTCAAGTGGGCCCACACCAGATCTGTTTCCTTTACTGTTGGGGTGGGGGGGTACAGTAGGTAAGGCCCCCTCTCCCCCACCTAGGGATCTAGTGGCAAAGTTGGAACCAGCTGTGCAGGGCAAAGAGAGAGGATTCTGATGCTGACAACTTGCTCATTTATTTTGCTTCGAAAACATTTTGCAGAAAGAGTTACATCTGTTTTAGCAAGAGTAAAAAAGTACATTGATTCCAGATTGGTTTGATTTGGGGATAGCAGTTAATGGCCCCTTGTGGCCTGGTGAGAAAGGACGGCAGAGATACAAAGCACTGATCTGCATATATAAATAGATCACAAGTTGCTGCTTCTGTGTTTTCTTGTCCGTTGTGTTTGTTCCCCTACTAGTCAAGGTCAGAAGCTCATTTTTCACGTGTTTATGGGAGCTTTTTCCCATCTGAAAAGCAGCAGTTGATTTTTATGATGACTAACAAAAGCCATACTGCTTACACTGGCATAACTACCATTTGTTGGGGTATTCGCCAGGGAGTCTAATGGTGGTTAATAGTAATAGGACCACTAAGTAAGATTGAGGTCACTCAGTGCCAGCTTCTCTCCACCTGTCAGTCATGCAGGATTTCTCCATCAGCATTGTCCAGATGGGTAGAAAGCGTACAAGGAAATCAACACTTCTGTTAATGTAAATAGTGTACTTGTTCTGAAGATCCCCATATTCTTTTTCCTGTTGAAGCGATTAGAGCTCCTATGACTCTCGTCGGAGAGAAC
Source organism: Bettongia penicillata ogilbyi (assembly GCA_023548195.1). NCBI lineage: Eukaryota > Metazoa > Chordata > Mammalia > Diprotodontia > Potoroidae > Bettongia > Bettongia penicillata. The sequence continues at coordinate 6,856,723 of JAJHZJ010000527.1, read as the reverse complement.
GTAAAGGTTAAATAAAGAGTGACATTCCACAGTGTGCTGTAAGCTTCTTACTTGCCAGCACAGAGCTACTTTCCATTTAGAGTGGGGTCTCTGCCAGAGAGGCCTCTTTATTTTAGTTTTCCCTAATGAGGCCAATATTCAGTTTAGGGGAAATGTGACATATTATTTGTTAAATGCGTGTTGCAAATGGATATCGGAAGAAGAATTTTCTCTTTTTGGAGGGAGAGCTAAAAATATGGAGGAAGATAAGGGAGCTCATTGATATGAATCATGAAGCGCATGAAGATTTCAGAGAGCCTTATTGACATTGTTCTATATTTGGTAGACTGTAACAATCAATAAATTTCTTTTATTGGCTTTGAACTTACCTAAATGTTTAACCTGAGTTGTCAAATTTGAGTTTTTAAATAATAGAGAATGGAGAATTACGCAAATACATGAGACCAGAAGCTGTTAATCAGTAGAGTCTGGTGATGGTCAGCACCGGAGTCCTCTCTCTTTGCCCTGCACAGCTGGTCCCATGGGGGAGCAGGGGACTTTACTACAGCCCTAACAGTCAAGGAAACGGAATCTGGCATGGGCTGGATCAAAATACTCGTAAGGTTATGGTAAGCAGGTTAGTTGATTGGTTCGTGCATTCATGCTTTCATTCAGTATACGTTTATTAATCTACTGGTTGTCTGGAATAAAAAAAACAAAAGGTACATCTCTGTGTTATAAGACTATAATTTAGTGAAGAAGAAAACTTTTAAAAATTAATCATTATTTTAATTAATCAATAGATAAGTTTAAAAGATGGTCATAATAGATGGCCTTTGTATAAGTGCTTTGAGATTTGCGAAGTGTTTTCCATGTATTATCTTGTTTGAACCTCACAACGATCCTTTGAGGTCGGCGCTGTTACTATCTGAAGCTGAGTGAGGTTAATTATTTGTCAGGCTAGACAGCTAGACACACAGCTGGAGGTACATAGAATAGGGTTCACATCTTCCCCCCAAGTCTGTCATTTTATTCACTCTGCCACTTAGACTATTTTTTTTAAAGAATTAAAAGCTGCAATTGGCTATATGAAAATATACTTCAAATCACTAAAAGAAATGCAAATTTAAAAACAACCAAGGTTTTACCTCCTGCTTTGCAGATTGGCAAAGTGGACAAAAGATGGGAATAGTGTAACTGAGAAAATAGACACACTAATATGCTGTTGCTGGAGCTGTAAATTGGCCCGACAATGCCGGATATCAGCTTGTAATTATATAAGAAAAGGGATGAAAAAGGGGGTTTATACCCCGAGGAAGTCAAAGAGAGAAACAATTCCAAATTTTACAACCAAACATTTTTTAGCATTTTTTGGAATAGCAAAGAACTAGAAGCAAAGTGAATGCCCACTATTTGGGAAATAGCTGAAAAAAACCCCATACCATATAAATATACTGAAATGTTTAGTAAAAAACGTTATAAAGAGGAAGTATGCAGAGAAACATGAGAAGACTTCTATGAACTGATTTAGAGTGAAATAAGCGGAATCAATAAAAATATAAACAGCAGCTACAAAAATACTAAAGGAAAAGAGCACTCAGAGGAAACCAACCTGAACAACCAGAAAAACAAACTAACGCTGGTCACAGGGAATACTGCAGCAAAAGTGTGTTCAGGGACGCAGTGCGATGAAATCCTGAGGGAGATAGCCCTTTGGCTGGGCCATCCAGGAGGTGTTTTTCACTTGATACATTCCCTTATTACAAGAGTCATTTCATTTTGGTTAAGTTCAGTCATTTGTAGTCATGTCCAACTTGTTCATGACTCTGTTTGGGTTTTTTGGCAAAGATACTGGAGTGGTTTGCCGTTGCTTTCTCTAGCTCATTTGACAGATGAAGCTAACAGGTTAAGTGACTTGCCCAGGATCACAGAGCTAGTAAGTGTCTGAGGGCAGTTTTAAACTGAGGAAGATGAATTTTCCTGACTCCAGGCCCAGCACTCTCTCTACTGTACCACCTAACTACCTGGCTTGGAGAATAAGGAGTCATTATTTCCAGAAATGACCGAGATATAGAAGCAAACATATCAATAAAACTTTTTTTTTAATGGAGCATGCATTTGGTGCTTTACGTTGATTCTTCCCTTTTGTTCTATTTTCCTCCATTTATTTTTAAAAAATTTTTTATCAGTCCTTTCACTGCTCTTAAATCTAAGTACTCTGCTCCAAAAATAAATATACATTCTGTCTTTCATCTGATTGTTTCAGTATTTGATGGGGAATTGAATTTCAAGTTTATTATATTTATACTAGAAGTGATCATTTGAGTCCCTTAAACATGGGATCCAGATTCTGACTTTAGAACCATTTCTTCTCATTGATGTTTTTGTCTTATCCATTTAATAAAAGAATAGTTTGTGTACTTTCCACATGCAGTCTAAATACAATGCCTTATGGTGAAGTTCTTTGAAACTGAGAGTCCAGACACTGCATATCCTATTAAATTTGTCTAATGTGTTGTTGGCCAGGGTTGCTGAATTATGTTTTTTCTTCTCCTTTTTATTCTTGATTATAAGGGATGGCTCTCTGGGTAGTGAAGGGATATAAAGGGAAATTAAGGTATACAAAAACAACAAAAAATCAACACAAATTGTAAAAAGAAAGAACGAAAATTGAGAGACCAGGAGCAAACTGTTAAGTAGTAGCCACAAAGTTCCTCAGGAAACATTCACTGAAAGTCTGCTGTACTCAGAGCACTGGGAGGTGCTGAACAGTTGGGCGATTAGTTACTGTATTATTGATTCAAATAAGAAGATGTTATTTCATTTGATTTTTATAGTTATTTCCTGGGTTTCCGTGGTCAAGGAATGTATTCAGGAAGTGCATGATTAGAAAAGAAGATGGACTGCTCATTAGGAGCAGAGAGTTAGAGACAACCAGTTTCAGTGCTGCACCTTGAATTGGCTTTGAGGGAAGCCTCTAGCACCTGGGGAGGCTCTAGAGGGAGGCACGGACAAGGACGTAAGGATGTAGATGAGGTGCAGTCTGCACTGCTGTTTAGGGAGTGTTCCCATGAATGAGATCTCAGGTCCATTGATATGTGTGTGTGTATACATATGTATGTATGTACATACACATATTTATTCATCGATGAGGCACAGAAAACCTTTTTGCTCTTTGCACGTCAGTCCCTTGCTCACATTGCGAAGGTCTTTTTGTAGGATTCAAACCAGTCTTTTTAAGAGTGTGATGGGCATAATAGAAGGGTGGTGGAGATCAGCCCTGAAATGCACTTGCTACCGAGTTTCCTTGATGGTGGAAGAATGGCAATGAGTCCCATGGAAGATAGGATCTTAGGCAGAAGTTAGCTAGTGACTCCTTACATAAATATCTCACCAGCGGTGTGACTCTGGTAAAACAGGTTGTAGACAGCATGGACAATTCATGCAGTGATGGGTAACGATTTTTCAAGTGGATTGTAACAGCTGTCATCAGGCTGAGAGTGGGAAAAAATGATTATGAAGGAAACACAGGATCCAGAATGGCTGCAGCCTTTAGTGATAGGAAAATTTTTGTCCCTTTTCCTTTTAGACATTCAGTCTTATTCAGCAGGTATTTATTAAGGGGAGAACCAGTGGAGTCTTGTGGCTAGAGCCAGGAAGATCTAACTGACACATGCTGTCTGTGTGCCACCTCTGCCATCTGTTGCCTTTAGCCTTTGAGTACCCCAGGCATCTCCCGAAGACACTAAGGTCTGACTGTGTTACTCCTAATCCATTAGATGCCAGAGGGTAGACTGGTGATAAATAGTAATGGACGGGTCAATTCAGTCAGTCAGAGTCCCCCTCCTGGGGGCCCTCCCAGTCTGTAAGAAGACCTGAGTTCTGGCTGTTGTATTGGGAGCTGCTTTGGATTGGGTCGGGGGAGTCCTGAGTCGTACTTGAGGCTGTAATTCATGCACCTGAGATTGGATATCAGTTCAATTCAGTAAACATTTATTAAGTGCCTACTGTGTGCCAAGCACTGGGGATAACAGTAAGAAAAAGAAAGATAGTTACTGCCCTCAAGGAGCTCACAGCCTAACTGAAGATAGCATGTGAAAGGAGACAGAAGGGCACAGGAGCATCTTGTTCCATAGATTAAAGCCAGGCAGAGCTGGAATGCCAATTTCTGCCATGGTGAGGGAAGGCTTTGAGAGGAGTTCCATACTTTGCCATCCAACTCTCCCGGCAGAGGGAGGTGGTACCAAGGCTTGAATGGGTGGCTGGGTGATGAGAGGGGCATCCTGTTCCATGAGTTGGAACCAGGCAGAGCATCAGATGCAAAATATGTGATGGGCTGAGGAGTTTAGACTGGATCCAGTGAGTAATGGAGAACCAGGAAGACTTGGAATTGGTGTTTAAGCAAGAGAAAGAATTGTATTTTTTTTTAACTTGCTAAATGTCTTTTGTGTCTTGGCTGCAGATTGGGATAGAATTTACATTAAATGCCTGGGATATTTTTTGGTGACATGGTAAAGCCTGTACTTGTAAAGCCTGTATTTGTAAGGCATTTTAGCCTAGTAGTTGAACTAAGCTTCCTTGGGAGCAGATTGAGAATTTAAAATGAAATAGAACATCTTTTGTTATTTTAAAGATGTAATGTTATGTAGTAAGAAAAAAATAACATGGATTCAGGAAACCCAGGTTTTAATTCTGGTTCTACCAAGGTCTGGCTACCACATAAACTTAGGCAAGTCTTTTCATTATTTGGATCTCAGTTTTCTCATCTGTAAAATGAGGAATTTGAATAGAAAAAATTATTTTTGAGGCTCCATTTCTAACATCCTTTGGCTCTTTTCTACTTCATCTTTCCCTGTTCGGGGGTGTTGTTTCCTTCAGCATTAACCATATTCTAACCTTTGACTTATGTTTCTCTTCTTTCTGTGAAACAGGGTGACTAAGGAAGTGGATGCAGCATCAAAAGAAGCCAAATCTTTTTTCAAGCAGAATGAGAAAGAAAAGCCACAGACTGGTATCCCCTCAGCACCATCAGCACTCCCAACAGGTTCAGGGTGAGTACCTGGGTTTGAATTTCAGATGATAACCCTGAATTCTTGGAGGGTGAAGAAAGCAAAGTGGTCTTTGTAGTAATTATCTGGCTCTTTTTTAGCTGTTGTGACTCTTAGAATGTTGTCATTCTGTGTGAATCACTGTCATGATGGCAGGGGCCTGAAGTATTGGCAAATAGAAGATGGTAAGAAAAGCTGAGGTGGGTTTCTAGCTCTTCTTTGGCTCAAAGAAGGTACCTGGTTTTCATTACTTGACACAATGCTGAACACAAAGTAAATGCTCAGTTGGTACTTGTTCATCTAACATAGGTATTCATTAGACTGCCCTTTGTCTTGGCTGCAAAGATCTGAGTGCAACCTCATGGGAAGGTAGGGAGAACAAAAATTCATTGAGAAATGCCAGATAAGTTGTTTTCAAGAATCTAATGTTTTTCTCGAACCCTGGGGTTTTCATGAACACTACATTTATTTCTGCCCATAAATATGGATAATATTTCTTCAAAAGACATGGAAAATTTTTTCTCCTTCCATTTAGCTTTCAGTTCAGAGTTCTGCTTCCTTTGAAGAAGGAGATAGTCGCAATACCATCAGAGAAAGCTGTGGCCATGTCTTGCAAAGAGTTAGGCATTAATGATGTATTTGATGGTTTCAGACAAGTCAGAAATCCCTGTTGTCTTAACAGATGAAGTGAAAGGAAAACAACTCTCAACTATTTATCCGGCCCAGTTCTTTGACCCGCAAACATCCAGGTACAATGGATAATAATTCAGGTCCTTAAACAGAAGTGTCGCCTCCTTTCAAGGAACAGTTATTCCAACTTTGTGTGGTGTTTGCTCGGGGCATAGGCACTTTGACAACTTGTCAGGTTGTAGATAGAACTTGAATGTTGTAGCCATGGTCTCAGTCTGATAGGATAGAAGTCTTTATTCTGTTTGTTTCAACAGCGCAGCTTCATTGACAGCAGTCCTTGTCTGGTATTCCTACTGCATAATGACTATAGACATTTCAAAGGCAAAAAAGATTTGAGCCATTACTGTTACTGTAGAGATGGCCACGATGATGACTGTGATGTCCGTAAAAGGGGATGTTGTTCTTATCTGTTTATCTGTGTATGTATGTGTATGTGCATATGTACATACACACATGTGCTTATATATGTATATAGATGTGTTTTTTCTCTTGAGCTCTAGGTTTTCTCCATTCAGTCAATAGATATCAAACACCTAGATATCAAGCACCTACTATGTACCTGGCACTGTGCTAACCTGGGGATACAAAGAAAGGTGCAAGACAGTCCCTGTTCTCAAGGAATGTGTCACAGTTTAATGATGGAGACAACATACAAACGGCCGTGTACAGATAGGCTATTCACAGGATAAATTGGAGATAATCTGCAGAGGGAAGGAACTAGAATTAAAAGAGATGGGAAAGGGGAGATTTTAGCCGGACTTTGAAGGAAACCAGGGAATCTAGGAGGCAGAGATGAGAATGGAGAACATTCCAGGCCTAGCAGATGGCCAGAAAAAATGCCCAGACTTGGAGGATGGAGTGTCTTATTCAAGGAACAGCAAGGAGACCTCTGCCACTGAATCAGAGGGTGTGAGGAGAAGATGAAGTGGAAGGCAGGAGAACACCAGAAAGATGGGAGGAGGAGTAGTATAGGATATTTCAAAGGCAAATGTAGTCTCACATCACCCAGACCGGATGCCCAGAGATGCCCTGAACTCCAGAGGCCAAAACAGAGCTCTGTCTTTCTCACAAAACTCACCCCTCTTCTGAATTCCCTTCTTTCTTGCAGACCCTGCCATTCTTCTGGTCTCACAGGTTGGGGACGCTGGCATCATTGTTCACACCTCACTCTCCCTTGTCAGTTTCCAGATGTTGCTATTCCTGCCTCCCCAACACTTTTCGCATCTGACCCCTTCTTTCTGCTCACATTCCCACAACCTTAGTTCATCATTCCTGGCCTGAACTATTCCAGTGATTTCCTAATTGGTATTCTTTGCTTCATGATCCTTTCCACTCCATTTTCTGTTCAGCTGCCAAAGCGATTTATTTTGTTTTTGTTTTTTAAGTAATATTTTATTTTTTTCTCCAGTTATATGTTAAAACAATTTTTAACTTTTTTTTTAAAAAAGTTTTGAGTTCCAAATTCTATCCCTTCTCTCCCTGCTTGCTGAGGTAGTAAACAATCTGATATAGGTTATACATGTACCATCATGCAAAACATTTCCATATTAGTCATTTTGTATAAGAAATGAAGAAAGACAGAGAGAAAGAAAGAGAAAGAAGAAAGGAGGAAAAGAAAAATATGCTTCCATCTGTTCAGACAGTATCAGTTCTTTCTCTTGAGGCAGAGAGCATGTTTCGTCATGAGGCTTTTGAATCTTGAATCACTGTATTCCTGGGAATTGCTAAGTCATTCAAGTTCTTCACTGTATAATATTGCTTGTTACTGTGTACAGTATCCTTCTGGTTCTGCTCACTTCACTTTGCATCATTTCATGTAAGTCTTTCAGGTTTTTCTGAAATCATCCTGCTTGTTTCTTAAAGCGTAATATTCCATCACAATTATATACCATAGCTTGTTCAACCATTCCCCAATTAATTGGCATCACCTTAATTTCCAATTCTTTGCCACCACAAAAGGAGCTGCTATAAATATTTTTGTACAAATAAGCCCTCCCCTTCCCCCAATCTTTTTGGGATACAGACCTGGCAGTCTGTATCATTTTGATCCTAGCTGGATCAAAGGTTATGTACAGTTTTATAGCCCTCTGGGCATAGTTCCAAATTACTCTCCAGAGTGGTTGTATCAGTTCACAACTTCACCAGCAGTGTATTAGTGTCCCAGTTTTCCCACATCCACTCCAACATTTATCATTTTTGGTTTTTGTCATGTTAACCAATCGGATAGGTGTGAGGTGGTACCATGGAGTTGTTTTAATTTGCAATTCTTTGGTCAGTAGTGATTTAGAGCATTTTTTATATAACTATAGGTAGCTTTGATTTTTGTGTCTAAAAACTACCTGTTCATACAAGGTGATTTTCTTTAAGCATAAGCATGACCTTAACGTCCCTTACTCAGTAAACTCTTATTCTAGAATAAGACATAAAGGCCCCTGTTTGGCTTTCAATGCCCTTCACTACCTATCCCCAAGCCAAAATTTGAATATGGCCCAAGACTTGGAGTTAGGCAGAACTGAGTTTAAGGTCCAGCTCAAACACTTATTAGCTGTGTGATCCAGGCCAAAGATTCCTAAAAATGCCAGGTTACTTACCCTCTCTAACTGTTTCTTCATCTGTAATGTGAAGCGACTGGACTTGAGAGTTGCTACGTTTCTGTTTGTTGCTGAATCTCTAATGCTGTGATCCTGTCTTTACAGCCTCATAGTTACTCTCTTCCGCACACTCAGTGTTCTTCATGTAGTCTCTTGCCACTGGTGACTCTCTTTCGTTGCCCTCACCTCATAAAGCCCTTCTCTTCCTCTGAGATGCAGTTTGCTTATCACCTCTACATGAATGAAGTCTTTTCTATCTCCCCAACTGGCCAATGCTGTCCTTAACTACGTTGTACTCATTCTGTATATACTTATACATGTACGTGTTGCCTACTTGATAGATTGTAAACTTCTGGAGAATAGAGATTGTTTCATTCTTTGTATTTCTAGCCCCACCACCTAGCACACTGGCACACATTAGATACTTTGACTTTGAGAAGTGTGGTGCAGGCATGGTGAGTTGATCCATAGGACAGCTGACTGACATGTCCTTTTTAGAAGCAGTGATTTGATTCCTATACCTAGAGCAGGAGAGGAAAGCCCAGGTGATAATGAGGAGAGGAGGAGGAGGAGAAGGGTCCATAAGTCAGAAGAACAGATGGCCTAATTAAAACAATTCAGCATCAGGGTGGGAGTTCCAAAACTGAGTGGATTACTTGCGCAAAGGACTGGGCATGATTTCTGGAGATCTCAGGAGGATACAAGGTGCTTTTCCAGATAGAGTAACGTGGCTGATCTGGGCTGGAGCCAGCTAGATATAATAGGCTAGGGGAATTTGCACTCAGTTGTTAAGACAATGCAGCTCCAGGGTGGGAATTTCCAGTTGAATGAGTGGTCTTAGGAACTGGGGGCATGGTTTCTTGAGATCTACTTCCAGATGTGGGGCAACATCAGAGAATGTGGTAAGATGCCATAGGTAGGTGGTAGCATAGGATGTGAAGCATGGCCTAGCCTGGGACTCCCTGAAGTGCTCCGGGATTTTGGGTGGATGCTAAATGAGAGTGCTCTAAATAACTCTGAACTTTGAAATAAACCCAGAAGCTGATTCCCTGAAGGGCTAGGCAGCATATGCTTGAATTGAACTCTGAGATCCTACAGGTGTATCTGTGCTTGGGAAATTTCCAGGTCTGAGGGAAGTTTGACTCCACTTGGAGTTTTCTGGGGTGTCCAAACTGTCATGTTCTGTCATTGCAAAAAATAACATCTCTCCCTGACTATGAGCGGGCAGGGCATGGAATAGCTTTTCAAAGGAAGACTCTTCATGAATAATACAATTTATTAGGCAGAAATTATTCTACTGTAGTAAAATAAATTCTCTACAAGCTTTTAACATCTTCACTTTAGGAAACACTTAGGTTTTCAAAATTGGCCAGTAAAAGCACTGAATTTGTTTACTTTTTATCTTTCTAAACAGATTTAAGTAATACAGTAAAAGCAGAATAAGGGAGTAAAACATCCTGTTCTTCATCTCTTGCTTATGAACAAGGGCAGCAGTTTTAGAAGAGCAAATGTTTGTAGCTGAAAATGCATTTCCTCTACATGTTTAGCATAGAACACAAGTTGGGCTATAAAAAGCCAAGGTTTATGCTTGGGAATGGAGTGGGCCCAACACCCAACTCTAATTAGAGGCAGGAGTCAAGAGCAGTGATGATGTCCTCTCTCTGTATTTGGCAACGCTCTTCTTGGACTCTGGGTTCCCATGATCCCATGGCTCTTAGTTGCTTACTTACTAGGGGTTCTGACTCACTTGAGAGTTTAGGATCATCTGTTGAAGCATGGTCTAGTCTGGGATAGCTATAAAGTGCTGAGTTTTTGGATGGAAAAGTGCTGGATGTAGACAAATGGAGAGTACTATAGATAACCTGGAACATTGGAATAAATCCAGAAGCCAGTTCTGGGGTGGATAAGAAGCATGTGTTTGAACTGACCTATGAAGTGTGACTGCAGGCATAAGCTAGCTGTGCTTGTGAGGATGAGCCCCATAAGTACTATTGGCCAATGGGCTAATGCTTCTGATAGCATTTCTGGGAGTCTTAAGTGGCCATTGGCTTCATCCCAGAATTTCCCTTATTCCACCATTGGGCAACTGTATTGGTATCCCTTGTTAAGACTTACGATCCTAGCTGTGTAGGCTTTGACTTGTTTTAATTAAGGGTTCAATGTTTAGCTGGCTCCGTGAAAATTGAAGAGGATAAACCACAAAAAAATCAGGGTGGAAAATCCCTCCTTTTTCTACCCCTCCCCTTCCTCAGACCCTTGCCTATGCCTTAAATCTTTGTGTATACCCAAGAAAAAAGCCCTTATCATGGGGCAGTGTCAGTTTGGTAACAGTTATTCCAAAGCTGGAGAGAAAATTTCAAATAGGGGAAAATTGAATATGGCATAACAGCCTAAAAAAATCAGCCTTGACTGATGAGTATTTTAATTTGTCAGCTCAACACTTTTCACATTGGAACAGACTTTAGGTACCTCTAACTTAACAGAGAGAGGATCATCTTTTTGTCAGTGCAATTAACACATCTTGTTCCCCAGAACTCTTTAGATATAACTTAATAAGAATTTTGTAGTTTTTAAAATGTAAATTATCATTGCTCAAGCTGTTGGCTATTATGGAGTTTTCCGCTTATATAACAAAAATCAGTCCCAATCGTATTGGTAGGAGAAAGGTTTCACCTTTTGTTCATTCTCTTAACACTAATCTTGACAAATCAGTTATGACATATGAACTTTTTAAAGCCCTCTCAGAGGATTTTTTGAAATAAGGAAAAATATGAAGTTTAAACTTAAATTCTGTCACATTCTTTCAGTTTTTACAAAAAAGAAAGGTTCCTTTTGTTGTTGCGATAGATATACTCACATCAATGAAGAGTCTCAGATACCAGATTTTTTTCCTGAAATAAAGACCCATCTTTTTAACACCAAACATATTTTCCTTGTCATGCTATATGACTCCCAAGGTATAGATGCCAGTTTCAAATACTTAAAGTCCTAATTCACATATAGGTGGCACATGGTAAATGTGGGCAGGCTGCAGTATATTATTTTATAAGTGCAAAGTTTAATGAGAGAAGCAACATAAAAGATATCATCAGAAAGGCAGAGAAGGAAGTGGGCCAGTACAGCTATAACAAATGGACAGCTCATTTTCTGTATCTGTGCAATATCAAGAGATAGAGAAGCCGCCCCTCTCACCACCCCCAGGCAAACCTCTTGATTGACAACAGGAAGACACAGCACAGAATAAGACAGTGTGTACTGAGAGAGACCGCACATGTTGATGAGACCACAGATCCATTTAAATCCAAAGCAACGGAGGTGGGGAGCCATGGTCCCATTCATTGTACTCTACTCTGGTCAGACTATGGCCGCAATATTGTATTGAGTTCTGAGCACCATAACTCAGGAAGAACATTGACAAACAGGATTACATCCAGAGGAACACTTAGGAATTCTCGTGAAAGAGGTGGAGGCCCAGAATGGAATACTTAGCCTGGAGAAAAGAAGACTGAGAGGGGATGTAATAGTTATTTTCAGGTGTGGAAGAGTTTTGCTCTCCTTGGCCCCAGAAGGCAGGTATGAGCAGTGAGTTGAAATTATGCAGGCAGGTTTCAACCAGATTTCAGGAAAAGCTTCCTTAGAGAATTGGCCAAAAGTGGAATGGATGGACTTGGGGGTAAAGATTTCTCCATCACCGGAGGTCTCCAAGCAGAAGCTGAATGAGCACTTGTTGGGGTGATATAGAGGGAATTTCTGCTCAAAAAAAGTTTAGTTCTGAGATCCTTTCCAGTGCTTGAGATTCTCTGAATCTATCTGAGGAGTGTTCCTACAAATCTTATTTATAGAGTACTTGGGTGTTTTAGGTACTTGTAGCACAAATGAAATGAAACTGCAGCTGTATTACTATTAACTGAATTCTGTTATGAAACTATGAGCTTCCTGATGGGATTGTGAGGGCCTGTGCTTTTTTCCCCACCTCTAAGTTCCTTGATGTATTAGATGTATTAGTCTGCTTGACTTATTTATTACCTTTTTAGTATGCCTTTTAGAGCTGTTGTACCTGAAAATTAAATGAATTTGAAATAGAGTGAAAATGTTTTAAATATTTAAAAAGATTCCCCCCTCTCCTTCCCTAAGAAGGATGAATGCTACTTAATTTGCTAGAAGAGAGCTGGATCTGATAGATGTAGAAGGTATCTTCAGTCAGGAGCAGTGGCTGAGCCAGTATGCAGGAGGAGTCAGGAGAAGAGATTCAAATTTCATTTTTTTTCAGAGAGAGAGAGAAACAGAGAGATATGTTAATGAGAGACCCAAGATATGACAGGAGAGGAGGTGAGGATAGTTCCTAAGAATTGCTTGTTTTCTACGATGGACTTTTATCTCTTGACCTAAAGGGAAAAGAGAAATTGTGTCTGAAACTTGACTTGTCACTCAGAACACAGATGAAGTCTCACCAGGGCTAATAAATTAGATGAACTGATCTTCAGTGGAAGAAGATGGTTGCTATGGCAGTTAAATACTTTCTATTGCCACCTGGCTTCTGTCAGCCCAGTCTAAATACTGCCAGTAGTACTGTGATCTACTGAGAATTGCTCCTGGAGGTGTGTAGTGTCATTCAGGGTTAGGATAGAAAAATAAATATTGACTTATCTGGCAGAGAGCTGGAGATTTCAGAGGGAAATTACTTTACGGGATTATTTTAATACCTTACAACCGTATTGTAGATTACATAAGTAGCAAAGGCATATACCCAAAGAAGCAATTGTTCCTACCAGGTTGTGTTCTTTGGAATTTCCAGTGAAATTTCATGCTTTAGATGATAACAGACTAATTTTCCCCTTATTCTCTTCTTTCTTCCTGGAAACAGTACAATATTTGAAAACCTATAGGGTTAGGGCACAGTGCCATCTGGTATGTAGGCCTTTGGGTCTATTTCTTCCTGAAATAAAGGCCCTTCCCTTTAACATCAGTATTTTCTTGGTCATGCTGTATGACTCCTGTTATGGAGCCCACAGTTTCAAAACACTATATTTAATAACACTAATTCACCCATAGGACAATAGCTGTCTCCATCATAGCAGGTTCCTTTGATGCCCTTTTAAAGTAGAGAAAGGAGTCAGAATCTCCTAGGGTTTGAACGCCATGCCAATAAAGAGCAAGGGATAGGAAGCATTTATTCTTTACAAGTGGTTAATTCAGTTAAATAATTATTAAGCACCTGCTATGTCTAAGCACTGTTGGGGATACAGAGATGAATAAGACATTGAAATAATACAGGATAATATGTAATATATAATACTAGATAGGATAAGTACACAATAAGGTAAAATATAATATGTAGCATAAGAGGTACAGAAAACTTCTGAGATTCAAAGAAATCCTGAGAACAGGATCACTTCTAGTCAGTATAATTAGGGAAGGCTTTATGGAGAAGATGATACTTGAGCTAGGTCTGGATCTGAGGATAGATATGATTTTTGACATGCATAGAGAAGAGATTACAGGCAGAAAGAATAATATGAGCAGAACATGACGACAAGAAGGCAGAGTCTTGTTCAGGATTAATGAGTAATTAGTGTGGCAGGAACTTGGAAGGTCTGTGTAAAGAAGTAATGGGAGATAAGCCTGGAGAGATAACTTAAGGTCATCTTGTGGAAGGCCTTGAATATCTTACTAAGAAGTCTGGACGTTATTTAGTTTGGGGGTGTGGTAGAGTGAGTGTCCACTGCAGATTCTTTTAGCAGGGAAGTAATGTGTTTATAGCTAGGCTTTAGGAAGCAGTACAGTATGTACAAGAATAAACTGGAAAGAGGAGACTCTGGTGGTGGGAAAATTGGTTCAGTCAGTCACTTTTCTGAAAACTTTTGGCCGCAAGACCCCTTCGCATTCTTTAAAGGTATTGAGATTGTATACAGTAACAGCAATATTATATAATAATCAACTGTGAATGACTTGACTTTTCTCAGCAATGTGGTGATCCAGTCCAATTCCAAAGGTCTCATGATGGAAAATGCTGTCCATCTCTAGAGAAAAAAACTGATGAACTTTGAATGCAAATGGAAGCATACTCTTTTTTTCACTTTATTTTTTGTGGGTTTGTGTGTGTGTGTGTGTGTGTGTATGTGTCTTCTTTTATACCACAACTAATGTAGGAATATGTTTTGCATGATTGCATGTTTATAACCTATATCAAACTGTTGACTGTTTTGGAGGGGAGAAGAGGAAGAATTTGAAACTCAAAGCTTTAAAAAATAAATATCAGAAATTGTCTGCATGTAATTGGGAAAAAATAAGATGTTACTTTAAAAAAGTTATTGAAGGACCCTAAAGGTTTTTTGTTATTTGGGTTATCTCTATTGATATTTTACTGTATTAGAAATCAAAATGGATAAATTCTAAAAATATTTATTAATTCACTTTACAATAACAATAACAAGCCCATACATATCGATATAAGTAATATTTTTCATGAAAAATAACCTTTCAAACAAAAATTTGGTGAGAAGACTGGCATTGTCTTACATATTTTTACAGATATCTTTAATTCTTATATCTGCTTCTGTATTCAATCTGTTGCTTTGGTTGAAGTTTATAAAGAAAATGTGGCTTAATGTCTTAGAGCTATTATGAAAATAATTTTGGGAAAACTACTGGTTCAGATGAAAGGTATAATGAAGGCTTGAACTAGAGTGGCAGTAGATAATGGAAATGGGGAGAAGGGGAAGAATGCTAGAGATATTGTGGCTAGAAAATCAGTAGGATTTGGCAGCTGATTAGATGTGAGAATTAAGAGCTAGGAAATGTACGAAGTGACCATAACCAAGAGACTGGAAGTATTTTTAAAAGAAAGAGAAGAGGATTTGGTTTGGAGAAAGTTCAGAATTTGGTTTGGGAACATGTTGAATTTAAAATAATCATACTCAAAATAACTTGTCCAGAGACATAAAGATCTATAGTTAAACGAAGAATTAGTATACCAAATAATAATGATTTTTTTCAAGGGTGTGAAATAGAATTCATTTAGTTTTAGATTGTACAAATGATTTGATTCGATTATGTTTCCTAAGTTCCTTGATGGTGCTCTAGAGGGTAGAGTACCTTGATGAGGATCTTTCTGTGGAGAACTCCTGAAATCAAGAAGAATTTTCAAAATTACTTCAGTCATAGATTATGTGTATTTTTCTTTGCATAATTAGATTAGTGTCTTGGTATGAGACTTATATATACAGCACAATTTCTACATATTTCCTGTTAGTTAAAATAGGCTTTACTTAGGTCACATATTTTAAGCACTGTCATTTTACAACACAAACAAAAGAGGTAGGTTTTCCATCTCAATAGTCTTAACAGTTATCATTTTGTCTATAACTTGTGTTGTGGTTGAGATCTCTGAATTCCTTCCTTCCTTTCCCCTAGGGTGACTTTAAAAGGAAAAAAAACCCTTCACCTTTTAAAAATAAATTTTCCCCCAAACATCAAACCTATATTGCAGTTTTGTTACGTAGTTCATACAAAACCAATGTTCCAGACATGTGAGTATGAATTTAACAGATTATTAAGAGGAACTGGATGTCAATTTAACTTATTAATTCTTTGAAGAAAATATTTGTGTTTGATAATGTGTTTATTTTCTATCACACTTCTCTTTGTTGGAATTGTTATTCCTGTCAGTGCCTTAAGGAGAGTCATTGGTTCCTCATTCCAGCCACCAAGTGGCACTAGTGCCATCCCATCCAGTTTCTGCCTGCTGTCTGATCCGAGGACAGAGTGACAAGGAAATGAATGAAGATAGTCCTACAGATATATGTCCTAATTTGGAGTTGAGATTTTTCTTATGGGAGAGGTTGGACAGCTGTGCACTCATTGTTTTAGGCAGGGATTGGAAATCACGCTGGTCCTCAGTCATTACTTTGCATTTCTTAACTCTGCCCCATTGTCAGAGTGCTTAACTGAGAAGAGCCCATGGTGAATTTTGGCTGAAATGTCTCCCAGACTGCACGAGTCAGGCACCGTAATGCTTCGCTGCCATTAGGAAAATAAAGGAATCTCTGCTTCCTCCAGCAATATCAAGTATTCTGTTCTAGCCAGTTCTTGTTCTGAACCGTAAAATAGCACATCTTTCTGAGAAACAAGGCTTTCACTTGAATTGGAATTAGAGTGTAATTTCAGCAGCTGCTCATTGAGAGTGAGATTGAGAGTAGAAGCTAAGCCTTTACATCAGTTTCTGCTTTGAGCTAATCTTCTCATAAGCTTTAAGTCCAGTAGCTTCTAGGAAGATGGTCCAGAAGGTGAAAACACAAGAATGAGAGGGCTTCCCCCATCTTTTTTTTTTTTCAGAGCTAGATATTAATGGCATACTTTGTCTAGATCAGAACGGGGGATTAAAAAGCGCAGAATAATGCCTCATTCGAAGCACTCTTGGTCCTAGTCTTTGTTGGGTGTACTCAGTGTTTAAAGCAAAGACAGGAGGCAGTTTCCTTTCAGAAGAATAACCACAAACAAAATGTCTGTTTCCCTGCCATTTTTTGGGTTATGCTATAGTTAACTTAGTCCTGGTTTCTGGTGCCATTTCAGAAAGTCATTCTGATTTAGCTCAGGCTGGACCAGTCTGGGCCTCAATTTCTCAGCCTTGATGTGGTAAAGCCAGCTCTCCTGTCGGACTAACTAGGATCAGCTGTTTGTTTTCCAGCATTGTGCAAACTGAGCTGGATGGAATCTCAGCTATGTGGAAACTTAGACTCTGTAAAGCATCTGTCTTTATAAAATTGGTATGATAGTGTTTAAAAGCTGTTTGAAATAAGGCTTTGGTTAACTCCATGCCAAAAGCAGTGGTGCTCTGTTTCCTGACCCAGCAAGGAGAAGGTCCATGACTCAGGCTTTCATTTTAATTAAATTTCATCTATTATATAATTTTCATAATGGTTAAGGAAATTAGCTATTTATGAGCAACAGACAAGTCAAGTCCTGTTCTGCATTTTGATGTCCAACTCATCCTTCCAGGTCCATCTTAAACTTGTGAAATCATCTCTGGTAACTAGAGCTGAAGTGTTCTCTTCATCTGATCTCATGGTTTGTACAGGTCTTTCACCCTTTGTTCTACTATAAATGAAGGAGAGGGACTGTGTCTGAGTTGTCTTTGAATCTTCTCCAGCTTAATCTAGAACAATGAACTTCTCTCTACTTCATAAATGTTGGATGAATGAATAGATCACCTTTTTTTCTTTTCAGTTATTATAATACCTATCATTGGAATCACTTTCCTTTCTTGCTGTTCTGACCACAGCAATATAACTGATGTCTTGAACCTCTTAACATCAAGATGTAAAGTTTTTCTGTTATTGAAGATGATCAGTTTCACACTCCACCCAAGTTTTCACTCTCCTCTGGTTTCTGTCTTAAGTCTATAGTTCTACATCAAGGTTCTTTATAGTTCTTTATCCACATCTGATAATATTTTATGAGTGGAGATGACATCATAGAAAAGGCATTGCCATCTGCCTTGCGGACCATGGGACATTTCCGTGTGACTTGGAGCACCTTGAGAGCAGGGACTGTCCCCCAGCGCTTTACATCTACTCAGTTCCTGATAAATGCTTCATTCATTCATGGATCTGGGTTGTCATTTTTTGCTTTCTTTCTCATTCTCTTGAGGCTAGGTGGTGTAATGGATCGAGTGCTTGACTTGAAATTAGGAGGGCTGAGTTTGAATTCTGCTTCCAGTACTTACTACTCCTGTGTGACCCTGGGCAAGTCACCTAACCTCTCAGCCTCAGTTTTCTCATCTGTAAAATGAGGGTAATTAATAGCACCTACTTCCAGGGTTATTGTAAGGGTTAAATGAGGTAATGTTTGTAAAGTGTTTTGCCAACCTTAAAGTACTATGTAAATGTTCACTTCAGTGATGATGATAATCCTCTGTATTTGCATGTTGGAGTATTTATAGTAGAAATTCTTTCCCATCCCCAAAAGCTTATTTAGTTCTTATATATATTTGCCTTCTTCTCTTTTTAAGTCCTTATTAAAAACTTGTCTTATTTTCCTAAACTTTTTCTCTGTTGTCACCTTTGAAAATCTAGTTTTTAAAAAAATCATCCAAAAATGCTTTTGAGCACAGTACTTTATGCTGTTGAGAATTAACAACCCTTCTCTCAAGGGCCTTTTTCTATATATTCTGCTCACAGTTAGCCCTCCTACAGGTTGGGGGACAAGGGCTGACATGTTACCAGTGTTCAACAGACAGTATTTTCTAGAGTCACAGTACCAGTGTGTGTTTTATGTGATTGGAATGTCCTTTATTTTTGTCTCGATCCTGCTGCAGTTCAAGTGCAGACATGTAAGAAATTGGCTCCTCATTCCATAAGACATTTTGTAGTTTGCTGCTCTTTCCTTATTATGGGTTGCCCTGCCCTCCAGTTTTCAGAAGTCTTTCCACAGCAGTAAATCTCATGGCATCTAACTCAGCAAAGTGTGCACTTATATTGCTATGTGCTCAGGAGGCCTGTTACCCAGGCAAATGGTACAGTCTTCTTTTCCTGTGTTTACTTTTTCTTACCTTAGTACTAAGGTAAAAGGAGATCATTTTAAATGTTTTCTACTTACCTAGTCTAAGTGCAGGATTACAGTGTGCTCAAGGGTTTTGGGTAGATAATGTGATGCAGGAAAAGCATTCCAGGAATTTTGCCACCTACCCAAATGTGTGTCGTATCGTTTTCTATGCCTTACTCAAGGGAATTTAACCATACTGAGTGAAAGCAAACTCACATGATGAAGTTTGCCCTTGAATTGTTTTTTAGAGTTTTCCTCAGACTTTCCCTAAAACTGAATAACCAAATAGTGGGACACTTAGTTTGACTGAGCAATTTCTTTCCCTGCATTTTGGATTGTGTAGGTTGGTTAATTCTTTGTGAACTAAATGTAACCATTGCAGTCTGACTGAACAAATCGTAATGGATTTGCTCAAATTTTCGTCATTTCTTGCTTGGACTGCAGTAGCCTTCTGATTGATCTTCCTCCCTTGAGCCTCTTCTCTCTTCAAGCTCTCCTGCACACAGCTGCCAAAGTGATATTCATTCCTAAAGCATGTCACTCCTCTGCCCCAGAAGCTCAAATGGTCTCCCATTACCTCGGGGAACAAATGAAGCTCTTATGTGATCCCATTCTCCGCTCCTTCTGCAGCAGATTGTCCCCACCAGTCATCCCCACTCTTAACTAATCTCAGTCTCTGTCCACTGATTGCTCCCTCCTTTTGTACAAATATGACCGTGTCTTCCTCAAACTCAGAATAACCCCACTTGACCCCACTAGCTCTTGTCTCCTATCTCTCCTTCCTTTTGTGGCTAATATCCTGGAGAAGGCCTTCTATAATCCATGTCTCCACTTCCTTTCCTCTCCTTCATTCTCTGCAGCCTAGCTTCTGAGCTCATTATTCATCTGACAATTACCAGTGATCTCTTCTTGCCAAACCCAATGACCTTTTTTAGTCCTCATCCTTCTTGACTTTTCAGCAGCCTTTGACACCATCAGTTTCCCTCTTCTCCTTGGTACCCTTTTCTTTCTAGGTTTTGGTGATGCTGCTCACTCCTGGTTTTCCTTCTACCTCTCTGACTGATCCTTCCCCATCTCCTTTACTGGATCTTCATTGAGTCACACCCTCCACCTGTGGGTATCCTCCAGGGCTCTGTTGTAACCCCTTTTCCCTCTATACTATTTCACTTGTTGATCTCATCATTGCCATAGATTCAATTAATATTGCTATACAGATGATTCTTAGATCTCCTTATCCAACTCTTACTTGTCTCCTAACCTCTTGACTTTTGGACTGCCTATGAGACATCTCAAACTAAATATCCTGTAGACATCTAAACTCGGCATCTTCAAAGCTGAGCTCATCATCTTTCCCCATACAGCCTTTCCCTTTCCTGTTGTTGTTGAGGGCACTGCCATCTTCCCAGTTACTTGGCTTACCACCTAGGCATGTATCATCTTTGGTTCCTCATTCTCTCTCACCTTCCAGATCCTGTTGATTTTACCTGCATGACATCCTTTGTCTAAGCCCTGCTCTCTGCTCTGATGTTAGGCTACTGCAGACCCTCCTTGGTTCCTACCTTGGCATGTGACAATGTGGTAGCCTCTTAGTGGGTCTCTCCCCACTCCAGTGCATCTTCCATTCCACTGTCAACTGCATCTTCTTAAAGCTTAAGATCTGACCATCTCATCTCCCGTTCAGTAAACTTGTATGGCTTCCTATCACCTCCAGGATCAGATAGAAAGTCCTCTGTTTGGCTTTCAGAGCCCTACCTTTCCCCCGCCATACTTCTGATCTAGGGACGGGAGCTCCTGCATCTCCAGAGTCTGGATATTTTCTCTGCCTGTCTCCCACACCTGAAATTCTCTGTCCTCATCTCTGCCTCCTGACTTCATTGGCTTCCTTCAAATCCCAGCTAAAATGCTGCCTCTGCAAGGTCTTTCCTGATTCCCCTAGATGCTCATGCCCTTCCCTGGTTTACTATCTCTAGTTTATCTTGTATGTGTATTGTTTATATGCTGTTAATTTCGTGTTCTGTTTTCATTCTAATTCTTCTAATTTCATCCTGTTGGTCTGGGATGGTGTTTTTGCCTTTCTTTACATCTCTGGCGCTTAGAGCTGAATGTCTAACACATAGTAATCTCCTGATAAATATTTATTGATTAGTCTCTGTCATATAGTGAGTATTTAATAAGTACTTTTTGACTATTTGCCTCTTTTCTTCTGAGTTAGTTCTTCCTTCTTTTTCTGTCTCCTTAGCTTAAAGCCTTGATGTGTAGACACTGAAAAATGTTTATTAAAGCCTTTTGTAGTCATGGGAGGGATTTGCAAGAAATAAGAATTTCATCTTGATAATTTAGTATTCTTATGTCCCCTTTGTAGGGGAGAGAACTAAAATAGAAAGAGCTAAAGAAATTTACCCACTGCCATATGCAAGTTTATGCTAGAGAGAATTCACTTTTGAATTATGTACTTCTCCTTACTTTTTTGGGGCATTGAGGAGGTATTCCAGCTTGTACCTCAGAAGTAGAGAAGGTGCCAAATAACCATCCACCTATGTTCTCTACTTTGGTTCTCAGAGTGTTTGGCGTACCTGATAGGCCAGATCTGACAGTTCACTCTAAGTCTCTCAAATCTAATTAATCTGCTTTTTTAAAGGTATGAAGGAGATGATCTGCCAGGGATGGACATGATATCTTGTGTCTTGATTCCTAGAAATTATTAACATATTTCTTAGGAAGGTGCTGAAGTTCATACTTAATTTTCTTCCTTAATTGAAATGCTAGATGCAGCCAGAATTAGAGCAAAAGTCAGGATTACCAGTGATCCAGGGGCCTAGTAATTTCATACTCACAATTAGAAGGTAACCCTCTGAAACCCTAAGAAGACAGCACACATGCTCCTGAGAAAGCTGTTTTGTTGGTAGTCAGTCTGCGCCATGAGTTAAGGATTTGGCTGTAGTTACAGATGGAAAGCAAGTGATGCTTTATGTTTCAGCTTCTGTATTGGTTTTTGCACTGATCAGCCTATGAGAATTACAACTTACAGAAAAGCTGCTTTCCCTTCTTCTCCAATTGTCTTCATCTTAGGTACAAAAGAACCAAAGAAGAAATTTAAATTATTTTCTGCCACTTTAATGGAGAGAAGTTTTGTAAGGGAATGATTTGTAAGAAAATAAATAAGATTATTCAGATGTATTTTAGCAAGATTAACATCTGTTTGTGAAGGTATTGAAGTGAATGTTTATGCCATTTCCTTAAATGTGGGCTGGGAAATGTGCCTCCTTTTCAATTAGAACACATGGAGCTGGATATTTTCACAAATAGGGGTGGCTTTTAAAGGAAAGAGGGAAACAGGACAGATGGAAGCAGCTGCTCCAGGAGGCGTGTGTTAAACGAACAGCCGCTATTTCATCCTCAGTCCCCAAAATTTGGGGCTAAAGCTAAGATCCAGTTCTTCTTGGGAACTGTTTTATGTTAGCAAGGTCATGATTTTTTTTTTTTTGTACAGTTAGTAAAGTCAAGTCTTTTTCCTCTGTTAGTCCTAAGTCTTTGAAAAGTTAGAACTGAAATTTGTTTCCTTCCTGAATCAAATTTTTTCCTCCTGACAAGTACATTGGAATTAGGGCTGCTAGTATTGTAAGTGGGTTGATTTGTTTGTGGTTTTTTGTGGGGAGGGAAGAAATTTGGAGTGAGTAAATTATTCACCTTTGTGAGAATTTATAGAAAAAAATTTTAAACTCCTTTCCCAAGATAGCTATTGAAGGTTTAGAAACAGAATACTGGCAGAAGCCTGGAGTCAACTTCTCCAGCCAGAGAGCAGATACAAAGATTTTTGTGCCACGTTAGGGGATAGATCACCTGAGGTTCCATTGCAGATCTACTTTCCACTTTTTCCTTCTTGGTGCTCATTTTACTTATGGGATATTGGATGGCAGATGAGCCGTATATGGAAGGATTCCTTTTTTGTTGGGGTTTGGAGTCTAAAACTACATTGCAGAGCAAAGTCATTGCTTTTCTGGAACCTCAGCAAGTTCTGCTGTCCCTCAGCCCAGCATATCTCAGAGAGGGGTAGAGATGGCTCTCCTACTCCATCTGTACCAGGCTGGGGCCTCAACTCCTTTACTGGCAATTTGAATCAGATCAGCATCAGATTGTGTTAAACTTCCATAAACCGTTGAAGCAATTTTCACTCTTTTTGACTTAAAACCTGTTATTCCCTTTGTTTTGAACCCAGTGTTGTGTCACTGTACTCAACGCATTTCTGTAGAAGAGGATTCTTCCTGTAGCTACAATCCCCATTTGTGAACATCCACACTTGTACAGCAGCTTTTGGAACTGGCATTGATTGCAGCGACCAGGGATTGTCCTCAGAGGCTTCCTATATGGGGATGGGGGCAGAGGGGGCCTCTGCAAGCAGACAGGCCCTTTTCACTCAAGAGGCTCAGAAGCTGTATCTACAGTGGAGCCTCTCTGGATCTCTCCCTTCTTCCCTTCACACATCCCAGAGCTCTTTGTGCCTCTCCCCCCAAGCACATGGCACGCACTGCTTGATTTTGTAAGACCCCTGAGAATGCAGAGCAGTATCTTATTAGAGTGAGGGAAAAAGCAGTGAGCACTTGCAAAGCACAGTCCTCTTTAACTTCCCCTAGCACCTCATATGGTTTTTGCCTAATAAATGTTGAGTGAATAATGAGCTAAAATAGTGTGTATATGTTAACATTATATATTAGTATATGAGCTGCCTTCATGCCCAGAGCCCCTCAAAGAGTATAAGTTCCCATCATCCGGGCTCATTGCTGAGTCCTAACACCCCAAATGGTTATTTTTGTTCTTTGTCTTCACCTGAAGGTGCTAGGAAAACCTCCTAGTGTATTCATGATTGCTCATGTCTATCACTTTTCAAATGTGGGTAATAGAGTCCTCATCTCTTCTTCAAGCATGTCTTCAAATGCAAGTCAGGATACCAAGTACAAGATAGACAATAATTTCACCTCTCGGAAGGTGATAACATAAGATATGAAAGGCTCATAGGATCCCAGAAACAGGTTTTGGTTTTTTTTAAATTAAATATACAAAGCACTCAAGTCCACCATATATCCATAGAAAGGAGCTAAACTTGGGGTTGTTCTCGGGCAACTTTTGACATTCTGGTGAATCTTTTTCCTCCCATAGTTTCTTTGTGGAGACTTTAGACTCACTCATAAGGTAAATAAGGTTTCCTGAACAAGTAGTCATTTCTGTGAATCTGTACTGTCAGATGAACTCACTGACTTTGTTCTCCAAGTCGTTTTTTTTTCCATCGTTCTCAAAAAGAATTATGACGTCACAAAGGTGAGATATCATGAGTTGCAGATGAATTGGACTGAAGTGAGGCAGGGCTGTGTAAAGTCACCAGCCTCACTCTGTCCTCTGGAACCATGTGGGTCCAGTGGTAAGCTATAGATCAGGGAGACTGGAGATGGCACCAATGCAGTGGGAGACTTGGACCTTTTTAAGCTAAGGCCTTTACCAGGTCTGTTTGACTGAGGCAGTGCCTATTCAGTGATTAAGGCTAGATTAGAAGCAAGGCAAAAAATGGCCTTTTTTACCTAGTCAAAAAACAAAAAACCCTCAGTCTGGGAGGGGAAGATTCTTGGAGTTTCTGGCCAAAACAGAAACAATTACTATTTACATTCACTCTGAGCTGTCTGAACCCAAACAGTGATGTAGTGAGGTTTAGGCTGGGACCTATTGCTGGCTGATCAATGAGAGCCAGAGGGATTTGGGTTTAAGGCATGGTTCTTAAAAAAGAAATCTAGCCTGCAAATCCTGAGATATCTTTTGAAGTTTCAGTGATCAAAATTTATATTCCTTTGGGCAGAGCACCCACAAGTAAGGGTGTGACTCCCTGTGTGGACAGAGGGAGAGGAGGGAGGGAGAGAAGAGAAGGAAGGAAGAAAGAAGGGAGGCTGGGAGGCAGGGAGGGAAAGAGAAAGGGATCCATGTTTGTCCTTCCCGAAGGTGATGTCATGACTTGCAAGTGAATTGGATTTCACATTCTCCAAGTAGGACACTACAGAGAAACTGTGTACGCTATTTTCTTTTTCTTCCCCTCCCCAAGGAGCCCAGAATCAAATCTCTCTGTCTCTGTCTCTTTTCTCTCTCCTCTCTCCTCTCTCTCTCCCCCCCACCCCCGTCTCTGTCTCTCTTTCTCTGTCTCTCTCTCTCTCTCGTTGTTTTGTCTGTCTCCCCCTCTTGATTTTTGGATTATACCTAAAATGATCCCCTGCAAATTTCCTTTCTCTGACCAGAAGGCTAGGATCTATTATGCTTTCAGGGAATTCCAAATCAGCCTTCCTGCCTTTGCATGGGAGTTGGCACTCATGGGCAGAGTGCAAGTATGTGTCTGCTTTTGCCTTGGCCTTCTGCTGCCAGTCACCACTTACTGCTTCTTGGAGTGGAAGCTACATTTGGGCAACATGCCCTTGATTCTGAGAATTTAGATTTGCTAAGCCGCATGACCTGTCTTCTCAAAGTCTGAATAAGAACTTATGGGCTGTCTCATAGCTTGTTTAGACCACATAAGAGGAGGCTGGTTCTTCGTAGTCTTTCTTCTTGGGCCACAGTTGAAGTTAGCTTGAGTTCTTTGTGTCTTCAGGGGCTAAAGTCAGACCCACAATAAATGGGGAGCTGCCCCCAGATGTCTCCACTGCCTGGCAGTATCAGTCAGGTTGACTGAGGAACAAACCATCAAAATGACTGGCAATTCCTAAGCTGCTCTCTTACACATGCACATACACAGTTCCATATTCATATGTGCATATTGTGTGTGCTTATGTTTTGGATATGCTGGAGGAATGTTAGGGTCTGGACCTGTGATTTTATCTGTGTAGACCAATGCAGATCAACAGCTTTTCTGCAATTTGTAGTTGTAGAGAGTTGTTTAAGAACAATGATTATTTTAATGATTTGCTTAGGGTCACACAGACATTATATATCAAAAATGGGATCTGAACCCAAATTGTCCAGACTGAACACAGTCCTCTACACATGGCACCATGTTACCATCCAAAGGTGTGTGTGTGTTTGTGTGATGTTTTTGCATGTATGTTCATGTGTCCTAAAGGAAGTATGGAATTGTTGGAGTTTATTGAGCAAGAGAGTAACATAGTCCTGTACTTTTGGTAGATTACTATGGCAGATGAGTAGAAGATATGTTGAGAGAGGAAAGGCTTGAGATAGGGAGACCAATTAGTAGTAGTAGTAGTAGTAGTAGCAGCAGCAGCAGTAGTAGTAATAGCAGTGGTAGTGGTAGTGGTGCTAGCAGTAGTAGTGGTAGTAGTAGCAGTAGCAGCAGCAGTAGTTGTAGTAATAGCAGTAGTAGTAGTAGTAGTAGTAGTAGTAGTCTATCCCCACTCTCAAGGAGCTTACATTCTGATAGGGAAAACAGTGCCTATAGGGAAGTGGTGGCCTGGGAAATTCTTGGGTTGGAGCATTAGGGGAATTAATTTATGTGGCCCTTCTCAGAAAGGATATGTTCATTTCATTCTGCTTCTGAGAGTTAGAGGTAGAGAGGAGGGTTGAGGAGAAGGGAGGATAATTGGGCAGTTGCAGGACAGCACTGGGTCATGTGAGATATGGGAGCTGACTCCAAAGTTGTGAGCCTGGGTGACTGGGAAGTTGGCGGTGCTGCGGACAGTGATAAGGACATTCAGAAGAAGGAGTTCTGTTTGGGACATGTCCAGTCAGCACCTGGTGATGATGGACAAGCTGAGGAGGTCCACTGTTACGATCTGTCATTAGATTTAAAACAGAAATTCATACAGATAATTCTTCAAATAAAGAACTAATTTACTACCCTTGGGGTATTTTTCCTTAGGTAGCATACTATATAAAAAGGCAGGAAGCATTATGTTTCTGTCTTTCAAATTTACACCAAGCACCTTAACATTGACTCTTTGAATCCCTGGCTTCCTGTAAGACTCTGCTCCATTACCATTTCCTCGAGGAGGTCTTTCCTGGTCCTCCAGCTGCTGCTGCTCACTCTTATAAGGCTGTCTTCCATCTATTCAGTCGGTATCTTGTCTGTTCTGACTGATATATCCTGTCTCCCCCATTTGAACCTTCACCCCTTAAAGGGCAGACTAGAACCTGGTTTTGCTTTTCATTTGTATCCGCTGTGCCTGCCGTGCAGTAAGCGATTAATGAATGCTTGTTGACTGAATAATGTGTAACTTGTCCTGAGCAGCTAAACAGAGTGGCATTCTTCACTCTTTTGTTCTCATCCCCTCTGGCCCTATGGGCGTGTTGCTGTAGGTTGGTTTGTTATTTCTTTAGGTCACTCATAAGCAGTCACGTATGTTCTCAACAACAGTTTGTATCCTGATTCTTATGAAATTCAGATTCAGGTTCTTTGAAGAACAGATAGTCTACCCACTGCCCACCACTAATGAACCAAGACGCGAATTCTATATTGCCCTCTGTAACTTTGGCTCCTTAAAATTGTGTTTTAAGCCATTTCCCTTCATTTTTATTCTCTCCGTAAAGAGCAGTCTTGTTAAAAATACTTTCAGCCACCTTTGAAATCTTTCTTTTAAAACAGTGTGCTAGTGAAGAGGAAAGAATCCTTCATTTCAGAAAAATCTGGTGTCTGGAGGTCGTTGTGGAATGATGCCGGTCTTTCACAGTCCTCCTCATTTCACATCTGTTGTCATTGCCACGGGCACTGTTTCTGCTACAGCAGCCGGAGCTAGTTAAGGATAGCCACTTGTTTTATGTGGCATCTTTGGAGTGTAATTTTACTGCAGTAGAGAATTGTTAGGTGCCCAGATCATAACATGCAGCAGATGGATTGTTTTACCCTTAATGACTTTCAGCTGGATGTGGAAAGCCTCATTTTTAAGGGTGTCATTTAGCAGGAAGTGTTATCTGCTACACAACCTGAGTTTAGATCAAAAGCAATCTAGAAATCCCATGGTTCAGGCAGACTCCAACAACCAAATGAGGAGATAAAACTAGTGACAGGCATTAAGTGATTATTGTGCTCAGGAAATGCAGTAGTTTGGTTCCTGCCCTCAGGGAGATCCCATTCTCATAGAGGAGACAGCATATGAATAACCCTGACATGTAAAATGTATAAAGAGCAGACAGAAGGACATCTCAGGGGAAGGGGTCTCAGGGAGTGGAGAAAGAACCAGAAAAGTCTGGCAAAAGGCAGGACTTGAGCTGAGTCTTGAAGGAAGCCAAGCAGAATGAGAGGTGGAGGTGAGGGAGAGTAGCCTCGGCAAGGCAGCCAGATGTGCAGAGGCACAGAGGTGAGTGTGGTGCAGAGATGGCACATGGGAGGATCAGCATGTAGCACTGCGTGACTGGGTCTTAAGAGTGAGTAGAGGGGAGCAAAGTAGAAGATAGAAGAGCTAGGAAGGGGCCAGGGCACAAAGAGCTTTACATACCAGACACATGGCTTGATACTTGATCCTGGGGGTAGTAGGGAGCCTCTGTTTGCTGAACAGGAGGTGACCTGGTCTGACTACTCTTTAAGAAATTCACTCCAGCTGCTCAGGTGAAGGGCATCCAAAAGGAGATGGTGATTAGCTTCGGGGAGGTAAAGAAGGATGACTGAGGGAAGAGGGACATCTCCATTGAGTGAGGAGGTTGGAAGTGAGATTGCAAAAGAGAGGAAGAGGAATTGGAGTTGGATGGCATTTGTGGGCAGCAGTAGGGGTAAGGGCAGTCTGTTGGTATGGGATTAAGGGCATATACAAAGGCTAGGCTTGACAAGCAGAAGAAGGTATGTAACAATAGCTGAGAGGGAGGAGATAGTGAGGAAAGATGTCTCTGTTAATGGGAGGAGGAGGAGGGTGGTAGAAAGAAGCTCTTGGCAAATAGCCTAATTTTTTCATTGGAATATGAGGTGAGTTCCTTAGTAGAATTGTTGGTGCAGAGTTAGGGAACCTGTGGCCTCCATAAAAGGATTTATTCTGTCAAGTCTGGACTCAGGACCTCGAGGGCCACATGTGAGGAGGGATGGTAAACTTTGGAGCAGTCCCTGTGGGGAGTGGGAGATGTAAAGGATTGCTGCCAGGCAGTGAAGGCCCAGTTGAGATTACATATAAATTTGTAGCAGACCCACTCAGTCTGGCTTGGGGGTTTTCTTTAGTTTTGTTGAGGAGTGCATGATAAAGAGTGAAGGCGGCTGATGATGGGGGCACTGTAGGGTTGGGGTGTGACAAGTCATGCTCAGGAATAGGGTGAGGGGGCAAGGGAATCAAGGGAACCTTCAAGTTGAGTTGGTTTGCTGTGTTCAAGCTAGTTCACCAAGAGGTCAGCACAGAGAAGTGAGAAGAATGTGGCCAGCGAAGGGAGTGATAGATTGAGAAGGAATTCAGAGGTCACAGAATGACCAGGACAGCAAGGACACAGGCTCTGGGATACCCTTCATGTTGTTACAAATATCAGTACTCTCTGTTTCCTGAAGCTGACTTCACTTTTCCCTGAAATGTCCAGTTTTTCATTCCTTACGTGGTTGTCAGAAGTTATGACGCCTGGTAATCTCTGTTACTCATAATACCAGAAACACTGGGGGGAAAGCAGCAAGTCCCTCACCAGGGAAGTGTCGACTTTTAGCAGTTTGGGAGCATTCCTTCAAAAGGTGTTTAGCATAACTAGAATTAGTTATTTCAAGTAAAAAGGTTAGCACTGCATTCCTGGGGAGTGGCTGTCAAGATTATCCTTCTTCATGTTGTCAGATTTTAAAGAAACATTGTTATTAAGCGATGCCGAGAATATCTGCCTTCTGGGCCAGCCCCCTTGGCCAGGTAGTGATTTGGGTCAGGGCCCTCAAGGCATTCACCAAGTAACTCGGCAGGCAGCTCAGTGATGGTTTCAAGGACTCGGAGAGCAATTTGAACAATCCGGCCATATCAGCCCTCTTTTTCTTCCTTCCTCTTCCACCTCTTCTTGGCAGTAAAACCAGAGGGGTCGCTGTTGCCTGAAGCATCAAATAGTGATGATTCAGAGGTAGGCACAGATATCATTCAAAATACACATTGGATGGAGCCAGAGGCAGAAAGTAGGAAGAACTTTTTAAGAAAAGGTGTAAAAGTCCATGAAGGGATTCCAAAACCATTCTAGACCATTTGAGCTCTGCTCTCACAGTTTGATTAAGATATCATTGGAGCACCTTGTTTTCAGAGATCTATAATTCAGACTTACCTGTCACTTGTTTTTTCTGTATCTGTCTCTTGAGCCACCCCTCATCTGTGTGACTATTTTATGTCACCCCATTACTATACTTATTCTTGACTGAGGAGGGCAAGGGGAGAAAGATCTGGCATATAGTAGCAGAGATCTTAGTGATTTATCTTGTATTTTAACACACCTAATGCTGCTCACTCCCACACTTTCCATCCCTCTCTAGTATGTATATGCACACTTGGGGGACATTCATTTTTCATCGGCACAGGAAGTGCAGAAGTTATTTGGAATGTGTGGGAACAGGGCTCTCAGTTCTGGAATTCACTTCCTCTCTTAGCCCAGCAACCCTGGAACCATTTGGTTCCATTGCAGAACTGTCCTTCATTACTAAGGGCTAAGGAGCCAGCTAAGTGTCCACCTTAAAGTGTTTTCTCCTGTATGTATTTTGTGAGAATGTATGCTTTGCAACCCTCATGAGGCTGTTGTAAGGATTTATAAAATAATGTCTCATATAAAATGATCACAGTTCTTCAGTGAAGTAACACCTTAAGGGCCAAGAAGAGCCTGCCTTTTTTTCCTTTTTCCCACTATGTTCTTTATCTCACGCGCAAACAGATTTCTGGAATGACCCAGTCACTCAACCAACAAGCTTTTTTTAAAGTATATTTTTAAAGTAATAGTTTAAAACCTGAGTCCAAATGTGGCCTCAGAAACTCAATAGCTGCGGGACCCTGAGTAAATTGCTCAACCTCTGTCTTCCTGAATTTCCCCAACTGTAAATGGAGGCCATGATACCGCCAAGATAATATTTGTAAAGGGCTTAGCACAGTGCCTGGCACATAGTAGGCACTTAGTAAATTACATTTATTAAATGGCATTATTGTGCATTGGAGGCTTTGAGGTTTCACTATAATACACGAGACTGATTTAACATAAAATAAATATTTCCCAGTGAGCCATAATAATATGCATTTCTAAAAAGTTGCTTTCTAACATGTCCCTTGTACTTCTCTGCAAGTGGCTCTCTTGGTGGCTGCTTTTTCCCTGCCTTGAGGTCCATTCTGAGAGTACCATTACTGACTTTTTTATGTAGGAAAGATGACCTTTTAAAAGCAGCTTTCTCTCTGTCTCTGTCTCTGTCTCTCTCTCTCTCTCTCTCTCTTTTTAAGAAAATGGCTTTGATGTCTGGAGGAGGGAGGGGAGAAAATTTAGGGCTTATGGAAGTGATGGTTGAAAACTGAGAACAAATTAATTTAAAAAAAAAAATGGCATTGAATGGAAATTGTCTCATTGATCTAATTGATTTTCAAGATGAAGCTTCAGAAACTCTTGCTTTGGACAGCGGGGGGTGGTAATAGACCCTACCATTTCTGTTACTCCCTCACTTCTGAATTCTCTAAAATGAAAAATGGCTATCTTGCTGTCATAAAATTCTACAAAATGGGCAAATTTGGGGTTTTATGTGTCCTTGGGACTCATTTAGTAGGAGAACATCCTAGTTTTTTTTCCTTGTAACTTTTACATATTTTACCCAACTATACCTCCTTAACGTAAAAAAAAAAAAATCTCTTTGTTGAATTGTTGTAGGGGGTGTTTTTTTTTTTTTTCTCACCTGACTTTCATTAAAACAAAAGTTTTCCAGGTCTGCAGTTTGGCTCTTGTAAATTCATTCCTCTCTGGTTTCCTAGAGTTTTTCATTTTCCTCTTCTTCCCCTCCCCCAGTGCCTCTTTTCCCCATCTAATAAGCCATCGACATCTTAAAAATATAGAACATGCTGAAAAATGTCAGTTAATTTCTCAGTAGACTTTTCCGTGGAATCAAACTTAGATCCAGTTTGAACTATAGAAATCTATGGATTCTCCTTTTAATTTAAAAAAATGAATATTTTTAGATTCACAAACTTTTATTTTCTCTCCCATACACTCCCTACCTTTAGTAAAAGTTACAAAAGAAAAGAAAAAACCCCAAAACCTGTTGTAACAGTTTGCATAGTCAAGTACAACCAAGGCCTACACGGGCCATGTCCTGTTCTTCATGTTTTGTCCATTCTTTGTTGTCAGTGCTCTGGAGTTATGGCTGGCCTTTGACCAGAGTTCTTAAGTCTTCGGAAGTTGTTGCTTTTGACAGTTTTGTGGTTTTAATATAAATTGTTCTCCTGGTTCTGCTCATTTCACTTTTGCTGGGTCAAGGTAGACCTCTCCAGGCTTCTCTAAAACCATCCTCTTTGTAGTTTGTTACAGCAAATCAGTATTCCTTAGTTTGTTCTGTCATTCCCCAACTGATATGCATCTTCTTAGCTTCTGATTCCTTGCCATTTAAATTTTTGCCTTTGCCTTTTACATTTAAGGGCCAGCGTCCCTCCACTGCAAGAGTTAGAAGCGTTGTTCCTTTCTGAGGCAAACCCCTCTGCACAAGCGCTATCATTCCGTCTCATCTCCTCCTAATAGGTCAGCCCTGCTCTCTCACTTTTCTTCAACCTTTCCCAGTCTGTTGGTTCCTTCCCACTGCACAAATATGTCCGTGTTTGTCCCAAACTCAAGTTTTAGTTGGTCCTTCCATCTGTTGTCATATATCTGTTCTGATCTTTGTGGCTTGACAAGATCGTCTACAATAGGTACCCCCACTTTTTTTCCTCTTGCTCTCTTTCTGACTGTTAGAAGTGAGCCTGTTTAACAAGCCCCCAGTAGTGAGAAACGTGCTCATCTTAAATAAAGAACAGTGCCAGTTGTGAAATCAGGAAAGCTTTTATTAATCTATGTCCATTCCCCCTGAATGGATGGGTAGCCTCCCCCGTAAGGTTATGGGTAGAATACAACATGTTCAGAAAGATGGGGCTTCTTATGTTGTTTTCTGAGCTTTAGATCTCATGCAATACTATACTGTCCCCTGGCCATGTGACTCCATGTTCTCCTCCCTCATAGGCCCTTCCTCACACAGCTTCTTGGGCCTGAGCATGAGCTTCTGACCCCTCACCTGTCCATGCTAGGTCACAACCCTTATCACCTAGGAATTTGAGTATGAAAGGCCAGGTTAAGTGGGGAGATTCAAGGGGAATTCAGGGAGGTTCCCAGACTCTGAACCCCATATCTCTCTCTTTCTCTCTCTCTCTCTCTCTCTCTCAAGCCAGAGTGGTTTCCTTTTTACTTCAAGGATCAAATACAAAATCCTGTTTGAATTCACAAGCCAGGCTCCCCTCTCTTTTATCTCTTCAGTCTTTTTGTACCTTACTCCCTCCCACAAACTCTTCACTCTGGTTCAGTCCAGCCTTTTTCTCTGTTATTCTCCTTTTGTGGAATGCTCTTGTTAATAGAATGGAAAGATCTTCCCTGACCATGAATAGGCCTAACCCATGGAGTCTGTGGTCACATGGAGCTCAGACTGGAAGGAGCTTGCCCAAGGAGAGAGAGAGACAGAGACAGAGACAGAGAGACAGAGAGAGAGAGAGCGAGAGCACACAAGAAGCAAGCTGTGAGTGGGAGCAGCTGGCCCAAGGAGCAGAGAGAGAGAGTGGGCAGAGGGAGAAATTTGTCTTAGGGGAACTTGTTTTTTGGGGAGGCCTGATAGGTTTAAGGTGCCTGGATTAGTGATAAGTTTCCTGTTAAATCTTATCTCCTGGTATTCTAATGAGGTCCCAAATAAATATTTTGGTTTTGCCTTTGAAGAAGAGTTTATTATATTTTGTGAATTTACCCTGGAAATACACATGCATATTCATAGTGGCTGCTTTGGGTATTGCTTTGTCAATACAGTTCTCCTTCTTAATTTCCACGTTCTGACTTCCTTTAAGTCCCAGCCAAAATCCTACCTTCTACAGGAAATGTTTCTCAGCTCCTTTTAATTTTAGTGCCTTCCCACTCTCAACTTATTTTCTTTTCTTTTTTTTTTTTAATTAATTAATTAATTAATTTGACTTTTTACATTCATTTTCACAAAATTTTGGGTTCCAAATTTTCTCCCCTTTTATCCCCTCCCCCCACCCCAATACCCCAAGCATCTAATTTTCCCTATCTCCAATCTGCCCTCTCTTCTGTCATCCCTCCCTTCTCTTGTCTCCATCTTCTCTTTTCTCCTGTAGGGCCAGATGACTTTCTATTCCTCATTAACTGTATGTCTTCTTTCCTAGTACCAACAGCAATACTAGACAGTTGTTCCTAAAACTTTGAGTTCCAAATTCTCCCCATCCCTCCCTCCCCACCCATTCCCTTTGGGAAGGCAGGCAATTCAATATAGGCCATATCTGTGTATTTTGCAGATGACTTCCCTGATAGTCGTGTTGTGTAAGGCTAACTGAATTACCCTCCATCCTGCCCTGCCCCTCATTGTTTCTCTTCTGTCTTTTGATCCTGTCCCTCCCCAAGTGTTGACTTCAAATTGCTCCCTCCTTCCTTTGCCCTCCCTTCCATCATCCCCCCCCTTGCTTATCTCCTTCTCCCCCACTTTCCTATACTGTAAGATAGGTTTTCATACCAAAATGAGTGTGCATTTTATTCCTTCCTTTAGTCAAATGTGATGAGGGTAAACTTCTTGGTTTGTTTTTTTTTTTCAGCTCTCCTCTTTTTCCCTCCACTAAAAAATCTCCTGCTTGCCTCTTGAATGGGATATAATTTACCCCATTCCATTTCACCCTCTTTCCTCCCACTACATTTCTCTCTCACCATTTACCTTAATTTCTTTTAAGCTATGGTCCCATCCTATTCAATTCACTCTGTGCTCTCTGTCTCTGTGTGTGTGTGCGCATGTGTGTATGTGTGTGTGCGTGCATGCATGTACATGTGTGTGTGTGGTCCCACCAACTACCCAGATACTGAAAAGTTTTAAGAGTTACAAATATTGTCTTTCCATGTAGAAATGTAAACAGTTCACTTCTGGTAAGTCCCTTAAGACTTCTCTTTGCTGTTTCCTTTTTCATGCTTCTTCTCATTCTTGTGTTTGAAAGTCAAATTTTCTTTTCAGCTCTGGTCTTTTCATCAAGAATGATTGAAAGTCCTCTGTTTCATTGAAAGACCATATTTTCCCCTGAAGTATTATACTCAATTTAGCTGGGTAGGTGATTCTTGGTTTGAGTCCTAGTTCCTTTGACTTCTGGAATATCCTATTCCACGCCCTTCGATCCCTTAATATTGCTGCTAGATCTTGAGTTATCCTGATTGTATTTCCACAGTACTGAAATTGTTTCTTTCTAGCTGCTTGCAATATTTTCTCCTTGAGCTGGGAGTTCTGGAATTTGGCCACAATGTTCCTAGGAGTTTCTCTTTTTGGATCTCTTTCAGGTGGTGATCGATGGAGTCTTTCAATACTTATTTTGCCCTTTGGTTCTAGAATGTCATGGCAGTTTTCCTTGATAATTTCATGGAAGATAATGTCTAGGCTCTTTTTTTGATCATGACTTTCAGGTAGTCCCATAATTTTTAAATTGTCTCTCCTGGATCTATTTTCCAGGTCAGTTGTTTTTCCCATGAGATATTTCACATTCTCTTCCATTTTTTCATTCTTTTGGTTTTGTTTGGTGATTTCTTGGTTTCTCGTAAAGTCATTAGCCTCCATCTGTTCCATTCTAATTTTGAGAGAACTATTAAATTCAGTGAGCTTTTGAACCTCTTTTTCCATTTGGCTAATTCTGCTTTTGAAAGCATTTTTCTCCTCATTGGCTTTTTGAACCTCTTTTGCCAATTGAGTGAGCCTATTTTTCAAGGTATTATTTTCTTCAGCATTTTTTTGGGTCTCCTTTACCAAGGTATTGACCCGTTTTTCATACTTTTCTTGCATCTCTCTCATTTCTCTTCCCAGTTTTTCCTCCACTGTCTAACTTGCTTTTCAAAATCCTTTTTGAGCTCTTCCAAGGCCTGAGCCCACCTGACATCCCCCTGGGGTGTCTGGGGTGCTGAGGCCCCGCCCACCACGTCTTTCCCTGATGGCGAGAATACGTCCTCGTCATCAGATCCGAATGTCGGGATCATTTGCATTTGTTGGAAAAAACTCTCTATAGTCTTATTTTTCTTCCCTTTTCTAAGCATTTTCCCATCCAGTTACTTGACTTCTGAGATTCCTGTCCACCCCCGCCTAGATCCACCCAGCTAGTGCTTGGGGTCTGAGGTTCAAATGGGCTTTCCGCAGCAAGCTTTAGTTCTGGTGCTGGGTGGGGGCAGGGCCACCTCCCAGGCTCGGCCTCCTCAGGGGCTTTATGCAGAGACTTTCAGGAACGGAGCGGGTGCGGGGGGGTGCCGCCTCCCAGGCTCAGCTCCCTCAGGGGCTTTATGCAGAGGCCTTCAGTAATAGAGTAGGGTGAGGCAGGGCCGTCTCCCAGGCTCGGCTCCCTCAGGTTGTTTATGCAGAGACCTTCCGTAATGAAGATCCTGCCTGCTGCTGGGAGAGTCCTGGGCCGCTGCTGCCCACGCCTCTGCCTCCGCCGCTTTCTGCCTCCGTCTCTGCCGCCGCTGCTTCCTCCCAAGGGGGCCCGAGTCACGGAGACACTCCGCTCCCCCTCTCGTCCAGCCCAGCCTTCTCTCTCACTGACCTGTAGCTTTTCTGGGCGGAGGAACTTTCCCGGCTGCCAGAGTCTCCATCCCTGAAGCCTGCTCAGGTCAGCTTCTCTGGGGCCGCGGCCAAGGCAGCGCTGGGGGTGGGGTCTGCTTTCCGGGGCGCGAGGGACCCTGGGGACGGGTCTCCAGGGCTCTCTGGCACAGAAATCTCTTCCACTCTGGTTCTGCACACCTTTCAGTGATCCAGAATTTATGCGGATCTCTTTTTACATTAATTCTATGGGCTGTGGGTTGGAGCTTGTAAACGTGCGTCCTTCTATTCCACTATCTTGACTCCGCCCCCTCAACTTATTTTCTATTTATTTTGTCTATATTTTATTTGTACATGTTTGTTTGTTAGTCTCCCCTTATTTGGTAAATCCTCCAAGATTAGGGACTGCCCTCTCTTTGTATACCCATCACTTAGAACAGTTCCTGGCACGTAGTAGACATTTAATAAATGGTTATTAACTGATAACATTGAATAATGATGAACTTCCCTAGAACCTAAAGTTGTCCATTTTATCAAATGTTCAGAATTAATGTAGAAATCCATGCATATCTTTCTGATTTATCTGTGGTGGTTGGTCTTGGCCATCTTTGCAGCCACACCAAGTTAACACAGAGGTAACTGGATTTCAGAGTTGGCTGCTCACACATACAAAACTGGACTCTATCATTGTGATGTCAAATGAAAGTAGAAGATAAAGCTTCTTGAGGGCAGGAGCTGTAGTTTGTCATCTTTGTATTAGCAAATAAAATAATATGCACAAGCCTGAAAGTGCTGTATAAATGTTAGCTACTGTTTTTATTCCTATTATCTAGCACAGTGCCTGGCACATAGTAGGTGCTCAGTAAATGTTTGCTGAAATAAAACAACCTCTGGAGCTGCCACTTTTGCCATTGAACAGCAGCCAGAGGAAACTAGAACAATATGCACAGTGACTACAGCAATGTAAGTGGCAAAAACAACCAAACAGTCAGAATTGCATCCTGTGAGATTATAATGCCGCAGCTTTACCTCAAAGAAGAGAAGCAGCCACTCAGTCAGTAAGCATTCATTAAGCCCCTGCTATGAGTCAAGCTCTGTGCTATGGACTAGGGACACAAAGTAGGAAAACAAAAGCCCCAGCCCTCAAGAAGCTCACGTTCTAACAGCTATGTGGCACAGTACCTAAGAGATAAATTGTAGCTGATCTCAGAGGGAAAACATTAACATTAAAGAGGAATGAAAAGGCAGAGACTTGAAGCAAATTAGGGAAGAGAAGACAGAATCTCCTTCTTTGCAGAAATCGAGAGTCTAAGGTATAGAGCATTGCCTATACTGTCAGATTTTTTTTATGTTGATTAGCTTTGTTGACCTTTTTTCTTTCTTCCTCTCTTTTCTAATTATTCTAAGGGATGGCTCCTTGGCAAGGGTTTAGAGGAGAGATACAGTGAAAAACGTAGGTGGCATAAACACAAACGATATCTATACAAATTTTTGTAAAAATCGAGAGATTGTATTTTTTAGGTAAAGTACTGCTTGTCTGACTAACCCTATCTAAATTTTGACAGCTTGTAACTTGTAGGGCCTAGCAAACATTCAGTGGAAAACGTTGATCTCATGACTCTAGTGCTTGGAATTTCCCAAGATTCTCCATCTTACACAAATGGCTTCCTGTGGGCATGGGAATTACTTAGCTAGTCTGAAATCTAGTTCCAAACCTACATGTTTTTATCACACACTCTGCTTCTCGTCTATTCCATAGCTCCACACTATAGAATAGACAAAGGAAGAGGGCAAAGAAATAACAAAGAGCTTGAAAACAAATACTAGGAAACCATGGGAACCAGAGAGGAAATGAACAGTATGAAATCAGAAAGAAACTAGTCAAGTGAGGAACATTTCTCTTGTGTCTTATTATTTTCTGTGCTATATTCTTTGACTGGTAGTACCTTAGGAGCTGGATTATATACACCATAAGCTTCCTTTCACTTTATGAACTCACCACTTACGGTATCTGGCACTACAGCCTGTGGTTTCCATTCACAGAGGACATTTGTAGTTTATGAACATATTTATTTTTCAGAAGTTGATTAAAGCATTAAGTTTTGGAATCTTAGCAATACCATTTTGAGAAGGTTGTCAATGATAGAGAACTGAAGTTTTGGCTCAGC
Organism: Bettongia penicillata ogilbyi; assembly: GCA_023548195.1. NCBI lineage: Eukaryota > Metazoa > Chordata > Mammalia > Diprotodontia > Potoroidae > Bettongia > Bettongia penicillata. Next base: position 6,818,037 of record JAJHZJ010000527.1, on the reverse strand, counting down.
AGCAAAATTTGACCTCAGCTTTTAAAAGTTTGAGGAAAAAGTAGGGGTTAGGGGGAATCAGGGATCTGAAGTATGTATTGTTAGGAAGCAGAAAAAGATGCTTCATAGAGTATAGCCAGAAATAGCTTAAATCCAAGAAATTTCTTAGCTCTAGAATTCTAGAGGCATATCGTAGCCTCCTGTAGCACAGATAATAGTAACTAGCATTCCGAAAACTTGGAGGTTTGCAAAGCATTTAACATATTTTATCTCATTTGATTATCACAAGACCTTGTGCTCATTTTACAAATGAAGACTGAGGCAAACCGAGAGTAAATGACTTGCTCTGGGTTACAGGTCTAGTGAGTGTCTGAGGCAGTATTCAGACTTTCATCTTCCTGACTGTGAAACCATCTCCTCTGCCACCTAGTTCAGTACACTTAAGAAGACAGAACTTTCCATCCTGGCACTGTCCCTGGATCCGTGTGACCTCAGGCAAAATCAGTTTCCTCATCTGTAAAATGAGATACTTCTAAACTTTTACCTCTAAAATTCTTTAAGCAGTTTTCATTTCTTTTTACCATGATTGCTAAAGAATTCCAAACAAAGATCATATATAGATTAAAAGCTAGAATGTACCTTCAGAGCCACCCAATGTAACTTAAACTGAGACCCAGAGAACTGCTTGTCCAAGATCATACAAAGTATAAATAGCAGAGCCAGAATCAGAACCTGGGACCTCTGGCTCCAAATCTTAACACTCATACTGTGTATCACACTAGAATGTTTACTCATTAGTCTTAGCAGTAAATAGAACTGACAGTATGAGTAAGTGAAGGGGGAGTGCCTTAGGGAATCCTTCTTTCTTTTGGTGACACCCTTTACAAGAATAGGAGTGTTTATTCAAACATTCTTGATGAAGGTATATGTCTGTGTTGATTATGAAATCTTTGGCAAAGGAAGTTGGAGAATTTGGAGCCTTTATATCTTCATGATAGAAAAAAAAGTGATTTTTTTTTTTTTTAAACATACCCTAGAATGGAGACTGGAATGGGACAGGCAGATCATAGATGATTAAAACTAATTTTTTTTTTAAAGAAAACTTGGAAACTGATCAGCACAGTGATCAATAACAGTATCCCCAAACACATAACGAAACAACTTACCCAATGTCTGACAGAGAGGTAATGGAGTCAGAATGCAGATGGAGACACAACCAAAGCAGAAATTTATTTTGCCTGACCATACATGTTTGTGACAAAGGAGAAAGAAAATATACTCAAGTTCTACAGTCTTTACCACCACCGTCCTTAAAGAGGAGATGGCTATGACATTTTTGATGACCTTTCATGAATTTCTTGCTTGACTAGAAATGCTGAAGAGGAATCCTAGGATATTCAGACCAGGCTCAGTTGATATCTATGGGATGTGACAAATTAATGAATAATCCTTGCCCTATCATTTGAGTTCTGATATCAGGTTAATTAGCTAGTGGTTTGTGCTTGAATTGTGTCCATTCAAGTTCATTAATCAATAAATGAAACAGTGTTAGAATTTCACAAGTATATTCAAATTTTTCAATTTAAAAAAAAAGTTCTTAAATCCCAAAGCCAGAATCAGGCAATGGAAAGAATACTTCTCTGAGGAAGGGTGTAAGGGTTAGTTAACTTTTGGAATTGAAATTGAAATAGTAGGAAGATCCATGAATACGGTGATATTACCTATAGCTGGAACCTTTTGCTATGACATTGTCTCTGGAATGGCTGCCAATGTGGTTGGAGATGAACTTCACATATTTTTATCTCTTTGAAATTAATAATAATTTAATAATTGCCTGCTGTTGTGTAGAGAACATTGTACAAAACCTGGACAATCTTACCCAGTTGTGTATTTGACAATTCAGGTAGAGTTTACTTTGGCGAGTCTCTCTTCCCTTCCTCACACCATTTTCCCTATCGTAGTTTTCACCTTAGCTTTGTCATCTGGTCTGAGGGCTACTTAATCATGACCCACTTATTGCTCAGACCCTGTTCAGGCTACTGAGTACTCCCAGTCCCTGTTCACTCTTCTGTCACAATTTCTGACCTCATTATCAGCTTAATTAGTCAAATCGAGTCAACACACATTTATTAAGTAGATGCCTACTGTGTGCCACACTGTGCTAAGCACTGGTTAAGATACATTATATATTCTTGCCAGGAGGTAAAGATTTTAAGGTTTTGTATTCACCTATATTGGGAATCTGATTTATTCTTGGTTATACTATTATCTTAACAAATACGTATGTACTGGAAGCTTCTATGGTCACTTTTAAAATTGGTGTTTTGAGTTTACAAAAGTGAATTAGAACACATCTTCTACAGCAGAACATCTGATGGCGTTGTGGTTAAAGCTATCCTTGAGAGCTTTTAAAGCTAATGAAAAGGTCCAGTTTCACAGTACTCTTAAATTTAGAGGTAGACATCTGATCATCACTAAAAAGGTAGAAAGCCAGTAGGAAACTCATATTTCAGGGTGGTTTCCTTGTTTATTTTTCTCCATAGCTATCCCTGAGGGATATTATTATCTGAGAAAAAAAGGGAAACCAGATTTAAAAAAAAATATGAAACTGGGTACGAGATGAATGAGAAACCTTAAACTTAGTTCTCAGCGATATGTAATGGTGCTGTATTTTCTCAATTCCTAAAGAGCGTCTGACTTGAGTTCTTTTCTAGTTGTTACTGTAGAGCCTTATGTTAGGTTAAGTGATTTTAGATCTAGAAGCTTTGGGAGCATGGCACTTAACACAGTAAATGTTTCTTGAATTGAATTATTGGTATGAGCTGGATTGTGAGCTTCCTGGGAAGAGGGTCCCTTCTTACTGAAGAGCTCCATTTATTGCTGTGTTTTCTTGTCTTTTTTTTTAATGAGTATTATATTTTGTCAGATTGGGTATTGTAGTTTGTATTGCATTTGTGTGAGTATTACATATTATACTCACTAAAATGGGTATTGTGTTTTGTCAAAAGCCTTTTCTGCATTTGTTGAAATAATCTATTGTTTTTGTTGTTGATTTGGTTCATTATGCTTTGAACCAACTCTGCACTCCTGGTGTAAATTCATCCTGGTCATAGTGTATGACCTTTGTGATATTACAGCAACAGCAACAGTAATACCTAGCATGTGTATAGTGCTCACTGTGTGCCAGGTATGATGCCAAGCACTTTACAAGGATAATCTCATATGAACCTGACATAACAACCCTGGTAGGTAAGTGCTGTTACTCTCCCCGTTTTACAGATGAGAAAATGAGTCAAATAAACATTGAGTGACTCGCCAGGGTCATATAGCAAGCATCTCAGCTAGATTTGAACTCAGATCTTCCTGACTCCAAGCCCAGGACTCTATCCACTGGACCACCTAATTGCCCAGTCTCCTTGCTAGTATTTTATTTAAAATTTTCACACCGATATTCGTTAGGGAAATCGGTCTGTAGTTTTCTTTTTCTGTTTTGACTCTTCCTGATTTAGATATTACGACCATGTTTGTGTTAGTTGGACCACGTCATAACTCCTCCAGCAGTGCATCAGTGACTTATTTTCCCACATCCCCTCCCATGTTTGGCATTTCTCTTTTCTGTCATTTTAGTTGATGTCACAGATGTATGGTGGGATCTCAGAATTGTTCTAATTTGCATTCCTCTAATTATTAATGATTTAGGGCATTTTTTAAATATGACTTGGTAGCTTTGATTTCTTCCTCTGAAAACTGCATGTTCATATCCCATGACCATTTATTGGAGGAATGTTGAGGAATGACTGTATTCTTACGAATTTAGTTCAGTTCCCTATGTATTTTAGAAATGAGATCTTTATCAGAGAAACTTATTACAAAGATTTTTTCCCCTAGTTTCCTGCTTTTCTTCTACTTTTAGCTGCGCTGGCTTTATTTATGAAAAGACTTTTAAAATTTTGTATCATCAGAATGATCCATTTTACCTTACATGAACTTGTTTGGTCATGACTTCTTCCCCATCCATAGACTGGATGGGTCATTTCTTCCATGCTCCACTAACTTGCTTGTGATACCACTCTTTATGTTTAAATCATGCACTCATTTTTAGTTTATATTGACATACCAGTCAGTAAACTCACATGGTATAAGACGTTTGTTTGTGCCCAGTTTCTGCCTGACTACTTTCTAATTTTTCCTGTCTTAATTTTTCCAGCAGGTTTTGTCACATAGTGAATTCTTGTCCCAAGGGCTTTGATCTTTTGGTTTACCAAAAGCTGGGTTACCGTGCTCATTTGCTTCCATATATTATGCAGCTTATCTCTTCCTTTGATCAGCCACTCTGTTTTTTATCCAGTACCGAATTGTTTTGATGATTACAGCTTTGTAGCATAGTTTGAGCTATGTTACTGCTAAATCCCTTCCTTCCTTTTTTTTTCCCCATTGGTTTCCTTGGGGTTCTTGACCTTTCACTTCTCCAAATGAATTTTATTATTCATTTTTTCTATATAAAGCAATTATTTGATAGTTTGATTGGTATGGCCCTGAATAAGTAAATTAATTTAGATAGTATTGTCGTTTTTATTATCTTGGTTCAACCTATTTATGAGCAATGAATAATTCCTCATAAATCTTCATCTAGTTGTCTTTTTTTGTGTGAAGAATGTTTTGTAATTGTGTTCATAAAGTTCCTTTGTGTGACTTGTTAGGTAAACTCTTAAGTATTTTATACTGTCTGAAATTATTTTAAATGGAATTTCTCTTTAACTTTTCCTGCTGAATTTTGTTGGCAGTACACACAAATGCTTATGATTTGTGGGGGGTTATTTTATATCCTGCAATTTTGATGAAATTGTCAATTGTTTCATGTAGTTTTTTAGTTGACTCTTTAGGGTTCTCTAAGAAAACCATCATATCTACAAAAAGTGACGGTTCTGTTGCCTGTGTTTTTCCTTTAATTTCTTTTTCTTGTTTTATTGATAGAGCTAGGATTTCTAGTAAATGTAAATTCTTATTTCACACCCTACTTTTATTGTAAAGTCTTCTAGTTTATCCTCATTTCATTTCATTCTACTTTTGGTTTTAGATGGATGTATAAAACTTGTCATTTTAAGAAAAGCTCCATTCCTATGCATT